>BTSY01000001.1:23221916-24446082 GCA_036245785.1 Pristionchus fissidentatus | reverse complement strand
GCGAGCTTCTTTGCTGGTGATGATGGAAACAGCTGAAATGGTGTTTCACTGGGTAAATAATGCGATAGCTGAGGTATCGTAATAATGACAGCACTTACAGGAATCGAGGGAGGAGGACGACGACGAAGAGGGAGACGAGAGGAGAGAGGAGTGGACGGCGACAGAGGAGCAGAGAGAAGAGAGGAGAAAGGGAGATCGAATGAAGAGTAGGGAAAATTAGGTACGGTAGGAACAGAGGATACGGTAGATGGAGAGGTTACTGTAGAATAAGAGGATACGGGAGCTTGGGAGATAATGGTAGGACCAGAGGATACAGTAGATTGAGAGGTTACGGTAGGGAAAGTGGATACGGTAGAGAAAGTGGATACGGTAGATGGAACGGTTACTGTAGGTGAAATATGAAGGAGAATTGTAGAAGGGAGCAGTCTAGAAGGAGGGGGAGGCAGTGACTGAGGAGTAGGATAGACAGAATGGAGTACTGTAGAGATAGGGACACGAGGAGTGGCTAGTCTTGCAAGGTGTTCTCTATCACGGTGCGTTACTGGGTCGTCGCGTAGTTCGGGGGTACCTAGGCAGTATTCACCATTGTAATTTATGTTGTATTAGTCCAAACAGTACAATCGGCGTTTCAAATGAAGCAAAGATAGTACGGTAGGTCATTATTGTATTGATTGTCTATTGTAATAAAATGTTATAATGAAAACACTCACTTGTATATCCACAGGAGGATTGATGAGAATATGAGCCTTGCATATGACGAAGGTCTTGGTGTCACATGCAGTTTCGAGGATACGGTAGGCTTTGCCGTGTACGGTAGAGTCGATTCGAGAAAGGAAAAGATCCCGTTCCAGAATGGATCGGGAAATCGTACGATGTTGACTTGTAATTTCCTCACAAATCATACATTTCCGGTTTTGAGTCCGAGTCATCTCTGAAAGGGAGATGAGATCACAAAAAAATTATGAAAGAACGACAGAAATCAGTGGAATATCGATCGAAATAGTGAGAAAATACAGATAAAATGAGCTGAAAGATGACGAAAAGAAGGATAATACGCCCGTGACGGCGAGGAAGCAACACGGCTTCCCATCTATGTAAATGTCACAATGATAACGTAGACAACATCCGGTCTCATTAGCTCATTAGACCAATGTCTCTGTCGCAACTTTCCTTCAGCCACTAGTACAACTTTTGCATCATTCCTGACAACTGCGTTCATGGCTCAGTGGCAAGTCTCTCCATACCTCACCCGGAAGCGCGCATGTCTCGTTGGTTCGAGTCCTGTCCCCATCCCGTGATCTTTTGTCTGTTTCTCGGGGCTCTCCAAACCTACCGTACTCCTTCTCTTTACCCGCTGAGCTTGGAATTTCGTTGCGGGACCACGTTTACCGCGAATTCAAACATGGGGTAACTCTCCCTTTAACAAAAAATATTTTTAAAAAATGTAATGCGATCTCAGTCTCATCAGGAATGCAAATATCTTTTTTTGAATAATTATTGTACCTAGCCACATGCGTGTTTCATGGTCGCATGAAAAGGATAGTGCAAAAAATGAAAGATTCAATCAATAATTGTGCAGGAGGACATCTCGTACTCGGACCGCACCAGCACCTTCTGCGGCACGCCCGAGTATCTCGCACCCGAGGTAGGCTCGATTATCGATTGATATTCCGATTTGTGAGGGATACGGTAGCAGTGATACACTTTCGGTCGAATGTCTCTTCACCGGAGCTTTTCGTAACAAAACTCCAAGAAAATTCTGGAATGTTCCATGTTTCTTCTACTTTTGATGAGTTGGAAGTACTAGTAGCATTGATTTGTCTCCACTGGAGAGTACTGTAGACGCAAAAATGGTTGGAGCTGGAGCAGATTGGTGATCAGTAGATGTGTGTAATGCAGGTGCTGGAGGACAACGACTACGGCCGCGCCGTCGACTGGTGGGGAGTGGGAGTGGTGAGTGATCTTTGAGAAATGTAGTTTGTTCTTTAAGAGGCTTAGTTTGATCTACACATATTGAGTACTGTAGTAGGCTACAGTATCGCCATTACTGCATTATTGTAGTTTGAACTCTGATCTTTCCCTGTTTCATCTCGCCCTTTCTCTTGCCAGGTGATGTACGAGATGATGTGCGGCCGGCTTCCCTTCTTCTCCAAGGACCACAAGAAGCTCTTCGAGCTCATTATGGTGCGGCTTATTGATTGATCCACCATATATCCCGGCAGTATTATCAAATCCGCGGAACATGCGGATTTAGTACAACTATGAAACCGTGATGTGAGGGGGGCTTTGGAGAAAAGGTTAATTCGTTTGTAATGTGGTTATTTTATGATAGAATTGCTCAAGTATCATTCCACGGAATGCTAACGTAAGCTTGTCTGTTGAGTGAAACGGCGATGCGACAGGGGGTTTTTTTTTGAGAAAATGAAAATTTCCAGGATAAAAAGCGGGATGAAAATCGAGCTGCCGGGAAACTAGCTGGCCTCATACAGGTCAGAGGGGAGTGCGTGCGTGTGTGTTTTCTTACAATATGACCAGCGATGGCGTAACTTCCTGTCCCGGGTGGATTATTGATTGATTTCCTTTTTCCAGCTGGGCGATCTGCGCTTCCCCTCGAAGCTGTCGCAGGAGGCGAAGCAGCTGCTGACAGGCCTGCTCGTGAAGGATCCCACACAGCGGTGAGGGAATTATTGATTGATCTTAATTGATCGATATCAGGATAAAGATTATTGATTTCATTTGATAAGGAAGGTGCACGAAGAATCAGCCCAGACTGATTGTGCAAAAGTAGTATGCGAGCAGTGAAACACGAAAGCATAGGGTGGTCTTTCTGTCGGCAATTATAGAAAACTCGCCAGTACTAGTACGCTTCTCGTTTCACAGTGGAGTAAATATTCTGGTGAATCGCAGAACTCATTAAGTGCCCGCTGTGCAATACAATACAACAAATTAGGATAGTGATTGTTAATAAATAAAACAAATAATCTCATTTCTTGCTCATTCAGTCTCGGCGGTGGTCCCGATGACGCGCTGGAGATCACGCAGCAGCCCTTCTTCGAGTCGATCGATTGGCCACGATTGTACAACAAGGTATGGTAGGACGGAGAGAGAGGACGGAGAGATACTGTAGTTTTCTATTTGGTATAGAGGAATGGGTTGATACTGTGAATAATAATATGTTTCTCATGCGGGACATGTGTTTTGGTGGCTACCGTAACCTCGTTCTTCGCAGGAGATCGAGCCGCCCTTCAAGCCGCTCGTGCAGTCCGAGACCGACACCACCTACTTTGACAGGGTATGGTAGCGAGACGCTAGCGATTGATTCTCATTTCATTTGAAAGAAGTTGCTGTCGTCTTGCTAACTATTGTGTAATATAAGATTTTTTTAAAAATAAGTTATGCCCGCGATATTAAAATACATTGTTCGCAGGGTAATAAGATTATGATGAATGTTTGAAAAATCAATAATTCGTCGTGGCTCGCTATTGAAGTTGGACAAAATTAAAATAATGCAAATATAATTTGAAAATATTAGCGTTCAATAATCAATAATGTCTGCAGGAGTTCACTTCCGAGCCAGTGCAGCTCACTCCTCCTCCCGTGCGTGCCGGCCCTCTGGCGTCTGTGCCCGAGGGCGACGAGGACAACAACTTTGTCCAGTTCAGCTACCGAGCAGAGGTTGGTGACCGTATTGTACTCTCACAAACACTCGTCCGAAATAATAACACGTTCCGCTCCTAAACGCCGCAAATATGGCTGCGAGAGAGCATGACAAAGTATGAGACACGCCGAAGTATAGAAAGAGTGTTTTGCACGCTCTTTGACATTAGAATTTCCGTCTTGCCGTCTCGGCATCAATATTAGTTATTTTCTTGAGAGAGACCGATTTTTTTTTCTTACTAGCCGGTTTCTCGTCTCACCAGTATTTCATGAAATCGTGTGCATCTTAGATCTTTGAGCGAGGTAGATAGTAACATAAATGAATATGTTGTATTTATGGTAAATAATGTGATACAGATAAGTAAACTTTGTGACTGAGCGTGATATCGATCGATAAAATATTTATTACAGGAGGCAATGGACGCGCTCCGAGAGAACAGTGAGATGGAGATGAACTGAGTTACCGTACCCAGCTACTGCCGGGTCGTCTACCGTATCCCCTCCGAAAGAGATTACCGTACCCCTCTGGTCACTGCCTAATCCATTTCTTCTCGCCCCTCTCCTCCTTCTTTCTCCACACCTTCTCATCATTCTCACCACTCCCATTGTATTCCACTATTTTGTGTTAACCCGACACACAAACATCATTCTCTCATATTGAGAGGCAACAGTAGGTTGTATATTCTTTTCTCCAGCTCCCCCCTCCTACTCGCGCACTTACTTACCTCCTAGTCCTAGTAGCATACTCCTAGTGAGTCAGTCCTCGATCGATAACGACCGTAATGCTGGCTACCGTAATCCGCGTCCTAGGCATCAGTACTGTAGTATGTGATACACACGCGCACGCAAACTCACAAGCTGTTGTTGAAACCGATGATTTTGGCCCCGCCCCGCACACACATATTATTCCGATATTCGGATTTGTTTCTGCTACTTTACCCTGTTGACCCGTCTATTAGTCGAGAGAGCGTTTCGAGTAAGAGCGCTTGCTGTTGCACGTTTTTTTGTCTTCTTTGAGAGTCTATCAAGTCTAGTAATCGATCGATAATTTTTTTGTGTTTTTGTCCGTAGAAGCCCACCGAAATACCGCCCTCCCCCCTATTCCAAACCAGTCACTACCCCTCCCCTTCCCCCATCTGATCTTTTATCTTTGACCCATGCATATACACATCTCCCTCCCATTTCCAGGAGGCGTGATATCATACACGCATGATTTAATCCCTTTCTAGAGGTTGGGCTGATTGTGGAATGATGTGACCCCTGATTAATTAATTAGACCCCCCCAATCGATAATCGAAGTCTCAAAAGATAGTCCACATACATACAATCTGTTGTACACCACCCACTTCAACCCTGATCCGTCGTTCACAGTTTTGGTCTAAAAGTAAGAATTTTTTGTAATGTTGAATAAGAAGAGATAAAAGTTAAAAGAAACATCACTACATTATGAATACGCTACTGCAAAGTAGTGATTACATCATCTATGAAGCAGCACCATCGTCCCTCACTACAATGCAGGGAATTAAAAAGAAGGGACTGCGAGACGGCGCCGTTACATAATGTCATGGATCGAACATTAATTAATCAAACGCGAGCTACATGTTCTACCGTAATTTACAACTCCTCATAGCTAAATACGGTACCTACGGACCCACAGACATGTACCACTATAGCAGAATAGTAATGGCGTTACACCATCCCTATAATGCCACTACTGAAACTCATCAGATGGTACAATACGACAATACCACAATAGTACCTTCTTGCTATAATACCTCGTCGTTGTAGCCACCCGGATACTTATGCTGGTACCACATCAATACGACATCTTGACCCTACAGTGACCCCAACGATGATACCGCAGTATTATCTCCCCTCTACCACAGAAGGTGGGGAACAGCTACAAGTTACAGCAGCGCAACAAAAGTACTTCACTCTACAGTAATCAACCGGGGAGGGACAGTCCCACTAGACTACAAACTACAAATTCCAAAATCGGCGATGCCCGGGTGTTCTGACTAGAGTAGCGAAAATGGATCCCCGCTCCCGCTTGTTTATAGCCAAAGTGCGGGGAGCGCTAGAGAGCGCGCTCCCGCGTCTTTTTTGGCAATCTGCCAAGAGAGCGCGATGGGAGCGCAAAACACGCTCCCATCGCGCTCCTAACCAGGGCTGTGCGGAAAACTTTTTCGGAAAATTTTTTGGAGCTCTCGGAAACATCGAAGCCAGAAGTTACAGACATGTGTTAGTAATTATATTGTAGCTTAATGAATATACTTCAAGAATGATCAGTTGGAATTATCATATTTATATTGTCTTTAGAACTGTAGCCTATTTCCCAAAAATTTTCCGAAAATGTTCCGAGTCGGAAAAAAATTCGGAAAATTTTTGGGAAATCGGCTACAATTCTCAACACAATATAAATATGATAATTCCAACTGATCATTATTGAAGTACATTCATTAAGCTACAATATAATTACTAGCACATGTGTGTAACTTCTGGCTCCGATGTTTCAGAGAGCTCCAAAAAATTTTCCGAAAAAGTTTTCCGCACAGCCCTGCTCCCAACCGCTTTTCTCAACGAAATCACAACGCTATGTTCTGAAAAGTATATATTTGGAATCAGCGCGACGAGATCTTTAAGATGAGCCTATTCGTGATTTTCGCTCATTTCGTGACATTTTTCAACATTTCCTTCTAAAATCATGGAAAAAATAGAGAAAAGAAATAAATAATTTAAAATAAACAAGAGTAGGAAAAAATATTAATGAAAAATAAATAAATAAATAACTAGCTCTACTCATTTCCCGGGAAAGAGCGCTGGAAGAGCGCTACCAGAGCGCTCTTTCCCTTTTTAGCGCTCCCTGCGAGAGAGAGAGGCATTTACAACCCTCAACCGCGCTCTGCGCTAGAAAGGGCCAAAAACAGCGCGGAGCGGGGATCCATTCTCGCTGCTCTAGTTCTGACCCTAAATCCCACCCCAAAGGGGGCGGGGGTCTTTCGACCAATGAAGATGGAGATGGTGATGGTCTTTCGACCATCGGCGTTTACACGGAACCAGAGAAGACTCCGGCAGAACGTCTTTACGCCTAGCAGTTGGAACGGCCAGATGACTCCCATCGGCTGGCGATAGTTACTCAGACGGCTGACGACCAGCGTACAACCATTCGAGCTCTGACCATTCCCTGCTCTGCGAGTTTCCCTGCTCTGCGAGCGCTTAATCCATCGTTGAAGATAATGAGATGCTTGATAGGGGCGGGAGGCAGAAAGACTTCGTAGAGTTCACTAGGTTGGGAGCAGGGCTGTGCGGAAAACTTTTTCGGAAAATTTTTTGGAGCTCTCTGAAACATCGGAGCCAGAAGTTACACACATGTGCTAGTAATTATATTGTAGCTTAATGAATGTACTTCAATAATGATCAGTTGGAATTATCATATTTATATTGTGTTGAGAATTGTAGCCGATTTCCGTAGAGCTAGTTATTTATTTATTTATTTTTCATTAATATTTTTTCCTACTCTTGTTTATTTTAAATTATTTATTTCTTTTCTCTATTTTTTCCATGATTTTAGAAGGAAATGTTGAAAAATGTCACGAAATGAGCGAAAATCACGAATAGGCTCATCTTAAAGATCTCGTCGCGCTGATTCCAAATATATACTTTTCAGAACATAGCGTTGTGATTTCGTTGAGAAAAGCGGTTGGGAGCAGGGCTGTGCGGAAAACTTTTTCGGAAAATTTTTTGGAGCTCTCTGAAACATCGGAGCCAGAAGTTACACACATGTGCTAATAATTATATTGTAGCTTAATGAATGTACTTCAATAATGATCAGTTGGAATTATCATATTTATATTGTGTTGAGAATTGTAGCCGATTTCCCAAAAATTTTCCGAATTTTTTTCCGACTCGGAACATTTTCGGAAAATTTTTGGGAAATAGGCTACAGTTCTAAAGACAATATAAATATGATAATTCCAACTGATCATTCTTGAAGTACATTCATTAAGCTACAATATAATTACTAACACATGTCTGTAACTTCTGGCTTCGATGTTTCCGAGAGCTCCAAAAAATTTTCCGAAAAAGTTTTCCGCACAGCCCTGGTTAGGAGCGCGATGGGAGCGTGTTTTGCGCTCCCATCGCGCTCTCTTGGCAGATTGCCAAAAAAGACGCGGGAGCGCGCTCTCTAGCGCTCCCCGCACTTTGGCTATAAACAAGCGGGAGCGGGGATCCATTTTCGCTACTCTAGTCAGAACACCCGGGCATCGCCGATTTTGGAATTTGTAGTTTGTAGTCTAGTGGGACTGTCCCTCCCCGGTTGATTACTGTAGAGTGAAGTACTTTTGTTGCGCTGCTGTAACTTGTAGCTGTTCCCCACCTTCTGTGGTAGAGGGGAGATAATACTGCGGTATCATCGTTGGGGTCACTGTAGGGTCAAGATGTCGTATTGATGTGGTACCAGCATAAGTATCCGGGTGGCTACAACGACGAGGTATTATAGCAAGAAGGTACTATTGTGGTATTGTCGTATTGTACCATCTGATGAGTTTCAGTAGTGGCATTATAGGGATGGTGTAACGCCATTACTATTCTGCTATAGTGGTACATGTCTGTGGGTCCGTAGGTACCGTATTTAGCTATGAGGAGTTGTAAATTACGGTAGAACATGTAGCTCGCGTTTGATTAATTAATGTTCGATCCATGACATTATGTAACGGCGCCGTCTCGCAGTCCCTTCTTTTTAATTCCCTGCATTGTAGTGAGGGACGATGGTGCTGCTTCATAGATGATGTAATCACTACTTTGCAGTAGCGTATTCATAATGTAGTGATGTTTCTTTTAACTTTTATCTCTTCTTATTCAACATTACAAAAAATTCTTACTTTTAGACCAAAACTGTGAACGACGGATCAGGGTTGAAGTGGGTGGTGTACAACAGATTGTATGTATGTGGACTATCTTTTGAGACTTCGATTATCGATTGGGGGGGTCTAATTAATTAATCAGGGGTCACATCATTCCACAATCAGCCCAACCTCTAGAAAGGGATTAAATCATGCGTGTATGATATCACGCCTCCTGGAAATGGGAGGGAGATGTGTATATGCATGGGTCAAAGATAAAAGATCAGATGGGGGAAGGGGAGGGGTAGTGACTGGTTTGGAATAGGGGGGAGGGCGGTATTTCGGTGGGCTTCTACGGACAAAAACACAAAAAAATTATCGATCGATTACTAGACTTGATAGACTCTCAAAGAAGACAAAAAAACGTGCAACAGCAAGCGCTCTTACTCGAAACGCTCTCTCGACTAATAGACGGGTCAACAGGGTAAAGTAGCAGAAACAAATCCGAATATCGGAATAATATGTGTGTGCGGGGCGGGGCCAAAATCATCGGTTTCAACAACAGCTTGTGAGTTTGCGTGCGCGTGTGTATCACATACTACAGTACTGATGCCTAGGACGCGGATTACGGTAGCCAGCATTACGGTCGTTATCGATCGAGGACTGACTCACTAGGAGTATGCTACTAGGACTAGGAGGTAAGTAAGTGCGCGAGTAGGAGGGGGGAGCTGGAGAAAAGAATATACAACCTACTGTTGCCTCTCAATATGAGAGAATGATGTTTGTGTGTCGGGTTAACACAAAATAGTGGAATACAATGGGAGTGGTGAGAATGATGAGAAGGTGTGGAGAAAGAAGGAGGAGAGGGGCGAGAAGAAATGGATTAGGCAGTGACCAGAGGGGTACGGTAATCTCTTTCGGAGGGGATACGGTAGACGACCCGGCAGTAGCTGGGTACGGTAACTCAGTTCATCTCCATCTCACTGTTCTCTCGGAGCGCGTCCATTGCCTCCTGTAATAAATATTTTATCGATCGATATCACGCTCAGTCACAAAGTTTACTTATCTGTATCACATTATTTACCATAAATACAACATATTCATTTATGTTACTATCTACCTCGCTCAAAGATCTAAGATGCACACGATTTCATGAAATACTGGTGAGACGAGAAACCGGCTAGTAAGAAAAAAAAATCGGTCTCTCTCAAGAAAATAACTAATATTGATGCCGAGACGGCAAGACGGAAATTCTAATGTCAAAGAGCGTGCAAAACACTCTTTCTATACTTCGGCGTGTCTCATACTTTGTCATGCTCTCTCGCAGCCATATTTGCGGCGTTTAGGAGCGGAACGTGTTATTATTTCGGACGAGTGTTTGTGAGAGTACAATACGGTCACCAACCTCTGCTCGGTAGCTGAACTGGACAAAGTTGTTGTCCTCGTCGCCCTCGGGCACAGACGCCAGAGGGCCGGCACGCACGGGAGGAGGAGTGAGCTGCACTGGCTCGGAAGTGAACTCCTGCAGACATTATTGATTATTGAACGCTAATATTTTCAAATTATATTTGCATTATTTTAATTTTGTCCAACTTCAATAGCGAGCCACGACGAATTATTGATTTTTCAAACATTCATCATAATCTTATTACCCTGCGAACAATGTATTTTAATATCGCGGGCATAACTTATTTTTAAAAAAATCTTATATTACACAATAGTTAGCAAGACGACAGCAACTTCTTTCAAATGAAATGAGAATCAATCGCTAGCGTCTCGCTACCATACCCTGTCAAAGTAGGTGGTGTCGGTCTCGGACTGCACGAGCGGCTTGAAGGGCGGCTCGATCTCCTGCGAAGAACGAGGTTACGGTAGCCACCAAAACACATGTCCCGCATGAGAAACATTTTTATTATTCACAGTATCAACCCATTCCTCTATACCAAATAGAAAACTACAGTATCTCTCCGTCCTCTCTCTCCGTCCTACCATACCTTGTTGTACAATCGTGGCCAATCGATCGACTCGAAGAAGGGCTGCTGCGTGATCTCCAGCGCGTCATCGGGACCACCGCCGAGACTGAATGAGCAAGAAATGAGATTATTTGTTTTATTTATTAACAATCACTATCCTAATTTGTTGTATTGTATTGCACAGCGGGCACTTAATGAGTTCTGCGATTCACCAGAATATTTACTCCACTGTGAAACGAGAAGCGTACTGGTACTGGCGAGTTTTCTATAATTGCCGACAGAAAGACCACCCTATGCTTTCGTGTTTCACTGCTCGCATACTACTTTTGCACAATCAGTCTGGGCTGATTCTTCGTGCACCTTCCTTATCAAATGAAATCAATAATCTTTATCCTGATATCGATCAATTAAGATCAATCAATAATTCCCTCACCGCTGTGTGGGATCCTTCACGAGCAGGCCTGTCAGCAGCTGCTTCGCCTCCTGCGACAGCTTCGAGGGGAAGCGCAGATCGCCCAGCTGGAAAAAGGAAATCAATCAATAATCCACCCGGGACAGGAAGTTACGCCATCGCTGGTCATATTGTAAGAAAACACACACGCACGCACGCCCCTCTGACCTGTATGAGGCCAGCTAGTTTCCCGGCAGCTCGATTTTCATCCCGCTTTTTATCCTGGAAATTTTCATTTTCTCAAAAAAAAACCCCCTGTCGCATCGCCGTTTCACTCAACAGACAAGCTTACGTTAGCATTCCGTGGAATGATACTTGAGCAATTCTATCATAAAATAACCACATTACAAACGAATTAACCTTTTCTCCAAAGCCCCCCTCACATCACGGTTTCATAGTTGTACTAAATCCGCATGTTCCGCGGATTTGATAATACTGCCGGGATATATGGTGGATCAATCAATAAGCCGCACCATAATGAGCTCGAAGAGCTTCTTGTGGTCCTTGGAGAAGAAGGGAAGCCGGCCGCACATCATCTCGTACATCACCTGGCAAGAGAAAGGGCGAGATGAAACAGGGAAAGATCAGAGTTCAAACTACAATAATGCAGTAATGGCGATACTGTAGCCTACTACAGTACTCAATATGTGTAGATCAAACTAAGCCTCTTAAAGAACAAACTACATTTCTCAAAGATCACTCACCACTCCCACTCCCCACCAGTCGACGGCGCGGCCGTAGTCGTTGTCCTCCAGCACCTGCATTACACACATCTACTGATCACCAATCTGCTCCAGCTCCAACCATTTTTGCGTCTACAGTACTCTCCAGTGGAGACAAATCAATGCTACTAGTACTTCCAACTCATCAAAAGTAGAAGAAACATGGAACATTCCAGAATTTTCTTGGAGTTTTGTTACGAAAAGCTCCGGTGAAGAGACATTCGACCGAAAGTGTATCACTGCTACCGTATCCCTCACAAATCGGAATATCAATCGATAATCGAGCCTACCTCGGGTGCGAGATACTCGGGCGTGCCGCAGAAGGTGCTGGTGCGATCCGAGTACGAGATGTCCTCCTGCACAATTATTGATTGAATCTTTCATTTTTTGCACTATCCTTTTCATGCGACCATGAAACAGGCATGTGGCTAGGTACAATAATTATTCAAAAAAAGATATTTGCATTCCTGATGAGACTGAGATCGCATTACATTTTTTAAAAATATTTTTTGTTAAATATTTAATTCAAGGCACAGAATCCGTTGGGCCGGTGGAAATGTTCCTCCCGCTCACCTTGCACAATCCGAAATCGGCTATCTTAATGTGTCCGTCCTTGTCGAGAAGGAGGTTCTCCAGCTGAAATAGCGCACCATTCATATCACTCATATTCTCTCAGTTCGAAGCACGAGTCCGCGTCTCTTCATCTCGCATGCCACATGATCCCAAATCTCCAGAAAGGGGTCAGGAGCAAGTGCAAACATGAAAGTAAGAGAGGTAGCCGCTGATACTCTCTTGATTTCATGCACTCTTTCGCCTCTGTCCCCTTTCTGGAGGGATCATTTGTTAATGGCAAGATGAAGAGATTCTTGACTCGTCCTTCAAACTCTACTGCTCAAGAACTATGTAAGAAGCGGGGCATCTGAGACACAATGTAAACTAATCTAGAATACATCAACAAAAAATCGATATTTTGCTCTAACATACTAGAAAACAATCGAGCATGGCAAATACGACTTTAAAATAAATATACGCTAAGAGAGGGGAAAGAACAAGAAATGGCTTCAAATGCCGTAGATAGACGGACAGAAAGTACTGCTAGCGATATAAAGCGATAGAATACTTGCAATAAGCGACTAACGCTGGCCACTAAAGCTTATGGCCGATATTTACGCACTAACTTAATCAATCTCTCAAGCTCAAACACTCAACTTGCAAGGGATGGACTTGACGCAAGGCTCTCGCGAATCAATCATACTCATGCACTACAGTATGCCCCTCACTACAGTATACACACTCCCGCAGCACGTGTGAGCGACGGAGCTGCTAATGAAAGTAGAGGCTCTTGAACAAAGGAGGTGAGAGAGAAGAGAGTCGTCATGTAAATGCATGCAAATGACGAGAGACAGCGGTAATTGAGAGATCAGCTTAGCTATGCTAATTACGCTATGCTAATTGTAGTGCAACGAAGTTGCACGTGGCATTACCCGCATATTTAATCCGCCAAACTTTTGACGATAATAACAGCACTATTCTCTGCACTGCTGTTCTACCTTAATATTAGTAGGAAACCCGCACTTATCGTTTGTCATTTTCGTTATTTAGTATTACGAGCTTTTCGTGAAATGATGTGCGCGTGTACGTAGTGTGCGCTCCCATCCTAGATGGCTAATCAATAAATGATTCTTGCAGAAACGGTCTCTTCCCGTATGGACGGTCACGCTAAAATGCGGCTGCTCCACTTTACATGCAAGGAACGGTCGTCCGCTGCCCCATCGACTCTGGGTGAGTGATTCTACCAATGATTATCGATTGAACTGTTCCGCACTCTACCGTATTCGTATGTCTTGCAGGCTTTTCCACTCGATATCACTCTTGTTTCCTTCTGCAAGGAGCAAGATCTTCTCGCCCTCTCCCTCGTCATTATTGTCGTCCCTCCAATTAATACATGACTCGATCTCGGATGGACCTTGGATCCAGAATGAAGGAAGTATCAAGGTAAGCGTTATCGATTCGACTCTTACTATGTTGATTACGGTTACGGGTGTGGTATTAAGCGATAAATCATTGCAGGCTCCATAATCCAGAAGCAGTTCAACTTTTTTGAAAATTATTAATAATAAAAGTATGCTGGCAATTAGACAAAACTACAACAAGAGTTTGCTGTGTTGTTGCAAGTGGAAACAAAAAAAAGAACTAGGAGAATACAGCAAAAAGAAGGAGATAAAAAACAGCGGCTAATTAATATAAGAGATGCCTAACTAAACGGCAACACGAGAAGGATTTCGAGCAACTGTGAAAGATATTATCGCGGTGTGAGGAAGAAGGAAGCGAGAGGTAGATTACAGACGATCGATATAGAGATGGGAGCATCAGGGAAGGGGAAGACTGTGATCTACCTTCCGGAGGAGAGCATACAACGTGAGTTTATGCGTTGCCTCAAATATACTTGGCAAACTATGCCAACTGCAACAGCTAGAAATACTCAATTAGGACTGGATTCATTAGAGAAGCGCAGAGAGGCAATTGATTTGAAGACAGCCAGTAATCTTCTGAGAGGCAAATACAAAATCTCTAAAAAAACCCGCATCATTTTCGCTATTACTTCACTCGAAATGGAATAAATTTCACCAATAATGTTTCATCCGCTAACTACAGGAAGTATAGTTTCTTCCCCAGAGCGGCAAGGCTTTTCACAAAAACCGGAAAGACGACCAGTTTCATTGAGTAGTTCAATTTAGAAATTGCTTTGTATTCTCCTGTAATCTTCGTGTATCACAATTTTAATTTTCATTTCGTTACCGCGTTGTTACTTGTAATACGCATAAATATATATATTTAATTTGGTAGTGATGACAAATGACTCGAAGCGTGTTGAAAACAATCAGGCGCACGAACTAGAATCTAGATCCAGTCCTCCCTGGCAGTTACAGTAATGAGATGCAGTGTTGTACATTTGCAAGGCCGGTCAGGAACTGATTTTCTTATACTTTTACATTTCAGAAGAGTATTTCCTCATCATACTTGTCTACTTTGCCCCTGTTTTAATTTATTTAATTATTTTTTTAAAAATTTAATTATTTAATTTATATTTTAAAATGAGAATATTTTTTCGTATTTATTTTTTTATTCACCTTTTTCGTGGAATTTATCCGGCACTCAACTTTTTAACTCTGGAAAAGTTTAGCAAAGACGGTAGACAAACCCTCTCGGGAGGTTTTTCAGCTATTTGAATGTTAAATGGGGAAATGAGTACTTGTAACATTGTCGTGTGAAAAAAGTGAGAGAGTCCTGATTGATGTGACAAGGTCTCTCATTGTGTGGGCCATCTGAATCTGTTCATTCGATGTTTCCATCTGGGTTGCCTTCAGATCGCGTGTCAGTCAACGAGTGATAGACTTTATGAGAAAGGTGTTTGGAGTGAGAGAGAGCTTGTAACTCAAGAGGGACTCTCTCACTTATTCATACTCTTTCACCCTCAACCCTTTCTGTAGAGTTGGAATCATGAAAAAATTTCGTTGTTTGAAGAACTAATTTCTTAGCATAACGAAGTGAGATCATGAAAGGTCGGGGATCGTACGTGGAGGTCGCTCATACAGAGAAACTGATTTGATTACCGGGTTTTGAGAAAAGCCGAGCCGTTCTGGGAAAGAAACTATTCTCGGAGCCGCGAGGTGGACTTACTGGAGGAGTTAGCGAAGGAGTATCCGAATGATAACCTGGGAACACATTCGCAAACTCATTCGGTAACTCCCCCAGGCAATATCAATCGAAAAAGGAAAAATAGCACACGACAGGATTCGAACCACCGGCCTATGATCTGTGAGCCTAAGCTCTTATCCAATAGGCCACGAAGACATTGATACTCAGCTAAATAAAGCAATATATAAACCCTGGAGTCGGGGAGTTACCGGAGGAGTTTGAGAATGAGTTTCCGGGGAACTCCCCCGAAACTCATTCGCAAACTCATTCGGTAACTCCGCCGCCGTTTTCGGAGTTGTGTCTATAATTCGCATGAGAACCTGCATTTGCGAAATTTATTCCATTTCGTGTGTAATAATAGCTGAAATGATGTGGTTTGAGTTTGAGATTTTGTATTTGCCTCTCAGAATCATTTTCAGTGCGGACCTCATTTAAATCGAATGTCTTCTTATCTCTTTCTTTATTTCCCGGAAATCTCTTCATGCATCTTTAAGTCAACATCCTTTCATTATTGTTAGCGGAATCATTTCTTGAACAACAGCCAATTTAGATTATGTGTGTATTTATTTCTAATAATATTTATATCCTTTCTCTTCCTATTCTATTTCGATGTTGTGATAATCCAGAAGCAGTTCAACTTTTTTGAAAATTATTAATAATAAAAGTATGCTGGAGTAATCTCTCTCGCGTAAAAGTAATCTCGCTCTTGACTGACTGAGATACTCTGGTATTTTTGCCCCAATGGATCCCTAGTTGATAGACCAATGGGGGAAGATCAAAGACACCGACGGTTTCCCAATGGGGGAAACTGTGGGATCCCATTGGGAAAATTTCCCCCAACAGGGGACCACAGTTTCCCCCATTGGGAAACCGTCGGTGTTTTTGATCTTTCCCCCATTGGTCTATCAACTAGGAATCCATTGGGGCGAAAATACCAGAGTACAGTGGGTAACTGGGCCACTTCCATCGATCGAATTCGCGCCATTACCGCTGCCCTTGTTCGATTGGCGCGGGTCTTGTGCTTTTCGACAAACTTGGATAATTTGGACTGGTCATAGGTACTGTAGTTGAGTTGCTACGTCGACGCCAGCCATAACTCGATCGAAATAGTCCTTCTCTTCAGATTGGACAGTCGGATCCTGGAAAGAGTCAATGGATCAGATCTGATCTCAGATCTGAGATTAGATCCTTGTACTCATCGAGAATTGTGTCGACATCGATGAGGACACGGACAAGGGAAGACGAGGGAGAAGAGTACTCATATATAGTATCGACACTGAATAGTTCATTGGTGCTAGACTCAATGACTGTGAGGGATTGCTTGAGATCTGTTAATAGACCGGGGAGGTCTGAGAGCTGGGAAGTCATGGCTGCCATTATTGATGACGTAGCCGAATGGAGAATGCTTTCTGCCACGCGGGACTTGGAAAATGAAAAATGAAAAATTTAAAACCCTTTTCTCATCTCACACTCGAGATCCAATGGTAATGTGTGATTGTCTGTCGGAAATTGTGTGTCGTGTTCATACCATCCCAGGGACTATCACACTGTCATACTCTCAGGCAATATTCATGTCTATCAATGTCGACAATCGGCCTTATCAATCGATATCAGTAGATCACTGGCATCAGTAGATCACTTGCAGAAAGCCCTCACTGGTCTTTTGAACAAAAGAATAGCGCCTGTCATGGATAACAATAGAAGTTGGGAGCAAATGGGTTTCAGGGGAGGTCATTCAACTGTAGATGCAATCCATACCCTTAAAACTGTAGTAGCTAACTGCGTCGATCATCGCTTGCCGATTTATCTACTATTCGTGGATATTTCTAAGGCGTTTGATTCCGTCTACGGGGAAGCGGTCTTCAGGGCTCTGGAATTGGAGGGTATCCCATCGGAAATAGTCTCTTTCCTCGGTACTTTGTCACGGGAAAGCAAAAGCGCGATAGTGGTAAATGGGAAGGAAGTTGAAATTGAAGTAGGGAGGGGGTTCGTCAGGGCGACTGTCTTTCCCCCAGACTGTTTACATCAGTTCTGGATATGGCGTTCAGGGAACTAGATTGGGTGGGGAAGGGAATCAATATCAATGGTCGATATCTTTCTCATATTCTATTTGCCGACGATGCCGTTCTCATATCTCACGATGAGAGGCAAATTCAATCAATGGCAGTGGAATTGGAGAGAGTATTGAAACGGGTGGGACTTTCACTAAACGGGGACAAAACAGTAGGAATGACTTCGAAGGATAATCATCGAGAAGTCACAGTGGCGGGAAAGGTTGTGGGTTTAAAAAAAAGAGGTTATCTATCTAGGAAGTGCAATTAGTATAAATGGTAAGGATGGGAGCGAGATAGGCAGGCGAATTAGAGCAGCCTATGGGTCATTCCATAAACATCGTGCATTCTTAGTGAATCGCTCGATCCCAATGGCTCATAAAAAGCGTCTTTTCAATGGTTGCATCCTTCCCGCATTCCTATACGGATGTGAAACCTGGGCTCTGACCAATGCACAATGTGACAAACTATCGGTGGCCCAAAGACGCATGGAGCGTTGGATGGTCGGTTGTACTGTAATGGATCATATCTCGAACGAGCGGCTGCGTGATCGCACAAAGGTAGGAGACGTTGTTCGAGCCGCCTTGAAAAGAAAGTGGCTCTGGGTACACAGGATTGCTAATGATCATGATTTGAAGTGGAGCAGAACCGTAATCGATTGGACCCCCCGAGGACCCAGACAGCGACGTGGACGACCACCAACAAGATGGAAAGATCTCTTCATGCGAATAATCGGGCCGACATTTATGAGACAAGCAAGGAGTCAAGACTGGCCAGCCATGCACATCAGAGCCTACTCTTGATAAATGTGTTAAAATCCAAAAAAAAAATAAAGAAATAAAAATAATATCGAAAAACTGTGTGAAAACCATCACTACTCGATCCGCACCAAAACCGTACTCAAACCGGCACCTGCGACGGACGGCAGTTTTTCGAAAGTCTTCTTTTTTTCGATTAATTTTCCATTCGCCGTTATAATAATGTTTTCGAGTATGACTATTGCTACGATTTAGTTGTGTAGGGTTCGCCGCGCGCTTCGTCGAACCTTACATCAATCGGGCGCACAAGCCTCCAGGTTTTCAGCGAAGCTCGTGCGCCACTCGAATCTAGATCCAGTCCTCCCTGGCAGTTACAGTACTATCCAGTCGGGCGGACGGGAATATTATGTTTGGAATTTTGCCTGATATATCAAGAACTGATTTTAAATTAATCTTCTTTCTTTTTATTGTTGTAGTTTTGTCTAATTGCCAGCATACTTTTATTATTAATAATTTTCAAAAAAGTTGAACTGCTTCTGGATTATCACAACATCGAAATAGAATAGGAAGAGAAAGGATATAAATATTATTAGAAATAAATACACACATAATCTAAATTGGCTGTTGTTCAAGAAATGATTCCGCTAACAATAATGAAAGGATGTTGACTTAAAGATGCATGAAGAGATTTCCGGGAAATAAAGAAGAAGACATTCGATTTAAATGAGGTCCGCACTGAAAATGATTCTGAGAGGAAAATACAAAATCTCAAACTCAAACCACATCATTTCAGCTATTATTACACACGAAATGGAATAAATTTCGCAAATGCAGGTTCTCATGCGAATTATAGACACAACTCCGAAAACGGCGGCGGAGTTACCGAATGAGTTTGCGAATGAGTTTCGGGGGAGTTCCCCGGAAACTCATTCTCAAACTCCTCCGGTAACTCCCCGACTCCAGGGTTTATATACTGCTTTATTTAGCTGAGTATCAATGTCTTCGTGGCCTATTGGATAAGAGCTTAGGCTCACAGATCATAGGCCGGTGGTTCGAATCCTGTCGTGTGCTATTTTTCCTTTTTCGATTGATATTGCCTGGGGGAGTTACCGAATGAGTTTGCGAATGTGTTCCCAGGTTATCATTCGGATACTCCTTCGCTAACTCCTCCAGTAAGTCCACCTCGCGGCTCCGAGAATAGTTTCTTTCCCAGAGCGGCTCGGCTTTTCTCAAAACCCGGTAATCAAATCAGTTTCTCTGTATGAGCGACCTCCACGTACGATCCCCGACCTTTCATGATCTCACTTCGTTATGCTAAGAAATTAGTTCTTCAAACAACGACATTTTTTCATGATTCCAACTCTACAGAAAGGGTTGAGGGTGAAAGAGTATGAATAAGTGAGAGAGTCCCTCTTGAGTTACAAGCTCTCTCTCACTCCAAACACCTTTCTCATAAAGTCTATCACTCGTTGACTGACACGCGATCTGAAGGCAACCCAGATGGAAACATCGAATGAACAGATTCAGATGGCCCACACAATGAGAGACCTTGTCACATCAATCAGGACTCTCTCACTTTTTTCACACGACAATGTTACAAGTACTCATTTCCCCATTTAACATTCAAATAGCTGAAAAACCTCCCGAGAGGGTTTGTCTACCGTCTTTGCTAAACTTTTCCAGAGTTAAAAAGTTGAGTGCCGGATAAATTCCACGAAAAAGGTGAATAAAAAAATAAATACGAAAAAATATTCTCATTTTAAAATATAAATTAAATAATTAAATTTTTAAAAAAATAATTAAATAAATTAAAACAGGGGCAAAGTAGACAAGTATGATTAGGAAATACTCTTCTGAAATGTAAAAGTATAAGAAAATCAGTTCCTGACCGGCCTTGCAAATGTACAACACTGCATCTCATTACTGTAACTGCCAGGGAGGACTGGATCTAGATTCTAGTTCGTGCGCCTGATTGTTTTCAACACGCTTCGAGTCATTTGTCATCACTACCAAATTAAACTCACGTTGTATGCTCTCCTCCGGAAGGTAGATCACAGTCTTCCCCTTCCCTGATGCTCCCATCTCTATATCGATCGTCTGTAATCTACCTCTCGCTTCCTTCTTCCTCACACCGCGATAATATCTTTCACAGTTGCTCGAAATCCTTCTCGTGTTGCCGTTTAGTTAGGCATCTCTTATATTAATTAGCCGCTGTTTTTTATCTCCTTCTTTTTGCTGTATTCTCCTAGTTCTTTTTTTTGTTTCCACGTGCAACAACACAGCAAACTCTTTTCGAATGCGCGTCAAATTTTTACAGTTTTCGTGGGGTTTCTCGTCGGTGCTTTCTAATTCATTCAGGAAACCTTCAGCTATGCCTTACCGATATAGATATGATATTTTGCTGTAATGCAGAAGCTGTACACTATCAATGTTTAGGCGCATGTTTCTCTTCTGTTTCACATATTATTATTGAATTAGTCATTTCACTAACTTAATTTAATTCAATTCCCCTCCCTCATTCTCCCCTCTTCCTTTCCCCCTTTGCGGTCGTCGATGCCACTTTTCACCCTCTTTCTTCCCCTTTTTTTACTTCTCCACTCCTCTTCGACGCACGAAATCGACTGCGACCGAAATGTATTCTATAAATTTAGTAAATTAATTAATTTTATTAATTGAATGTATTTATTTTGTTAATTAAATACACCTTTCAGGTGTGCTTTCTCATGTTCAAGTGCTTGGGCGGCAGAAATGTGAGATACTTTCATAAAACATATTTTTAACGAAATAGTTTATTAAAAATAAAAATTAAAAAAAAAATTTTCTTCAGATCGATACCGCAGTCCTCCAATCGATGAACGAGATGCAAAGATACTGTGAGCGGCGCGAGGCGGTAATGGTAGTCGAAGTGAGGTACGGTAATATTACCTAGACTTATCCAGCCTAATAATCCAAACCCTTTTACTTCACTTTTTTGGGGTTTTCTGAAGTCAAAGGAAAAGGACAAGCACTTCCTGTTTTTGACGTTATAATTTTTCTTTGTTCACGTTCCTTCTCGAAGGAATCTACTCGAGCAATACAGTATCTACACATTGAACTACCGTATCCCTCCAGTCCGATCTCCGCGCACAAATTCGATTGTTTCGTGTACTCCACTGCCGACGCGGAGATGGTCTTGGGCCAGTTACTGTACATCAAACCACAGAATGTTACCGTACTCAGCGATCAGATCGATATTGGTACGTTTCCCAATTTTCGTCTTTGAAATGTATGCAACAATCTTGAGACGTAAGAATTATACAATGTAATTATTTCCCAAAAAAATCAATCGATAAACTAGATCTTCTACAGTAGTCACCGACCACTCTTCGTCTTCTCCTCCGGTCGGATTGGAAATGACGAATATCGAGTTCAGTTTGCGATTCACCGTTACTACAGTACCAGACATGGTTCGAACAGCAATCTTGATCAGCAATAAGAAATCTGTGCAGAATCTCCTCACGCTATTTGGCGCCCAGCGACTAATCTACGGTCGGGCTTTTGAAACGGTAAATAGTTTACTCAAAAACTTTTGGGAGTGTAGAGTTGGGTCAGGGCGGGGTCAGACTCATGATTTGATGAAAGTGATAGTTGTTTTCAGACAAAAGTGGTGGAATTCAAGCGTCAAGCATATTTTCACCAATTTCACTACAAATGTGAGGTTATTCTAGAATTTGAATAGACTGAGAAACATAAAACGCTAATTAATAATCATTATTTAAAATAAAGTTAACACCCAGCTGATAAAGTTGATTAAATGTAAAAAAAATGTAATGTAAATTTAAAATATAATAAATTACAGATCGATGCGATTCAAGCGAGATTATTGATGAGTGCAGCGACTCCGAGCTGCAAAAGTGTCGAACGGTTAGTGCTCAAATTAAATTTTTGTACTCTGTAAAGTAATTTTACTTTTCGACAATTTTCAGATAAATCTATCAAGTCATTCATTTTACTTCATTTTACTTTTCGACAATTTTTTTTACTTTTCGACAATTTTTTTAAAGTCATTTTACTTTTCGACAATTTTCAGATAAATCTATCGTCGAACACTGGAGTTTACGAATGCAGCAAGAAACTGTGGTAAGGAAACGAAGCTCGCGTCACTGGTTCTTCTGATTTGTAAAAAATAACGAAACAGATGGGGGAATACTTTATACTAATTAATTTAGTATTTTGCAGGCGTCGAGGCGCTAATGTTGAGATTTGGCGCCGCGTCGACAAATTACAGTGCAGAAACGGACTATGGGAGATACTGTGAGTACTCAAAGCAAAAGTATGCTTGTAACTGTGATGATTCTTATGTCGGCCTCATGAAAATAATTAGTTACTAGCAATGCGGTTGCGATAGCTATCATACTATACTACTATAATATTTCGATGTGTACCGTATCTCAATATTGTTCTTTCCTTTGTGGCGAAATACGAATTTTTGAATTTAAAAAAATATGCAAATTTTGAATTAATATCATTTATATTTCAGTAAAAAGGATTCAGTGTCGGTGGTGCATTCCACTGCGAACATATTCTGCGCTGACGATCCGCCGCTTTGCACATTAGAAGAAGGACAAAAGGGTGCTTTTTTGCCTTATATTCTATAAAAAAAATTTTTCAGAATCACTTTTTTGTGATTGATGTTGCAATATTCCTTTTTTATTGTTGTAATTTATTTTCCAGTCGCGATGATCCTTCTCGGCGGCTACTCAGCCGTGGCATCAATTGTCGTCATCGTTGTGGTGGGAAATTACAATATTATTATTAAAATAATAACATTAAAAAACTTACAGCTCGTCGTCCTCTTCAACAAAATGGACAAGAACAAGTACCTTCTCTCTCTCTTTTTCACTGAAGAAATCCAAATTATAGATTGAAAATCGCTGAACATGAAGGAACGGTCACGGGGCATCAATATTCTGTGTCCGCGGGCCCTGGCAGTTGTCTGTTTCCATAGTATTGAAGTTTGGCACCGTGCCCAGAATTTATACCTGGTTGTCCTTTTCTCCATACGGTACTCTTTCGAGCAATATTGGGTGTCTTGGGAAAGTGAAATTGGTGTCAAAACAAAAATTCGATTCGATATTTCGTGGTTGTAATTTTCGGTGGTCCCATTAAGGTTCAACATCCGATCACGAGTTGCGATTGGCCGATAGTATTGAAGTTGACTCGAAGAGAAGACTCAATAGCACAAGGCGAATGTGGAGGGAAACACGATGCTGACGTCATCGAATGAAGATGACGTAGCCCTCAATTACTGCTCCTCAACCTGAAGCTTATCTCAAACTGAATAACACATATTACAAGAGTCTTGTTGTGTTCTATTCATACAACATAATTCCTGGTGCTAGAAGATTTTATAATTGTAAACCTGTTGAGATCCTGCTTCAACCGAACCTCATAAAAATGAGATCGGCCCCGGCATTGATCATTCCTCATTCGCTTTTCCCCCAAACTATGATTTATCTGCCAAAAATTGCATATTTTGGAGAACTTTCGTCCCGCACATGGTTCCACATCATGAACAAACCTCCAGAAAGAGGTGCAAAGGAGTGCGTAAAGTGAGTGGGACTAGCTTATTTTCGCACACTAGTCGCACATCACATCCTGCTAGGAAGTGTTTATCCGCGCATTCCGGCATCTTCCCGAGGTCGCCCGGACTCATAAATACCAAATGCATCCTCTCCCGACCAGCGAATCTATGCATTGTAACGCGCATCCCGCGATTTTCTCTAACCCTCTCGATTTCCCCTACTCCCTCGCCTCCTCCACCCTTTCCCGAGCACGGAAATGGAGAAGAGGCGCAAGAGAAAGCAGTCAAAACGTGTAGAAAGGCTTGCGAGCGTGTGTCATTCTGCTAGACGCGGCTTCAGAAGGCGGAAAAAGTCATCGAGTGGAGGAAAAAGCGTCGAAAGAACGTCGATCAACGGGAGGGGAGGAGCAGGACCTAAAAGATGGCTCCATTATTTCCCTTTTGCGGCTCGACGTCGGCCTGGTTCCTGGAAGCAGCTTGGATAATGGGAGAGGGAGCGGTGAAGATGCAGGCGACGCCGGTTAAGGTTGGATTATGCACTATTTATATTTATTTCTATGTCGAATGTACACTACGGTAGATTTGGCCAGCCACAGGTGCATGTGGATCGCGGGGAAGAGCGATTGATCATGCGTAGCGGCAGCCCGTTTCAGGCATTTTCCAGTTCTGTGATTGATTACTGTAGATTTGGGCGCTTCGTTTCCTCCGGCTTGCGCGAACTTATACGGCGAATATGGTTGTGACAACTATAGAAGTCATCTCTCGCGGGCGCGGGGAAGCCGCCGCGTCAGGCGTCCGTCTCGCGCCAGCACTCCTCCGTGACCATCGTGAGCGACAAGGGCGACGGCGGCCCGGAGCCGGAGATTAGCGAGGAGAGGAAGCGGAGTATGGAGGTGATTATATAATTACCATTTCTATTATTGGTAATATATTTATTGCTTTTTGGTAATCTAAAGTAGCTACCATGTATGGGAGGTAATGGCGGGAGCACTGGGTTCTGACTGGATTCAAAACCTCAAAAAAGGGAATGAGCGGTACGACAGAATTACTTTTGAGAGAATTACTTTTGCATACTCTGTCCTACCCTGACTCTGATACTCTGGAGAGGTGCCCGCGCTCAGGAATAATTAAGGCGTTGGTGATGTATCGGGTATGTTTCATTGTCTGATGGAAAGTGGAATCGGAACATCGAGTATCAATCCCCTCCAGATTTTTCTTTTTAGAAAACAAAATAAAAATTTAACAATGAAGCGTATCTTATAGTATGAAATCTTTTGTTCAATCGCAGTTCGCAAGTTTTCTGTACCAAAACTCTCTCCTGGATTCGGGACCCAGACGGTTTTACGTTTCATCGTCCTCTGAAAGATAGAATCGGCGACAATAACACGCCTCTCACGAGAGGCTCGGCTTAGAATGACATAGTTCTGGCACAGACCTTATTTTTCGAAATTCTCTTTCCAAGTATTTAGGGTTCCACTGGGTCCAACTAAGATCCCTACGAGCTATTATGCCACAGAAGTCATTCCTCGCTATGCTACAGCTACTGTTAGGTGCAGCCCGCGGATTTCAAAGCCGTTTTTCAGTGTTTCAACGCAGTTTCTGAGAAATCTTTTTGCTTAGAGCTAGTGTTACTTTTTCACGCTCTTTCGACCTGTGTCAATCGTTTTCTGATTGGTTTTCTAATTTGCTTGAAAATCATTATTATTGAATTTACAAAAATCCGCTCGAAAAGGCCGCATTTTTATTGTTCCATAGCCTCCAGCAGGTGATGAGGATTCGAATGATATGTCTAAGCTCCCACAACTCGGGAGTTGATGATATATTTCATACGAAAATATGCCAAAAATGTGGATTCTAGACAATTCCCACCGAGTCACTCGAATCTCTCGTGATGAATGACTCAGCCATCCATTGTTCTCCCTCTCTCTAATCGTTTATTTCCTTTGAATGTAGCGGTGTGCGGTGTACATAATGAGAGTAAAAGCAAAATTTGACACATTTTCGTATGAAATATAGCATCAACTCCCGAGTTAGGGGAGCTTAGACATATCATTCGAATCCTCACCACCAGCTGGAGGCTATGGAAAAATAAAAATGCAGCCTTTTCGAGAGGATTTTGGTACATTCAACAATAATGATTTTCAAGCAAATTCGAAAACCAATCAGAAAACGAATGACACAGGTCTAAAGAGCATGGAAAAGTAACACTAGCTCTAAGCAAAAAGTTTTCTCAGAAACTGCGTTGAAACACTGAAAAACGGCTTCGAAGTCCGCGGGCTGCACCTTACAGTAGCTGTAGCAAAGCGAGCAATGACTTATGTGGCATAATACCTCACAGGGATCTTAGTTGGACCCAGTGACACCTGATAACGTGAAAAACTCAACCTTGAAAATGGGAGCTGTGCCAAGTGCAGTCCGAGCCTCTCGTGAGAGGCGTGATAAATCAGTAACGATTTTAAATTTGATTTGTACATACAAACAATATTCTTTTTCTTTATTCTTTGTTCTGCAAGAGAAAAGTTTTCTTTTCAAAAGGCCATCTCGTAATGCTCTCTTCTTCTTTCTCTAGACCCTTCACCAGCTCATCATTCTTTCTCCTACTCCAATGCCCCAGGGACCCCCTTGGAATCTGTTCTAAACGCTGCTCCTCATAGTCGGTCTGAAACGGGAAAGAGACAGGCGCTCTCTCTCTCCGAAAATGACTGAATTTGCTGCTCCCCACCCTCCTCTATTGAATCTCTGCTGTGTTTAGACTTGCCCTGCCGCCTCACTCGCATTAGTCCAACCCTCCTGAAAGGGCCATGGTAGGGTTGGCAATTTGACTCCTTCTACACCGCTCAACACCGCGCGGTTGAGAGCGGAATGTCTCCTTCTCAGATAATGAGGAGGGGAGAGAAAGAGCAAAATGGCTCTCAGTGAGAAAGAGAAGGAGCCAAATGGCTCCTTCTAAGTTTGCTACCTCATAACTTAACTGTGAGATTGATTTTTAATCTTCTAAAGTATCACATCTTCACAAAATAGGAAGGGAACCATTTTCATATTCAAAATGACATTGTTCATGACAATTTACATATAAAATATTAAATGTAGCCTGCCAAATTCTAAGTCGATCTGTACCTTTGCGACTTTCCAATTCCCTCTCGGAGCGGAGATATAAAAGAAAGAGCCATTTGGCTCCTTATAAAAATGAGACGGAGTCATTTGGATCTGAGAGCCGACCGGCTCTTTCTGAGAAGAGCGAAATGGATCTGAGATCCGGAAAAGGAATCAAATTGCCAACCCTAGGCCATGGAGAGAGAGTGTGAAATTTGGAGAGCCTCTCTCGATTTTACATACTCCATTTCGAGCCGCTGACCCCTTTCTGTGTTGGAACGATGTGCTCACCCTCCACTGCATCATTGTTTAGACGTCCCTCCTCCCTCCCATAATTGAGATGCAAAGACTAATGCCAGCTGCGTTGTTCCGCGCCGAAAAAAAACCACCCCATTCTCTCAATGTCATGGCGCTGCATTATGATATTTAAAAAAGTATCTAGGATTTGTAATCTCGCTCCTCTTCTCGAGATGCGCTCTGACGCATCTAAAAGTCTCTGCTCTGGTAGTCTTTCCTCCGCTTACTTCTCAGTCCCCCAGTGGCAGGGAGCAGTAGAACCAGTAGGGGAAAACACATCGGACCCTCTTTTCATATAGCGCTGAAAAATAGCAGTGTTTCTGAGTTCATCTTCTGCGCACCGTCGCATCTGTGTTTCAATGTTCCCACAATAGTTGAACCGCCCGATTGTTGCTCCCGCCAACTATATGTATCATGAATAATTAATTAAAATATTTATTTTAATTTAAACTACAAAAAAAATTTTTTTGTAAAACTATAGGCGCGTCGCGACTCGCAGTTGTCCACCGACTCGGCGACTATGGAGCGCCGCAAGCGACTGTGGGTGTTTTTTTTAAACTTCCGGTTTGCGAAATGCACTTCCGGTCTTAAAATTCTACTTCCCGTGCCAACTATCGATTGCATTCAGGGACCACCGCAACTCGGAGATCAAGATCGAGGAAATTCTCGAGCGAGTGTTTCTCGATGTTACCTCGCCTGAGGTATACTCATTTAAAAAATAATTTTAAAAATATTTGTAGTAAAAAAAATATTTGTAGGTCATATAAAATGAGTCTTTGGATAAGTTCCATGGTTCATTGTCTACACGGCCATCTAAATCCTATTCCGATATTTTATCTCGGAATTGTGCCCGTTTGTCCAATCCCTTCGCAATTTGTCCAGAAGACGAGTCCGATAGAAGTCCACGACAAAATTAGATGGCGGAAAAATACTGGATTACGCGGGGCATTGAATTAGCCTCTTCCTTCCTCCTGATAAAACAAGGAATACTCCATCTTGAGTGCATCTCATTAAATTCAATCTAGGAATGAACAAAAATATTTTTGAGATTTAAAAAAAATTAATTAAATAACTTGCAGACAGCCAGCTGCGACGTGCAGATCCCACGAATCACTCGAGTCGCGGCACCGAAAAAGGCGAGTTTTCGAAGAAAAAAGAAAAAAAAACATCATGGACGTTTTTTGGCTCTCTCTTACATACGCCTCAATTGTGTGTGTGTCAACATTTGCAACAGTTGGCGAATTCAACAAAGTTTATTAACTGAACATAAATGAGCAGCTTGCTCATTGCTACAATTTATTTATCTTCCGATAAATAATAATGATTCAATTTATGCGAGTCTCGGAGGAACGGGGTTCAAAGAAGACAGAATTTTTATTTGTTTATTTATTGTGACGGCAATTAAGATATGATGAAAATAATATGAAAAAATACGACGGAAATGGACGAGAAGAGCAATGATTGATTACTTTATTTAATAGTGCTCATTACAATTTCTTCTTTTATCTTAACATTATTCACGGTGCCGATTTCTCTCTGCGCGATTACTGTGGGAAAGCACAGCCGCGCAGCCTAAGTGTTTAAATTTAATCCAATTTTAAAAAAGAAACCTACATATTTCGACAAGTACACGATAGCGTTAGAGCTCGAGTTTATTAGAGAGATCAGTACGGATATGCTGCAATTACACATGCATTAAATATAACTTTGCATAAATTAAAAAAAGGTTTTGATATTATTATTATTACACGCAGAGTAAATTCTAGACCATAAATGCACACGCGAAAATGCACTCCGCATTGATTGACGTTGCCCAATCATTTTGAAGTGTCAGAACTCTCCTCACTTTACCCACTCTTTCGACCAGTCGAGTTTGTCCAAAATTATAGCGCCTTCAATTCGTAGTCCGCTGCTAAACGCAGATATGACGAGTATAATTGGCTTATTATTTTGAAATTGCGATGAATACCTAGTCATCCACTTGTGCTTGAGGCCAATGAGCGGCAGCAATCGATCAATCGTCCATGCCGCCGTGTAGATCACAACGATAAACGCAAATCGAATAGCGATTCTAAAAAAAAGATATTTCAATGATTGGGAACTCTGGTTCAGAAATCCTAGTGGAATCCTACTCCTTTTCCTAGTGGGATTCTACTGTAGAATCCTACTAGGAAAATGACTAGGATTCCACTAAGATTTTGACGCGACGTCACAGACGGGCGCCCGCTCTCCCTTCTATCGTTTTCTTACCGTATTCTTTGAGTTGGAGCGTATCCTGGGTCACATACAATATTTATCGCAGGAAAACAATCCAAAACGAAATCAAATCATGACAAGCCACTAAACAGAACATTCTCAAAATCATAACTACAATCTTCGATCAATTATAAACATAAAATATTCAAATCTTCCTTCCTTCGTCGCCATGCACATTATTCAGTTGAGTATGTCGAAATCCGGTTAAATCGTTTACAGTCCAATAGTCTTGAGAGATAAGCGACTGAAATGATACAAATAAGCTACAGTAACCGACAACAGTGCATTTAGCGATCTCCACTTTCCCGCACGAAATTAGAGCCAAGACAGGAAAGAAGTTTTCTGTTTTCTCCTCTGAGGAAGTCCCTCTCCAAGAATCGAAATCTTCAAAGATAAAATATGATCTAAGAGATCGGGGGACTTTACTTTAGCGGATATGCACCGCTCCTTTCCCTTATCTCCCCTCTCGCCCACTATCACCCCTCCCTTCCTTTCTTGATATCTTGACCTACTCCTCGAGAGGGGAAGGTACGGGGCTTACCCCTTAAAGTAAAGAAGTGCCGAGATCGGACTTTTCAAGACTATTTCAATACTAATTGAACTGCTTTCGGTGTGTTGATCATCAATTGATACACTCTAATCCATTTCAATTTCGTTCACAGGGAAATAAATGGATCGATAATTATCGACAAACAGACTATTAATCAATCAATCGATAACTGACCGGGAGTGAGCGAGTGGTGCTGGAGGTAGGGGAGAAGTCAGGAGCAGCGATAATAGTGATGGGAGAAGGAGGATAGGGGAACATCGATTGATTGCTTACCCAACGAGCGATTTGACCTGAAATAATAATAGATCTAAACGGACGCGGGTTATAGATGCCGAAAAGAAGAATCAAGAAGGGATACCACGAGTTTTACGGATAAATAATTCATCACTCGTTGCATTGAAAGCAATGCAACGAGTGATGATATTTTAATCTTCTAGAAGGTTCTGCGGTTAGTTGGAGCTTTGAAAGGCAGATAAAACAGCGGCAAAGGAGCGAAAAAAATGAATGCACAGGCGAATTTTTGCCCCAAGGTCTGCTGAGACGCGCAAACACAAAACAGCACTTCGCCAGTAGTATGGCCAGGCTATCGGGGGAGCGCGCAACGCACTGGAAAATAGAAATACACGAAACGTAACATGAAAAATCGATAAAAAAGAGAATTAAAACAGCGATTTACGCAACACGCTGGCGCACATAGTGTGCACCTCAAACGCGTCAACATTGACGCGTTTCATTATCCTAGTGGAATCCTAGTAGGAAAATCGAGGGGCGGGGCCAGGCTGTTTTCCCAGTAGGATTCCACTAGGATTCCACTAGGAAAAGCGTTTCAGATAGGATCCTACTAGGATTCCATTAGGATTTCTGAACCAGAGAAGAACAGCAGATAAAGAAGGGAAGAGCGACTTTTCAGACCGTGAAGACAAGTTTAATGTATTCTAGTATAAAAGCTTCTAGTATAAAATGGTATTACAGTTATTAAAAGTGCCTGCCTGAAATACAGTATTTCTTGAATTCACACAACATTTCGGCGGTTAGGAGTGATATTTCAAACTCTACCAGTTAGATACCTCAATTGCGGGGGACTCGTTTTGTTGAGGGTGTGAGTATTGCGACGGAAAATTATCACCCGAAGAACAATCTGAAAGCAGCATGACATATTTCGGGTTTTTTCGTTTTCCTTTATGTACATATTACATTTATAAAATGATACGATCACACCAAAAATTCAAATGACGTACTTCCGTTGTTTACCACACAGGCACGTACGCGACCCTCTCACTTTTGCTCGCTCTCTCGCTTTGGTAAACACAGGAAGTACAATTTTGACTTTTTGTGTGTTCGTATCATTTTATAAATGTAATAGTCGCACTTCGACTAGGATGTGCATCTGCTTCTCGGATGGATCCGGACCAACAGGGGTGCAACATTACAAAACTCGTTTTACAAAATCTACCAACCACGCTGTAGATTGCGAGAGGCAGAACTGAGCAGATGAGCTGCACTGGCAGCCACACATACGACCACGCATAGTCGGCCACCCCCTCCTCCTTGACAACTCGATAGGTGTAGATAGCAAAGTCGAATTCAAGCCTGGAAATGTCAGCTTAATGTTTTCTGAATAGCACGTTCTGAACGACTGTCTGATTTTTTTAAATGCAAGTTGAACAAGTTTGACCGATAGCGGTTATAACGGAAATGGGACAGAAAAAGTGCCGCACCTGCAGCAGGGCAGGGCGTGCTGCGCGACCGCAGTGATTGCTGCGGCGGCCGCGTGCTGCAGCAGCACCAGCCAAAGCGTGCGGCGCAGCGTAAAGAAATTCGGTCGCGATGTTATAAAAGTAACGTCGAGTCTGTCAGAGAGTGATGGATTGTGCAGTAAATCCGAGCTCTCAAGACTCCATCAGCAGAAAGTGATTAGAGTGATGATGCGTTTTGGAATAACTTCATTTAGGGATTCTGAACGTTTAGAAAATGCCATTTTGGGGTTCCTACAGAGGTTGTGAAACGCATTGATGGCTCTTGATGACAATATATGCTTAGTGCACACACCTGTCGAGAGCGAGAGATATTTGGGACAACGAATTGTTGAACCAGCAGTAGTTCTGGACGAAATCGAGTACGAGCGAGACCGCACGTCCTGAGGGCAGCGGAAAGATGTAGCTCTGCAATTTTCATTTTCGTTTTTCGTAACTTTCTGAAATCGATAAATCTCACGGGGAAATATGTCCGCGACTCTAGACTTATGGGATGCCCAGCGACGACTTTTAAAGTCTACACGCCTCTCTCCCTTGCCCTTCTTTGAAGTCGTCGCTGGCCAGCTTAGACTTATGAAGTCGTCCTCTCTGAGATGCAAATCAATTTTGCTCACTTGGGTGACGATATTGGTGGCGAAGTAAATGTAGATGAGCTGTAGCAGGATATCTGTCAGCAGCGGTTGTATGTAGAGAATGTACGTGGTCGAGTTGGCAAGCATTACCGGCTTGCGCTTTAGAATTTCGTCCTTGATTATGGCCCGGATGGCGAGCACGTTTAGAAGGATCTGAAATTAGCAAAAGATATAGCAACCAAAGAAGTAGTACACGCTAGGGATGCAGGTTCGATAATCGTTCAACCGCCATTTGATTGATAAATCGGTAATGTGGCTGATACGGAGAAGAGAGTGCTAGTTTATTCAAAATGCCCAACCGGCATTCCTAGAACACACGCGAACCATAAGAAAAACGCACCCCGACCACTCCAATGGAAATGATGACGCTGCCCACGATAGCCGAGACATCCATGATGCTGAAGTCACACCACTGTTGATACAATCACGCATTCAGAATGAGATCAGGAACGACACAGATCCAATTTTGAGGAGGTTTGGAACCATGTGCAACAAATATGGTGGATTAGATTCCGCATGCATGCACACGTAGAGTACAAATAACAATAATAATCCCGCTCTATCATGACGCATCTATCACATCATAATATCAACTTCCGTTGGAAACTGCGTCTGTTTATCAAAAGTGTAACTGTTATGTGTGTTATTTTGATGATGTTGTGGAACAAAGCCTTTTATCGCACATTTCGATACATGTTGTCGCAACATTGTGATAAATAAAAAAGGTCATACGCAGAGAATAACGCATTGGAAATACGATATCACTTTTAGCGCTGCCTATATTATATCATAGACAAAGAAATCAAGGGGCCAACATGAGTGAAGACGCGACCGACAGTATGCTTTGTACTTTGAACGTGTGTGTGGCGCTAGGTCAAATTCATGACTAAACTCAAAGCAACAATAATACACATTTTTGCACTAACAACTGTTTGCTCCATTTCGCCTAAAATATGAGTTAAAGTAGGAAAATGGACAGACAGTGAAAAGAAGAAAAATAAATATTTAGTGGAGACAATATTCTCAGAAGCGAAGCGCGTTAATTTCCGAGATGTGCAAATGGCGATAAAATGCTGACAAATTAGAGATTTTTAGATGGACACGCAATTTCTTATTTCTAATCCCATCATTTCGCACGGAAGCTCAATTTCCTACGTGAATTGAGAGCAAATGAGAGAGTGACGCGTACCGAGAGATCAGTAGCACCAAGCTAAACTCTTGATAATGCTAACATGTCTCAGCCGTCTTGGGATCATATCGCGTGTCTTCGAAAGATCAGTCACATCAGCTACTTCCATATTTTTAATTACAATTAGCTGTAAGCGGGCGTAGTTTGTAGTTCGTGCACGAAGCATGTGAGAATCAACCGAACGCACAGAGTCACTCAATATCGTTTGAGAACTAGCCGGGATGTGTTGAGGTTAAATACACTACGCTCTATGCGTACACTACGCTCTATGCGTACACTACGCTCTATGCATAGTTCTTGGTCCAGGTTCGGTCCAGGGGGAGGTCGGTCACTGGCTCCAGGTTCGGTCCAGGGGGAGGTCGGTCACTGGCTCCAGGTTCGGTCCAGGGGGAGCTCGGTAGCATGCTCCAGGTACGGTCCAGGGGGAACTCGGTAGCCTTCTTCAGGTACGGTTCAGGGGGAGCTCGGTAGCTTTCTTGAGGTTCGATCCAGAGAGGAGGACTCGGTAGCCGGCTCCAAATACGGTCCAGGGTGAATTTAGTATGTTGGGGAATGTTAATCTCTAGAAATAGTACTGGCTTATTCCGTTGCAAAAGGCTCGTGAGGCTGAGAGCGATCGAAAAAAGTTGCCACTACGCCACTTCGTGGCTCCGTGGCAACTTTTTTCGATCGCTCTCAGCCTCACGAGCCTTTCTCAACGGAAACGCAAGATGCAGTGCATTTAAATAGAAAACGTTCTGACACGTTTCCAACATCGCAAAATACTTTTCCTATGATCCCCCACGCTCTGCGAATCAATTAGCAACTTTTCGAAATTTTCGATTTTTCACGTTAAAACGTGTTAGAAAACGTTCAGACACGTTGCCGACATCGCAAAATACTTTTCCTATGGTCCCCCACGCTCTGCGAATCAATTAGTAACTTTTCGAAATTTTCGATTTTTCACGTTAAAACGTGTTAGAAAACGTTCTGACACGTTTCCAACATCGCAAAATACTTTTCCTATGGACCCCCACGCTCTGCGAATCAATTAGTAACTTTTCGAAATTTTCGATTTTTCATTTTAAAACTCAGCAAAACAGGTGAAAACGTGTTTCACGGTACTCAAAAACGTGTTAGAACAGTTTCTGGCACTTGCGAAAAATGCGGCAAACCTTTTGCCCGCGGCGGATGTCGAACCTGCGTCCCTCGGATTGCTAGTAAAGCGCGAAACCCACTTGGCTATGAATTTGGCGAATTAAGATTAGTAAAATTCGAAATATATTTTGGTCTGTTATCACATGCAAAAGGATCCAAGAAGATAGAGCGATTTTGAAGCGATTTATAACGCTTCCCAATACACGATTCCGAGCCTCCAGAAAGGGGTCAAGGACGAGAGTGTGTTCCTCTCGATGTCCCTTGCTCTCTCGTTCCAAACCCCTTCCAATGAGGTTTGCCGGCATGTGGATTGATTTGCAAAAAATTTCACGAAGTCGAGTGAAATAAAGTGAAATCAATCGATAATTCACGTTTAAACTCGGCAAAAGATGCTCAAATATGCTTCTCGTTACTCAGAAATGGGTTTAGGCCACTTGTTACACTTGCAAAAAATGCGGCAAAAGACTATGCACCGGCGGGGATCGAACCTGAGACCCTCGGATTTGAATTCGAGCTCGCTACCGACTTGGCCATGAAATTATCGATTTTTTGTAAATAAATTTTGAAATGTTTTCTGATGGGTTATCGTATGCAAAAGGATCTGAGAAGATTGCTTGAGTTTGAAGCGATTTATAGCGGAAAATGTGCGAAAAAATATGTCCGTCACGCGCACGGAAAAAAAAATTCCAACACACAGACAAACAGACAGACATTTTGATTTCCTATAAGTGGAGGAACTCATTCGATTCCAAGCTCGCCTTGAACAGTCTCTTACTTCTAAAAACTCACTAAACACTATGCTAATTTCCAGATCGCCCCTCCACTGGCGAAGCAGACTTCGGTTCAAGCGCGTGCTAAACAAATCGCCGCCTCTCGTCCCAAACCTCCGTCCGTTCGTAGCTCATCCACTACGACGAAGCCGACTTCGAATGTGAAGAAAAGCGGTGAGTTGAGTTACTTTGCGCACCACAAAATTGTGAAATTCTCTCCAAGGATTGAATTACAACCTTTGCGTAAAATACTTTGCAAGCGTTTCATCACTTTTCGCAGCAGTTGCACCTCCTCCCAAGCCTGCTTTGCCCAAGATTGCTGCCTCACCCCGACCCTCCATCGTCCCCAAGACTACCAGTCCAAAGACCGCGAGGTTACTACTTTTTAATTGGTACACGTCAAGCCAAAGCTATAACATACTTGTTGGTACTCATTCTTCTTCATTTCGCCCTGAAACATATTACGAAACCGGCATTCCAGCGTGCCTCCACGCCCAGTCTCCCGCCCGCCGGTGAAATCTGCAGCCCCTGCAGCTGGCAGGAAGCCACCTTCTGCAGCAGGTGCAGCCAGGTCAGCTGCAGCAGCAGTCGTCCGACCGACGTCGACGACGAGGCCTGCTGCAGCAGCTGCAAGGGCCAAATCGACGTCGATGACGAGAACGACGCCGAAATTGCCGCAGAAAGTGGAAGAGCCCGTGGAGAAGGCGGTTCATGGTGAGCAATATTTCGGGAACATAAATACCGAATTAGGATAAAAAACCACAGGAAAAGGTCTCAACCAGACCTTGAATATCGTAAGTTCAGTGCTTGCAATAGTTCATTTGGGAGCGATACATTCAACGATAAATGATTTCGGGTTCCAATGGGCGCTCCACGAATATAACCACAGTGAAACGGGCAAACAGAGAAGACGGATTTTGTTCACTGTTTCAGGACCAACCGGATCTGCGTGATTCTCACGTAAACGGCGTCATATTTAAGGGGTTTAATTTTAAAAAAAAGATGATATGAAAACGGAATCTTATAAACACGGTTTTATGCATCGCTCGAACTGATCTTCTGATTTCAGTAGCACGCCATCCCTCTGATAAGTGCAGTGAGTCGGAAAATCGGAGTTTTGAGTGGGAATACCATACTCTTTGCGCACTACCGAACATGTTTCACCTAGTCCAATACAAATGAGTGTGAAGAAGCGAGTTTTCGATAGCTTCCATTGTTCACTCGTGCCTGACCCCGATATGGAGTTATGAGTTCGTTAGGAGTTAATGATACCTGCAGGCACGGAAACGGCTCTCTCATCTCCTCTGGTCGTCGAATGTCAATCGGAAGAAGTCAAAGTGGAGTCACATCGAGTGGAGAAGATAGAGAAGAAACCGATTGTGAGGGGAGCGAGTAAGGTGAGTGAGGAGGAGGCGGCTTTATGAGCAAGCCAAGAAGGGCCCTTTGAGAGAGAGATCTGTAATTCGGCTGATAAGATGAAGAGAGTTACTGTACAGCACCGAAACGGCTACTCTATTTAGTGAGAAGACTAGCGCGTTCCGCGCCGCGGAGTAGGCGCACTTGTTAGTTTACCGGACACTTTTTGCTCCGCGCGCTCATTTTGAGCCATTTTGAGGTAGGTTACGTAGAAATCGGACTTTTGTAGGGCTACTGTAGTCTCACAGTACTCTTCAGTAGTCCTTTTCTCTCACGGGCTGTGCCTATTCCTCCAGCTCCCCCCACCCCTTCCTCCGGGATCTGTATTCTCTTCCTCTAGCTTCCACTCCTAATCTTCCAGGGCCTGCGGTCAAGCTTCGCCGCTATTCCTAACAGTATCCCCTCCTTGTTACAGTATTCTTCCTCTAAGTTTCCCTCCCCTTCCCCCAGGTTCTGTAATCTCTTCCTCTAGCTTCCCTTCTTATCTTCCAGGGGCTGCGGTCAGGCTTCGCCGCTATTCCTTACAGTATCCCTCTTTCAGAACCCCAATCCCTCGCCACAGTATCTCCCACCCTCGCTACAGTATCCCACTTCCCTCGCTACAGTATCCTCCTTCCCTCGCTACAGTATCCCCCACCCTCGCTACAGTATCCCCTTCCCTCACTACAGTATCCCTTGACCCTCGCTATAGTATCTCTCAACCCTCGCTACAGTATCCCCCAACCCTCGATACAGTATCCCCTTCCCTTGCTACAATATCCCCCTTCCCTCGCTACAGTATCCCCTTCCCTCGCTACAGTATCCCTCGACCCTCGCTACAGTATCCCTCAACCCTCGCTACAGTATCCCCAACCCTCGCTACAGTATCCCTTGACCCTCGCTACAGTATCTCTCAACCCTCGCTACAGTATCCCCCACCCTCGCTATAGTATCCCCCTACCCTCGCTACAGTATCCCCCTTCCCTCGCTACAGTATCCCCCTTCCCTCGCTACAGTATCCCTTGACCCTCGCTACAGTATCTCTCAACCCTCGCTAGAGTATCCCCCAACCCTCGCTACAGTATCCCTCCTGTATCCCACACTTCCCCCAACTCGCTCTATAGTAACCATAACCTACGATACCGTAATCTCCGTCCGACGCCCAGTCGAATGACCTACCTCTTGCCCCGCTACGTCAACTTTTGTCTCTAGCTACAGTAACCTCGGAGCTCCGCCGAGGAACCCATGACCCTCTTAGCTCCCTATTGTCCCCCCTCATTCCTGCCCCCGCCCCTCCCAGGGACCGGTCTCCCCCTCCCCTCCCCCGCGAAATGACCCCTCCCCCCCTCCCTCCCCTCTCAACCACATGTAAATGCAGGACTGGATATTTTTTGTGATTTAACATAATTTTGTTGCAATTTTCAAATATAAATTAACTGTAGTGATTTCTGAGTAGATAAGCAATGAATTACACAAGGAAAAGGTCACAAGAAAGACGCAGTCATTGAACTCTTTAAAAAATCCCCGTTTCAGGTCTCTATGTCAGCAGTCACTTCTCCTACGAAATCGGAGAAGGCGCACCCGCTTGCTGCAGCAAGTAACGGATCTGCAGCACATGCAGCACCGGCTGCTGCAGCTGCAGCAGTGCTGGAGAAGAAAGCTGCAGTCGTCGCTGCCGCCAACAAAATTGGTAATACAGTGTAAATGATGATCGGTCTGTAGACCACCTGTAGGACTTCTACACGCAAGACGGTCTCGACTCCCCTATGCCTGAGTAGCAACCTGTCCTGAGATGAACAGTGGTCTTTTGCGAGGCTATCCTAGTGTTGTCAAATAACTCTAATCAACAGAAAAATAATTCGAAAAAAGCACTACTTTTTTGCAGCCTATTCTAAGAAAACGAAATTTACTGCACTATTCTTGAAGCTCGCACGACCGGCGCTGCTCCGACCAGAGGAGCTCCAGCTACAAGTCGTGGCAAACCTGCTGCATCCCGAGGATCTGCTGCATTTGCTGCAGCAAGGGGTCGTGCAGCACCGAATAGTGGACAGAAGAGTGTGCGGGGCGGCGGGAAGTGATGGACTCAACTCGAATGGCTAGGCAACTGTACAATATCTTGCACTATAGTGAAGCTTGCGATGGTTTTCTATCTGTGTGCGTGTCTTCGTGTAGGTAAAAGGCGTTAAAAATATTTCTACCGGATTTCGTCTGATCAACTCTAGTGTAACACAGTCGTGCATATGTGAGTTCCTCACTACAAAAGATTGTATTGCATTTTAAAATGTGCATCAAGATTACGATCGTAGCTTTATCAAATTCAATTCCATTTCTACAATATGCGAAAATAAATGTCCTGTCGGCGATTGTTTTCCCTGGGTTGGTAGGAAAGTAATGTCGATGCGCATGGATCCATTTTGTCTCTAAACTCGTCCAGGCGTGCATTGAAATCCGCACAGAAATCAGAGATGATTCCTGAAACAAGAAATTCATGTTATAAAAATAATATTAAGTGATAATTATAATAACATTTATAAATGATAAATAAGCATAAGCTAATTAAGCATAATCATTGTGAATCATATCTCACCGCTCTGTCAGAAGTTGTATGTTGCTTTTCTCGTATTCTTCAAAGGCCAGAATGCTAGAGTTGTTGTGATTATCGTTGTCTGAAGAAAGGTATTAGCATTGCATTCAGTGTTAAGCACGTAATCAGAATACTTTGACGGTTTATGCATATTTTGACATGTCAAAAATCCCTATCTATCTTGTCGACATGACTTTCTTTTCGGAAACGGAACTGTCATCACACCAGCCCACTTCTCAAGCTGTGGACGTCAACAGCTCACAAGCGTCGCAATGTTGGAGAGTGATTTGTTCCCAATTAGGGCGGGGGAAAAATATAGAACAGTTTACGAGCCCACGACACTATTGGTCGATTTGTCATGTTGTTTGTGTGTAGAGAGCGAGTAGGACTCTGGAAATGATGGAATTATAAAAGAAACTATTTAACAACTAAAGGTCAAGTAATTCCCACGCAATTTTGGATGAAAGAGGGTCTAGCAACGAATAGCGAAATTAATTGAAAAAATAGAATAGACGAAATTAGTAGTAGAAATGATAGTGAGTGTCATTTGGGGTACGAGTGCTTCGTCGTTTGCCGATTACACTTAGAGGATCGATAGAGAAGGGAGAGAAGGATGAAGAAGAGGAGGAGAGGAGAAGAAGGGGACTTTTTGCGAGTGCAGTCAATCAAAAGCTTTTCTCCCCCCTCACTCCCTCTCTCGTTCGAAGTGATCGGCAGAAAGCAAGAAGAGAAGAGGAAATGTTGGGCACCCAGAGAGAAGGAAACGACGAGAAATCGCAAAATTAAGTTGTACCAGAAGAACTCACTATCTCGGCTTTTCTGGGCTAGTTTTGACTAGGCGGGGTGACATTCCTAAAGACTATTATTTCAGATCATTTTTTGACGGAATTGTCAAAATTTCTCGAAAATAGGCGTAGGATGTGAGGAATCGCGCGATACACATGCGGCGTAGTATAAGAAGTGTTATAGAATATCCCCACGCGTCCGTGTGTTCAAACTTTATTTTGCTGAATAACTCGGGAACGAAGAAAGATTTCGACACACTCTCTTCACTATCATATGCGTATCCACAAAAGTAAACTTTTAAATAAAAAATATTTAAACAAAATCCATGGCCAAGTGGGTTACGCGCTCGACTAGCAATCCGAGGGACGCAGGTTCGACCCCCGCTACAGAGCCCTCTCTGGACCGAACTTGGAGCCTGCTACCGAGTTTTCCCTGGACCGAGCCTGGAGTCGGCTGCAAAGCTCCCCCTGGACCGAACTGTGCCCTGCAACTGAACGCCCCCCTGAACCATACTTTGAAAACGTAGTGCGCACCCTACCATAACGTAGTTTAACCTCAACACACCCTGCTATTTCGGCTAAATATTTATTCAGACAAAATAAAACAGCTGAGTGTAATTGGTGGTGGTCTACTCGTTGTGTACAATCTGGTAAAGCACATCATGGTTCGAGATAAAAAATTGTTCGTATATAAAAAATTGTTCGTGGTAAGGGGAGGTCACGGTAGGTCAATAATCTATCCTCTTCCGATGGGAATAGCTCTCGATTGGGTGAGAGCTGCGGTTTTCTTGGGAGCTTCGATGGACAAATGACCGTCATTAGAGAGGGAAGAACGAAGAGATTCGAGATTCGCGTCTTCAGGAAGGAGGTATTTACGAACGAAGGATCTGAAGATTATAGAGTTCAGTAGGTTTAGAATATAGTAGTGTTGTTAGCGCGAGTTGCTCGGCACTCGCGAATATTTTCGTGAAACATACTCGCGAGCAAGGGTTGCTCGCGAGTTCATTTCTCATTTTTGCTCGCGAGCACCGGTCACTCGCGAGCATATGCTCGCGAGTGAATTTACATCTTTCACTAATACTTCGTCCTGAGCAGGCGGTTCTTTATGGAGGGCTTTTGCCAGTCTGAAAAGGTTGTTAACATACGATTTCTACAGTAGATCTTGCAGCCCTATTCATGGGTCGATCCGTAGGCTAGGGCATCTAAGCCTCGCAACGAAATAAAACAACCGTAATCCAACCTACCGTAACCCAAATGATGAAATTGAGCAAATTGGCGCGTAGGTTGCATGAGACAGACCTCTCATCTCCTAATGGTGTACCGTTTCTCGAATACCGTTTCCCAGGTATTCGAGAAAGAGACCGTATACCTACCGTAACACGAATTTCTAAAATTGATCAAATCGACATGGGATTTTTGTAGGTGGTTGTCTTCGAGTAGTTCACAATGTACTAGGGGATAACCTGGTGCTCCCAGAGTATCAAGGATACTGTATCCCTGACTACGGTAATGATGTAAATACGAGAAAGTGAAATTGACGGGGGCACTGAGACCCAATGAAGCGCACCCTGGGCCTCTGTGTTGATGTGATGAGAGTGATGATCATGATAAAATATATGTTATACATCGAAATTCCCCATCCATTTCCACTCAGAGAAGGTGGAGAACAATGGAGGCACTCGCGAGCATCTACTCGCGAGTGCCTCTCTCTCGCGAGCCATTTTTCACTTTATGCTCGCGAGCGACCGGTCAAAACGAGCAGACCAAAAATGACTCGGCGAGCAATGCTCGAGCTAACAACACTGGAATATAGTGAGCTATAGGGGGGAACAAGTATGAAGCGCATTTCATGAATAAACCCAGAGCTTTCCAGTTGCAAGTACTGGCCAATTACTATGAAAAAGGAAGATATCATCTATTGATTTGATGTATTGGCGTAGTTTGAAATAAACAGCTTCTATAAGGAGAAATATTAGATAGATAGTTAATTAGAGAGATCAAAGATCAACTTCTCACCTCTGAATCGTTCCGTGTTCATCGCTTTTCTCTTCATGTTTTCCTTCGATCGTCAGTTCATTTCCGGTCAAATTCACTTTGATTTCGTCAGGTTTGAAATGCGAAACGTCGACAGACACAGCGAACTTCTCGGGAGTGTTCTCGATCTGGAAAAGATGTATATGAAATACTGTAGAGTCAGTCTAATTATCGATTTATTTATTGTTAAATCGTAATTTCGAAGAATTGAGTGAAACCGACCTCTCCTAGAGCGGATCCGAGATTGAGAGAGTGCTCAGAAGGAACGTCCATCCAGTACGGGAAGAGACGTCTGCGGCTCGTGACGTCATCGTTGAGCATCTAGAAGGAATACGGTAATATGGGTACTGTAGATGAGTGGGTTACGATAGGTCAGAATGGTTTTTGAAGCACGAAGAACCTGTACTGCTAGGGAGGAATAAGAAAACAGTTAGACAGCTAATAGGATACTGTAGGATGATGTCAACTGGTAGGGGTACTATAACTTGCCTGATCGAATGCTCTCCACAGGGATCTGTTGAAGGGAGAATAGCCAGTAAGCGCCATTGTAGTTTGGAGTGAAGAAATTTCGAAATAGGTGGGTGCTGACTGAAGGAACCATTCCTTCTTATACCCGAGACTGGGAATCTTCTGGAATATTCTCGAATCTAACGAAAGAGTAGACGAGAGCGAGGGAAGAATTGCGCAACGCGACGCGAGAAAGCGAGAGAGTGTCGGGAAGTGAGAGAGGGCGAGACGACGAGAGCGACGAGAGAGCGGGCAGAGAAGAGGGAGCGCGGGGAGAGTGGAACATTCGCGACTTTTCTCGCTATTTCTTGCGGTTTCTTCATAAATACCGCGATTTCCATGGGTATTTCAACCGATTCAACACTTTTGAATCTTCCTCAACTTTCATCAAAAGCCCAACAATGTTCTTCCCTATCTTCGATTCTCCCTCCTTTTCTCACTACGAGGAACCACTTCTCGTGCTAATTGATGACCTACCCAACAAGAGGAGGTATGTTCGACAATATTTCACAGTTTTATCCTTGATCTATGACGTCATTTAATCAAATCTAAATGATTCCATTTCAGATGTCCAGCCTCCCGATTTCCTCAAGTCACTCAGAAGCCCACTCAAAAAGTTGCCCAACGCGAAGTGAATGAGCCCACCAAAATTGCCCTTCACATTGGAACCTTCAAGCCAGAGGACATCAAGGTACGGTAGATTGTTACAGTAACCAATACCGTAGTAGTATGAATACTCCCGTTGTCAAGTACAGTATCCTAATCCATCTTATACCAGGTCTCTCTGTCTGGTCGACTTCTCACAGTTGAGGGATTTCAATCTTCATCTTCCGATTCCTCTACGTTCTCTTCATCTTTCAAGAGAACGATTACTCTGAACGACCACATCAATCCGTCTACCGTCTACAGTAAGATCACCCAGGATGGAACCCTCGAGATCGGAGCAAACCCCCGTCCAATCGATAGACAAATCGAGATTACGGTAGATCAACCAAAGGAGGGAGATGTTCCCACTCCGTCTGTTGATGCCCCTATTCTTGAAGCCGTTGGCCCCGATATGGATAGTGATCAATAGATACCGAATATTGTACAGATTGCATGTCATGTTTTGTAATGTTCTTGAATCACGGGCGAAATAAATTATTTTATAATGACAAGTTGAAAGAAATGCTTTTAACAATATTATGAGTCGGCAAAATGGTAGCAGCCCGATGCGGGGCTCGAACCCGCGACAGCCAGATTAAGAGTCTGGTGCTCTACCGACTGAGCTAACCGGGCAGATGGTGCACGGTCAATGAAATGCAGAAGTTCGTATACCGTGGCGAGAATATGAATATCGAAGTGACATGAGTGTCTAAATATGTAGATGTGTATGAGTCTGCTCGAATTCATAGCTGCCCACTCAAGGAACATCTTTGCCTCTCTCGCAAGGTATAAATGTGATTTGTCCGATATCTTTGTTAACGAAATGTTTCAAAAAAAATAGCACGCAACATAAATTATCGTACGCAAATCAACTATATCGATCATAATATTTCCGAGACTACTAGAAAAAGGATTTTATTATTTCAGATGTTTAACGAACACACTCATATTCTTCGTGTCTAGTTTAGTGCCCTGGGAACGAATGAAATTTGTCAATAATCGTTTGCTTGACCGCACCCCTTCCACACACCACGGCTGACCTATTGATGTGCTGCTGGTGTTGCATGTGCAGCGGATGCTGGTGCATCATTTAGCCATTGGTCGGAACATCATCGGCAGCATGGGTTGATGCAGCTGTCTCTCGTAGCCATTTGGAGCCATGCCGTAATGCTGTGACATCTGAAATGAGGCGACAATTACCACTCTGAGCAATCACCGGCGATAATGACCACTCTGACTTTGTTCTGGTTTTTCAGCGCAGCTTGTGCGCGCGATTCCAATTCCACAAGCTGCGCGCGGGATTTTGCCAGACGCGCGCCGCATTCTTCAAGCTGCGCGCCTTTCCGTTCGGGGCCTTTCAACAAAACGCGGGATGCGCGCACGATTGGTGTAGGGTGCGGCGCCTCGCGCGTCGAACCCTACACCAATCGCGCGCACAAGCTGCGCTGAAAACCCGAAGTGCGACAATAGCACTGCGCAGCTGCGTGTACTTAGCCGATTTTCCCCCATACTCACCTGTATGTACATGACGTGCATGGGATTATAGACGTATTGCAAGCGGTGAGTGCGGCCAGAGAGGCGGACTCCTCGCTGGGAATCGGCGTCGAGGCGGCGCGAGGCTTAAATGGTGCAGATTACGGTAGGCACACCACGAAAACGGCAAGAGTTGAAATTTTCACTGCGTGCACATGGTCGACGTTTCTCTCCTGGCTGGAGCTGCCATTGCTCGCAGTGCTGCTGGCGCCGGGTGTCTGTTGGCTGCTGCTGTTGCTACAGTGGCAGCATGGTCTGGCCGGAGAGAGGCATGGCTGTGAACGCTGCCTCGGGCTGCAAACACATACTTTAGCCCCATTTTCCATTGCGTGAGCCAGTTCGGCGTTCGATAAATCAGACAAATGACAACTCACCGGCTGGTAGTACATGGGCGCAGGGGCGTATGCGTAGTCATCTGCGGGGCAGCCGCCAGGAGGCCCAGCTGCGTAGTAGACCACCTGCTGGTGGGGCTGCATGGGCAGCACGTAGCCATTGGAGTCTCAGGCGGAGCCACAGTGCGCCTGCGCCTGGTAGGAGCCGGGCGCGGCGCCAGCAGGAGCGCCAGGCGCGTAGTAGTACTGAAATCAAGACTATTCAAAGCTAATTTGAAACCTAGTCCTTTAATAGCCTTTGGAACGGTATGAGGATGTGCGACGCGTATTTAGTGGCGGTCGCCGCGATAGGCTTATATTTAGCTGTGAACGGGGCGCATACCTAACGACCAATGCAGTGCCGCCCGCGTATTAAGCGGCGAACGCGGCGCCGGGCACGTATTGATCGGCGAGCGCGGTGTGCACTAAACGAGGAACGCGCGGCGCAAGCGTATGTGCGGGCCACTCCTTTCCGCTCTTCTCACTAGTTTCAGTCAGCGAATGTAACAAAAGCTTGCGCTGATCGTCGCCTAACATGCAAAAAAAGAATTTAGAAAAAATAAGCGAGCAAACCTTGTCGTCCATCTTTGGCGGTCTCCCACATCGTCTTCGCAGCATCTTCGTTGTCGCCGTCGCAGCTCAACACATCAGTTACAATATTAACGTCGATAAGTAACACAAATAACATGAAATGAGAGCAAGAAACCACTGAAAATTGAGTGAAAAGTAAAATTAGAATTTTTTTGAAATAGCTACAGTATGACGACGACCGGTAAATGAAAAGCGGAAGCGACACAAACAATCGCGAACTGAATTTTCAAGAGAACGATTCTCTTATATTCAAGAGAGTTGAATTCTCTTAGATATCAACTTGCTTATATTTGAGATAATTCCCTTTCTCTTAGAGAAGACTTCTCTAAGAGAATTGGACTAGAGAACGGTTCTCTTAGAGAGTTCGCGCTCTGTGTAAAGAAGAAACAGTGTTCAAACGAAATTGATTGAGACAAAAGAGGGAAAACGTGGTACTATAGGAAAAGAGAAAATTCCCACCCACCAGCGCTTCGTTCTTCATCATTTTCCACTTTAACGTCTTGAATCTCACAGTTATCATCGTTGATATAGCGAATAAGAAAACCCTGAAAGAAAATTTGTGCTCTTTTTAAAATAGGTTGGAGTACTAGGAGTGAACTGGGAAAATACGTGCAGAACAGACCTCCACGCATGGAGACAATGTATCATTCAACAGGCCAAGACCGTGAATATTGAATAAATATGTATGTATATACATGCATGTAAAATAGAATTTCGACCGTATAATTTTCGCAAATGAGTGAAATGCAAACATACCTGGCGAGTATACCTGGCGAGAAGATCATTTAAGAGAGTAACTAATATGATGTTGATTTTTCCGTCAAATTGTCGTGTCGATGAGAGCGAGTAGAACTCTGATAATAACAGAATAGAGAGAGAGAGAGTGAGAGTGAGAGAGAAGACAAAGAGAACAATGGTAAACTCGGAGATTACAAAAATTCAAAGCAGAAGTAAGGGAAGAACTCAGAGGGGGACGGTAGAAGCATGAAAGAAAGAGAAGGAAATTGACGACTAATTCTGGATTTGACTTAGTGTTGAGAAGAACGGTAGAGAATGGAGTGAAGAATGAAGGGAGGGTTGGAGTGACGGACACTATTGTACAGATATCTTTCTTCTGCGCATGCCATAAATTGAATGACCTTAATGAATCGCTCTTTCTCTCTTTCTCCTTCTTTCTCTCACTCTCCTAATTAAAAAGCGTACCCAGCGCGCGTGTGCAGGGGTGGCTTTGACCATGCGAAGTATGCAAAAAGCGAGGGAAATAGAGAGGGTGAGAGGAGGAGTCGAAATGTTAAAGTGGGATATGAACCACGACATGCTGAACACTGGAATGTGTGCCTCTGATGCCGCAATAAAGTGTCTCTATCAATTATGTAGGTGATCGTCTTATAAAGAGAACTTTGTTCGGAATTCTCCTCACCAATCTCGTGGAGTGCATCAATGACTTTTGTCCAAATTTCGCATAGTTTTCTTTAACTTTATCGAACAAGTGGTCAATGCAAAATCGAATGAGAATGTCACATAAGCTAAGATAATTGGATGTGCGGCTGATAGACTAGAGAATAAACAGTTCTTATGGTGCTACTGTAAGAGACATACAAAAGGACAATCACGATAGCGATCGATAAACTGGAAAACGAAGGGATCATTCATTCATAATTAATATTCCGCAATTATCTTCTCGGGCAAATGACGTAGTTGTTGTCAGACTGTCCGCACCATGTGCAGAACGTTGCGTACACTCCGCCGCAAGCGTTGATACATCTTCCGCAGAGTCCCAGAATATCGATACGACGAAATCTTTCTTCAATCGACACGTACACGGTGCATTCAGTGGCTAGGCAAACTACGGAACTTGCACGATCTCATACTGCTGCGGCACGGCGAATCATCGGTCGGCCTTGATCCCTGGACGAGTTTCTCAAGCAGCGATATCGAGTAGTACGTGTTTCTAGAGAAGTATCTGAAATGGTAAGAGTCACAAGGAAGGCCCCTTCCTACAAAGAAAAGCACTAGAAATTTAGAAGGTATGTAAAAATATTGCAACCTCCCTCCCTTCCCATAGCGAGTCTCAATTTACTGTACACATGGTTCGTGTAATCACACATTATTCCGTTACGCCTTCGGGCGTCGATAAAATAGAAAATCAAGATTTGTATACTATCTATGTCGAGAGTAGGGTTCGCCCGGCAAACAAGGTCTTGGGACCTTGCAAGAATAGTGAAAATCATTTCAAGATCTTGTTCCTTGGCAAGGAATGGGCATCAGAACTGGAAGATTTCAACCGATTAAAATTTTCAATAATATTTAATTATTGATTGAACAACTTCTAAATTTAGTTACGTGGTGCTCATTTTCGTTATTATTTCTTATTTTCGAATATTTCTTTGTATTCTATCCCATTTAAAAGAATAAATCATCAATCTATCACCATATAAGACGGGTTCAGCTAATTTGTTAACCATTTTTGTTATTGTCACGTTTTTTTTTCCAGAATTTCACAGAGGAGGGGAAGGCGATATAAGCTGGATCCATTAAACGTACTATCTAGCTAGTTGACGTAAAAACGCGAGATATTTTGTTGAATTGCATTATTGCAATAAGTAAATCATGACACTCCTATCACCGTATACTTTCCACAGTGAACTGATGGTGTTTGCACAGTACAAGAGATTGGCAACGTACCACTTTAGCAAAAAGGATATCTCAACCTATCATGCCCATGTATGGATTTGCCATTTATCCACCGATTTATGCTATCTGCCATTATTTCACCGTGAAATCATGGTTGTCACCAATCTGCCATTATTTCACCGTGAAATCATGGTTGTCACCAATCTGCCATTATTTCACCCTGAAATAATGGTTGCTCTTCTCTTCTTCAGTCGTACTTCGGCAGAGATCGAACCAGGGGCGGGCGGGTGCCAGTATATCGCTCTACCGACTGCGCTACAGGCGGCGATGTGATGGGAGAGCAGGGAGAGACTTAGGACACATCGTCTTCCGAATAACGACGATACATGCTGCATCCGCTTTATCGAGTTTCACAACGTGCGTAAGGAAGTGTGTCTCAAATGTATGTATCTCGTAAGATGTCCAGACTGATTAGCATATAGTACACTTGACATTCTAAAGAAGTTCACCAATTCTATTAAGGATGATGTCCCACGAATATTTGATATATGAGTTCTCACTGTGGGGCAGTGGGAATCAAATACCCGATGAGTGCATCGAAAATCGTAATAAATCGTAATCAAATCATAGAGGGATAGACAAAGAGTATGGACGTTGAAAAGAGTATGGACATCTTACGAGATACATACATTTGAGACACACTTCCTTACGCACGTTGTGAAACTCGATAAAGCGGATGCAGCATGTATCGTCGTTATTCGGAAGACGATGTGTCCTAAGTCTCTCCCTGCTCTCCCATCACATCGCCCCCTGTAGCGCAGTCGGTAGAGAGTTATACTGGCACCCGTACGACCCTATTTCGGTCTCTGCCCAAGTACGACATTTTTGCCGCAACTGAAGAAGAGAAGAGCAACCATTATTTCACGGTGAAATAATGGCAGATTGGTGACAACCATTATTTCACGGTGAAATAATGGCAGATTGGTAACAACCATTATTTCACGGTGAAAAAATGGCAGATAGCATAAACCACTTTATCCACGGTGGATAAATGGCGAATCCAAACATGGGCATGATAGGTTGAGATATCCTTTTTGCCAGAGTGGTACGTTGCCAATCTCTGGTACTGCGTAAACACCATCAGTTCACTGTGGAAAGTATACGGTGATAGGAGCTCCAAAAAGAGCCATGACTTGCTCATTGAAATCACGGAGTTCCGTAAAATATCTCGTAATTTTAGGGTCTTGTAGAACAGCCTCTTCCTCCACGGTGAAAAGACATGGCAAAAACAAAAATGGTTAACAAATTAGGTGAACCCATCTTATATCTAGATTCACGGAGTACCATTTAGTAATTTCTAAGTTGTTCAGAACGATATTGCCATTAAATTTGAAAAGTTTCCCTGACAAGATCCTTTTTTATTCCTTGGTTTATCCAAGGAATAAACAAGGAACGACGCCGATCGATTCCTTGCCAAGATCATTTCTCACTTTCCAAGGATAAAAGCGGTCATTTTCCTTGTCAGGCGAATCCTAGTCGAGAGAACGTTATAAAACTAGATTGCCCTCCATTCACAGTTAACTTTTTTGTATGCGATACTATGGCATAATAAACATTGAATGAAATGAATGAATTTGAAATTTGCCTGAAGAAGAGCTGTTTTCGATAGAAAGTTTCTGCTAAAACGGCTATTCCACTAAAACGCCATCATTTTGGAAAGAAAATCGAAATTTTTTTAATATCTCACCCCCATATATTGACAATTGCTTCTGTTATCAAAGCGATGAGAGCGTGTAGGACTCTGAAAAAGAGGCAATGTTAGGATAAAACATTTGGAAGGCAAAATTATTAGTCACAAATAATTCTGGGGAAATGGAGTACCCTACTAACAAGAGAGTGGTTGAGGTTTGACACAAAACAATTGAAATAATTTTTTTTTCTCGAAAATACTGGCGCATGTATTATTGTGTTCAATAAAAAAAATGAATAAAGACCGTTGCGAATTTGGAAATATATGAATAGATAAAATAAGAATTAAAATGTGGTGAGTTGGGAGACACTGTGCATTTATCCCGTTCGTATTGAGAGGTTGGATAGAGGACAGAGAGAAGAATGGAGTGAAGGTTAGAGAGACGGAGGGGTAATGGGGCTTTCTTGCGAACTCCATTATTTGAACGGTCATTATGAAGCGATCTCCCTCCCTCTCTTTCTTTCTCTCATTCATAATTGTACGTAGGTCATATGTGAGGCGAAGGCTAACGGAACTATTATATGAAAATGAGTACGTGAGAAAGGATGAATAGACCCACTGGAAAAGAGTAGCTGAAAATCGATAAGACACTCTGGCCGATACGTAATTAAAGGGAGAGTTACCCCAAGTTTGAATTCGCGCGAATTTCTATGGTCTCGCCACGAAATGACAAACTTTCCATCCATTTTCCGGACTAGTGTTATTCCCTGGGTGAGAGGTCACTTCTCCTCTCTCGCACTCTCTTTGATCTACTCAGTATCTCTTCTCCTCTCGCATCTCTCTCCACTCCTCGATTCCCTAATCTATCTTTCCTTAACACTTCCCTATCGGTGCACTCTCCAAGAGAGGCAGGAGGAGAGCTCAATTTCTAAGTCTTTTCTAGGGGTATTTCTCCCTTTAATGATCAGCAACTGTTGAAATTAGAAAATATTCACCTTTTAAAATAAAATGTAGGGTTACTATAAATCACTTTTTTTACATTTCGAAAATTTTGATTTATATCCCTTCTCTTTCTTGAGTTTGATGGATTTCTCGACTCTCAAGTGGCCGTGACACAGAGCGCTTCCAACGTCGGACCTTAAATGGAAATAGATATGAACTAGTGTTGCGAATTCGGTCGTCCATTTCCGCAATATTTCGGTCAAAATGACCGGTTAACTCATTTTCATAGAATTCGACTTTCTTTGTGTGGCCGGCCGTCGGACGAAATGGCCGAAATTGGCCGAAATCGGCCAGAGAATGGGAGGGTATAGGCAAATTGAAAGCTGTAGGCAAAATAATGGACTGATCTCTTAATCGCCCACTTTGTCTGCTAGGATCATTTCCATAGAGCTCTGGCCGAAATGCGGCCGATTTCGGCCAATTTCGGCCATTTCGGCCGACGTTCGAACACGGCCAATTTCGTCTTATTCCCAGTCATTTTGGGCCGAGCCGCGACGAATGTTCGGTTCTGGCCGAATTCGCAACACTAATATGAACTATATTGATGAACTATGGTTACTTTTGCAGTTACCTTATTACCCCTTTCTTGAATAATTGTTTAACTCCGTCCCTTTAATATACTTTACTCACCTTACGTAGAATTCCCATTGAATCAGGAACGAAGCTAATAATCTTATTCAGGACTTCAGCATGAAGTTTCGCGAAATAACTCAAACTCTTTAACGAAAATATAAAGTGAGCGAGGTGTGGCTATCTCAACAAACAAAGCATCGCCAGATCACTGTGTGATGTATTGACCATTAAAACACTGTCTACAGATACATTTTTCACGCACATTCTCGCCAAAACGGACACAAAATGATAAGAATTGGTCATGAAATCCCTCAACCCATCCACATTTTCCTGCATCGAATAATCAATTATGAATTTCAACTAGCAGGGATTGAGGTTAAATACACTACGCTCTATGCGTAGTTCTGGGTGCATGTTTGGTCCAGGGGATTTCGGTCGCTCACTCCAGGTTCGGTCCAGGGGGAGCTCGGTAGCCTGCTCCAGGTTCGGTCCAGGGGGAGCTCGGTAGCCTGCTCCAGGTTCGGTCCAGGGGGAGCTCGGTAGCTTGCTTCAAGTTTAGTCCAGGGGACCTCGGTAGCCGGTTCTAAGTACGGTCCAGGAAGAGCTTAGGATGTTGGGGGATTAATCCCCCAACATCCTAAGCGTCCTAATGGGGTTGGGTGATCGCTACAAAGAGTACTGGCTATTTCCGTTGCAAAAGGCTCGTGAGGCTGAGTGCGATCGAAAAAAAGTTGCCACTGCGCCACTTCGTGGCTCCGTGGAAACGTTTTTCGACCGCTCTCACCCTCACGAGCGGAAAGGCAAGATACCGTATTTGATTTGCCTGGCGTGTTCGAACACGTTTCTGACATCGCAAAACACTTTTCCCGCGATTCTTCACGCTCCCCGGTTCATTAGAGAGCTTTTCGAATTTTTCGATTTTCTCACGTTAAAACTCGGCAAAAAAGGTGAAAACGTGTTTCACGATACTCAAAAAAGTGTCAGGGCGCTTTCTGGCACTTGCGAAAAATGCGGCAAAAGGTTTGTCCGCGGCGGGGGTCAAACCTGGGGGTCTCGGATTCAAAGTCTTGCGCGTTATCCACTTGGCCATATCATTAGCGTATTTTTATATTAATATTTTGAAAGGTTTTCTGATCAGTTATCATGTGCAAAAGGTTCTGAGAAGAGCAAATTTGAAGCGATTTATGGGGAAATGAAAAAAATGTCCTTCACGCTGCAACAAAAAAAACATACAGACAAACAGACAGACACTTTCATTTCCTATAAGTGGAGGAATTAGAAATTTAATCATATTCATATTATATTGTGAATTTATTCATATTCCAGCTAATCAGCTAGAAGATATCCAGTAAATATTCTGGATATTTGATCAGCAAATATTCTTTAATTTTTTTTCCTTTTTTGAAGTGGGCTTTATATTAAAACTATTTTATGATTTTGTTCATTAGTTCTACACAATTCCCACACCATAACGTAAAATTAAAGGACGAAGATTATTTCTGTCTCCTCATATTTCGTTGAATGATGTCGTGGCTATCAAATGCAAATCCACATTTTCGCTGTCGCGCACAGTCTCGCCAAGAAGAGCAATAAACTAACGATAAGAATTGTGCGTACCATTTCTACATCCACACATTTTACCAACAGCAGACGAGCAAGGATGATTAGAGTGCTAGTCGATATATATTGAGATTAAACGCACTGCGCAGATCAGCTTGTGTTCTGCTCATCAACCCGCATGTATACTGTTAAACGATGTTGATTCTGAACGATCTTAGATGATCACAGAACCAATTTTGATGATTGTAAGCAACGAATATTCGTAGGCTGAAAGATAAAAATAATGAAACTTCAAGGAGGAAAAACGCACAATTGAAAAAAAATTTATTAAACATTTATGTAATAATAATTTATTTATTATTTTATATATTTCCTACCAATGGAATAGTTAGTAATTCCAATTTGGAATTCGGGTGTTTAGAACTGTGCTGATCCCACTAAATATGGCTCGTTGGCGCCGATGTCATCTTTGAGCCGAAATAAAATCACCGGAACTGCTTATTCAGAGGACAAGGCAAAATAGTGCCACACATTTCACTCATTCTCGCACGCTTTCGTCATAGTTCGATGTGCGCTTTAGTAGGTGATTTTGCTCTAATCAAAATCTGCCTCGTTTTCACCTATCACCACGCCCCACCTCACCACCTGTTTCCCATATAAATTCCCTGCATCATTCACTCACCGGCGGGTCCCGGAAGCCGATGCTCATTTTATCGAAGCAGCCTCTACCTTTACGTTACCTTACGTTTACTTTTTTAAATTGTTCATTTCGCGTTTGCATGCTACATCCATCATATCCTCTTTTTTCCAGCAACTAAAAATTTAATTCCGATTTCTACCTGATCTCTTTACACGATAGTGAACCGCATCACCATATTCACACACACACACACCACATCTCAAGGCCAACCAGTAGTTGTTCAACAAATGGATGCCTGCGACTACTTTGATAGCAAATGAGGACGGAACAAGACAGTTACTGTAGAAGCAAACGCCCACAATCAAATGTCGGAGGTTTTTCCAAGATGAAAGCGCTTCTTAACTGAAAAAAAACAAATCAATAAAATTTTTTTTTGTTGTGAAATGTTTGAACTATGCATTTAAAATGCGTTCTCTGTAAGACCGTAGGATGTGATGGCACAGCTAATTCAAGCTGGTCGGACAGGGATCAAACTTTTTTCACAGATGCTCTAATGTGTGCGGAACATTTTAAACCTGAGTGTTGGACAAAATTTCATTTTTTCATTTTTTTTATTTCAAAAATTATATTTTTTTTCCGGTGTCGAACATCGATTTCTCGTCAACTTCTCTTGTACGTTCACGTTGCGGAAGGATTGGGAGCGTGTAGAGTTCTGATGAGAAATATCATGAAAAATTTTCCGATTCGGAAAGAAATCGGAAAGTTCGTGCATGACCGAGTGGGTCCGAACTTTGGATTTTTATTGTGAAAAATATCATCCTCCGAATGTCCTGGTTTTCACTCATGTAGTTCCATAATGTATTGCTGTACACCATGCACGTAGACTTGATTGGCAAAAACTCCAAAAAAGGCTTATTTCACACGAAAAATCAAAATTGTGAGTCAGAAAAGTCAATTTGGAATGAGCCGAAATTCGGTCTGAACAAGAGTTTTATTGTGTTTGGGCACCCCAAACATAACGCGAATGATAGATAGAGTCTATCTTTAAAAGTTAAGAAATTTTGATTTTTCGACCATTTTTGACTCAAACCCATATTTCTCCTAGTCCAGAGCCGGCAAATAGAAATAAGTGGTGTTTTGTGCAATCCGGGGTGCAGCCCCTCTACCCACCCTAGTATGGACCCCCAGCTCTCAATTCGAGCGGCCACGTCCGGGGGGTGGTCTAGTTTTACCGATCCCGTCTCTTAAGCACTTTCATCGATTTCAATTAAAATTTCATCCACAGATTAGCCGATGAAATTGTTGAAAAAGGTGTAAAACTTTTTTACAACAAAAAGTTAAAAGTGTAATAAATATTTAGTTTACTAGTATTCTACTGTACTGCACTATTCGTCTGATATCTAGAGTTTGAAATTCGGGTAAATAATTAGATTAGCTCTCTTCACTTAGCTCTCAGATTAGCTCTCACTCTCTCACCTATCGACCGGCCGAGAGAGTGTGTGAAATGAAGAGAGCTAATCTAAATATTTACCCGAATTTCAAACTCTACTGATATCCCAGTCACCTGTGATCTGCGTGGATATTTATAGGTAAGAGTAAGGTAAGATAAGGACTTATTGGGGCACCTGTGGGTTCTCCTGCTTCTTCGAGGGCTCATTGCGCTTCGGACGTTCGGGCTCATCATCGTACTGGCTCTAAAACAATGTAAACGAATAATTAACAAAAAATAACTTAAAAATCGATAAATAAGGACAAACTTGGGTGTCTCTGGTCCTTCTGTCCCTGTTCTTCTTACGATGCTTCTTCTTCTTCTTGCTTTCTTTGCGTCTGAGAACGAATAATTATTGATTAATTAAAAGTTTATTAATTATTGATCAATTATCATTAAAACATACATGAGACTCTTCTCGTCGCTGAGGACTTCGCCTTTCTGAAATGATTTACATTTTGAAAAAAAATGCTGTTGATACCATGATCCTTAAATTACTGTACCCCTACGATTACCGTATCCTATTTCGTTACCCTAATTCGAGGAATGCGGTGCTCGTATCGTTACCCAGTAACCACCGTACCCCATCAGAGGTCATATCATCTGTTCAACAGTATCCCCTCCAGAAAGTGTACCCCTTAAATCCCCCCAACACTTACTATTACCATACTCCCTGTCACTACCCATCAGATTACGTGGTCCCAATAATTATAGTATCCCCAATCATCGTCTGCGGTAACAGTGCCCTCACAACTACCGTATTTCCTCTAGTTACCGTACCACTTCCATTACCGTATACCTTTCCGTCTCCCTCCTTGATCATTCCGCGATTCGCATCCTTGTTCATCGCGTCGTCCCACATCTTATTCTTGTTTTCCGGCTGGTAATTGAATTTGCTACTTAAGTTTGCTAATTAAAATATTAATGATTAATTTATTTAATTTGAAAAAAAATACAGTCTTTGGCGTCTTCGCCTTGCCCTTTTCCTTCTGACTGTCGGTGTTCTGAAAGAAATTGAATTTAAATTAAAATAAATTTAAATATTTATAAATATATAAATACCGACCTCGAGGGCCAATTTCACCAGCTCGTTTTGGATCTTCTCATATTGCTTTCTGAAAAACATTTTATTTTAAACTAAATTTTAAGTAGTGAATTAAAATCGAACACCATTTTACCTATTATGAATGGTTATTTTGTGCAAATATTACAATATTTGGAATATAATACGCATATTATTTTTAAAAAAAATCACCTCTTCTTCTCCTTTTCCTTGCGCTCGCGAACATCGACCTCGTCCTCGTCGTTCTCGATTTTGCCCGACGGCTAAATTATTAATTAGTGTTAATTAGATAATATTAATTAGTAATTAATTAGACGGCACTCCCTCTGAAACTCGGAACAGGCCAATAAATAGCCGATGCGCTCTTGAAATTAGCATTTTTCTAAGATTCCTTTTTCATGATTCCAGGCTTCGCCAGTAGTGCTAATTAGAAAATATTAATTGGTACTAATTAGTGATAATTAGACAATCAGACGGACATGTTTAATCAGAGGCAGCAGGGCGGGGTCGATTTTCTTGCCGATCCAGTCGAGCGGCGCTTTGATATCGAGTGGCGTCCTGCTTGCTTCAAGTAATGCATGACCCTCTCAATTATGCATGCTCTCTAGCGCTGTCTGATCGATGAGAGAGCATGTCGAATGAGGAGTCTTATCATTGCTCGTTCCGAGAAATCGATACTTTTTGAGATGCTTTTGTTGGTTACTCCTTTCCCCATGATCCCCCATCATTTAATAACATTTATTTTATTCGTACATTTTCGAACACGCTGATACTGATATATGCCGCACTGAGAAAAGTGAAAATTTAATTTTTTTAGTATTAAATTTTGCTCTTGTGAAAAAAGGGTGCGGGAGGATGTATTATAATACAAATTGACAATCAGTCTCCCACAAAAAAATAAGGCGTTCCGCTGCTAAACATATGTCCCGCTTGAGAAAGAGAAAAATAAGAGACACGCCGAGACACAGAAAGAGTGCGCATGCTGGTTATGAATTTCATGGACGTACTCAAGAATAGTGTGTTCCTGTTGTTCCTGGCCATGTCCCTCCTGTTCCCGGTAATGTTCCTTCTCATGAGGAACAAGACCAGGAACACGGAGTTCTTGAATATCATTTTAAAATTGTGATCACGGCACAGCGTTTCATCGCCCCCTAAATAGGGACACCTGCGTTTGAACGGTTGATGTGCAGGGTTTTCAAATCCGGGACAGCCGAACAGTAAACAACAACAAAAGGGCGGAAGCTGGTGTCTAGCGCTCTCTCACTTTCACGCGCTCTCTCGTGTTTGCTAGTTTCTCTGCCGCTCTCCGCGTTCTTGTCCGCCAATGTCCGCGTGTGATGCGATGTTAAAAATCGAGGAAAAGATCCGAGATGTTATCTTTTGTCTGTTAAAAATCCGACCAAAAGATCGACAAAAGATCGAATATCTGAAAATTTTTATCGATTATCTCGGCTCCCGGAGAAGGTAGAGACTCAATTTTTGAACCACAATTTCTAAATGGGAATGTCGATCACCATCAAAGGTTTGAACACTCTAGCATTGCTGGGAATCTAGATATACGCAAAAATCGATAAATGCGGGAATTCAAATTTGAGATGTTTTCGATCTTTTGGTGGTGCATTTTTTAACAGGCAGATGTCAACGGTTAGGATCTTTTCGAAGATTTTTGAATCGCGGTGGCTCCTCACCCATATGCCAATTCGGGTGGTTTTCTCGACGACGATGCACGTTTGGCCCCTGCGCATTACTGATCACCTTGTCCAGTGCACGGTGGATGGATCTGAAATTGACAAAAAATTTTGAAAAATAAAATTTAAATTATACATAAAACACACATTTCGTTGACTTTTGTTGTTGTTGTTGTTAGGAAATGAAGATACATCTTTTTATCAAATTATTACCAAATAATTTTTCAAAACCTGTAATCTACGTTGTCGGTACGCTCCAGATCATTGAGCAGTGGAAAGATCTCCGGGAAGTAGCGGGGCGCTTTGACGACTGGATTATATTAATTTATTAAATAATGCAAAATTAAAAAAATAGAAATATTTGGTGGTGAGCGAAACACGCACAATCCATTTTCGCACAATCCATCATTTTAAAATTGTTGAACTGTAAAATTGAATTTTGCATACACAGTCAGTGTTGCTTCGAGTACATGCTTCAGTGCCAAAAGAAAGGCGTTAGATGTGAGGTTGCTCACAGGGAAATACGTCTACGATGGAAGACTTCTCGGCTACCGTGCGACGACTTCATAAGTCTACTCGCTTCGATTAGAGGCAGGGGAGAGGCACTTTTTAGACTTTAAAGTCGTCGATCGGTAGCTCCGTTGCGACGACTTCTATAGTCGTAGACTTATTTCCCTCTGAGTGTGCTTCAAATCGACCGGAACTCTGTTTTTTTCACACTCTCTTGTTTATGCCCTTATCTGGTATTTTTTACTAGTCGATTACCTGTAGGATTACTAGCGGTAGGGTGGGTAATAATCTACTAGTACTCCCGTACTGGTAAACTACTAGTAAACAAGTAGTTTACGCCCAAAATTCTTGTTTTTCCGTGGTAATATACATGTATAGAAAAACCAGAGTTATCTGGAGGTTATCGGAACGACGTACGCGATTTGATCGGTTCCACCATGATGCGGTGCTTGAGGTAGACGATCTTCTTGCGGTCCACTTTCTTGCGCCAGATCAGATTGTACTTGGAGTAGTACTGTAATCCATCTATCGATTTTCCATCTACAGTAATCCATTTATCGATTGCCGATCCACCGTATACCTCCAGCATCATAAAGCACCACGACTCCAGGTCGTCCTTGGTGCCCAGCTCGCGCTCGTCGTGGCACGCGCGCGACGCATAGCGCGTCGTGCCCACGAAGCGGGCGCGTGCACGCGGATGGCTGAAAGTGAAGCGTGTAAGTGGCGCGCCAGACGCGGACACGCGGACACGTACGCGTTGAGGGATCTCGCGAGGCCAAAGTCGTACAGGATGATCTTGTCGTCGTTGGGCGGCGGCAGAATGACGAAGTTGTGCGGCTTGATATCACTGTAACAGCAGGATTCCCTAGCGCGTCTGGCGCGTGAAAATGACGCGTCAGAGACGTGAGACCTTACCAGTGAACGAAGCCGCGTTCATGGACGCCCTCGATAGCATACAGTGTCTGGCGAGCGATTTGCATGATCGTCGATTCACTGCAAATTGTTATTGCTTATAACGAAGAAACATTTACATTGTTAATTACGTTACTATTGTCAATTAGTAATTAATAATGATTACCTGACAACTCCATTGAGCATGTGATCTCGAATGTCAGCGAGAGAGTAAGAGACGAGTTGCGTGATGATCAGCGGGCTTTCCTCCAGTTCTGATATTAAAATAATTAAAAATAAATATATTGCCAAGTCTGTCGTAACGAACACATCCAAGAAGTTTATCAGAATCGTGATTGGGCGAGAAACGAGAATATTAAAATTCACGGGAATGAATTTGGCAAATTGCAAATCTTACTGTAGTCGACGACGTTGACGAAATGCGGAGTAAAGACCATGATGTTCAACTTCTTGATCTCATCGTATACTGCCAGCTCGTTCTGCCAAATGTGATACCGTAATCCAGGCGCTACAGTATTCCACTATTACAGTATCTACAGTATTCCTACACAACATTAGCCCGCGAATGCAGTACCTTCTGCCCTCAAATACAATTTCCCTAAACTGCAGAATCCCTCAACTATACAACTCCTTTAACTACTACATTCGAAAACTACAGTATCCCTCAAATACATTATCCCTCAACGAAAATATTTGATCATTGCAAAATCCAACCACCATATAATCCCTTAACTAAATTAACCATACGTAACAGCATCCCTTCACAACAAGCAACGTTCATTACAAAATGTATCCACTACAGTACACCTTCATTACAGTATTCCTTTACTACCATGTCCATCCACTTCAGTATTATGTGCAAAATCATGAGATACTCCCTCTACAGTGTCCCCTCTTTATCTACCATATCCCCTCGCTACCGTATACCTCGACTCTCTTGAGCGCCGTGTGTCGGCGGTAATCGAACTTCAGGCTGAACTTGATCTTCTCTGGGTCCTCCTCGAGGTGCACTTCGAACTGCGATACAGTAACCCCATGATTAACATCAATACGGTAGAAAGTAGTAGACGCGTCGCGGTCGCGTCGCGTGCACTCTTGAAACTACTATTACCTGGCTGTGGCTTTCGCCGCCGGCCGCCGAAACGATTTGGTCCACGACGTACATCTCCTTGGTCTTCTCGCCGCGCACCTTCATGCCCACCTCCAGGACCAAGACCGCCTTCTGCAGATTTCAGGGCTACGGTAAGTGACCAATCGCGAAGGCTACCGTATCCACCTCGGTTGGAGGTGGCCTCGGATACCGCAACCTTGATGGGTATCCAACCGACCTCGGGCTTTGCGCGGGCCTCCCGTTTGTCAGGTTTGGGAGGATTCGGCCTCTTGACGTACTTCTCTCGTACAGCCATCAAGTTCTTCTTGTTGCCTGGGCCGGCGCGGTAGCCCACCATGATTCTGCAATACGCATTGAGTCTCATATAGTAAAGGAAGAGTACGGAAGGTTACGGTAGGGGTAGTTTACGATAGATACGGATTGGGTGGGGTACGGTAGGGTTAGAGCAGGCTATGGGGTGTGGGATACGGTATGGGGGTATGTTAGGGTACGGTAGGGGTAGGGTACGATAGATACGGGTAGGGGTGGGGTACGGTAGGGTTAGGGTAGGCTATGGGGTGTGGGGTACGGTATGGGGGTATGGTTCGTTAGGGTGATAGGGCGCGGTACCGTAGGGGCAGGTACGGTATGGGCAGGGTGCGTTACCGTAGGGGTAGCTATAATATGGGGATTGGGTACGGTATGTAGGGTAGGGTACGGTATGGGGGAGTGTACGATATGCGGGGTAGGGTAATGTAGGGGTAGGGTATGGTAGGGGAAGGGTGCGATAGGGGTAGGGTACGGTAGGGTAGGGTACGGTAGGGGTAGGGGGGTAGGGTACGGTATGATGGGTAGGGTGCGGTCGGTAGGGGTAGAGTTCGGTAGGGGTCATGTATTGTAGGGACAGGTGTAGATAAGGCACGGTTGAAGTGGAAGCAGGATATCTCTATCTCAAGGCTGCGTCATGGTTAGCAGGGACATTTTCGATGAAAGAGAGTACTGGGATACGGTACGAAGAGGTTGGATCGATGCGAGAATCGCATGGTTAGGATACGGTGGGTCCCGAGGAGGGGCCGGTGCTGGGGAGGCGCAGGGGCAGCGGGGAAGGGTACGTACCTGAACTGGAAGACGACGTCGACCACTTCACTGCGAGCGCATGGGAGAGAATGAAGTGGAAAACAAAATGTGCAAGTTTTGCATGCAATTTGATTAAGAGCCAATCAATACTCAAAAAAAGAGGAACAATCAAGGAAAGAAATAGCAAATAAATTGCCAAGGAATCGTGCCAAATGGAAGTGAATGCATTTTCCTTTTCCATTTAGTTTTCGAAATTCCCATTGAGCAATGCAATGAAGTACTTATTAAAGAAATTTATCTGTTATTCTTTCAACTTAAATTTATCTCATCCAAATTGTGTCATTACATGGACCCTTGCTGAACTTGTGGGATCATGCGATGATTGATTTTGAGGGCTGGCGAATTTGAGGATAGCTTCTCTAACGTGATGAGACATCAGCACGAGAGCGATAGGAGGCGTGAAAGTAGTGATGAAGTTGGGATACATATACATATACATATTTATCCTGACATCAAGGCAAGGGCCTGCAGGAGGTATCATTCGGGGACAGAGGTGGTCGGGATCTTCGAATTCGAGGCAACTGGGTCAAGGGAATGGATCATGCTTGGCTTCCTTGGTCAATTGTAGTGCCGATCTTGGACGATAGACATTGAGCGTAGAAGTAGATCTTCCAGCTTCCAGTGACGTCCTGACTAGCGTGTATCAACCAAAGTGGGAACTCACGTCGTAGTCTTGTCGACTGGGGCCTTTCTTGAAAGTTGACGACTTGAATTATATGTAGTCGATCCGAGTTCTCTGCTCGAAGTGGTACCGGGTGGGCGAAATACTTGCCGGGTTGCCCAAGCTGACTGGCAAGGATTCTCCAAACTGAGGTGGGAGAGGAGCGGGGAGACTGTCGACCGCCCGTCACGAGGCACAGAATGAAGAATGAAGAAGTTTCACGAAGTTGGGATACGCACGAAGTTGGGATACGCATACTCAAATTAAAATAATAAAAAATCTATCTGATTTATGGGCAAAATTAGTTGTAATGAAGACAGTAAAGAAAGCTGGACGAATAGCTCAATGGGATTGTATGATGTATCTAATTTGTGAAATTGAATGTTTTCTGAACATTTCTTTATTTCCGAACACTTTTTTTCTTGAAAATTCGTCTCACACAATATTTCGGTTAAGATTTTTTTAAAGAAAATATTAATGCTATTCCAATATTCACTATTCACAAACAAAACATTCCGAAATTGTAAAAAAAAAGTGGCAATTAACCTACCGTGTAAGTAGCGATGAAGTTCAAATCGTTGTTCTCCGTTGATGTGGCGATCAACCAGAAGACCTGCAAAGCCGTTATTCGACATGCCGGCGACCAGAAAGGGGGTTGAGAGAGAGAGAGAGTGTGTGTGTAAATTCGAGAGGGACACTCTCACTCCTGCTTTCATCCTGACCATTTTCTGCAGGTGTTTTTTTGTCGAAGTTTCGTGTCTAAGTGAATCAGGGTGCCAAACGACAGGTGAAACCTCAGTCTTCCAAAGCATAGTGCGGTGCTCAGAAAATGTGCTAGAACGTATTTCGCAAATCCAACCTGGTGCGCTCCTTTGACGGTATGTGCTAGTGTAACCGCTATTACATTTATAAAATGATACGAACACACAAAATTCAAAATGGTACTTCCTGTGTTTACCAAAGCGAGAGAGCGGGCAAAAGTGAGAGGGTCGCGTACGTGCCTGTGTGGTAAACAACGGAAGTCCGTCATTTGACTTTTTGGTGTGATCGTATCATTTTATAAATGTAATACCACGTAGTAGAAGTACATCCGCTCTCTTTGGAACCGCGTTATCTGAAGAAAAATTGAAAGAAGTATAATCATATCACAGTTTAACCGAATTTATTTGATTGCTTACATACACGTACATTGGATCTTGAAGAGGGGCATATTAAAATATAAAAACAAATCTCGAAATTTTAAATGCATTTGCTCACGTTTCGCACGCGCAGCTTCCTCATTTTGAGCAGAAGCAGAAAATGAACAGGCAGAGTTGTGACAACGAAAAGTATGAGCACAGCCGAACTAATCATCTTGGCTGTCTAAAATGTTTTTAAATATATAGATAATTATGACCCATTCGAGCCTATTACAACTCAATGAATCAATGACCTGCTCAATGAATATCTCCGAAATGGAAATTATATAATTTGGAAAGTACAAAGGGAAATCACCTCCTGAGACGACTTTTGATACCTGCGTACTTCAACACTCCATCACTTATTTCGACGTACAACGCTTTCTACAATCCAAATCGATTAGACTGTGATGCGCTCATGAGGACATCGCCAGGCCGACCTCCATAACGGGGTCTAAGTTCCTAGAGTGTATAGAATGTACAGAAGATAGACTCTCACATTCCCTTGCTCCGTCGCTCCTATTCCCTTTCTCGAGCTTTGGGGACTTGGGACACGTTGAGATTACACTGTTTTACCTGATCGATCACCATGAAGAGGAACATTGTTGCAGGAAGTAGGTATGAAATGATAACGATGAAGTGAACGCATTTCGAAGCCCATATCTGATCTTTATTTATTGATTCCAAAGCTTTGCGAGGAAAACGCACCGTTTCGTGCTTCATCGGAAAGTAAAGCGATGTGAATCGATTGAGCACTGGTAGCGCTTTGAGAATTGTGAGAGTGAACACAAATACGTGACTGAGATAGCTGAGAATGTTGCACGTTGCTCCTGTCAACAGTGATATGTGAACAGTTTTTTTTTATTTTGAAAAAAGCAGCTTACTCATATCAGCACTATAATTTGAAACTTTCGAAAACGGTGAGGACAAATTTCCAGGCGCTAACGATTCACCTTCTTCACAATGTGTTTTTGTAAGTCACAATTGTTAATTATTTGTGAATCTCTAGTGATCAAGGGATATTTTTCTAATAATAATAATAAATAATAATAATAATAATAATAATAATAATAATAATAATAAGAGAGAAGACCCACCAAACTCCAGGCCCAGGTAAAACACTTGGTTGAATAAACGCAAGACTATGACTGGGAGAAGGTTAAACAATGCAGATACACCTTGAAATTAAAAAAAAAAGTTTTTTTTTCATTAAATAGTGGAACCTGTAACAGTAAAAATAGCGTAAAAGGGCGTTTTCAACGGCGGAAATTTTGACGTCGAAATAACGATAAGCAGGAACGCATAGGCAAGTCCGAGCACCGACTCTCCCAGTGAGGCTGCACATATTGAATTAGATTATTTTCGAATACTGGCGCGAAAACAACAGCAAATTTGGTGGCAGAAGATAGAATAGATTGGAGTTTCTACTCAAAACCGTCATTTTCCGCACCAAAGCACTACTCCAATACGAAATATTATGTCTATAATCACACTACATATACATATTTACATATTTATCCTCACATCAAGGCAAGGGCCTGCAGGAGGTATCATTCGGGGCAGAGGTGGTCGGGATCTTCGAATTCTAATCACACTACTCCTGTTAAATTTGTTCCAATGATTCACCTGTTAATGTCAGCCAATGACTTGTAGTCAAATTCATCACCACGACGAAGAGGGGAGGCGAGAAAAAAGAGAAGAAAACAAAAGAAAATTGTTTTCTACCCACTACGATCACGTAAGCGACTCCAGTGCTCCCAAATGCGAAAGTGCATGCGAATCGGCAGGTGAAATTGTGATTTTTGTCAGTGATTTTGAGCAATACGTCATACAAGAACGACTAGAGTAGGCCAAGATAGAACATGAATTTTTTGTGAAATCATTAATTCTAAATTGCTTCTCTTCGTGATGCTACATTGCGATTCTGTGCAAGTATATTTATAACGCATCGTAGCAGGAAATATTAAAACATTATTAGAAAACTCGAAAAAAACTTATTAGAAAACATGTGTCGAAACGATTGAAAAGTACAGCTTCGTTCATCTCATATTCGCATTAATATCGAGAAATTCTTCCCTGAAAGAATTACAAATGAAAGTGTTATCGAAGAAACAACTTTTTTTTTACATATTCGTGTTTATCGGAATTTTATCTCACCAAGACATGATGATTCAGTCTGGTCTGAACTGCAGAAAGGAGCCATCAGAAAGAGTTTAAAGAGGGGAGGCGTCTAGGATATGAAACCATCTCCTATCCCTGACCCCTTTCTGGAGGAACTTTGGAATAATGCTCTCACCGGAAGGGGTTTACTTCCGATGACAATCTGATTGTTGAGGAGGTTGCTGGGTGCAGCCAATATTTCTGAAAAAAAATTTAAAAAATTAAGTGGATAAACTACACAATTGTATTGGCTTCCATTATCACAAGCCATGCACACTGTATTCTATCACTCTTCCGTTATGGGTAGACACTATCATGCTGTTTCGATTTTCTTTTGCGAATAAATAGATCGATGCAGACCGACGACGCCCGGCGGAAGAGGCTCAAAAAATACATTTAATTATTGAAATTCTTTGTTCTCTACCTTCAACGCCCCCCAAGACCCTACTCTGTACATGTGTTACCATAGGACAAAATTCAGCCAAACTTCGAGGAAGGGGTCAAGGTGCGATAGTGAGAGGAACTGTCTCTCATTTCCCCATAATCTCTTACTCCTGACCCCTTTCTGGAGCGTGGACTACCTGAGGCTGGATGGCGATAACTCGTCTCGCGAGTGAAGCAACGATAAGCAGGAGAAGGAGGTGAGCCGGTGACATTTTCGGCTCTAATAATAGTAATAATAATAATTTAAATTGCACTTTTAATTTCGCAACAAAAATACATGATAGTTAAGAAAGACACGGAACAGAAAAAAAGAGAGAAAAAGAAAAAAAGAGCACTACACACGATTATAAACCTAAACAAAGGGGTAAGGTCCAGATTCTGTGCAAAATTAGCAGTCTCTCTCTATTTTACACGCTCTATTTTCTGAAACCCCTTTCTGTCCTGATTAGTGGCATGCGGAATTATAGGAGAGCAATTGCGGGAAACGGAGAACATGAATTTGATGAGAATGCAGGAATTTCGACTGTTTTGAGCCCCTCTTCTGCAAACGCGAACAGTCACATGTGCGATTGTAGCTGCATTTTAATATTGTTGGGGGTTGTGGTCGAGATTACTGGGAGCAAAATGAGATACGCAGGTTGTGCAACCGCATTGTTCACAGAAGCATAGGTAAGGAAGGCATCCCCTTATCTAGACACCAAGTCCTGAGGGAGACACTGCTAAGGCCAGCGCAGAATAGGCCAGTTCAATCCGGAGGGCCCAATCTCTTCTTCGGATCTAATTACCTTCGTGGTTACACCACTACCAATCCTTACTCATTCGAGCGCCTTGGTGAGGCGGTGGCGGTGTGCACAGCCGGGAATCGAACCCCGGTGTGGAACGGAATGAAACTGGGAGGGCGCCTTAGACCACTACACCACTTCGACCGCTTCGAGCAGAAACATACCGAACGAAATTGCCCTCTCACGACAAACCCCTTTTTCGTTTTGCCAAACTAAACAAACACAACTGTTCGCAAGGGAATATGATGATGTGCTGAAACACACTGTGATTTCGAGGTTGCTATTGGTCTTATTGTCTGTAAGTGATGCCGGTTCACTTTTCTTGTAACATTCTGACAATGCATATTTGTCGAGGAAGCTTGCAACTCATAAATGAACATTTTTTTATTATCATCCGAATTTTCACAATGTACATATACGAATCAACAACGACTCAAAATCAATGTAAGAAAAAGAAATGCAGCTGGCATAATTTTGAAAACTCAGTCTCTAGTGTGAGAGCAGGTAAGTTAAACTATAGGGTTCATAGGAATGCTAAACAGGCAGTGGGATGATGCTCTTAGTGTCGCTCAGCCCGAATGATAACATTTACGATTTCTTGCTCCTTTGCCTCCTCTTGCGGTTTCACGCATCCGTTCTGGTCGCGGACGCATCCGCGTCGCGCGCTGCACGACACGCACGTCAGGCGGTCGGCAACAACGGGCAGATAGAACTCCTCCTCCTCATCCTCAGTTATTTGCGGGAGACGGCTGGGCGTGACGCGAGTTGCCGACTTGGGAGTCACCTGTAATCGTGACTTTTACAGCAATAATAATAATAATAATACCAAAAAGATGCGATCGCGTGATGCTTAGAATGTTTAAAAAGTATATTTTTTTAAAGAGCATTTTCTAAAAAAATGTGAAGAAACTGCTCCCTTACCGGCTTGACGCTCTGCTTCTGCTGCAGCTGCAGCCTCTTGACTTGCTGCAGCTGCTGCACTTTGCTTGGTTGCTGCTGCTGCTCTCCTCACTGAAGTCCTCGTTGATGGAGGGTAGTGTGGAGGGAGAGCTGAAGCTGCTCATCGTAGCTTTTGACTGCACCTTCTGCAATTAAAATAATACAATATGAACATTTAGTGAAGTTCCTGAGATAAAACTTTTACAGATTGCAGTTCCTGTTAGGAGGCAAATGCCAGAGGGTAAGCGAGAGTCCGTTTCACCGAAACGGAAACCGAACGGTCAACACTAGTTCCTAATTGTAAGATTTACAGCGCTGATGTTGCTCAATCGGCGCTGTTACATTGAACGAATATATAAATGAATATGCAAATAATTAACTAAAACATAGTAGTAAGCAGACCTTTCTCTCCCTGATGCCGTCGACGGTGTTCCTCTGTAGAGCGCGGCCGGTGCGAGAGACGGGAGAAAGCGGGGAAAGAGAAGAGAGCATTTTAAGATGACGGAGAAATTACTAGTGATTGGGTGGTTGAGAGAGGTCGAAAAGAGGGGTTCTTATAGGAGAAAAGAACGGAAGAGACCGGGCTATGATCGGAACCAGCGCTTCCGAATAATTGAGAAGATTGCCAGAGGGTATTCCATAGATGTGAAAAGTAGACGCGCTAACAAGCAACGCTGCTAGTATTTTTTCGAAATCATTTATTTAAAAGTTAACATTGTTTAAATATTTAACGGCCAGACTATGCGATCGACTTGAAATTTGAGATGAGAAGGGTTGGACTCATGAAGCAGCGACGATAATGATTTGGACCTTAAAATAGTGCATGTTTTACGATGAATATTGCATAGATAACTAGGGGAAATTAATTTTTAAAACTATATTAAAATTGTTTAGAAATGAAAAAGTTCACTTCTTTGCAACTAAAGATGTCAACAATTTGGTAATGCTATTCAAATGTAAAAAAATGTTACGGGAAATCTGCTTCCGATCACAATTTGACCATTGGGAACGTCGTAGAATTTAAGTCCTGACATGGCTGAAAATAAATTTAGTTCACAAAACATCTCACGGTCACTGCTGGAAATGTTGTAATTAAAATGCTAGCTTATGATACGTTCATCTTTCAACAGTTCGCCGAAAGAGCTGAAAGTTTCAGAAATTTTCAAATCTTTCAAATCTTTTTTTACTGGATTCTCCATGGTCGATTATTATTTTTCGTTCGGAAAAATGATAATCGACCATGGAGAATCCAGTAAAAATTTTTCGCTCGGAAAAATGATAATCGACCATGGAGAATCCAGTAAAAAATAAAGAAGAAGTGTGAAAATTCATCAGAAGCTCAGAAAAGTAAAAAATACTCAGCTCTTTCGGCGAACCGTTGAAAGACGAACGTAGGATACTATTGTCGAAGCAATTAAATATGAAACAAAAACTGGCAAAACCGACCTAATTCGCGTGGAGGCAGAGGCTGAAATGATGCATTTGACCTCTAAATTCTGATCAGTTTTTTCAAAACCGCCAGAAAAGGATTGGAAGCGAGAAAGCGAGAAAGCAAAAGATGTATCCATTTGAAGATTTAAAAGATCCATTTGCCCTTTGTGGAATGAAATGTGGCATAATGTGTCAAATACCTGTGGGTTGAGCGAAATTTCCGACAGGTCAAAGGATGAAATGACGAAGGAAATGAGTAGAAATGTGAGAAGGATCCGAATTGATGACATTTATAATATGAGCCGAGTTTGAATCATCACTTTTTTTTGTTTTATAACATCTCTGCAAATGTGGAATAGCATGTGCGAGGAATCTTGCCTTTGTTGCCAGGGGTTGCTGCTATTTGTGCATATTAATGCTAGTTTTGCAAGAGTTGCAGGAGCAGAGAAAATTCCCAATGGTCAGCGGTCAACAACTCTGTCATTCCTCCAGAAAGGGGTCACGAGCTAAAGAGTGTGCAGACTAGGGATGGCTTCGCAAGAAAAGCCCTCTTCATTCTACACACTCTCTCGCCGGTCAGACGGGTGTGAGAGTGTGCAAAATGAAGAGAGTGATTTCTTGCGAAGCCATCCCTAGTGCAGACGTGAGAACGTCTCTGTCGCTTCTTCACTTGGGCTCTGTTGCATATCGAGGTCTAGTTATTCTGTATTCAATTGAATCATAATTCAAGCTTTCTGGGTGTGTGAAATAGGGTTGCGAAAACGGACGGACATTCCGGACGAATCCCGGACAAAATGATCGGTCGTTCTCATTTTCATTGTGTCCGGACACCTTTGCCTGTCCGGACAACAATCAAGAAATGATTTTAAAAAAAGAAAATCTAAATATTTTTACAAAAAATAGTTTTTATTTAATATTTCTCAATCTAAGGGTGGATGAGAATAAACAATACACATAGATGTCCCCAATCTCTTTGGAGCAGGGTGCAAGTATGTATGGTTAGAATGGTGATTTCCCGCAACAACAACAAGCTACAGTAATCCCTTCTACCGTAACCAGGAAATATGAAAGCGAGCAAATTAACCCGCGTAGGTTGCACGGTGTAGACCTCGAGTAGTTATTCCCTGCGTCACATACCTTTCCTTGGTTACCGTATGTCCGGCCACAGTAACCCTAACACAGCCAAAAATCCCGTTGCCTACTTTTTATCTCAAATAATATATATTGGAAAAACATAAAGAGACAATAATGCAATTAAAATGGAATTACATTCGTAGTTCTTGATGTATTCCGCATCAACTCTCAACTTGAGTTCTGTACAATGGTCCTCTTGATCATCCATCATTCCACGATCTCTCCAGTCATAAGGCTTAGAAGGTAGATACACGTTGCTAAATATTGTTCCATTACATTCATGGACTTGTACCGGCGGAATGGCCGAGTGGTGTAAGCAACTGCTACTCCTTCCATCCATTCCGGGGCGGTAAAATTGGTAGCAACAATGATTGCGAAAGGTAACGTGCCCTAGATGCCTCGGGAAAGCTTGGGTTACGTAAGCTTGCCCCATCTAGCGTGGTAGCTTGCTACTGTAAAATCGCTTGACATGGAACACCTTTACCTTTTTTGTATGGACTTGCACTGCAGAGAAAATTAAAGCCAAACACAAAGGCATTGGTTCAACCATGAATTTGCATTGGCACCGACGATTTTATATATTTATATATATATATATATATATATATATATATATCAGGGCTGTACTTCCGTACTACCTGTACTTCCCTAACCTGTACTTCCGAACCTTGTACCGCGATGATATAACACACCCATGGTGCGATATCCGTGTAACTTTTGAAAAATACGCACGGTTTCCCCGGGTCGCGTAATACGTCGAAGAGGAAGTGGTTATTCGTCTTACATATAGGAGTCACGATCAGCGAATGACCGTAGTTGTGCTGCAATGGACACATATTTTTTCTGGAGCATTATTCTAGGCTATTCTGCACTTTTTGGGTTGGCCCTGAGAAGTCAAATGAAAGTGTCTTAATTGATCATACAATAATCTCTCTTCCCCCCTTTTCGGAATGATCTCGAAATTCAGTTTCGTTAACCCCCCTGCCATGTCTTCTTTGGCTGTTCACAAGTTCCGTCGTAACCTTGTGAATTCCGTCGCGAACCCATAAAACTGTCCACACATTTCCATTGTAAACTTTATCTGGGAATACTTTGAAACACCTCCACTAGCACTATCCTGAGTCAAGTCAAACATCGCCATCCTTCCCACACACACCTTTTACGAGCGCGAGGACCACTGTAAGAGGAGACATCCTTCCTCATCAACACGAGCCTATTCACCACCAAGGAATCGTCACCCACCCCCACCTCATCTCCCTTCCTACAGTATCTCTGTGTTATCTGATAAACTATCATCGTTGCATTTGCATCTGGAGGGACAAAGTAGAAGGGAAGAGTCGGAAAATTGGCGAACAACTAGGAACGAATAATTTGTCTTACCGAAATCATTATAATTATTATAATTGCCATTATAATTTTAAAAAAATGTTTACCACAGTGATGGTGAGAGACTCCTTCTTACGCTTTATTGAATCGAACTGTTTATGTGTCGCCAGTTCCTTCATTGTACTGCTCACTCTTTCCATCACGTCCAATGTGTTACTGCAACTACCTTAGTATATCATTTCCATGAGGTTGCCCCGAATAATTTTTAAAAAAAATTGTATCTACTCAGAGCGGGACGTCTCACAGTTGCTCTGGAGATGATGTCTCCTGCTGAGAGTGCATGCAAAATGGAGAGATTATCTCTCACTATCTCTCGACCGCTCTCTCGCTTTAGCCAAATCTCTCAACAGAAGAAACTCCAGAGTTAGTTGAGCTGAAGACTTCTATGTACATTCTACATACTAATCACATCTCCTCACGCCGTTCGGCATACAAGTCAGAAAGGGTTGGGAGCGAGAGAGCGTGTAAAAGCGAAAAAGACTCTTTCTCACACTCTCTCACTCTGAACCAATTCTGCATGCTTGGAATCGTGTGTTCCACTGCTTACCGATCAAGAAACGAGAAAATCCGATAAATGCAATCTAGATTCAGAGTGGTTAGAGCGCCCTGAAAGTTTGACGTTGGAAAAATCAATAAAAGTCGTGGAAAGTGACGCTTACTTGAGGCGAGTCCTTTCCAACTGCACAAGTCAGTGCACCAATGGACTGCGACAATTGCGAGTGGTCCGTCATGCTTGCAACAAACTGAAATAAACGATGCAATCCAATAAGCGTGAAAAAAATAAGATCGAAGTGAACAGCACAACTAATCATTGCTGAACGCATCTTTTGGAGAGAATTTAACCAAAACTTGGGGAAATTAGCTAGCACCCGGTCGCAAAGCGAACACGTTACCTGTGAGTGAAACTCACAAGAAATATGATCCATTTCACGTACACGAACACGTTATTTTTTATCCTGATCCTAGTCACGTTTTGAAGAGCCCCGATATAGGGAAGGGGTGAGTGAGGGGGTGAAAATGAGAGAATATATCTCGACTTTACACGCTCTCTCGCTCCAAAACACTCTCTGTAAGATTGAACAGCCTGTGGAATGATGAGAAGAGAGTGGAGGGAGAGGACGCCCACCTATCTATTCTATTCTATTTGAGGAAACAGAGTCAGCGAAAACGAGTTAGAGAAAGAGAGATGGCGAGAACGCGCGCCAAACGGCAGAGTAAGGCAACGAGAGGTGTTCTTGGCATGGTGCCAAGTGGATGCTGTACTATTAAATGAGCTATCCTCTGGTGTGAAGAGTGAAGTGTATTAACCCCAATAAACGTCTGCCGATACTCCTAGCAGACACGGCCTATTGCAAGGGTGTAAATCACGCGTGTCACGTAATGATCGATAGAAGACCAGGGGTTACACGTAGAATGTCTGACATTATGAGGAAGTTCTGGCATTTGTACCGTACTCGGAACGTCCGTCTGAAGACGACGGGCATCTGCCGACTCCTACAACATCACCCGTGTTCACCCCGACCCAAGCGGAGTGAATTATTGTACAATTATCATTGGATCGAGTATATCCGAATAGTGGGAAGAATATCAGAGTATTCTCACTAAAAAAAAATCTAAAATCGATCGGATGCGATGTCGTTCGACGGAAAATCAACATTTATCGTTAATTTTAGTGGGCAAGCAATGTAATCAATGCAAAACGAGTAAAGATCAGTTTCATGAGGCCGTGAAGACAATGAGTCTCACCTGAAAAAGAATTACATAATTTTAATTAGTTATTAACTACGCACACACATAATTCGAACAGATTATTGAGAAAAAAAACTTTTTTTTAAATCAAAAGTTTTTTTTAATTTAATTAAAAATATTACAGGAAGTCTGCTGCCGATTACAATTTGTCGTCCGTTCAAAACGTAGTAGTAGAATTTATATACAGGACTGACTGAAACTGTCAAGTTATGTTCCGAAAAAAGCACTGTTTATATTTCGATTAGTAAATTGAAGCCAAACTGACCGGGTTTGCCTGGAGGTTCGGGCTGGAAAAAAAAACGATTGCGTTATCTAATATGTGTTCACATCTTTTCAACCCCCAGAAAGATGTCAGAGAATAGAGAGTGTGTGTAAGATCTAGAGGGTCAGCTGTCTCACTGTTTGTGTCAGTAGTAGTACCTTTATTCAGATTGTTAAAAAAAGTGAACAGAATTTGAATTCGCACACGTTCACAAAACGTACTCTCATCGACTCTCAAATAAAATTCACAAAACGTAGTCTCATCCACTCTCAAATAAAATTCACAAAACGTAGTCTCATCGACTCTCAAATTAGCCAAATTCCTGACCTCTTCTGGGGGTTTGAAACAATTACCTGCGGGTTGAGCAAAGCAGTCGATCGGGTGACGAAGGCGACGAAAAGGAAAATGAGAATGAACCGAAATGATGTCATTTATAATATAATTTGCCCGACAATAATCCCGATCCTGCTGTGTTTTATACCATTTTGCAAAAGCGGAATCACATGAATCCAATTTGCATTTTGTTGCAGGGAATTGTCACCGTTTCTGTACGTGCGAATTGCAGAAATTGCATGAAAATGGCAGAATTGATAGCGGTCAACATCACCGCACTTCCGAGGAATTCCTCCACGAAGGGGTCAGAGGGCGAGTGAGTGTGCAAAAACTGGAGAGGGGCTCCTCCGAATCGTTTCTATAGAGTTCATTCCTTCAAAATCAAACTTTTTTACCTTGTATTATCACTATCTATTTTTTGTTCTATTATTGATCATTTACTGCACTATTCATGACAATGAATTGAAGAAACCCCTCCACCTTTTCGATCCCCTCCCCCATAAATTCCCAATTTAAAAAAAAAACTGTTATAATTTCTTACTGCTCTACATTTAGTGTGCATGCCTTGTCGTGTGCGAAACATACAACATGTAAAGTATTTTTTATTCTGTGCGTGAACTGTGGGTTACGGTACTCTGCTATCTTTTCGGGACCGCGGTTTCCGGTCAATTACCGCCGATCTACAGGACCCTCGCAACTCCCGGCTCACTACGCGGGTCGCAATCGCGAACGACGGCGAGCGCGTATTCATTGTCGTCAGCGGGGAATCCTCGCGAGAGTCTGATCGTGGGTTCCTTGTCCCTGCCTCCGACCGCACTCGACTCGCATCTGTAGAGACAGCGCCAGCTTCGTCCGGTCTCGGAGAAGATCTGCAGCGAAAACAGATCACATTACTCGTTTTCGCCCGAAACCATTCTCTCGCTCTAACTGAATACATAAAAGGAAGGGAAAATAAGCCAAATTTTCGCTACTGTAGCAGTAGATATGATAGTACTATTGGATTACCGTTGACGAGGATACCGTAGTACGCAGAGTTCCGGCGGACGTGTGTCCAGTCATGAATTCGTAGTCCACGCCGTAGATCATGTCGATGACCTGGGCGACGGCGTGGGAATGGGCAAAGAAGACCATTCCCAGGTCGAGCTTGGGCATCCTCAAGCAGATCTGCAATCAAACATTACATGCATAAAATGATGCAATCAAACAAAATTTTACTCCCTGTGTTACCGAAGGCGAGAGAGCACACAAAAGTGAGAGGGTCATATAATCGACTGTTTGGCGACCAACGAAAGTACGTGTTTTAACTTTTCGGAGAGATCAAATCATTTTTTAAATGAATACACGCATCTAGATTAGGGATGGATTCGCTAGAAATGACTCTCGTCATTTACAGCACATGATCATGCCGGTCTGACTATCCAGAATGATGAGGGCATTTCTTGCGAAGCCATCCCTCTTCCACGATCTCACTACAGGTGTTCAGTCGAAATCCGTAATGACTGACTATTTTCCGGAAAGCTTGGCCTCCGTGAGAGAGAAGGTGGTGAAGCATTCTCCAATCCAGCATTCCGTAAGTCCGAGATTTGTGATCTAGCGGCGCATTGAATGATTTCTCGAGAAGAGATACGGTAGTAATTCTTCAAACTAGCCGGCCTGGTCACCGTGGATGGGTATGACCGTTTGATGTTGGCTACTCAGATACCAGTTTCGCTAATTCTCAATTTGATTGATGATTCGAGCTTGGTGCAAGAATGAAGTGCCACCCGTTCGTCAGTACTGCCTTCAGCCTCACGTTTCCTCCCCTTTCTTCCTACGTCCATGGACAGATCTCGTCTATTCCTCCAGCAACTTCAAAGAAGATGGTCTGTGAAAGAAGACCGATCCTCTACTTCGACCCCAGCCGAAACGATCAGTTTATACTTAGAAGAATGATCCTGACACCTAAAACATCATCCTCACCAGATAGCGTTACCGCCTGATAAATAATTGAAATTGCAGGAAGTCGCTGTCTTCGATGCTCCCAAGTAGGGATGCAAGTTCGGTGTTCGTATTACGACACTCTCAGCGAGAGATCGGTAATACGGATGATAAATGAGAGAGAACGAGAGAAAAAGAGAAACCGTATTACCAAAACCGACGCCGAACCGGCAACCCTACTCCCAAGAAGTATCCGGCCATTACTTGCTCTTGTGCATCGTTTTTTTCCTGCCGTATGCATCAGATGCCTCAAGACGTTTGCATAGACATGAACCTCACTTGAATAAATGAATTGATTTAAGTTTACAATGACATGACGTTTCTGAATGGCTCTCGTAAATTCGCTTAAAGATCTCCCTGATTTGTTGCAGAATGCCATGGCATTCTGCAAATCAGGGATATCCCGGGAGATCTGAAATCTGCAGAACACAGTCTCTTTCCCCACTTTCGCTTCTCTCTAGCTGGATATCCTTTCGATTGAAGTTTCGAAAAAAGCATCACGAAATTATATCATTGTTCTTGAAATTCAGAGATTCAGATTCAAATTCGAGAGTCTCGTTTTCTCATTTTTTGTGCCGCATTCAATCAAAACATGGCTGATTAGTAGCATCTTTATTACAAAGCGGGATCGATTTGCAGCCAAAACCTTGCATACAATTTGTGTGAAAATATATTCAGGGACTATTCTGAGTCCGAAATTCATTGAACAAATATAATGAGAAGCTATTACAACCATTGGGGGAAGCGGGGAAAGTGAGTAGGTTGATAATACAAACACTTCTGGAAATGTAAAGGGTCGTTGTGGGAAAGAGAAAACGGGCATTTAGAATGTAGCGAACCAACTAGTCAAGTAAACATGGACTTTGTATTTTGTTCAGATACAGAACGTGTTGTCTCGTTACATTTTTTCCAGTCTTGATAGAAGCCTCGGTCGCACAAAAGAGTCGGGAAAGAGATCAATAATAGTGAAGAAGCGTTTTCGCTCTCAAAAGACGCGCGGTTATTACGGTGTGAATACGGTAGCAGTAGTAATGGTAAGGTAGAGTGTCAGTGAGTGGTAGTGTTACGGTAAGTCACCTGGGAAGAGGGGTGGTCGATCGATCCATACTCTTGCCACGGGGGCATAGAGTACGGTAATCGAGAAAGCTGCACAATCATTACAATCGGGCGCTCAATAGTACAGTATACTTCTACGCGAGATAAGGGTAGAAGAAGCGGGGTTACGGTAGGTCTATACAGTAATCTCATGGTGTACAAACAGAGAATCGTCGTCGTGGTGGTGTGACTAGATTACGGTAGGAGCGGAGTGGGAAACGTCGCCTCACGAGTGCAAACCGCTGCGTCGCGACTGGTATGGGTTGGGCGGCAGCTTGGGGTAGATCGAGTGAAAGTGCGGTGGTGAGGCACGTGTGCCGCGCCCCGCCGACGTCTCCCCAACGGCGACGGTTACGGTAGTCGTCGCACCACCAGGCTGCGGCAACTCCGACTGCAACGAGCAACGTTTACTAACCGCACACGTTATACAAATTTTGACAGACGACGTTTGCTAAACACCTTACCAGGGTGGGTGCAGTGGGCGTGTAGGGCGGAGGCGGGGTGCTGGCGCCGTGCGGCGGCGTCAGCGGTGGTGGTGGCGCTGGGAAGTGGCTGGCGCCACCGTGGCGCCGATGGTTGTCCGAGCGCCGGCGCCCCGCAGCGCCCATCAGCTGTGAGGGCGGAGTGATCGTGGCGGAGGCCGCCAGATCTCTGCAATAAATCGATGCTTTCGGGTTACGGTAAGCAAGGTTCGGAGAGTCAGCTGGCGGGTCAAAGAAATTACCTGCGCAGGCGCGAGACGCAGTTCTGCGTCGTCGTGGCGCCCTCGTAGTTCATCAGCATCACGTCCTGTAACAGCAATCGATAATACACGCTGAATACAGTATGCTTTCTGAAAGCTACCGTAGTCCGTTTTAACCACTTTTTCCCTCAGCACACTACCATTATCATTACTACTTACAGTAACCAATGTACATTACAGTATCGTGCCTGATACTGTACTCTCCCTCATCTCTACCGTACCTGCGTGGATATCGCTGGGACGTGCTCGGTGATCTCTCTGAAGCAGCCAAAGATGGCAGCGGTCGCGCTCGCGTACGCGATCGCCGAGTCGGCGATGCCCTGATTATCGATTGATTATTTACCGACTACCGTAATCTACCGTACATTTCATGATGTATTGACTACTGTAATGATACATTATCGCTTTGTCAATCAGTTGATCAGGGGCATTTCCGTACTGCTATTGCGTGCGTGACCATTGCTGTATGGCAAGATTGCTAAAAAGTTAGCTGTCTATTGAGAAAACTACCGTACCTGCATGCCGAATCGATACCGTAGCATCTTGATCACTTCCATCTCACGACGCGTCTCCTCCAGTCTCACCTCGGCCGACTCAATGTCCATTGTGACCTGAAAGATCAGAGATCAAAAATCAAAGATAGTTTTTGTTAAGGCTATCGAGCAAATAGTAAGGCGACATGGATCAGGTGCATTATCATATCTGCGTGAAACACAAATGCGTCGCGTCAAGGTAAAAACGGAGAAGAACTAGCCAGTTTTTTGCTTTCAATAAATGCCCAACGAATTAGAGAAGGAGTGCGACGTATAGTGAAATGGGAGAAGGAAAGGGAATTTAAGGTCAAAGACCTAAATTCAAATAATATGTGAAACTGCTGCACAGTTTAAGTTTGCTAGTCAATAGAGGGTAGGGTTGGCCATTCGGCCTTAGCGCCCTCGCAATTCCTCCCCTCCCCCGCGCGCGGCTTTGCGAGGTTGTAATAAGCTCCGCCCACAATTGCGAGGGCGCAATTCTGAGGTGAGGCTATGCGAGGGCGCAATTAATTACAACCTCGCAATTTTTCCTGATCGCCGATTGGCTCTAAAAGTCGATTTTTTTGTGTATTTCATTTTTAGAAGCAATATTCCCAATTCACAGAAGTGGATAATAGATAGTAAGAAATGTTTTTCTCCACTATTGTCAACCACTATTGTTGAATTGTGATGATGAAACCTCATTTCTTACTACCTATTTTCACTTCTATGAATTGGGGAAGTAAATACTAAGAATAATATAAACGAAGAATTCGCATTTGGGTGCTAATCGGCCATCAGGAAAAATTGCGAGGTCGCAATGAATTGCGCCCTCGCATAGCCTCCCCTCCCCTTCTCCCCGAATTACGCCCTCGCAATTGTGGGCGGAACTTATTGCAACCTCGCAAAGCCGCAATCGTTTAGCCAACCCTAATAGAGGGTATGATATCATCGATATGCCTGTTGAGATGGTGATCAGTGGTCTTGGTCTAGACACTTGTCACTTTCTTGAGACCAAAGATCAAAGATCAACTCTCACCTGTTCGAGCATTCGCTGCTTTCTCAGAGTGTCGTCCTCACTGCGACGACGAAGGAAACCGCCCGAGGGTCCCTTGCGGAGCGAGTCCGAGATCTTCGCCTGCAAATCGGTTATTAGATTTTTTTAATTGATTTTTTAAAAAAATTAGCACTAAAATGTGCAAGTTTCGACTCAAATTGTGCGAAATACGCAATTTGGGAGCCGTTAGGGAGCGAGTCCGAGATCTTAGCTTGAAGGAAAGAGATCGATTATTAGGAATGACTGAAACGCGATATCAACAGTTGTCTTCTGGTATATTTTTTTTAGTTTTCCGTGGAAAACGATCGATTTTCGACTGAATTGTGCAAAATTTGTAATTTGGAAGCCATTGCGAATCGAGACGGAGATCTTTGCCTGGAGGGAAGTGATCGATTATTAGAAAAGAATGAAACACGAAATCAGCGGTTGTTTGGACAATTTTTTTTCGGAATTTTGCGCAAAATCGGTTACCGGTGAATTCGCCCCGAGAAAAATAATTTTTTTAGCGATTTTGCAACTAAAATAAGTGAACCTTTCAGTACTTTTGCTAAATGCTAAAATTGTATAAAAAATTGAATAACCCATGTGGAGCGAGTCCTAGAGGAAAAGTAGCTTTTAGGAGAATTTTTTTTTATGTTTCCATACATTTTTTTTTAATATTGGGAGCGTATTTTTTGTGAAAAATATGATTTTTTGAGTTGTTATAAGGCCATACGATCCCAAATCAGACTCACATTTCTCGATTTGCCTTACAAATAGATCTGAAACTCAACCGACAAAATAGAGTGTCCGAAACAGAAAACCGAATGCCCATTTCATTTTCTTTTTTAGATCGCTGCGGGTAGTAGGAAAGTTGCAGCTCATTGTAAAGAAGGAAAGAAAGAAAGAAAGAAGAAAATCGATAATCGCCGTCTACCGTACCCAATACTACCGTACCTTCTTCTCGTAGAGACCCGCGAGGCGGCACTCCGCCTCGCGCACGCTCTTCTCCGCGTCCGCAATCTTGCGCAGCTCCTGCAATTTGATCTTTGATCTTTAATAAATGATCTTTGATTTCTCCAATATCTGATCCAGGACAATTAGCATACTGCCAAATTGCATGTATTATGTTCACAATTTAAGAAATGAACAATGCACCAAATATGGGCCAAATTTTAGTGCGCCTCATCACCCATTCTGGCGCACTTTGCGCGCATGGTTCACTGCGCACTCGCGTATCTCATCAGCACGATGCGCGCTCCAGGACCCGGCAATCATCTAAAATGGACGACCACTGCTATACATGTCTTTATTCGTTCATGCTTTACCGTAACCCCTGAATCGCAGTAACAGGGTCATTCGTATATCATTATCGATTAGGGATCACTCAAAATCGAGATGATGTTGAACGAAAATAGTTTCAGACACTCGACAAGCGCTTTATGTGTGTTCCACGCTATCCTACAAGTTTCCAAAGCTCTAGAGAGGGGCTAAGGCATGAGAAAGTCATGAATTTGCCAAACAAAAAAATCCCACTCCCGACCCCTTTCTGGCGACTTCTCTAGATTACTGAACAATTCATACGCGCGCCTGTACTCTACTGATCAGGTGGGAGAAGTGTGTCCGCTTGAGAATCTCTCTCACTTTCCCCCAATGTCTCACTCTCGACCCCTTTCTGGATTGGGTTGGAGTCAGCGTGCCATTCTACTTCCTTTTCCCTTCCGCTTCCCGTCCTGCCCTGTCTGTCACTCTCGTCAATTGGATACAAACGATGCAAGAAGTGTGATGGAAATTTGACGGACAACATCCAGCAGGAAGAGAGAGAGGGAGAGGGAGAGAGAAGGAGAGAGGTCATGTATAATTCACTAGATTGAATGGGGCAAAGAATGGAATTGCACAGTGATGATTACCTAGGGATGCCGTAATTTACGTCATTGTAGTATAGTAAGCTAGCAGTAGCAGAATCATGTATTGTTCACGAGATTGAATGGCTGCAGAAAAAGCGAAGATCGCGACTGCGTAGGCGTGACGCAATTACGGCTACTATTATAGATTGCCTAGTGATGAAGCAATCTACGCTCCAAGATTATATGGAAAAGCGAGGAATTGTACTCGCTTTAGTGGCGAAAAGGCGAATATCGGGCACCATCCTAATCTTCAGTTTTCGATGATCTATCTCAGTGTACATACATGAGCATCCCTACTACGGTAATTATTAGAGTGGTAGGGACCGCGCTGTTCAGTGCATCATTTCCCCCAAAATCCACAGTGCGATTTGATATACCCAGAGTACAGAGTCAAAAAAATAACAGACTGCAGTATACCCCGATGTAGTATGCCTACCTACCCCACCCCCATTGAAATCACAGTATGATTAGCTGTGCCGTAGCCCGTACTACCGTAATCACAACAACGAACTACCGTATACCTCGATGTAGTATCGCTTGTCTGCTGCGGCGCGCGACGCGTGGCTGGCGTGCATCTTGAGCAGGTCCGCCTGGTGCTGGCCAACGTCCGCGACCGCCGCGTTGTCTGCACGATGCGGATTGGATTACGGTGAGCGGACGGACTACCGTACCCAGGTTACGGTATCCCGGGTAACTATAGTCAGTTCAAATATGTATGCAGTGCAGTGCAGTGCATACTATGCACGCTTCTACGTGGCTAGATTTTTAAAAAAAGACAGTTGTCGATTGCTGCCCGGTGTGGAGCTACCGTAATCCATCCAGTTAGGGACTATGACTTACTCGAGTGTCGGACGTGGTTCTCGATGGCGACTGCGGCCTTGCGCTCCGCCTCCGCCGCGCGCTGCTTGTACTTGCTGCAAATTATCGATTTTTGTACCGCCACTACCGTAGTTTCATTTTTTCGAAAAAAATATTGATCGATTTCGCAGTTAGGATAGTGCGAATTGTGACGCACTTCAGCACGTACAATTCTCTCGTTTTCACCGACAAGGATGGATAGTGTAAGCGAAATGAAGTGATCTCTCGCATTTCGAACTTCACTTTCGGGCGCAAACTCTTTTTCGTCTAATTCCCATCGCAATATGTTTCACGGTAAACTCAAAAGGCCGTTATATACATTACAAAATATTCGGTTGAGAAGAAGCATTGTTCTAAATCAGTAAAAACACATCCTCATTTTAAATCGCAACCAATCAAACCGCGACGTGTAATTGTGTTATAATTTCATCAAACATACCGTAGTCGCTCGCTAATCGCGATACAGTACCCTACTCCAGTTCTGGACAATTTTGCCCATTGATGAAGCGACTCTCTATATTCCGCTGTATTCTAGAAGTATTCTAGCTACCGTAGATCGCCCCTCAGTTCTCGACTATCGCAAGACTACAGTGCTCACACGGCGATGATCAGCTGGTCCAGTCCCTCCACCAGGCATCCTTGTGACTACTTGTTGCCTACAGTACCTCGCTCAGTTCTCGGTAACCTATTGCTTAGTAATGCCACAGTACTCTACCGTACAGTTCCCCATATTACCCAGCTCAGTTCTCGATAGACTACAGTACTCACGCGGCGATAATGAGTTGGTCCAGTCCCTCCACCAGGTCTCCCTTTGACGACTTTATGGCTACAGTATGCTCACTCAGTTCTCGATCATCGTTAGACTACAGTACTCACGCGGCGATAATGAGTTGGTCGAGTCCCTCCACAAGGTATCCCTGCGGGGGAGTCGCCAGTCCGAGGAGCCGACCGGCCGATTTGGTGCGACGAGCAAAGAGTGAGCTGACGCCGCCACCGTCGCATTCGTCTGTGCCTGAAAGTGCGAGATTATTGCGTCATTATTAGGCAATAGAGAGCACGGGGATGACGTCATTATTTGGAAATCTAGAACAGAAATTAACAAGATTGAGTAGGCATTAAGCAATCGACTCTTTTTGAGAGATTGCGTCATTACTTGGCAATGTGATTGTCGGATTTTAAATGGGTCGGAGCTATTGTGAGAAAATTGCGATCACATTCGATATTTTCACCGCACGCATTGACATAATTTAAAGGCAAAGGAAAAGCACTTCGTATTGAGGTCTAAATTTTTCACAGTATTCGCATGTTTGAGTAGTAGTATCAATCGATACCATCACAGTCAACCGCATTATTGTATAATACTAAGGATATTACCTTATCGAAACCCATTTTTCTTATGTTTTTTTTCCTTTATGAGTCTACCGTATCCTCTTGCGGGAGGTTACCGTATTCTACCGTACCTCCGCTGCTCCTAACGATGCTCATTTCGAGCGCGGCGCCCGCCGATCGACGACCCATCGGAGACAGCGAGGCTGCAATAAATAATCGATAATCGTGCCAATCCATAATCGTAATAAAATATATTCGCGGAACGGTAAAACAATTTTCGGCACATTTCGGCACATATGTGTTTCACGCAATCTTCAAGGGCGCATTTGTCCCGTGACAATTCGGTTGTTTGCGCATTGATGGTATCAACAAAAAAAAGAGAGAGTCCCTCTCCTTTCCATACACTCTCTCACTCTCGGGCGACTACTCGGGCGACCTCAATTGGTACGACAGCCGATCTTCTTTCTGTAGGTTTGGAACCAGAGAGAAGATGCCTACCACACAGTTCCCACTTCCCACACTCCACAAAGGGGTTGAAGCGAGCGATGGTTGGAGTATCTCTCACCGCGAACCCCTTTCTGGAGGTGTTAGGGGTAGAGTATGGAAACTTATTATCTTTCCTCTCACGCGCACAGGCGCTGTGTGCTTTGCTCTCTTACTTTTGCACAGTCTCTCACCCTGATCCCTTTCTGGAGATGTTGGAGGAATCAAGTGGGGTCTAGCCCGGGGAGGGGACGAAGCTAATAGCATGAGGGGGGGGGGCTCCGGATTGCTTGTTCTTGTGCAACCATAGCGCAAATGAGGCGCGCGAGCAGATTATTAGAAGCGCAAACTAATGTGTGTGCGGGAATGGAAAGCACAACATGACAGGAGAGGGGTATACTAAGCGGCGGGTAATCCTCAGAGGGACAGACTACCCATTACGAACAATCTTATCTACTATTGATCACCTAAATTTTGGGTACCAATTTTTTTAATTATTAGAAAACAAAACAAATTGACAACGGAAAATTAATTGTAAACAAAGGGGTGAGTGGACAAGAGAGTCTGTGGAATTCCTCACCTCACTCGCCCTGACCCCATTCTGGAGGTATATATATATATATACTCAGAGCGGGAAGTCTCCTACTTTCCTTACTCTGGAGATGTTGTCTCCAGGTGAGAGAGCATGAGAAATCGAGAGGTGGAGACATCATAAATAATTGGAGATGTGAACACTCCAGAGTAAGGAAAGCTGGAGACTTCGCCCTCTGTGTCTATATTTATGCGTGTTCAATGGAAACGCGGTTACAAATAGAAAGAGAAACGAATACAGCATAACAGAGTGAGATCATGAAAGGTCGGGGGTGTGGGGGTCGCTCATACAGAGAAACTAATTTGGATTACCGGGTTTTGAGAAAAGCCGCTCCGCTCAGGTGTGAAAACAAATGACATTAATCCACTTTGCACATTGCGTCTAATCTCAGGAGCGACGGCGCTCTCGTTTTTTGCCGCATTTTATATCACAACCCCAGGTGATTTGTGTTTCACAAGGAACCCAAAAAAGCCAGACACAGACAGTGCCAATTCCGTTTTGACATATGTTCCATGAAAAAATTTCCCATAGACCTACCGCAGCGAGGCTACATTCCGGAAAGAGTGCGCTAAAGTAGTAACGGATGCCTAAATAGATATGTCAAGATGGTAGCTGCGATACTCGGAATGTCAAGATGTGCGCACACTACTATATCTCTAGAGGGATCCGGAACCAGATATAGGGCAGAGAGAGAGAGAGATTTAGAGTTCCGACGCACTACTACTCATTTCAAGTGCTACTTGGCATAAATCATCTCCCGCCCTACACTCTCCTCGTTTCGCACACTCTCTCGTGTTGATTAGCTACGAGTGGTGAGCACTATTGCAGTGAGATTTCAGAGATTGCGGAGTTAGAGGGAGAGGGAGAGGGGGAGAGAGAGAGAGAGAGAGAGAGAGAGACGATTACGTAATTTAGCGGAAATTTGAAGAGGTTCTCGGCACCCCACAGGAGAGAGCTTATGGGGAGGGGTGCCAATCTAATGGGCAGTGCTGGCTACTAGAGAGGAAATGGACCATTTACGCTCCAAGTGAGAAGTGGGCGCTAGAGAGTGTGCAGAATTGAGAGAGTCCCAGGACGGCTCGACGGTCAGCCAGTCACAACAGGCTGGGCGAGAGAGTGTGCGAAATCGAGAAAGCCCGAGCGTGCTAGCCGGCTACTTAGTGTAGAGGCTAGCTAGCGGGGCGTTGTGGACCGCTGTCTCTCCAATTCACACACTCTCTCGCACTAGGATAGAGACAAACTCTCTTCATTTCACACACTCTCTCGTCCATTCATTGAGACAGAGGGGGCGTCTAAAAGCGCGTCGGAGCGTGCGCAATGCAATAATGCCTCGTTGCGCCAGAGCCCTCGGGCATGTGCTCGAATTGGGATAGTGAAACGAACGGAGAAAGACAAACCCAGGCCTCCAGAAAGGGGTCAGGGCCGAGAGAGAGAGAGAGGGAGAGAGAGAGTTTAACAATTAGATAGTTCTCACACGCTCCACCTTTCTGTGCATTTTGAATCAGGCGATCGGGTTAGCGACGCTCTTTAGAGATTAAGAAATATGAGTTCGTTACTCTCTTAATTTCTCAATCCACGGGGAAATGAGCGAAGGCGCGTGATCTACGACCGAAATAATGAGGTTCGTGCGCACTCCGACGAATTTCTCGTCAGTTCAGGGGAAATGGGAGAACGCGCCCCGAAATGAGACATTTTTGCTCGCAAATTGCCGTAAAATGAGGTTCGAAGACGATTCCAACCGTGTCTAATGAATTTCTGGGAAAATTCCAGAACGAGGGTGGCAAATGAGAATATTCTCGGATATTAATCTGCCCGGGGCCTAACAAATGCGAGAAATTGTAGGAATTCTGGTACAGAATCTCATAATAATACGTAATTTTGCAGCAGATATTTTGCAGCATTCGTTACACGCGCAGAAAACAATCAAATATTGATGAAAATTGAGAAAGAATGGGTCTCTCGAACGGGCGTGACAGCGCTAACAGATGGTGTCTCGTTTTGGAGAGAACAAAGAAATACGACCAGGTCAAGATAGATAATCTAGAGGGGAGAGAGAAAGAAAGAGAGAGAGAGAGAGAGAGAGAGATAAAGAGAGAGAGAGAGCTCGTTACAGTGACCGCATATCAGGTTGCACCTTGTCAGATGACCGCTAGATTGGTCAGGCGCTTCATCGTGGTGTAATAATTTGAACAAGTGCAGGACATTTAATGAGCTACTGATCCGTAATGTAAGCTAAAACTAAAGAAAACAGTAAAAGCAAACACTGAAAATGCAAGCTCCTTTGCTTCGAACGCTAATCAATAATATTCTAAATTCCTGAAATGGGTCAGGCGCAAGGGAGTGGGTGAAATGGAGAATCTTCCATCTGCATGCTCTCTCGCTCACGACCCCTTTCTGGATTCAAGATCGTAAAAGTTAAACAAGTTTTACATGCATGAGCCCAAATAAATAGGGTTATAGGATAACAGAGAGAGAGGTCTTGGTGATCTCAAGGATCTCGGAGTGCGAGAGAGAGAGAGACTCGATCAAGAGACAAAGAACTCTCTGTACAGAGTGGGAGGTCATGTCCTTCTACTCTATCTGGCACCACACCAACACCCACCTGCGCTCTCTCAATTAGACACACTCTCTCGTCATCCCTAACCTCTCCGCACTCTCTCATTGTCATATAGTCTCTCGTTATCTCTAACCTCCCCTGTTCTCTGCCCAAATCCTCACTCTCACCTCTCATCTAGCAAAAAGGTGCCGCCGCTCTCTCAGAAAGCCCATGAACCGCGCAAGTTTATGGACAGTCTCTCTCTCTCTCTCTCTCTCTCTCTATCCCACTCGTAATAATAGTACTTTTTTGCGATGAGAACACCCTAGTCCCACAGTGTTTTGCGCAGAATGACGAGAAAATTAAGAGGTTGTTTTTAATCAGAGAAATACGGGTCAGAAAAAAGCGGAGAGAATGGAGAGTCAGGAAAATTAATCAGGCCAAGAGGGGCGTGCACCCCCGTACCACAGCCCAATATAGGCAAATTGTATTTCCCGAAAATATCGGGGTGTCAATTTGCGTTGAAAGGAATTGGCAACACAATCTGATATAGAACCGGAAACAACCCCCCGCCCACCATAAAGGGGTCAGTGGCGAGAGACTGCGTAAACCGAGAGCGTTTTCTCTGCTCTCTTAGTTTCACGCACTCTCTCGCTCCCGACCCCTTTCTGGTGGGGTGTCGTGATGCGGTCAGGCAAGCAATAATACCGCATTGTGTTTGACCACTCGAAAGGGGCGGGGCCAATGAGAGGGGAGAGGCGCGTCAAAATGGGAAAATATTCATGGAAAATATATTCACAACACAGGGCAGTGTGTCTCAAAGAACGCGCATACAAAAACAACCTCGTATTACGTAGAAAATGCGCTCATTTCGCAGCCTGCGTCTCCTCGTTTCGCACACTCTCTCGTCGATAAGACGACATGAGAGAGTGTGCGAAATGAAGAGACCGTCGTTGTCGCAAATTTCGCACTCTCGTTGAAAACATGCCGAGAAAGATCAACGTCTTCATTTATCATTCATAGGCTTTTGTTGTTGTGAGAAAACGTGAATAGGTCATGGAAGCGTTATACATCTTGATAAACACACTCCAGAAAGGGGTCCGACGGTTAGAGAGTGTGGAAAATGAGAGAGCATTTCTGGACTCTGCCACGTTCGTAAGTCGCATCACAGGAGCTATGGAACGAATCGGAAAGTGGTCAAGAAGGAGTTTACCTAGACCTTGTTTCCACCCCAACAGCTCATTTTGTTTACAACCTGGTGGACTGTAGACACAATGGACTAAACTTCGTTTCCCACAGGGAACCCCAACTAATTATACGCCACTTCCTAATTACCGTACCACCCCAAGAGTCCTTGGCGTGGCGCGCGAGAATCGTCTTTCTGCGTTGATTGGCGAGAGAGCGGGTCGAATGGAGAGAAAGAGAGAGAGAGAGAGAGAGAGAGAGAGGGGGGAGAGAGGGGAGCGAGAGAGAGAGAGAGAGGGGAGAGAGAGAGAGAGAGAAATTCTACCAAGATCTCAACCCCGTAGGATCTAGTGATTATATATTCGAGGTGAGAGTAAGGGAAGACTTGCAGATTATGGCCGACCTCGAGATACCTCAACAATAAGAAAACCATCACATATCTTAGAAAAAGCGCTATAAACCATGAAAAAAAGTATTTTTATCCGCCAAATATCAAAGGATTAGTAAAGCGACATTGGTGAGATGCGTTATCATAACGTCGTGAAACACGCGTAAAGACTTGAAAAAAAGAATAAATTGCCGATTCGCCGCCGAAACTACGCAATTCGTGTCAATTGTGAAAGGCACGTGTATCAACGCTCTGAGCAAAAGATGAAAGAGCATAGATGAGCTAAAACGGATTACGGTAAGTGCAGGGCAATATCGTTCGCTTACAAGTGAAACTTGTATCAAAAGAGAGTATGGCGGATATTTGTAATGCGGCAGCGCTAAACCGTCTCGATCCGATCAAAACCTATCCTTTCCCCCACATCATTCCACCGTCCTACAAACCGTCCAAAAAGGGGTCAAGAGTGCCGGAATGTGTTTCAAATTTCGCCCGACCTCTGGAAACGAAACGATGTACTAAATACAGAAAAGAAGCGCTTATGCTACTTGAACACGACACCTCATCATAAATGAATCTCGATTCTGTGAAATAACTTTGTTGTGGGGGGGTACTATTCCAAGTTTTTAATACGATTTGGAAGGAAAAGTAGAAGGAAAGAAGGAAAAGTACAAAAAGTAGAGGAGGAACGGTGCTCACGCAATTGAAACATATTGTTACGTCTGGCACGGGGGGAGATACTTTCGAAATTTTCACCTCGTCAGTAAGAATTTCAAAGTGCATCTCGCTATTACAAGATTACTTCCACGCGCAATACTTTCCTACTTGCATTGACAAAGTGCGAAGAATTTACGTCCACGCCCAACAATTACGAATTCTTTTGCAGCGCAGTTACTGCAGCGCTGTCCCCACTGGATCTAATAGAGTTGCACTTGTGTCCTTCTCTCTGGTCACATCATTCCTCCACCTCCAGAAAGGGGTCAGGGCGAGTGGGGGGGGGGTGAGGGATAGAGGGCCTCGCTCCTAGCCCCTTTCTGGAGATTAGACCTTGCGGAATGGCATGATCAACAAAGGCTGGATCTGAGAGAGCTGCACTTCTTTCTAGCCATCTCTAGTCTCTCAGTCGAATTTATTACTGCTCCAGGAACAGCAAAAATCCAACTCTTTCGATGGATGCTAATCCAAAATTCGAGCAAAAACGACTAGAACAAGGGGAATAAATTTGAAAAAAAAGTTTTTTTTGTGTGTGCGCGCGGAAATTGAGCGCGCCCATTCCCGGGAAGGAGGAGGGAGGCGGAGATTTTATTATTTCCTCTTCTTGTGAAAAGGAGAGAGAGACAGAGAGAGAGGGAGAGAGAAAGAGGGAGAGAGAGAGGGAGGAATTCCGGAAATGCGGGCGGTCTCGGGCAGCGAAATTGGCCGAACCAGACTAATATATCCCGAATATAGGCGAGAAGAACGCCCAATCTCCAGAAAGGGGCCATGAGCGAGAAACTAACTCATTCCTGATTCCTTTCAGGAGGCTTGTCCTGCCTGGGAAAGCTCTGGGGCATCCGGTGGTATTGCGTTTCGCCACCACAATAAATCGTGGGAGCGACAAAAATGAGAAAAAAAGGAGGAGGCGGAGCAGATGTAGTAGTTGCTAAAGACCGGCTGCCAGAGAAGCGATGAAAGAGAGAGAGAGAGAGAGAGAGAGAGCGTGCAAAAACGAGAGAGTGCAGAGAAAGAAATTTCGCAAATTGCATTGTTCGCAGTGGGAGGTGTTAAGTCACGCCTCCGGCGTTGTTTGAATTTTCTCAGGAGGAAAGGACAAAGAAATCATGGGACGAATGCGAAATTCGGTTAGACGGCGCTGTGAAATGGCAAAATTGCAAGAAAAGCATGCAGTGTGATGCCAAACCTTCAGAGATGCCAGGACGCATCATTCGGCAAGCCAGTAAATTCGTTTGCAATAAGAAAGCGTCTGAAATAGTAAGGGACTCTCCCAATTTCACACACTCCCTCGCTCCGGACCCCTTTTCGTAGAAATGTCATTTCATGTGAGTAGGCAAGAGCGACTTTATACGAGTCCCCTAACTCGTGCTTGACGGGAAGCATAAAGGTTGTTTCGGTTCGCAGTGATATAAAAGAGGGATGATATTAGCCGGTCTCTAAAAATGCTCTAAACGCTGGTTGTCATCCTCCGCCTATAACCCGGCCCTAGCATCCAAAACTAGGCTCTAAACTCGACAACAGATGCTCGATCTAATCCAGAGAAAGAGGAAGAGACGCATCACTAATTACTCGCACGAGATGGGGAGACAATTAGAGCAAGACACGAGACGATGAGATCAGATGGAAGAGACACGATTACGAAACCTCCAGAAAGGCGTCAAGACACCAGAACGGGGCCAGGACAACAGGAAGGGGTCAGGACGGACTCAGACCTACACATATCAAAGACCGGAAAATCATGCAAAAAAGTGAGATTCGAATTTGAGAACGTATACAAGGGAGAAGGACTCTCTCATTTGCACACGCTCCATCGTCCTCTTGACCTCTCTCTGGAGCTGTACCGTGAGTGAGAAATGAACGGGCCAAAACAAGGTCGCTAGTGCAGCATTTACAACAGCGGGTGCAATAGAGTTGCGCTTCTCTCTCCCTCTATCTCAAGTCGCTCAATCGAATTTAGTGCTGCCCAAGAACAGGAAAAAAGATCTACATAAATTGAAAAAGTCGCGCAACAAATGGGGATCTCTCTCTCTCTCTCTCTTCCGAAATGACGCTCGTTTTGCAGCAAAAGACTCTTCTTCGAAGCAACTTGCGCATTCTGACGTTTCCGGTGGCGGGAAAAAAAAACAAGATGCGACAGAAAAAGAAAAGATGAGACGAAGAAGAAGAGAATGAGATGGGAAGTTCCGACGATTCTTTTTTTAAAGATCGAAGGGAAAAAGGGAAATTTCAGATTTTCAGCGGCAGAACGGCTGCTAGAGACAAGATTTCTCAACAGTGCCTCTTCGCCTCCGTACCAAGATGTGAACTAGGTATCACCTAGTCAACATAAAATTGCGAAACATCTAATCAATCAGCCGCGCGCGAAAATATTGTTCAAATATTGTACAGACGGGTGGTGAGTGGTGAAAAGAGAGGTGAAATTCATGTGGCGATTAGTGTTTGCACGCCCTTTTTAGTCGCCTCGAGTGATAGTATTGATAAAGTGCACCGGGCACGTAGCACATTAGCGCACAATAGCAAGGCTGGAAGACCCTTTTAGGTGTCAGGAGGGAGATCTCACTTGCGCAGTGATGATGCAACACAAAGTGATACTCAGTTATGCAATACAGAGTGCGTATTAGGTCCGCAGCGAATTGCCGATGGCACAAAATGTTTTACTTTTAGTTAACTTTTAGCTATTCTTTTTTTTCATGCACAATGCCTGCAAGACTAGTAGGTGTCGGGTCAATTGCATAGTGATGATGCAACACCGATTTCACAGCTGTTTGTGTGCAGGCGTCCATACTGCTCAATGAAAATAAATTACCTAGCGATGATGCAATCTCAATTCTTCAGTGCCCAAAACAGCACTGAATCAGCCCGCTAACTTCACCGAAATTCCTTCGGTCAAAATATTGACCTATCGCGTTAATGCCAGGAAAGGTATTTGATCTCTAACTTTAATAGTTAGAGAAATAGACAAAGAGCGAAAGAGCGCGCGAAACTGGAGGTTCAGACGACGAGAGGGACGTATTTTCATCGACTCAAGTGTAGATTCTGACCGTTCCCATGATTACTTGGATATGATTCATGGAGTGAGGGGAGATTGGCCGGTATGCACACAATATACCAGAGAGGAGATGCCAATCACACAATTCCAAGCTTCCAGAAAGGGGTCTTCAGTGAGTGCGTTAAATATAGAGATCGGGGCGTCTCACTTTTCGCATCCTTTTGACTTGCTTTATACCCAGGGTCAGTAGAATAAATGAGCTCCGAAAGATTTGTCTGGCCGCACCAGCATAACAACAAAACATACCCGCAAGCTTACGCAAATTGACGAACTAGGAAGCAGGGGTGAAACGGCAACGCACCGGCACAGCATCGAATTGGCACCATGCCAAAAATCTCTCGTTGTCTGACTCTCTACTTTCGTGCGCTCTCTCGCCATCTCTCTCTTTCTCTAACTCGTTCTCGCCGTCTATCTTTCGAATGCTGTGACCGGGAGTTCGCAGAGGTAGGCACCGAAGTTCATCCCACCCAGAGAAAGACGCACTGTCTCGCTATGCGAAAGGGTCAGCGAGATGTAGAGAAAATGAGAAAGAATTCTTCAAATTCAGCCCCTATCAGGGCATTTTCCACTAGATCTCGAAGGAGTGCACGAGTGCCGTTCAAAACACGGCATTTTACAAGGGGTGCATTAGGAGAGAGGTAGATCAAACGAGAGTCATGGGAAGGGGTCAGCGAGAGAGGGGAGAGAAAGTGAGAGGGCCTGTGTGTTCTGGCACTTTGCCAATCCCTGATTTTCTCGAAGGGAATTTACGAATTGTTCCCACCGATTTTGGGCCCGGGGGCATTCCTCTCCGTATCCGAGTGAATCGAGACGCGGATTGATCAATTGGATAATTTGTCCATCGAATGTAGTGCAAATTCTGTGCTAATTAACGAGATATCGGAAGCGTGAAACGGCGAACCACCTGGGTTTCGCAACGAACATTCTGGAGAATCGCCAATAAGACGATGCGCGTAGATCGTCACAGAAAGGCGGCTACCGTAATCCGCGCGCACCAATGCCCACTCCAGATTCAACAATGTCCGGGTTCCCTGCTCTAACATTAGACCGAGACGCGTATGTTGGGAGAGAGACGATGCATAATGAGACATGGGCCAATATATGAGCTGAAATGAGGAGGGAGAGACGATTTGGGAAGGGAGATGAGTGGGTCTTTGTTCGGGGTTTGGGTCGGATCTCTCTCTCTCTACTACTACACCAAATGCACCCCGCTAGGCCCTGGGGCTAACCCCCTCAGGGGGCCCTATGCAAATGAGTGTGCGGACGGGGGCGGCGATAGATCGCAGGGATAGCAGAGAGCAGCAGAGAAGCAGAGGTCGGCGAGAGAGTGTGTGGAATCGAGAGAGCGGGGAACGCGCTGGGCGGACTTAGATGAATGGTATACGCTAGCTTGGCCGGCGCTCTCTCGTTTTCGCACGCTCTCTAGCGCCGCTCTCTTACTTTCACATGCTCTCTCGCTCTCCGGATGACTGCCCTCTCTCTAGGATTGGAATATCCGCCACATACACGCTAGCCAATTATGGCAGTCGAGACGTCAGAGAAAGAGACAGTGGACGAGAGATAATGGAGAACGGAGAGAGCTGCTAGACAATGAATGGGCGCAGGTAGATCAAGCTGAGGGAGATTGACTGGCTGACAGAGCCGTCATTTAGGCGGCGCGCAACCGTCAATTAGACGGAACCGTCATTTAGCGGAAATGTCAAGAAGGGTGGGGGGTTGATTGGTTCTAGGAATCATGGGAGTGAGAGAAACGTGAAAAAATGTAACTTGTGATGAGCTCTCGCTTACGTTTCACGCGTGTAAACACACACTACTTTGCGATGAAAATTGGGAATTTGAAAGAGAGGCGGAACTAGAATTTCTAAATAAGAGTCAACATCTCCTACTTCCTACTAGCACTCTTTTCATTAGGGTTTCAGAGAGGGGTCTCAAATAGAGAAAAAAACGGCTACTTTGCGCGTAGAATTCATAAAAAATCAGACTCTCCTTCTTTCTACTACCCTTTTCCTCGCAGTGTGAAGTACAAATAAACAAACTCTACTTAGGGCGCATAAAATAAGTAATCCAAAGAACAGGAAGTCACTTTTTTCTGCTAAGCACAAGGGTGCTTGTGCAAATTAAGACGTATTAGGGAAGTGCGAAAGCAAGGAAATATGAAGGAAGCTACAAAATGATGAGGAATGTGGGGGAGAAAAAAGAGAAATGGGAAGAGAAAACACCGGGAAAAAAGAAATGCATACACATATACACATCAGTTTGTGGTTGGTGTGAATGATGGAAAATAAACACAGAAGAAAAACTTGTATTCGGCCATGGGAAGAAGGAATATTCAGCGCAAAAAATAAATTCCCATAATTTTTATAGAGGACTAGCCATAGCATTTCCTGTTTTGCGTATTAGATGAAACTGGAGTTCGCCAGGAAAGTGAGATTCACGGTTCTGTCTCAGTCAAGCAGGGAGCGATCAACGATCAAAGGACGCGATCAAAGGGGGACGATGAGTAAGCGGCTTGTTCTTACTCATGCTAAGCTAGCCAATCGTTTTGACTTGCCAAGTAGCCCAGGAATAGAAGGAAAGCGGAAATTAGCAAGAGTTCCGGCGCTGGTTTTACGAAAAGTATGGGCGTCCAGAACTCACAGGTGGTGAGATCGAGCTGCTAAATCACAGGCGAGACGCACAAAAAGAAGGGGGGAAGCGAACATACAAGAGCTATGAGTAAGGCTTGTATTCACAAGCGTACATGCTGGTCAGCGTCAATAGCGCCCCGACATTTCGGTTGTACAGTAACCGAACGCACACAGTAACCTCTGCAAAAAATCGATATTCCGCGGAGATCAGTGCGCAATAACCGCGTTATTCAATGGGCGAGGAAGGGACTCTATGACCTTCCTCCCCTCCGCTACCTGCCCCCGATCGTGCCTATCAAATCGAACCTCTCCCTCTCTACTGCTACTACTATTTGCACAAGGGCCGGGCGTAAAATACATGGAAACGGGCGCGAAATGGACAGAAAACAATGGCAAAACAGCGGATTTGAACCGGGAAAGGCGGAAATTTGATGGAAAATAGTGGAAATAGTTAGCGGGAAACCAGCGATAGTGCAAGTGATCAATGGAGAAGAGGGGAGACCGGGGCCAGTGATCTACCAGGGAAGGAGGGAGGAAGAGACGCGGTTCCTATCGATTTGCTGACCGCTGTTCACATTAGGGAGAGTCCCCCTTCCTCTGGGAAACGTGTAGTGAATGACCCGTTGGTTGGGGAAAGAGAGGGAGGGAAGAGAGGGAGAGGGGAGGTTGGGAGGGAGAGGCTAAGAGGTCTGTCACTCTCCCCTCTCCCTTCCCACCAAGAACTGACCCAGCTGATTTAGCAGCCCGATAAGGGGCTAGGAAGTTAGTGAGAAGCGAGAACCCAGACACACTGATTGGGGCTTGAGATGGGAAGCGGAGATAAGGCAAGCAATCTCCATAAAGGGGCCAGCGACACTTCACTGTCTCGTGCCTGAGCCCGCCTGAGACCTACAGAGTTCTCACCTACAGAAATTGGGGGGGGGGGTGAGTGAGCGTGCAAAGGTGAGAGAGTCCTTTTCGATTTTACATCTCACTCCAAGCCCCTTCCTAAAGGATTGGCCGGCTGTGGAATGAAGGGGCGCCAAACGCGAGGATCGAATGAGTTTCAATGGCTTGTGATAGGCCTGAGAGGATACAATCCGTATTATGAATGCCCTTTTGTTTTTTTTTAAAGTAAATCAATAAAAATATACTTACCGTACTGCAGCTGCAGCAGATGCGACGCGGTCAGCGGCAGGCAGAACGGCATTGTGGATACGGTAGATCGATATCGTGGTATACTGTAGCCTTCTGGAATATCGATTGTACATTACAATAGTGGGACGATGAGGTAGCTCTGAATACGGGGCAGCGGGAATACTGTAGTCTCTGGATTATCGATTAGTGGGGTAAAGTTACGGTTGGAATTCATGCACCGACAATGCCGTCAAATTTTAGCGATTGCCAAAGTTATAAATGCAGATAGCTACTCGTAAACATCTCTCACTGTGACTCTCACATGTGTTCGGAAAGCGGATTGCCTTGAAAATGTTATCGAAATAGCGCGAATTCGGAGCCCTTTCTTCTCTATTTCGGCTACCGGAAGCGGAGAGCGCAGAAAGAGAAAGTCGTATCATGTCCACACTTTTGACAGCTGTTTTCCAAGGTCAGCCGGTTGCGATCATGCAAATTCAACTCCCTTTGTCTGATGTCATCTGGTGTATATCAACAACATACCAAAATCATAGACGACGATTGCGTAGTTATGAAGTAATCCCTTGCTTATTCTCTTCTTACAGGCTTTTCAATCCACATCTAGGTTGTAATGCGGGGAGGAACTCTCTCACTTTTGCATGTTGTCTCGCCCCAACCCCTTTCTGGAGATGCGGAATCACGTGTATTTGACCACTAGCAGATGCGGAGACGGTTTTGGCAGGCTCGCAATTTGCCATTGGCGAAATAAATGAGCCACCTGATCACACAATAGGAAGAGGGCAGGCAACAATTTGATTAGGGAAGTGGGGAGATGAGAAGGGATTGTTTGTGTGAGTAATGGTCTGACCCTCTCAATTCGCAATGCTCTCTCGCGCTGTCTGATCGATGAGAGAGCATGTATAATGAGGAGAGCCTGATCATTACTCGTTTGTGTGCGGTCCGGAAAGGGGTCAGAGGCAAGAGAGTGTGTGAAAGCGAGTTGTTCGTTTGTGGCTCTGTTACTGTGAGTGACTTCGATTTATGTTCCACAATCAAAACTAAAAATCGCTCGAGAAAAGAGTCTGTGAATCTGTGTTAAGAACGACAAGTTTTCGCTCATTTTGCACAGTTCCACGCCCTTTGACCCCTTCGAGTGTGGAATCAATGATCAGCCGGTCGATGCGAGCTCATAATTGTATATTCTTCTGATTTATCGATCATAATTTATCCCGATACGATATAGCGCGCCGAACAGACATAGTACTTGACCTGCATAAAGATCGGCGCATTGTTATAGTGTATGCAAACAAAAAGAAGGTGAGATAGGCGGGGGATACTAAAGAAAGAACATCTACTTTTTTCAGAGTTGAATTATGAGCAAGGATGAAAAGGTATGAGTAGAAATATTGAACGTTCATAGAGACAATTACTAAAATCCAGGGCGATTGTGGTTTCGCACAGCTCTGAAATTCGGTGATGGGCGAATGCAAACGATGCGCATCGCCCTGGATTTTAGTAATTGTCTTTATGCATCTATGCAGGAATACCCTTTATGCAGGAATAGATGCTGAAATGACAATCGCATAATTAAAAATGCAATTTACGTACTCTTGTTGATGGTTTTTTTAAAAATAGATCATTTATGACTGTTTCTTGTTGAATTTCACGAAATTCCCACCTGGATGATGTCATTTCGTCTTCTTTGACATTTCGAAACACCTTGCGCGCACCGTTACTCTCCATTTGTCGCACGCACACCGAAAACTTTCTCTCGTTGGCCTCTACTGCGTCTTCCCAAACTTACCAAGCGGCGTCATATGCTATCTAATCTCCCATCCCCCCTCTGGCACAGTTTCTGCGGTTTCGCCCCGATGCGAAAGAGACGCTGCGTGCCCGCTGGCACGACGCGGTGCACGCATCAATGCGGCGAGAACGGGTGTCCCCTCACCGCTTCCAATCTTACCCTAGAAAAGGCCTTCCATCCCCCTTATTCCACCATTCTCATTCTCAAAAATGAGCGTCTCCCCGCACCCCGCCTGCCGCAACCTCTTCAACGTGCCCACGAAGAAGGTAAGTAATTAGTTAATTAAGTAATTAGTTAATTTGTCTTTAATTAATCATTTTACGATCAATTGCAGGACCGTCTATCGGCCGAGCCTACCGTATGCCCCATCGATGCGCTTTTCGACGAGAAGGTGGAGTACGATAGAGATATCGATTATGAGCACGCGCTGGACGCCTGGTATTCAAGGTGCGAGAAGGTGAGAATTTCCCATTTTTTGACAAAAGTTCTGAAATTTTTTACACACTCCCACGCGCATCAATTGTCAATAGGGATATATATAGTGTTTGAAAAAAAAATTGGATCTCTTTATTTCCCGGACGGGAGAATGTGTAATTAGATCCTGATTACTTTTTCAGAACTCTAAATTTTCTCCGCCAGTAGTTGTGAATCGATATAGCATCTACCGTAATCCACCTCTTTCCGTTCAGGAGCAGTTCTTCACCATGATCACAGCCAGACAGGACACGCTCGTCTTCGTCCAACCCTTCGTACCGTATCCACTGGCGATGAAGGTCACGTACCCGCCCAGGAAGTCGCAGGTGAATGAAATCTCCAGAAAGGGGTCGTGAGCGAGATAATGTGTACAAGTGAGAGAATGCTCTAATTGTCTTAGTTATGAATTACTTAGTTACTTAGTTATGAACTTAGTTATGTCTTTAGTTATGAAAGAACATATCTAATAAAAGAGAGTAAATATTTGGGTAAAAATCCCAAGAAAAAAATCAATATTACCAAAAAATTAATAAAAAAAACAAATTTTAGATCAAGAAGCTGAAGCAGAGAGGGTTCCAGCACGCTGACTATCTCCATCCCTTCAGTCGCTTCAAGGGTGAGCTCTCCCTGCTAATTGAAATATTCCCAATCTAGAGTGTTTCGATTCAATTTGTAACTACTATCTAATTGTGCCAGTTCACATCACTCAAAAATCATAGCAATATCAATTTACTGAATTGGAACGCAAAAAGTATCCAAAGCGAAAAGTGCAGCAATGGGCAGAGTTTAAATTATTTCTTTAAAATCGATAATTGCAGCGATCGGCCGGCGCTGCGCCCTGGACGCGCCACTCTGGCGCCAGCGCCTGCTCCTCGACATCGCCCTGCACCGCAAGGGGCTCAGGAAGGAAAATGACGAGGCGGAGTTGAAAGAGGAATTGGAGAGAATTGAGAGAGAGGAAAGAGAGGCTCAGTTGGCGAACGAAGAGGAGGAGGAAGAGGAGGAGGAGGAGGGAGAAGATGAGGAAGAAGAGGAGGAGGAGGAGGAGGAGGAAGAGACAATGGAGGAAGAGGAAGAGGAAGAGGAGGAGGAGGAGAAGGAGGAAGAGACAATGGAGGAAGAGGAAGAGGAGGAGGAGGAGGAGGAGGAGGAGGAGGTAAGCAAAATCAGTTTGCGATAGTTCGCCAATTCTGTGTTTTCATTTTGAATTTAATTAAGCAATTTACGATAGTTCACGTATGCAATGTTTACATTTGAATTTATTTTCTTGTGTATTTTATAATGCACTTTTTTATGAAACATTTATTTTGAAATTGAATTATTATTTTCATTTTCAGACACAGGCGATTGAAGCGGATGAGCAAGATGAATGCATTGAGGAATCTCCCAAGGTAATTTCGATATTTATTTAAATAGCAAAAGATTATGTAACAACAACTTTAACGCCTTCCGTAATAAATAAATAATTATGCAAATTAATTTAGTTAATTACAGAGATTGAGCTTTGAATTGGATGAGCAGGATGAGTCGATAGAGGAAGAGAATGATAATGAAGAGAAAGAAAACGAGCCCAAGATTTTGAAGAGGAGAAGTTTCGCGGATATCGCAATTAAATGGATTAAGCATCATTTCTAAAAAAATGTTTGAAAGTGCCAAAAAGGACCTAATGTTTAGTAGTATTTGATTTCGACTCACTTTCTCTTGTTGCTGAATATGATTGCTCTAAGGTCTTTTTTGTTTTGCTTTCTTATTGTTTATTGTTTCCATGAATTCATTGAATCCGTAATAAAGATGATTGTGCACATGCAATTTTCGTTTATGTATATAAAAAATATGAAATCAGGAAGATTGAACACTTACACTAGCTAGCAAGTACCTTTCAACACTGGCCGCAAGGGGCCAAATGATCCCGCCGCGGTGATTCGATACTTAATTAATTTTGCAATTATCATCGATGCACTTTCATGGACCATAGAATCGAGAATAACCTCCAAAAGAGATTGATTTTGCACTGTGCTAGAAAAGTTGGAATCTCCCGAAGAATACTTTATCATCTTAAGCACGATTCGTATTAAGTCGAGGAACAACAATAGCAAGTATCAAACTACAAAAGATCAAAGATCAAAGGTCAATGGACAACTTCGTACTTCTCTCCGGCTTGGGCGCGATGGCAATGCATATCCTTCGGGTGGCAGATGACGACTTGTTCTTCTTGCAGTTTCTGCAAGATCAAAGATCAAATACCGCTGAAAAATATATTTTTGAAATTCACCGTAATTCCGAATCCTTTTTTTGCAATTGAGAGCGTAATACTTATTTAATGGTTTCTGAAAGATTACCAGAAACCAAAAAAAAATGGACCAGAGCTTTGGAAAAAGTAAAGATCAAGCATCGATCGATTAGTACCGGCGCGAATTTATGATTGCCATCCTTGCTGATCCAAACTGAGTCGACCACTATTTGCTTCTCAGCAGAGAATTGCTCGAAGAGAATGTGCGTTGAATTGGGAACAAACATGCGGGAGTAACCGTAGTCGTTGATACTGTAAAAGAATTATTGATTGATTGTTGTTGTTGAAATTAGTGATCATTGATCTTTCTGGTTGAATAATTTACAATACATCCTACCGTTAAGATTTCTCTGGCCATGGATAATATATAATATATATACAAACCATGGGTAAATACGTAATCACATACACATAACGAATTGTTATCGGGGAGGTTTTAGTATCGTAGAAGCGACAGAAGACAGAAAATGAACCGGTATATAATATTAAAATTATAAAAAAAGATACCGAGAGGCACTGTACTCGACGGGGTCGGCGAAATAAGCGTAGCCAGAGTGACAACCCTGCGATTAAATATATTTATTATTTCGAAAATATTTTAATTGACAGTTATATTTCTGCTCTGTGGTCAGTAATTAGAACTTTCGATTACAATGGTTGAAAGAGTACAAATAATGTGTAGTAGCTATATTGTTCCTAGATGCTTTGCACCATAAAAAGATTTTACATGTAAAAATATTATATTTAGACTGATTTGGTAATGATGAAACACGTTTACTCACAGCAGATCCGGATATGACGTAGATGGGTCCGCCGGGGTTTGCGTACGGCTGATCTGTCTGAAATGGAAAACTTGTCTCTCGAAGCAATGCAAATATTATTTCGTTGATATCAGGAGACAAAGGAAAAAGAAGATGATAACTAGCCGGGATGTGTTGAGGTTAAATACACTACGCTCTATGCGTACACTACGCTCTATGCGTACACTACGCTCTATGCACAGTTCTGGGTGCAGGTTCGGTCCAGGGGGAAATCGGTAGCTGGCTCCAGATTCGGTCCAGGGGGAGCTCGGTATCCTGCTCCAGGTACGGTTCAGGGGGACCTCGGTAGCCTTCTTCAGGAACGGTTCAGGGGGACCTCGGTAGCCTTCTTCAGGAACCGTCCAGGAGGAACTCGGTAGCTTGCTTGACGTTCTCTCCAGGGAGGAGGACTCGGTAGCCGGCTCCAAGTACGGTCCAGGGGGCGTTTAGTATGTTGGGAAATGTTAATCTCTAGAAAGAGTACTGGCTTATTCCGTTGCAAAAAAGGCTCGTGAGGCTGAGAGCGATCGAAAAAAAAGTTGCCACTACGCCACTTCGTGGCTCCGTGGCAACTTTCGCTCTCTTCGATCGCTCTCAGCGTCGCGAGCCTTTCTCAACGGAAACGCAGGATACCGAGTGTTGGATTCCCGGGCGTGTTCGAACACGTTTCCAACATCGCAAAACACTTTTCCTATGGTTCCCCACGCTCTGCGAATCAATTGGTAACTTTTTGAAATTTTCGATTTTTCATGTTAAAACGTGTTAGAAAACGTTCAGACACGTTTCCGACAACATAAATCACTTTTCCTGTGATCCCTTACGCTCTCTGAATCATGTGGAAACATTTCGAAATTTTCGATTTTTTCACGTTAAAACTCGGCAAAACAGGTGAAAACGTGTTTCATGTTACTCAAGAACGTGCTAGAAGGACATCTGAGACTTGCGAATAATGCGGCAAACGTTTTGCCCGCGGCGGGATTCGAACCTGGGGGTCTCGGTTTGAAAGTCAAGCGCGTAACCCACTTGGCTATGGATTTTTTCAATTAAATTTTGTAAAATGTGAAGGGGATTTTGGTCTGTTTCATATGCAAAAGGATACGAGAAGATAGAGCGATTTTGAAGCAATTTATAAAGCTTCCCGATACGCGATTCCGAGCCTCCAGAAAGGGGTCAGGGGCGAGAGAGTGTGCCAAAGTGAGAGAGTACCTCTCGATCCCCCTTGCTCTCTCGTTTCAAACCCCTTCCTGCGAGATTTGCCGGCATGTTGAATGATTTCCAGCGAAATGTACGAAAATTTTGTGAAATCGTGTGAAATCGAGTGAAATCAATCGATATTCACTTCGAAAAACGGCAAAAGATGCTCAAATGTGAATCTCGTTACTTAAAAACTAAAAACTTAAAAACGTGGACCACTTTTCACGCTTGCAAAAAATGCGGCAAAAGACTATGCACCGGCGGGGATCGAACCTGAGACCCTCGGATTTGAATTCGAGCTCGCTACCGACTTGGCCATGAAATTATCGATTTTTGGTAAATAAATTTTGAAATGTTTTCAGATGGGTTATCATATGCAAAAGGATCTGAGAAGATTGATTGAGTTTGAAGCGATTTATAGCGAAAAAATGACGAAAAAATGTCCGTCACGCGGAAGGAAAAAAACACACCAACAGACAGACATTTCAATTTCCTAGTAGTGGAGGAATGTGCGCGAGTTGTTTTTATTAACTAAGTAAAAAACAATAGAAAGAAAAAGTTTAACTCTGTCAAAATCCAGAACCAAAAAAACTAATATCAAAAGAGCGTGCTAAAATAAGAGGGTTTAAACTATTTAAAAGCTAAAAACACTATTTAAAAGTGTTTCATAAACAATTTTATTAATGAAAGTAACACTGGAAAAATCAAATAAAACGTTTACTAATAGAGGAAATTGTGACTTTCTATTTCGTTTCAGATATGTTTCGCGCACCATTTAAATAAGAATTATCCAGCGGCATAATAATTTCTTCAGGGCCATAACTTTGAGAACTCTCTTGTCTCTAGCATCAGTGTTTATAACCCTGTATTTTGACGTATGCGGAGATAGTGTTTTTTCTTTGTAAGTAAAGTTATGGCCCTGAAGAAATTATTATGCCGCTGGATAATTCTTATTTAAATGGTGCGCGAAACATATCTGAAACGAAATAGAAAGTCACAATTTCCTCTATTAGTAAACGTCTTATTTGATTTTTCCAGTGTTACTTTTACTAATAAAATTGTTTATGAAACACTTTTAAATAGTGAGAATGCTGAACCTCGTTGTAAGTGGGCGTGCGTGGATAGAATCTTTCGTAGGAGTGTTCGTGGCCCCAGAAAGCGATGTCCACGCCCTGGAATCCTTTCAGTTAATCAATAATTGTTTTTTTTCAATTATTGATTAAATTAATTCAAAGTTACAAACAAATATTGCCACCTGTTCGATCATGATGGGCTCCAGGCCGGGCATGTTTAGCCAGCCGTCGCGAACCTGACCAAGTGTTTTTTATTAACAATTTTTTAAATTTTTTTTTATTTTTTTATTTCCCCTTGATGATGTGCGCGTTTCTCGTTGTGGTGCCTAATGCCCATTTGAAACTCCTTTGTGTCGTTGTTCACTGCCCGCCGATGGATATTAAGAGACCATCCACGAGAGGCCGGGGCGCTGGGGGAAATTGTCGGATGCCTTTTTTGCAACCTATCCCAATAACTTGGTGGTGAAGTCAGTATCACGAGTGCTGATATTAGGCCAAGTAACTAAGGTTCTGGGTCCCGCCCCGAAAAGTTACAGTAACCCCGGTTTCCGATATCGATTTTTTATTATTTTAAAAAGCGTGTTTTTATAGGTTTTCTAGGTGTATTTTGCGAACAAAATTCAAATGAAATTACTCCGGAAGCGATCAGACATCGATAAAGGGTCGAAAAATCGAACTTTCGAAGTTTTTTGATCGTCCTGGAAAAAAATGCCCAGGTGACACAAACCATTTTGCAATTTTTGGAATCCTCACCAAAAACTACATCGGACAGTCTACTTTTGAGCTGTGGTTGCGATGTCCGTAATTGAGGTCTGAATATTCGGATATTAGCGGACCTCGTCGAGTGTTTGTCGATATTTCTTATCCGAATTGCGAGATATCACGTGTATCAAGTGATATATTATTTGCCTACAATGCGGTGAACATAAATGACACAGTTATTTCATCGCCAGGTGGAAAAAATTTCAACATTTTTTTCGACCATGAACCCGGTTCATGGAATTTTTGCAAAAACTTTTTTTCTCAAAAGTCGATGTACCTGTTTGAAATGTGTTCATTACTTAAATTCAATATGTGTACACCGTATTTGACTATGAATATTGTAATAATTGACTGTCATGGTACAAACTATGGAAGAAAAAGACCAAGTTAAATTATCAGGTTGGTCAATAAGTTTTGCCCGATTTTGAAATTTTTCAAAATTCTATCGCGCTTCATTTGTAAGCCTGCAATCAAATTCCCTGTACGCTCACTATACAAAGTGAGTCTTCCCCTTTTCATCGCCCACTACTTCGATGCTGTCCATTCATTTAGTCGAGAAGTGAGAGTTGAGAAAGTTGGTCGGGTCGGTTTTTTTTTTTTTTTTGCATTTTTGTCGAGTTGCCGTTTCATGATGAATCGAGAGATGATTCCATGCAACCTATTTATTGAAAGACTGATCTGTCCTGAATGCAGGAAGGTTCATGGAAGGAACCTTCAGCATCGGGTTAGCCAGAATCGATGTCACAAATATAAAAGCTGCGCGCGAAATTTCAAGGTGCGACTCGTTTTCCGATTTTTAAAGTCGCTGGACCGAATTGAATTCCCATTCCGATCTGATTTAGAAGGGCACCTACTATCATTACAATAGTACTACTCACTTTGAACTAGGTGCTACCATCGGTGAACTATCTGAGAATTGCGATTATTCCTAAAAGCAGAGCACGAAAACGTGCTTTCACAAAGTGTCTTAATTTTAGGGAAGCATTTAGCGATAGGTTATGCCGCCCATTCTGCAGTAAAAGTCCTATAGTATTGCTGTTTAGTGGGGCTTTAGTCGATTCATGTTCACTTCGACAGGACACTTTATCAAATCAGACACCAAAAATTGGAATTTTTCTGAAAATTTGCAAGTTTCGAAATTTATGAATTTTTTGTTTCTCGAAAAGTTCAGGAGGGCACAATTTAAAGTCTCAATTGGAAAAGTAAGTTATATTGTCAGTGAGTAAATCGTGCACTACTACACCTGGATAGCTTTGCATTCGACATCGTGATTTGAAATCGAAGCGATATTACTTTTTCCGGACTTATCTAATATCGAGAACCATAACTTATATAAGAAATAAAGCAGCGGCTCATTCTTACCATAAAATTAAAGATGACTGTTGATAATATAATTGTTTCTAAGCTGAGGCTGTGGGAAAAATTCTTGACGCCAAGGAATCCATGAACATTTTTCTCGAATTTTCAGCGGATCTCACAAAATTTAAACAATGTTATATCAAGGAGCCCGAGAGAGTGCGAAAAGAAACCAAAGATAGAAGTTGTTACTTAACAGTCCTCCTACAACATATTATGAACACAAGGCTTGCTAAGTAGAACTGGCGGAAAATCGACAACGCAAAGTTCAAACATCAAATCGGGCAAAACTTATTGACCAACCGAATACATGTAAACACATTAATTCTGGACGTATCTAGCTCTTTTATCGTCAAATACGTTGCAAACATTTTAAATTTCAAGTAATGAACACATTTCAAACAGGAACATCGACTTTTGAGAAAAAATTTTTTCCCGAAAATTCCATGAACATTCCATGAACCGGGTTCATGGTCGAAAAAAATGTTGAATTTTTTTCCACCTGGCGATGAAATAATTGTGTCATTCATGTTCTCCGCATTGTAGGCAAATAATATATCACTTGATACACGTGATATCTCGCAATTCGGATAAGAAATATCGACAAACACTCGACGAGGTCCGCTAATATCCGAATATTCAGACCTCATTTACGGACATCGCAACCACAGCTCGGAGTCCATAAAGTAGTCTGTCCCATGTAGTTTTTGATGAGGATTCCAAAAATTGCAAAATGGTTTGTGTCACCTGGGCATTTTTTTCCAGGACGATCAAAAAACTTCGAAAATTCGATTTTTCGACCCTTTATCGATGTCTGATCGCTTCCGGAGTAATTTCATTCGAATTTCTTTCGCAAAATACACCTAGAAAACCTATAAAAACACGCTTTTTAAAATAGTAAAAAAATCGATATCGGAAACCGGGGTTACTGTAACTTTTCGGGGCGGGACCCAGAACCTTAGTTACTTGGCCTAATATCAGCACTCGTGATACTGACTTCACCACCAAGTTATTGGGATAGGTTGCAAAAAAGACATCCGTGGGGTATGTCCGGCTTCTCGTGGATGGTCTCTTAAAGACAAAAGTGCAATATTATCATAGATCTTTGATCTCTCTCCCTTTCTCTTTCTCTCCTACCAATCGATTCTCGAAAGCGTTGCACTCCTCGCTGTTCTCATTAGAACAGTAGAAGGGACGATGGAAGTAGGAAACGATCCAGGGACGAGCGGCACGATTTTTGTTCGCCTCCTGTAAATGAATGCATTTTGAACGAAAACGTTAAACTTTCTTTAGAAATCAGTGAAAACGGGAGCGATGGACAGTGCAAAAAAGTATACAAGAGAGCTCGGTAAGATGGAAGTAGATGCATTGTTTGCAATCACTTTATTCCAGATGCCGGAAAGCCATAAAAAGGGGAAGGACTCTGTTACACGCTCTCTTTGCACGCTCTCCCGCCCTGACCTCAATCTGCAGGTTTGAAATGATGTGTTACTCACCGCGAGATCCTTCTTGAGCCATTCGTACTGGTTGAAGACCGGCTCCATGCCGTAGAGATAGTAGAAACCGTAGTATTCAGAAGACAGAGCGACGAAGTGGATCGGTCCAACGTCGAAACTGTAAGAGGGATAGTATTTCATTCCTAGAAGTAAAAAAATAAAAGTGATAGTAATGCAAAATACCATGCTACTTGCTAGAAATTCTATCATGATGAACGATGATGATATGAGAAAGGGCAAGCGACAAAATACGTATCAGTTTAACATAAAGAGCTACTTTCTGAAAATTATTGGTACTTCTCGTAATCTTTTTGTTGCTGAATCCATGTCTGAATTGGCTGGAAACTGATGTCGGCGATGGTATACCTGTAGAACTGATTGTCTCCGTATCCCTCATCGGGCATCGTGAACGAGTTGACGTAGGTCGTGTAGTTGGCGTTGTACGCTTCCTGAATTATCGATTTATTTTCCCCATAAATGTTCAGTCAAATATTTAAATCGATATCTTGATCTAGATATTGTCCCACCTCAGCCTCGTGATTTCCCGCCACGACCATGTAGGGAACGGTGGCAAAGAGCGGCTCGAGCGTCGCAAAATACTGGTCACCGACGGTACCGTTGTTGGAGAAGAGATCGTACGCCATGTCACCTGAACATTTACCGATTTTTCTTCAATTTTTCTTGGAAACTGTTGAGAGCAAACACATTTTCTCTGAGCAATTGGATGGACACTATCAAGATACGACGAAATTGTCATGAACATTGTCGTGCTACCTCTTTTAAATAAAACAATTGAAATATATTAAAAGTAAAACATAAATTCTCGACTAACCAACGTTGATGAGCAGGTCATATTTTCTTTGCGCAGCGTCGACTAGCAAACTCGGAATACTCTCGCCGTTGTACACGCCCAAGTCGCCGAACACCTGCACATCAAACTTCTATGACATACCGCGACGCGCCAGGCGACGCGTAGCGATCACCCTACTCACCAGAATATTGTAGGGCGGCTGCAGAGGAAGTTGCTTGAAGACGAACTCCTTTGACAAGTATCCGGGCCGACCGACTTGGTAGGCTGAAAGGGAGTTTAGTTGGCACTGTAACCGCGACGCATGGCCGCTGCGCTTCCGAGAAAACCAATGATGCTTACCGTATTTATCCCCCGGATTGAGTCCAGTCATGGTTACGCGGTGCACGTACCGAACCCAGTTAGAAGGATTCACAAATCTGAAACATTGAAAATTGTATAATGCTTTCCGTATTTGACTTATTTCGACATATTATATACGGCACATTATCTTTCCAGCAACTGGGTTCGGAATACTTAATTTTGCTTTAATATTTTTGTTCAGTAATAGTTCAATGTTATGAGCAGTAAAGAAGCAGGTCACTTGGTGGTGTCCGCTTTAATCGTCCACAATTTGGAGGTGGAGACCTTGCGAAATTCCAGTTGCTGAGGGACTGCAATGTTCTTTTCGCCATATTGATCTTGTTCATCCGCACTAGCTTATTTGTTGAGGCACCGTAATCGATATAATTCAATTTCTTTCGATTGCAAATCTTTGCAGCTCTCGTATCTCGATGTTTTATTCAGAGGGCAATCGACGTGTTTTCTATCTATTTCATAGACTTTGAAATTCGGGTAAATAATTAGATTAGATCTCTTCATTTCATACACTCTCTCACCAATCGGCCGGTGTAGAGAGCGTGGGAAATGAAGAGAGCTAATCCAATTATGTACCCGAATTTCAAACTCTTCTATTTCATAAAATTTGATTGCAAAAGATGACCATCCTCGAAGGTTATCCACGTAGCCGACATCTCGGTGTTCTTCTTAGTCACCGCCAAGTGAACCTGCCCAAGCAAATAATATTAGATAATTAAATATAATTATACACTTAATTATTATTTTGATTTTCACTCAATTCACCCATTTCTCCCATTTGTGTGGTATACATATCTCTATCTATGTGAAAATTCCTGAATTTGACCAATCATGGACATCAGTATTTGGATATGTTTCAGGGGATGATAAAACATTATCGTATGCGCCAGAGCTTCGACTTTTTAGCACTGTTTTCGGTGAAATGAGTACAGCTGAAACAAGCTCATTATTCTCTGAGACAAACCCCTAACATACCCAGGAAGTTGAATTCCTAAGCGGACGTCCGTTAATGTATATCGGTTTTCGAATTTTCCAAGCTTTCTATTGAAAAAGTTTCTATATTTCTATTTAGCACAATGTAACACAAATACAATAGATGTCAATAGGCTACCGTATATACGATATCGTACTTGCTGAGGCATGCCGGCCGCTAGCTTCGACGTGTCCACGAGCGCCGCTTGGAGCGCCGGTGACAGCGAGACTACGGTAGCAGTGCAGTGGAGCGCGACCGTGACGAGCAAGAGGAGTTTACCCATGGCTAAAGAAGTTTTCCAGACAACGTATAGTCATACGCGAAAAATATGACAATGGATGTTCAAATTGTAACAAAAACCCTCTTTATAGACGCATAGAAATCGAAGCATGAAAGGGTGAATCATGTGGCAAACTCTCATTTGACCGGAAACATTTCCCTTAATTTTCACACACTCTCTCACCAATCGCCCGGTGAGAGAGTGCGCGAAATGAAGAGAGCTATCTAATTATTTACCCAAATTTCAAACTCTGTCCAAAATATAGAACGAGGGTGTGAAAAGAGTCCGCTACTCGAATTGCGCACCATCGCGAGAATCTCACCTACTCACTCTCTCTCTCTCTCTCTCTCTCTCTCTCTCTCTCTCTCTTGTCGGAGAGGTGCAAATTGATGGCTAAACATCAAAGGAGCGACCCGCGCTTTATCTAAAAGAGCAGAAAATGGCTTCGCGCGGGGAGCGACAGATGGTGGGAAAAGAGGCGACACAGCATTTCACGGCACAGAAGAGTAGCGAGAGAGTGTGCGACAGTGAGAGAGCATAAAGTACACTCTCTCACTTCCCACACTCTCTATCGCCCCTTGACACATTCTTAATGGGTTGTGGTGGTCGGCGAAGGTCCGAAAGGCACTAAAATTAACGGGGGAAAGACGCGGAATAGCATTTTAGCATGCGAAATGTCATGTTCCTCTCGCGAAATGATTTTTGTTAACGTGGATGATTAAACGTGATGTAAGAGTGACCAGCGGAAAGCGCGTGATTGAAACTTCCAGAGAGGGGGTCAGTAAGATGTGCGCCGTGTATGAATCAAACACAGATTCATTCCATTTTTCGCTATGTGTTAGTGTTGTACGAATCGATATTAACTTGTGCACCGAAAAATATGTGTTTCAATATTAGATGTAATGTGGGGCCCTTACAATCTGCAAATATTGGAAAAATATTCTGTGATATCATGCGTTAGGAATACTTTATTGTCCGACAATAAAAAGGACGGACAATTTGCGGGAGTTTACACAAAGTGTACTCGTTTTTTGCAACAAAGAAAAGCCAACGATTACAAATCGAATTTTGATTGAGAGCAGAGGTTAAAGATCAAAGATCAACTATCGATTTCGTATTTGTCACTGGCCCGCTGTCGATGGCAGTGCATGTCCCTCGGATGGCAAATAATCATGTCTTCATCCTTCGTCTTCTGAAAATTAATTGATCGCTAAATATTTATAAAGGATCATTTAAATCTCCTGAACGGGATCCAGTTTGTAGAGAGGGAAACGCTACTAGGATTACACACCATTGTCTGATTCTGGAGGTTTGCCGTGCCGTGAAATGAGGAAAAATGAAGACACGTAAAATGTATAAATTCGTACCGGCGCGAATTTATGATTGCCATCCTTGCTGATCCAAACTGAGTCGACCACAGTTTGCTTCTCCGCCGAGAATTGCTCGAAGAGAATGTGCGTTGAATTGGGAACAAACATGCGGGAGTAACCGTAGTCGTTAATACTGTAATGGGGAAAGATCAAAGTTCAGAGAGCAAAAAAACATCCGCAAAAATCAAGTACTTGAAGGAAAGATGACAATTACAGAGGTGAGGTCGTGAAATAAAAGTGTTTTTTGAAAATGAAAAAAGAAAGGTACCGGGCTGCGCTGTATTCCACGGGGTCGGCAAAGTCGGCGTGCTCCGAGTGGCAACCCTTAACATTATTTTGTTTACAATCAGCGCGGGAATATTCACATCAAAATATAACACTGACATGTTTCCGCAATGTCATCGAGCCTCCAGAAAGAGGACAGGCTCGGATCAGTGTGAAAAAGTTTGCACACTCTCATTTTCACCCATTCTATCGCTCACAGACCTATTTTCTGAATGCTTGAAATCATGTGAAGAACTTACAGCCGATCCCGAGATGATGTAAATGGGCCCGCCAGGATTACTGTACGGTTCGTCAGTCTGTAATAAAGTAGGTTTTTTACAGTAATCTTTGATAGATATATTTTAGATGCGAATAACAACGTCACGCTAGCATTTTCAGAAAAATAATTTCTCGCTTGTTGAAACATATCCGGGAATGCAACCTATTTCTTTAAAAAAGAGTAAGCCAGTCTCGTTATCATTTCTTACTTTATTATAGTTGGGGATTAAGAAAGAACAAATTGTAGAAAGTCACGTTCACAAAAAAATGAAAAATTGATGTATCTTCACCTCATTGTAACTGGGAGTTCGTGGGTAGAATCTCTCGTACGAGTGCTCATGGCCCCACAAAGTGATGTCTACACCCTGTAAATAACTAAATATTCAATTAATCAACTTGGGGCGCAACAAGATTTGAAATTTATGTTTACAATTATATTAGGAAATAATGCTTTTGCGTTTCAAAACCTGATTTATGAAGAGCTGCTCCAGGCCGGGTATTGAGAGCATGCCATCGCGTATCTGAAATATTCATAATCAATACGATCTTCGTGATGTTATATATAATTATATAATAAGGTCTAGATAACAGTGAATAAGGAAATCAATAAAAAAAATATCCAGATGAGAGCCTCCATTTCGATATTACAAGGAACCGCGAAAATTTTTCATTCTAAAAAACACGCTCCGATTACCAAGTAACTGTCGGGCAAGCGGCACTCTTTGCTGTTCAAATTGGAGCAGTAGAAGGGACGATGGAAGTAGGAGACGATCCAAGGGCGGACGGCGCGATTCTTGTTGGCTTCCTGCAAGAAAACGTAATCCCCCCTTCTACGAGCTGTGTTACGTTAAAAAGTACGCGGAATGCTGTAAAATGATAAAAAGTGCAAAAAATGTTATTTAAACGATTCGCTAGCGCTGTACCAGCCTTCACCTCGAGATCCTTGACCAGCCAGTCGTATTGAATGTGAATTTGCTGCGTGCCGTAAATGGGGAAGTAACCGTAGTACTCAGAGGAGAGACCGATAAAGTGGATCGGTCCAACATCGAAACTAAAGTTAAGTTTGTAAAAAAACAAGCTCGTAAAGCACACGCACAATTCCTTTTATCCCCTGCGAAATCGTGCATTAGTGAATGAATAGTGCAACGATATCAAAATTATTGAGAAAAATGGATAAATCGCCGAGCTTGTGTATTTTCTCGATCTTTCACAGATGTGACCTGCCTATGCTTCAGGCCAATGTCCTACGCGACAGCTCCCATGTTACCTGTAGAACTGATTGTCTCCGTATCCCTCATCGGGCATTGTGAATGAGTTGATGTAGGTCGTGTAGTTGTGGGGGTTCGGAAATTGAAAACGTTCAAAATCAATATAATATTGTCTACTCAATTATTATTAATCAGGAGTTTTTTTAAAATTTTTTTCGCCTGCCCCCTTTCCTAAGCGGCGAAACGTATAACTACCTTAATTAACGACCTTTATTATATTAATTAACCTTAATTAACTACCTTAATTATATTAATTAACGTACCTCTGCTTCATGATTTCCCGCCACAACCATGTATGGAACGGTGGCAAAGAGCGGCTCGAGCGTCGCAAAATACTGGTCTCCGACAGTTCCATTTTCGGAGAAGAGATCATACGCCATGTCACCTGGAAAGCCGTGTCTATTCCGCAGATTTCTTGAAACTGTGTATCATTTTCCGCTCTAAAGGGTGTTTTGTCTTCACTAATTAGAAGTCAAAAGCCTCTGCTAGCAAAAACATATATTTTCTCTTAAATATTTTTTTTATATTTTAAATATTTTTTTCGAAGGACCTAAGTTGACGATGAGATCGTATTTTCTCTGCGCGGCGTCCACCAGCAGACTCGGAATGCTCTCGCCATTGTAAACGCCGAGATCGCCGAACGCCTGCACATCAATTTGTTTTTTCGACCGCGACGCATACGCTTCAAGCGACGCGGCTTACCAAAATATTGTAGGGCGGCTCTAGTGAAAGCTGCTTGAAGACGAACTCCTTCGAGAGGTAGCCAGGACGGCCCACTTGATAGGCTGAAGCAGGGTACTGTAAGCAATGAAGTAATCAATAATGCTTACCGTATGAGTCTCCAGGGTTCAGGCCAGTCATGGTGACGCGGTGCACATATCGTACCCAGTCGGAGGGGTTGACAAATCTGAAAAGAGTTCGTGCAATATGAGGCCGGTTGCCTAAGAATCGGACAATGATGTACGGGAGTCCGGACAGCGATTTTCCACAAATTTTACAACTAAGATTTTCGACGGTTTTTTTGTGTGAAAATGTGTGAAAAGAGAAAGCGACATGAAAAAAAAAACAAAGAGCAATCACACCTATTATAGTTTCTAACACTAATACTTGTAGTGCTCATTGAAATGAACATAAATATTAGCATGCTAATTCAATCGATACGACGAATGCGACCCTGCTCATGACAACTTTGTACTTGACAAAACTGCTGCTGCTCAATCAATTATCAAACGATCGAATCATTATTTTGCGTGCTTACTTGGTTGTTTCTGCTTTTATTGTCGTCAACCGGGCAGTGGACACCTTGCGGAAATCGAGTTGCTGCGGCACTAAAATCCATATAATTGTTTCATGATTTTCCCTCCAAAATATATAGTTGGAGAACAGAAAACTGGTTGCTTTATCCGAGCGTTAATTCTGATAAATTCAAATACCATCTATTCAAGAGTATTGTCAATCTTTGTCATCTTTGTCATTTGTCACCTATCCATGGAATCGTAAATATCATGTTGCTCCATAATATTGCATAATTCTCAAGGAACAATCAAACTCACAATCAGTGGAGAACTCTAATGGCGACCCAGTTGACTTAACATCCAAATCAGCTGATAAATTTGTTCAAATGTAAAACATGTAATGTAATGTCTCAAAGTCAATCAAATTTTTGGCATGATAAATGATTGATTGAATGGACGAACCATCCTCGAACGTGACCCAGGTAGCCGACATTTCATTGCTCTTCTTAGTGACGGCCAAGTGCACCTGTAAATTCAGATAGACGGTAATATTTCCTAGCAGATAGTATATTGAAAGAGGATTTTATGTAAATCAAATTCACTGTGTCCCTGCGCTGATGCGTTTTTTAGTCATTTTTGGCGGAAAATCCAGGAAAGATGTACCTGCTGAGGCATGCCCGCCGGAATTTGTGAAGCGTTCACGAGTACTGTATCGAGCTCCGGAGAAGCGAGAACTACGGTAGAAGTGCGGTGGAGTGCAACCACAACGAGAAATCGGAGGAGTGTGCGCATAGCTCATGCGATGGATACTGTAATGATGTTAGCGGTTGAGTGAGAAAAAAGTAAAAATTTCCTTGTGGAGCACTATAAAATATCATAATATGAGATGTTGGTTCGCGTCATACTTTATATACCGGGTACGAACAAGTGATAAATATTATATCATCATCGTAGACGCGTCAAAAATGCTTGCATTAACGATGGCATCAGAGAATGAGAGGAATGTCTCGCATAAGCAGAGCATCTGCACTCTCTTACTTTCGCATAGTATCTCGATTGGACTCCGACCATTTCACGAAAAGCCCACAGAAGTGCACGTCATTGATCAGCGCCGAAACATTCCTCGCTCAGACTAGATACGAATTGACGTGAAGCAAACTTCAAAGGGCACCGCGCTTTTAAATCAAGGACAAACATATTGTAATAGTGAAGGATGAGAGTGCTCTGAGCATAGCAATAATAAAAAAGTACCGCTGTGAAAAATACATATCCCAGTCAAAATATATCATTCTATTAGTGCGTTAAGTTTGAAGTTTTCAATAAAAAAATTGAGAAAAAAATTGCGTTAAATTCTTGAGAAATATAATTTATCCCCTGTTTTTTTCCGTGTTTTCCGCATTTAAAATTATTGATTTTATATGCTTAACAAATACTGTAACATGGAAAAATGATATATCGTTCGAAATCTGAAATTTGTAATTCGAAATTTTTAAGATACGGTAAGCTCATACAGCATGGGCAACATAGTGAATGCATGATTTGTCGAGAAATATCTGGAAAAATGTCGAGAAATTTTTCGAGAAATAGAGAAACGATAAAACGCGCACCCCCGGAATGTGAACCCAAAATAACCAGTGAAGTAGGAATGATATTCCTTACAAGAAGAGTGCGGGGAATGTAGGAGGCACGCAATACGAGTGGTAAATGCAAGACCACGGCCTCTTCATTTCGCACACTATCTAGACCTGTCGATAGACGATAGAGTGTGCGAAATTAAAAGACGTCTCACATTTCGCACTCTACTAATCAGGCAAGGGGTTGTAGAGAACGCCTTGCGTGAGGAAGAGCACTTCTACCTTTTACCCACTGGCCCCTATAGAAGGTGCAGTTGGCACCATGCCAAGAAAGTCTCTCGTTGTCTGTCTCTCTCGTTTGGCTCGCTCTCTCTCTTTCTCTAACTCGTTCTCACCGACTCGGTTTCGAATCCTGTGAAGGTGGCGTCTTTTCTCGCAATATCACTCACCCGATGGCACTGTTATTAATATTCGATAATCCTCACAACGAAAAATGTATTAAGAAACTCCTTGTGTCTAGAGCAAAGATGTTAATTGCGCCTTCGAATTTGTGACTTTATGAACGAAAAAAAGATATCAGCTGTATTTTTTCTTGTATTTATTTTAGTACACTCCGTCACATTAGAGAAATTCTCGTTCTGGGCATATGTATGTAGGTTTGATTTTTTTCTTAGTGAGTAGTTGATCTTTGAAAGTTAAATATAATATAATATATTACTACTTCTTCTTCTCACTACTCTGCGAATTGATATTTCTACTACAATGTGATGACAGTTTTCCAACATGAATTTCAATGAACGTTGTTTCACGGTGATTATTTTCCAAATTATTTTATGTACCGTACTCACCATTAGCGGCAAAATATGTCAACGTCTGTATCGGAATATTTATTGTGCCACACATTCTGCCTTATATGGCACAGCGTTTGTTCACCTCCTAAATAGGGACATCTAAGTTTGAACGGTTGATGTGCAGGGTTTTCAATCTGGGGCGGCCGAACAGTAAACAACTACAAAAGGGCGGAAACTGGTGTCTAGCGCTCTCTCACTTTCACACGCTCTCTCGTGTTTATTAGTTTCTCTGCCGCTCTCTGTTCTCTTGCCCGCCAATGTCCGGACGTGAAACGCTGTGTACGGACGATGTCGAAATGAATCACATTCAATAACCCGTTCGAGAAAATTCCATTCCCTATGATTGATCGCCCATTCCCGAATCTGATGCCATTCCCTTTTGTCATCCACGGGAAGGAAATATTGGAAATGTTTTTGTGAAAATTGATATCTATCCAGCAGATCGGAAATTGTGTTTGAGAAAAGAAAATCAAATCGCCGACGCAAAGTCAAAACAGACAAATTGATTTGTATGTTTTATGATATCAAGTCAAGTTAATCCAGATAATGTGTTTACCTTGTACGTATGCGAAAAAGGACGATAATTGGTAAAAGGTAATGTCTTCGGCGCACCGCGTGGTGTGCGAATGGGTCAGAGTTCCGTCGCTTCGTCCAGGTATCCCTCGACGTCCAGGTCTTAAATCTCGTGCGATCATCTTCCTTCAGCTCTGTAGAACACGGCATCGAGTTGGCACCATGCCAAGAACCTCTCTCGTTGTCTGCCTCTCTCATTCTACGCACTCTCTCAACGATTCCCTCTTTCTCTAACTTAACACTTTCGGATGCTGTGTAGCAGACGATGGACAAGAAGAATTCTGCATCGACCAAATGGAGAGACGAGCGAGCGTCCCACGAGATACGGTCCTGAACAGAGTTTTGAAGGAGGCAGTTTTGACACTCCAAACAGGGATCCATGCCAAGCGGGAATTTATACCAAAGGGGGATCTATGTCAAACGGGGAACATGCCAAAGTTGGATTTATACCAAACGGGGATTTAAACCAATCACACAGGTTACCGTAATAATCACAAGTAGGAGAAGGATCTGAGAAAGAAGGGTGAGAGTGAAAAAAATGACAAAAGCACCAAACTCGGCGACGCCCTATCCTCAACTACTACAGCATACGCTCCTATAAAATAAGAAATCATTATCCAGCAATAAAAAAGTTTATCGATATTTCAAACGACAAAGTTACAAAAATTTTGGTTGAAAAAAAATATCAAAAGCTGCCGAATCGTATTGAGATCTAAGAGTAAGCGTCGACGACCAAAGATCAAAGATCAACATCGTATTTCTAGTTGTATTTCAGTTGATGGCAGTACATGTCCTTCGGATGGCACCCGGTCGCATCTTCGTCGATTTGCTTCTAAAAAAATAAGTATCATAAATTGAATGAATGACATTTTGTTAATCAGTCTTTCGAAGATTCTGACTGGTAACTTGTGTAAATTAAAAAAAAAAACTATCAAGTGACTAGTCACTTAGCACTTCGATTAATTTTTAAAAAAAATACCTGCGCGAATTTGTGGTTGGCATCTTTGCTGATCCAAACTGAGTCAACAATCGCTTGTTTGTCGGCGGAGAATTGTTGGAAAAGAATGTGCGTTGAGTTGGGCACGAACATTGTAGAGTAACCGTAGCCGAAGATGCTGCAGAGGTCAAAGATCAAAGGGGAACCACAAAATTATATAATGATCGAAATATAGTTAAAAAACCTATATTTCGATCATTATGCAATATTCCTATTTTTTTGCGTTTTCTTAGCGGTTAGTCAAGGAATAATGGTGGAATAAATTCCAATCAAATTAATTTGATATTTCCGCCACTCTAGAGCACAAATTACGTCATTAATATGCAATATTTTATAATTCTGAGGATTATTGCCTAAGGATGATGCAATATTGCATAGTGATGATGAAATTTTGTGAATGATAATATAGAGCCAGCCACGCTGATTCCATTGATGGGTCTGCCAGCCTTCTCCGTTAACTCAGTACCGAGTACCGTTAACTTATACACTCAAAAGTAAGAACCTTGTCAACGGGCAGAAAATGGGCGTGGCCAAACCAGTGTCCTTCCGGAAATCGATCGTCGCGGGCAGGAGTCCAATCAAAACGCTTATTGCAGCTAGGAATCGGTTCTCTCATAGATTCTCAACCAAATCCACGCCCAAACCAGATCTCTCGAGCACGTTCTATAGACTTCCTCTTTGTCAGACCACAATAATGCGAAAAAGTGATTTTTTCGTGCCCTGAGGGCAATTGGTGACCTACCGCGACCATATTCTCAGGATGATCGATAGTCATGATGGCGATCATTTTGATGCATTGATCGGGTCTGGGCGATGTCTAAACGGCGAGATATGATTTTCAGGTCTTCATTTTGCAGCTTGGCTGCAGCCAAGTAGCGGCACCGCAACAACTTGAAAAAAAGTTTCAAGGGAAGTCGTGGCCATGTCTCAACATCCTGAAAGTTAGACGAGCGGGAAAAAATCCATGTATGAATAATGGCACTTCAAAAAAGTGTGCATCGATTGCTTCATCACGACGCAATTACTGAACGATTTCGCAATCCCCCAATAGTTGCATCGTAATCTCCAATAGATTTGGTATATGGTCTTACCATATCATATCAAAGCCCCTTTGGGTTAAAAAGTTGTATCAGATATAAAAAGTGCCCGAAGACTTTTGTCCGCTACTGTATATCCGATCTTTTGTTTACCTATTTTATTATTGCCAACTTATTATGTTAATAGTATTAAGTCAAGATTGTAATGGAACACACAGACAGACAAACAGACAGAACTTTGAGATAATAGTAAGTAGTAATTAAATTGACACACCGTACTGCACTGTAATCCGCGGGGTGGCCGAACATATTTTGGTCGTGACAACCCTGAATTTGAAATATATCTAATTTTGTTCCAAAAATTATGTTTGAATTACTGTACAGTAATTAACAACATCACACAGATCGAAAATTTGCTAAGAGAAATTTGCTCCAAGATTTCGTTTCTTATAGAATCTCTTCATTCTGCATTTTTTCGTTTTGATCACCGAAATGAAAATCGTTACCTAAGACAGGAAAGCTTGGAGAAACGTTCTCCTTTGCGAATTTGCGCTCCGTGAAGTGATAACAACAAAAAAACAAAAAAATATTTTATAGAAAAAAATACGCACAGCCGCGCCGGAGATGATGTAGATTGGAGCTCCAGGGTTCTTGTACGGATCATCAGTCTGTGATGAATTATGCCACTACAGTAATCTTAGCTTAGTTTTATTTTAGTTCCGCGAAACTAGTTCACAACATCATACTCCAATTGATTTCACGTTTGAACGCTGGTTGAGGCATATCCGGGAATGCAACCTGTTTCTTTCATAAAATTAAGCCAGACGCGTTATCATTTCTTACTTCATAGTGTTGTCGGGGATTGGGAAAAATAAAAATGTAAAAGACAATATCAAATTTAAAAAAAATCTCTACCTCATTGTAAGTGGGCGTGCGTGGGAAGAATCGCTCGTAGGAGTGCTCGTGACCCGAGAATGCGATGTCTACTCCCTGGAATAAATAATAAACAACCTATTTTAAATTAATTAAAATTCAAAAAAAAACCTGATCAATGAACAGCTGCTCGAGACCGGGAATATTTTTTCTTTCCTCTCCATTGCGAAGCTGGAAAGTGGCTTATTATTTTATTAGGTGAGGCTCAAGAATTTCTTGTTCCGACTGTTCCCGGTAATGTTCCTCCCAGCAGGTACAGTAGCGGACAAAAGTCTTCGGGCACTTTTTATATCTGATACAACTTTTTAACCCAAAGGGGCTTTGATATGATATGGTAAGACCATATACCAAATCTATTGGAGATTACGATGCAACTATTGGGGGATTGCGAAATCGTTCAGTAATTGCGTCGTGATGACGCAATCGATGCTCAGTTTTTTGAAGTGCCATTATTCTTACATGGATTTTTTCCCGCTCGTCTAACTTTCAGGATGTTGAGACATGGCCACGACTTCCCTAGAAACTTTTTTTCAAGTTGCTGCGGTGCCGCTACTTGGCTGCAGCCAAGCTGCAAAATGAAGACCTGAAAATCATATCTCGCCGTTTAGACATCGCCCAGGCCCGATCAATGCATCAAAATGATCGCCATCATGACTATCGATCATCCTGAGAATATGGTCGCGGTAGGTCACCAATTGCCCTCAGGGCACGAAAAAATCACTTTTTCGCATTATTGTGGTCTGACGAAGAGGAAGTCTATAGAACGTGCTCGAGAGATCTGGTTTGGACGTGGATTCGGTTGAGAATCTATGAGAGAACCGATTCCTAGCTGCAATAAGCGTTTCGATTGGACTCCTGCCGGCGACGATCGATTTCCGGAAGGACACTGGTTTGGCCACGCCCATTTTCTGCCCGTTGACAAGGTTCTGACTTTTGAGTGTATCTTGGTACTGAGTTAACGGAGAAGGCTGGCAGACCCATCAATGGAATCAGCGTGGCTGGCTCTATAATCTCATTCACAAAATTGCATCATCACTATGCAATATTGAATCATCCTTAGGCAATCTTCCTATTTTTTGCGTTTTCTTAGCGGTTAGTCAAGGTATAATGGTGGAATAAATTCCAATCAAATAAATTTGATATTTCCGCTACTCTATAGCACAAATTACGTCATTAATATGCAATATTTCATAATTCTGAGGATTATTGCCTAAGGATGATGCAATATTGCATAGTGATGATGCAATTTTGTGAATGAGATTATAGAGCCAGCCACGCTGATTCCATTGATGGGTCTGCCAGCCTTCTCCGTTAACTCAGTACCAAGATACACTCAAAAGTCAGAACCTTGTCAACGGGCAGAAAATGGGCGTGGCCAAACCAGTGTCCTTCCGGAAATCGATCGTCGCCGGCAGGAGTCCAATCGAAACGCTTATTGCAGCTAGGAATCGGTTCTCTCATAGATTCTCAACCGAATCCACGTCCAAACCAGATCTCTCGAGCACGTTCTATAGACTTCCTCTTCGTCAGACCACAATAATGCGAAAAAGTGATTTTTTCGTGCCCTGAGGGCAATTGGTGACCTACCGCGACCATATTCTCAGGATGATCGATAGTCATGATGGCGATCATTTTGATGCATTGATCGGGTCTGGGCGATGTCTAAACGGCGAGATATGATTTTCAGGTCTTCATTTTGCAGATTGGCTGCAGCCAAGTAGCGGCACCGCAACAACTTGAAAAAAAGTTTCAAGGGAAGTCGTGGCCATGTCTCAACATCCTGAAAGTTAGACGAGCGGGAAAAAATCCATGTAAGAATAATGGCACTTCAAAAAAGTGTGCATCGATTGCGTCATCACGACGCAATTACTGAACGATTTCGCAATCCCCCAATAGTTGCATCGTAATCTCCAATAGATTTGGTATATGGTCTTACCATATCATATCAAAGCCCCTTTGGGTTAAAAAGTTGTATCAGATATAAAAAGTGCCCGAAGACTTTTGTCCGCTACTGTACATGACCAGGAACAATCGGAACATGACCAGGAACATGAAGTTTAGAAGTTGATGCTATTGTTTATATTTTAAATACATTTTATTCGTACTATTATTTTATGACTTTGTACAGTGCTAAATGCTTGCAAAATTGTAAGTGAAGCTTTATTTTAACATGTTCCCCTTGTTCCTGCTCATGTTCCGATTGTTCCCGCTCACACTCGGCCGAGTGTGAGCGGGAACATCAGGAACAATCGGAACCAAAAATTCTTGAGGGCAATCACCAACTGACTAACACACTATACCGTATAACTATAACTATTATACACTAGTCTATACGTCGGTAATGATTACTGTTTTTTTAATCGTTTCTCATTCTTACGATGTAGTTGTCGGGCAGTCGGCAGTCCACACTGTCGATGTTGGAGCAGTAAAGGGGTCGATGGAAGTAGGTGACAATCCAGGGACGGGCGGCACGATTTTTGTTAACTGTCTGAAGAAAGATCAATTGGCGATAAGTGAGCGATACAGTCTTACAAATAGCAGTTTCGACAACTTGTAGCACTCATACAATAGCTCTAGACATGAGCAAACAAATTACAATAAAATTCGACCAAAATAATACATGAACTTTTGAGATCTTCTGCATTACTGTCTAATTTATCTATCAGAAAACTGTGCTGTACTTTCGAAGTGAGATGTTCGAAACGTTCAATCGATAGCTCACCTCGAGGTCATTGACCAGCCAGTTGTACTGATTGTGCACTTGGAACTCGCCGTAGGTCTCGATGTATGCATAGTATTCAGAAGAAAGACCGACGAAGTGGATAGGGCCGGCGTTGAAACTGCAATCATGATTAGTGAAATAGAAAATTAGAGAACCGAGTGAAATATGTGAACGTAATTTACCTAATGTTTAAACGAATTTACGCTCGGCAATTATGTTTCAAAAATACGGAAATTCGCGGAAAGTGCTGGTTCCCGAACTCTCCGAAGTTATCCCCACTTTGATCGCACCTGTAAAATTGATTGTCTCCGTATCCCTCATCTGGCATCGTGAATGAATTGACGTAGGTCGTGTAGTTGTGGGGCTTCTAAAGGAGAAAGCCTTACGAAGAATAATACTGATAAGTCCTTAGCCCCGTCCTACGCATCGTGCGCAGCTTGATGTTCAAAATGCCACAGTGCAGATAATTGCAGTTATGCGGGACTTACTTCAGCCTCGTGATTTCCCGCTACAACCATGTATGGAACAGTGGCAAAGAGCGGCTCGAGTGTGGCGAAATACGTGTCACCGACGGAACCGTTATCAGAGAAGAGATTGTACGCGATGTCTCCTGAAATATTATTTTAAAAAAGGTTATAGTGAAACCTTGACTGATATTGTTTAAACGATTGGACGTTGAATTGTCTTCAAGTAAAGTGAGAAAGTTCCAGAAATTGTATGAGTGAATTGAGAGATACAACACAATTCACAATCAGCATTCGATTTCGATATTTCGGCTGACCTAAGTTTACGATGACATCATATTTCCTCTGTTCAGCGTCCCTCAGCAGACTCGGAATGCTCTCGCCGTTCTCAACGCCAAGATCTCCGAACACCTGCACATCAAATAATTCGAGTGACCACGGCGCCTGAGTTTCGTGCGTCGCGGCTTACCAGAATGTTGAGTGGAGGCTCGAGAGGAAGCTGCTTGAAGACAAATTCCTTGGAGAGGTACCCGGGCCGTCCGACTTGGTAGGCTAAACGTAGAAACCGACTTGGTAGGCTAAACGTAGAAAAAAGAAATGGAGGTGGGACAGTGAGTAGGCCGAACTAATCAATAATTATTAATCGATCAGTAATGTCTACCGTAGGAATCGCCGGGATTGAGATTCGTCATGGTTGCTCGGTGCACGTACCGCACCCAGTTGTCGGGATTGACGAATCTGGAAAAAAGAGGTCGAAACCACTCGAAAAGTGGAAAACTGAATTAATTTTTTGTGTCGACTCAGTTTCTCAGTGTCATTGTTCACCTTATTTTGTTTTCGAACAAAGCAATTTTCGAATGGTCAACACTAATCTGGAACGAGAGTGCAAATATAGGTTTCATCCATCCTTGGAATGCAAATTAATAGAGAACCGGTCGATAAGAGCAGTAGCTTTCCTTACATATTCGTTCCGTTTTAGAGGTACCCCCGTGGGTGTGGCACCAAAAATAAAAGAAAAAAAACATTATCAACGAATATTGCATTATATTTTTAGATGGATAGATTTTAGAGAGAAATTTGTCATGAGGGATAAAGAGGAATGATTGCTAATTCTTATAATCTTAAAATCTCATTGCTCACTTGGTTGTTTCTGCTTTTATTGTGAACAGTTTTGAGGTGGACACCTTGCGGAATTCGAGTTGTTGTGGTACTGAAACGGTTGTTGTATCTTCTACTGCTTATGTGGAGTCTACAAAATAATATCACATTATGGATTTAGATTTATGCGGGCTAATTTAGCCTCTTTCTTAAATTGAAAAAAAAGTATATAAATTGCCATCTGACCGTCATCAAAAGTGATCCATGTCGCCGACATTTCCGTGGTCTTCTTTGTTAAGGCCAAGTGAACCTGATAATAATGCGATTTCTTGGTAGAAATAGACATATTTTGTAGGTCCTATTTTTTGCCCAAAGCAAAGTAAGCAAGTAACTGTACGGATACCTGCTGTGGCATGTCTGTCGCCAGTTTAGACGTATCTACAGTGGCCGCAATGAGCTCCGGCGATCGGGAGACTACGGTAGAAGTGCAGTGGAGCGCGACCACGACGAGCACGAAAAGACTACTCATTGCTTGAATGTTTTGTATTAAAATTAAGTTTTAAGATGCATTCAAAAGAGCAATCCAATGGAGCGAAAACAATAGAGCGTCGCGAATTTGTTGACGTTGTCACCGTCTTTCACACCAAGCGGCGTTATAGTGGGCATTCTGAGCAAAATGAGAACAAGCTACAGATATCGCGGTGAGCAGTCGTTAACCTGGACAGGAAACTATAAAAATACTGCAGTGGAAAACAGTGTCATAGACAGGTAAATAAACGACACATCAGACATCAGCTCCTAAGCATTTCAAAGAGACGGGTTTCGAAGTGACGAATCGCAATATTGCAACGCAATCAAGGCGTTTATGATTTTAGGCTGAATCATCAGCTGATAAGTAATGTGTCAAAAGTCCAGAAGCCTCGACAAGATAAGGAATTGGATATACGCATTTCATCTTTAAAGGACCATCACAATCATTCAAATATGGTCACCGAAATTTTGGGATTGCCCATCGTCATGTCGAAACACGGAATAGTAACAAATTTCAGAACGGTGATGAGACGTCGTCTGGGGACTTTTCGGTAGGTATACATTCTAACAAGATGAAATATGTAACGGATCTACCAGCGGGACGAAATAAATTGGATTTGCAAGACACGCCCAACGTGCTGATAAGAACCGTTTGCCGCCACAGCAAAGAGCGCGCCTTATCTCAAGCACAATTATCAGCCCAAGGGCTCAAAATCTTTCCGGAAATGTTTATCAAAGCATTATGCTGATTATTGCGGTTCGAACAACAACGAAACACACATTGAGAAATAAAGGCGAGGCTACACATGAATATCAAAATATCCGTAATGAAAAAACACATGAAATTGTTGAGATCAGTGATTAAAGATCAACGTTGTCTTTCAGAAGATGACAGTGCATGTCCCTCGGGTGGCAGGCGTCTTCTTGTTTCTGCTTCTGCAGATCAAACACTGATCATCATGAGATATAATCATTTTAACTCGGATTCTTTTGTAGCACTATCATTGCAAAAAGTAACGGATAACCAATGGTGCTTCCACAGAAACATACGAAGATTAGCAGCTACCTGTGTGTATTTGAAGTTGGCGTCCTTGCTTATCCAAGTGGAATCGATTATTGCCTGCTTCTCAGCAGAGAATTGCTCGAAGAGAAGATGCGTGGCGTTAGGCACGAACATTCGGGAGTAACCGTAGTCGCTGAGGCTGCAATACGTAATGGTTACTGTAATTTCCCTTTCAACCCCAAAATAGAATTAGAGTTGGAGATCAATCAATGGAGTGTAATAGCGATTGGCCTTTCCATGTTTGTAGTTTTTTTTCAAATCATAAAATTACGCACCGAGTTGCACTGAAGTCGACGGGGTCGCCAAAATCATCATTGTGCGTGTGGCAGCCCTAAGTGTTAATTTTTAAATAATTTCAAACTTTTATAATTAAAAACGTTACAAAAATGTCGGAAGAGTAATGAATGCATTCAGTTAATCGAAAGTATTTTCGTATTGAAAATTGAATGGAAAAAAAACTTACTGCCGACCCGGAAACGATGTAGATTGGTCCACCGGGGTTCACGTACGAGAGATCGGACTGGGAGAAATATAATTATTTCTTTTGCTTTCCATTTATAGAACTTGTTGTTTTATAGAACTTGTTGTTCAGAGACGAAAATAATATATCACAGATCGATCGGATCGATCGGACACATATTTCACAGATCGAAATGGCGTGGAAAAGTAACCCTAGCCGTAAGAGAAAAGTTTTCTCGGAAATTGCGTTGAAACACTGAAAAACGTCTTCAAAGTTCGCCGGCTGCACCTTACAGTAGCTGTAGCAAAGCGAAGAATGACTTCTGTGGCATAATAGCTCTCCAGGATCTTAGTTCGACCTATATAGGTATCCAAAAGCGTGAAAAACTCAACATCGAAAATGTCAACTGTGATATTTTAGTGTCACTCTGTGCCGAGCCTCTCGTGAGAGGTGTGATATAATAAATATTTGTAGAAAACAAACCTCATTGAAGGTGGGCGTGCGCGGGTAGAATCGTTCGTACGTGTGTTCATGTCCGGAAAACGCGATGTCAACTCCCTGAATGAGAAAAATTATAGACATTATATTATTTTACTTTTAAAAATAAATATAAAATGTAAAACCTGCTCGTTGAATATCTTCTCCAGTCCCGGAATCGATTCGAGGCCGTGGCGAAGCTAAAATTGCATAAATATTTTTCATTTGCTCATAATTAATGTGTTGACAAATTTAAAAAAAAACATTGCATGCCTAGCTAGTCCGACAATTTCATAAGTGCACACAGTATCATCAAGTCATGCATTTTTTTGGGTGTCGTTATCTAGGACATTTCAGGAAGATTACGCTCCTACAGTTCGTAGAATACCGTGAATGAATTACTTAAATGGGCAAAAGTTGATCTCTTTACGCGTACTTACGAGATAGTTGTCGGAGTCGCCGCATTGGTCGTTATCCGAGTTGGAACAGTAGAAGGGACGATGGAAGAAAGTGACTACCCAAGGGCGGACTGCGCGATTCTTGTTAGCAGCCTATAATCAAATTAAATTAAGTAAAATATATTTAATCTAAAAAACTCTTAATGGATGTTCAGTTTCATTCCTTCATTTATTAATTCTTCAGCGGGAAATATAAATTCAAAAAAAAAACAAATCCTGCTCACCTCGAGGTCGTTTGCCAGCCAGTTGTACTGGTTGTGTATTTGATGCGCACCATATTTAAACATGTAGCCGTAGTACTCAGAGGAGAGAGCGACGAAGTGGATCGGTCCTACGTCGAAACTGAATGTCAAATATGTCGACCCGATTTGTTTTTTTTCTTCAAAAAAATGGACTGGGAAATTTGGCGTACTCAAAATTTTGATATTAATTAGTGTAGCTAATACACTTTTTCAAATTTAAAATAAGTTCCTAGGCGTTAGGCACGTGCGAATTTATTAAAAGTTCGAGCTCGTGATAGCTCTTTTCGCACCTATAGAACTGATTGTCGCCGTATCCCTCATCGGGCATTGTGAACGAGTTGACGTAGGTCGTGTAATTGTGAGGTTTCTGAAATAAGTATGTGAATGCAAAATGTCTGTTCTAGAAGTGAGCGCATAATTAGTAACACGCTAATTACCTCAGATTCGTGATTTCCAGCCACGACCATGTAGGGGACGGTGGCAAACAGAGGTTCGAGTGTGGCAAAATAAGTGTCGCCGACGGTTCCATTGTCAGAGTAGAGATTGTACGCCATGTCTCCTGAAAAATAAAAATGAGGATGTCAGCTGATCAAGATGTGATTGGAGGTGCGAACACTTTGTAGCACCCGCAAGCGATCCGTTCCAGGAGGAAATGGATTTCTTTTCCTTTTTAAATTTTTTTTTAATCTCGAAGAATTGTTTTGCTGACTGACCCAAGTTGACGATGAGGTCGTATTTCCTCTGTTCAGCGTCTCGCAGTAGACTCGGAATACTCTCGCCGTTCTCAACGCCAAGATCGCCGAACACCTGCACATCAAAAATGTTGATCAACCGCGACGCATGAAGGTTAAGCGTAGCGGCACGCAAAGCTCACCACAATATTGTAGGGCGGCTGTAGCGGCAACTGTTTGAAAACAAACTCCTTGGACAAGTATCCTGGCCTGCCGACTTGGTATGCTGCAACGAGATATTATAGATTTTACGGGATATTGTTTAATCAAAGCGTCGCAGGAAATCAATAATTCTTACCGTACGAATCGCCGGGATTGAGGTTGGTCATCGTTACTCGGTGCACGTACCGTACCCAGTTGTCGGGATTGACGAATCTGACAAGGGAACGGTCAAATAGGTTTCAAGTTTTGCTAAAATACATTGGAGTGGAGAACGCATTGATCATTGGAGGTTCATGAATATTTTGAGAGAAAAAAGATTCCGGTAAAGCACTGATTAAGAATATTATCAGAAGGGAAAAGTTGTATTAAAAAAATGTTTACTTACTTGGTTGTTTCTGCTTTTATCGTGAACAATTTTGATGTGGACACCTTGCGGAATTCGAGTTGTTGAGGCACTGAGAAAAACAATTGATTATTGTGTTAAACAAAGTATATTTTCAATTTAAAAAAAACACATAAATAATTAGCTCACCGTCATCGAAAGTTATCCATGTCACTGACATTTCCGTATTCTTTTTGGTCAGCGCCAAATGGACCTGCATTATAGATTTTTTTTATTTGAATAAGATTAAAAAATACTTACAGTTCTCCTAAAGCTGGTTTGCAATAGCCACATGCTTGCAGCAGATGGGACCATTTCATTTTATTTTCACCCTTATTTTAAAATACCTGTTGCGGCATTCCCTTGTCCAATTTCGACGTGTCCACAATCGCTGCATTGAGCTCCGGCGACCTCGAGAGTACGGTAGATGTGCAGTGGAGCAGAATCGTGACCAGTAAAAGGAGTTCACCCATGTCTGAAACTGATCGAAAATTGCAACAAAAAAAGATATGAAAATGTTGAGAAATTGTGTAAGAAAAAAAAAGTGGGAATCGGGGTTAAAAGGAGGCGTCTTTGAATGTCAGATAGGGACAAGCTACAAATACCATGGTGCACGGGAATCATCATTATCAAGGACAGGAAGTCATGTCGGCTTTGTCATCAAGAAGTGTGTCTTAGACACGCCGGATGATACATCATCGATCAGCACTAAAGAATTGCGATGATCAGAGGAATGACCCATTTGACTCGTGCCAAACATCGAGAGGTCTTCATCCTTATCTCGTGCAAGTTATCAGCTGAACAGTGGTGCAAAAAGCATCGCAAAGTGCCAAGGCGGCAGCGTATTATTGAACAGTTTCCGGGACAGCGGAAGGTGCTGAACCGGGGGTGTGGGTGGGGTTTATATCAAAGAATTCTGTTGCAGGGAGTGGAAGAACGTCACGCACGGTGTTTTGGCGGGAAGAATTTTGAACGGCTCTCGTAATTTCCCTTCGAGAGAATCAGGGGATTGGCAAAATGCCAGTGCACAGGCTCTCTCACTTTCTCTCCTCTCTAGCTGACCCCTTCCCATGACTCTTTATATCTACCTCTCTCCTTCAGCCCCTGTAAAATGCCGTGTCACGAACGGTCGCTGATCAGCGCCCTTTCCTTCTCTAAAGCCTTGCTTTGGATGAATTATGCTCTTCTGCTTTATTATGCTTTGGATTGCTTTGGATGCTTTGGATGAGAGATTTGGATGGGAAAACACGCACCCAATTAGTTATTTGTCAGTGGATCAATTCCTTTTTGTTAAATATGATACAGCACAGTGGATGTCGCCAGCCCATTCCAGAATTCTCGTTGTTCCGTTCCACATTCCGGCTTTCAACAGCTCATCTTTAACAAGCACTGAGATTGGCAGGGGCACGCCCTGTGTCTTTTGTGTGTGCGCTCTCTGTTGCTTTCGTGCTTATCTCGAGCACACAATCAGCAGATGAGCAATGGTGTGAAAAGAATCCTTTTCAAGTCAAGAATGCTAAATGATGATCATTTTTATAAAAGAACGCACAAACATGTCCATTACTGAAATGTAAATAATGGATCTAAATTTTCCGGTGCACGCGTCCCTTTATTTCACAAGCGAGAGTACTAAAGTGAGTGAGTCCCTCTCGATTTCACACGCTCTCTCTCTCTCACTCTAAAGCCCTTTCTGTAATTGTAAGGTTGAACGGTGGAATGATGTGGTTTCTGCCGTGTTTATAATTTAAACAAAAAAATTAAATTTCTAATCTTCTTCGAAATTGCAATAATAAAGGAGAATGAATCCAAAAAGGACAGTATACAAATGCAATAAACATGAATGTTTTGGAAGAAATTGTCTCACCTCAGCGAAGTGTTTCGTTCGCTCAGCGAAGTGTTTCGTTCGCTTTTCGCTCAGTATTTTTAAATTAGTATTTTTAAATTTATTTCTTCTTATTCGTCCTCACGGATACTCGCTATAGTCGAATCAATTGCGAAAACACTAATTTTCACTTTGCTAAGGCCTTTTTAAAATTTTGCAGCAGCTAAACAGCACACGAATTTTTGAAAATTCATAATTAATTTCAAAAAAATCGTAAAAATATGTTATTTTTACAGCTGTGCTTAGAATTTTCAGCTCTTTTGAATAAAAATAGAATTAAAAGAATATAAAATTATGATTTTTTGGCTGCAAACTCCCTTTAATCGAGAGATCGTGTGAAGGACCTAACTCAAGTTTTAGTAGTTCAGTAAATGTTAGTAATGTTAGTAGTAGAAAAGGGATTTTGGAAAAGGTTGTTCTGGCCAATTTGTGCTCTCTATACCATCATCGATTGGAGGATGTCAATTTGAATTTTCTTTTAGAATGTCAATGGCGCATACATATAATGCACAGAGAATGAATACACTGAGAAGCGACACTCAGTGTATGAAGCACTCAATATTTAATGTATTCGCGCGGCGAGAGAGCGTGCGAAAACGAGAGATTTGTAAGTGTATCATACACTTGGTGTCCTATCTCAGTATAGGATACACTCAATAGTAAGTGTTTTCATTCTGGGTGCACGCTTTCTCGCGTTCATTACCATTGTTCAACAGCGGGGCGTTTTATTATATCGGCCGAGTGCTTGTGAATTTGTAATAGACGCTACAGTACAACTGGCGCCGCTTTGTTGAGCGTTCAAGTAATAGCGGAACCGCGTCTTCCATCACAGCCCTTCTCCTTGTCAGATATTAAAATTTTAAAATGATACGTTCATGAAATGGACTACTGGTGGTGTACTCTCTTTCTATACCTCGACGTGTCTCTCACTTTGCCTTGCTCTCTTGCAGCCGTATCTGTTGTTTAGCACGCATTATCAACGGAACGTTTTATTATTTCGGACGAGTGCTCGTAAATTTGTAATAGTCAGTGTCTTATCATGCTCGCAAAGATGTCCGCCGTCGACTCCATCCTCTCTTTTGAGAAACAAGCTGAATTGAACGACAATTTGAGTTATTATTTGTTTATTTCATATCATTGAATCCATTCCAAGGCGTAACATTTCAAGATTGCCTCTCAAATTTGCCCAAAGAGCGCCTTCTGGACATTCTTTGTCTAGCAGACAGGTCAGTTACCACGCCACCGCGACACCTCCATAAAGGGGTCTGCGGCTAGAGAGTATGATTAAGTGAGAGATACTCTCCCACTTTCTCTCACTCTCACCCGTTTCCAGAAGTTTTGAGTCAGAAAAAGTCGAGCACTCAAAAATTTCCTGGTATTTGAACTTTTATTTGAACTCAGAATTTAGTAGCCAAATGAGTAGGGTGATGATAACATTTTCATTAATAAAAATGAAAAAAATAAATTAATGAACAACTATTGCAGACGATCATTGGACTGTTTGCGGTGCGTCAATCAACGACTGAATTGTATGACGCACGACAAAGTGATCAAAAAGAAGGAAAGATACGTAGAGGAAATCGAAGTATTCCAGGTGAGTCGAAAATATAATAACTACAAAATATTTGAAATTCGACGCGTTACCTGCTATTATATTATTGTTTTAAAAACACAGAAAAGAAACGCCAAAAGGCAAAACAAATATTTTAAAAAATTTGAAAAGAAACAAAAAAATAAGAGATTACAGACAAGTGTCGTGCAAGGTTTCATCATGCGCAATTACGATACTACCGACAGTCATCTTTCAATGATGTACACTTGGAAGAGGGATGTTTTGAAATACAGTGAAGAAGAGAGGGAGCAGTTCTTTAACGGGGAAGAGGAAGTGAATCGAGCTTACAATGTAAGTAATACATATAGTATCATGATATGAAAAAAGGGGGAAACGCTGAAAAGGTGTTCTCATGATTACATGTAGATCGTACGGGAAGACGAGCTCAAGCTCAAGAGAGACCCTTCAATTTTACACGATCGCGCTATTTGCCTTGACCACTATTAATACGTTGTTCCAGTGCCGGAAAAAAGTGTTATATTGTCAGGAAAAAGTGTTCCATTGCCAGATGCTAATGTTCGAGGAGAGAACCACGACAAAGAAGAAACTACCAAAGAGGGTACATCTAAAACTCTTCCGGATCATTGAGAAACTCGCGCCGTCTTTGGAAGTTTGCAGAGTGAAATTCACTAATGTGAGGCACACACACACACCGATTTTTATTTCTAAAATATTGCAAACTATTTTCGCGCTGCCTCGTCATACAGAAAGAATAGGCGCGACAAAACCGACATTGACTTAACTCCTTGACTTGGAAGAATCGTTGGTTGAGCGTACTATATATTCGACATGCCGTCTTGCTAGAACAATATCCGCGTATTAATTAGTTTAACATGCGTCATTCCAGGTGAAGCTTGCAATCGGTTTCTTCGAATGTCATGGTTACCACATATTAACCACGCTTAAACCGAGGGAAATCGTCCTCGATCGTGTTTCATTCGTACCGGAGAAGTATTCCGGCGAGCAGTATGTTCTTTCCTCGAACTTACATTTATTTATTTATATATTTGATACACCCGCGAAGGGTGTGACAACAATTGAAGAAATGAGCAAGGACAAGCGATAATCTAAATGTGGATAGGGAAGATGGGGGGGAGATGCAGGCTAGACAACTGGAAGACCCCGTTCGCGCGGTCAGGTCAACCCTTAGAATGGGGTCATGGGGGGAAAGAAATCTGCTCTATTTCATGAAAAGAAGAATACGAGGAAAGAAAATTAAATTAGCCTTTGGAAATTTGCGAAAAATATGTGCAAAACAACTGTCGGTTTTGTATTCACACTTTCACGCACACAAACCCGTCTCAAGATAACAAATTCGTTGTCAGATATATGGGCTATTGGATTACCGACCTCGTCACGTTTTTTGGAGTACACGCCATGCACTTATCTCATTGCCGCTTCGCTAAGAATAGTGAGTCCCTCACAGTTGTTTCGTAATGATTTGGTGATATGTATCACAGCCTCCGAGAGAGTAACAGCGATATCAAGTACTGAGAGAGTGCGCGAACCGAGAGAGTCAGACTGCGAGAGACGTTCTTGGCGTGGTGCCAACTCGAAGTTGTGTTTGCTGATGGGTTAGTTGATTTAGAAGGAGTTTTCAACAACAACTATCTCGCATCGATTGCGGACCAGTACATTGGCGCGGAGGATATCGAGTTAGTGATGGAAGAGGAACGGGCAAGAGCAGATGTAAGGAACATATCATCGATTAATTACTTATCAAAAAGATGATTGAGTTGCAAAAAAACAAGAATTCAAAGATTAGTAAGAAATATGAGAGATATATGCTGGGAATGCTTGTTCAGCTTTTTATTGAAACGTACATTATCGCTTCAGGAAGATCGATTTGCTGCGTCGAACTATGTAATGGAGGGCATATGCGAGTTTCGCAGTTTGCACCTACATTCGCTAACGATTCCGACCAATCGACTAATGCAAATTCTCATGGTCAGTACCATGAAGATTGCAATAATTGAACTATTCCTTTCCAAAAATAGTTATTCTAGTTTAAAGGGAGTTTGCAGCGAAAAAATCATAATTTTATATTCTTTTAATTCTATTTTTATTCAAAAGAGCTGAAAATTCTAAGAACAGCTGTAAAAATAACATATTTTTACGATTTTTTTAAAAATTAATTATGAATTTTCAAAAATTCGTGTTTCAAAGGTACTGTAGCTCCTGCATCCACAAAACTTGTGCTGTTTAGCTGCTGCAAAATTTTAAAAAGGCCTTAGCAAATTGAAAATTAGTGTTTTCGCAATTGATTCGACTATAGCGAGTATCCGTGAGGACGAATAAGAAGAAATAAATTTAAAAATACTACGGCATCATCCCTTTTGAGATTCTGCAGCCGCTAAACAGCGTAAGTCCGAGGATGCGAGAGCTACCGTGTACCTAATTTTTGCCATCTTTAAAAATTCATAATTAATTTTTAAAAAATCGTAAAAATATGCGGTTTTCACAGTTGTTCTTAGAATTTTCTTATTTTTAAAATAAAAAAAATAACTTATTTTTCGATGCCGGATCCCTTTAATGAGTGACAGTGAATTAATTTTTTTTGATTAGATCAAGAAAGTAAAGACGTCAAAGAATGAACTAATTACAAGATCGTCTGTCGCACTACGGCGGCCCTGGCCGCTGGAAGTTTTGCGTTGATGAGCCTCTGAGTGACCAGTATGTAAATGCCGTCAACGTAATCAATGGCGACCAATTTGAGGTAATTTTTTTCTGCGGCGCAATAAATGTTTGCATTGTCCCTCTTTTTTAAAAGAAAAGAGCAGCATTTCACCGTTTACAGGCCGAGTTATTTCCCGACAATGGGAGAGCGGTATTGCGAATGAAAAATGGCTCGAAATTCGTGAAATTTCAAGTCGAGGAATACAAGAAAGAAGAGGGTCTCTACACCTTTGACGCGATTTTCAACGATTACGACATTGATTGTGGCCCGTGAACATTATATGAGAGGTATCACCAGAGATTGCAGGTGGCTTGGAACAATTTTCGAAAAAGTATTTTTGATTTCGATCAAACTTTTATGTGGGAGTACCTTGGAGATGAGAATTCGAAATATCCGGGTCCCAGGTCTCGGAGCCGGCTTTTAGGAATTCGCCGGTTCTGACACCGGAATCGTCATAACTTCTTTTAAAATAAAGCTAGAAAGCTGTACTTGGGCTTAAAATTTTCGAAATAATTCCCTACATAATTTCTCTGTTGACAGCTAAAACGGACACGGACAAACAAAAAAGATGAGGCTGAAAAATGAAATTATTTATCAAATAAAAATTATTTATGGTTCTAAGATGTGCGAAGTCGCATGTTTTTAATGCAGAATATGAAAGAGCATCTCAAATATAATATTAGAAAAATTTAAAAATAAATGAAAAGGGGGCCTCCCATACCTGAAAAATGACCTCGAATGTGAAAAATCGAAAAAATTAAAAAATTTATTTTTCAGAATTCTTCTGAAAACATTTTTTCCGAACGTATTAATTACCTGACTGTTTAGGAAAATTTATTTCAACATATTTCATTTGCGTATAGAGTTGTCAGAAAATAAAATATGCATAAGACTGAAACAATATTAATGAAAACCAGAAGTATTCGAATTTGAGAATTGTTGAATGAACGATTTATGCAGCAGTAATGATTGACAGCATCAAATAAAAAGTTGTATGTTTTATATAACCCAGTGTGATCACTTCTGCTCGTTCTAACCTCAGTTTTTAACAATTTTGGTCAGTTTTTATAGCTAAAAATAATATTTTATTTTTTGACAACTCTATACGCAAATGAAATATGTTGAAATAAATTTTCCTAAACAGTCAGGTAATTAATACGTTCGGAAAAATTGTTTCCTGAAGAATTCTGAAAAATAAATTTTTTAATTTTTTCGATTTTTCACATTCGAGGTCATTTTTCAGGTATGGGAGGCCCCCTTTTCATTTATTTTTAAATTTTTCTAATATTATATTGGAGATGCTCTTTCATATTCTGCATTAAAAAACATGCGACTTCGCACATCTTAGAATCATAAATAATTTTTATTTGATAAATAATTTCATTTTTCAGCCTCATCTTTTTTGTTTGTCCGTGTCCGTTTTAGCTGTCAACAGAGAAATTATGTAGGGAATTATTTCGAAAATTTTAAGCCCAAGTACAGCTTTCTAGCTTTATTTTAAAAGAAGTTATGACGATTCCGGTGTCAGAACCGGCAAATTCCTAAAAGCCGGCTCCGAGACCTGAGACCCGGATATTTCGAATTCTCATCTCCAAGGTACTCCCACATAAAAGTTTGATCGAAATCAAAAATACTTTTTCGAAAATTGTTCCTCGTAGGGCCTGTTTTCCTGCAATCTCTCGTGATACCTCTCATATTGACCACATATTGTAATAAATTTATATTGTATCATCGCCGTGGCAATAAATAAATCACAAGAACGGCATAGAAGTGGATTTTTATTTGTGGGAATTTCTCATACATTTTTTCCCGCCATTTTGACGAGTTTCTGCAGTGTTATCATCGAAAACTGTTTTCCGCCCCGTGCACACAACACGAGAATAGCCTCGCAACAGACCACTGATCACCTTAGGACAGGCTCTCGTTGCTACTCAGGCATTGGGGTGGTCGAGACCGCCTTGCGTGTAGAAGACCTAGACCCTTTACCTTTTTACCTTTTTTTCCTGCGCGACACCATACCGACACCATACCGTAAGAGCCCTGTGGGTGAAAACTCCTAGAGGCGGCGAGACTGAGGATGTCGATTCGGTTGCGGGCATACCCTCTGGCGGCCTTATTTCTCTCTGACCCTTTTCGCATTATCAGCCGTAATACCGATCTCTCGCCCAAAAGTCCGTATTACGAATACCGAACTTGCATCCCTACTGGAGACTAGGCATGGACGTTCGGTAATCGTTTTACGGCCTATTGAGTGAGAGATCGGTAATACGGCTGATAACAGGCAGAGAGTTAGAGAAAAAGAGACTGTCAGAGGGTATACACAATACGGAACCGGCATCCCTACTGGAGACACATTTCGTGCGACTTTTTTGGCATACACCAATTTGATGAGTTATCGTATTTCCCCAGTTGTTTTATTTTTTCTGCAGTAAGAAGAGGAACGTTCAATTATATTGGCTTGAATATGTGTAATAATAATCAGCACTCAAACGAATTACCGTTTATTTTGTTCTTTTTCACAATCTCTAGTTACAACAATTCAACAGGTCGGGTTGGTATACAGAATGGGGGCGTTTAATGAAAGGGGGAAATTGAGAGAGACGCTCTCACTTTCACACACTCTCTCGCCACGACCCCTGTCTGGAGGCGTGGAATAATGGGGTTGTTTAGTGAGGAATCAGGAGGAGAAGGACGAATTTCCGCCCATCACGTATCCCATTCTTCTGTTGACCAATTCGAGGACTCGATCGAGTAGGGCGATCTTGGCGATGCTGGAGTACGCATTGTAATCGTCCGTGCGCTGCAAATTGTGTAGTTATTGCGCTGCAAATTGTTATGAGGCCGCTTGCGATAGAGTCGAACAATGTTCGGACAGTAGAAAATATGAAATGTGAGATAAATATAGTTTTCGGCACTTTCGATGGTACTGATCACGATTGCCTATTTGTCACTGCTCATTGCCTATTTGTCATTGCTACCCCCGACAAGATATGCAAATTCAAAAATTTAACTGATTTCACGTTTTTTAGCGATTTCTCTCAGCTCGTCCTCCGAGAATTCTCCAACCTCAGAGAATAACGGTTGGATATGTTGCTATTCAAACTAGTTATAAAATGACATCTTCAGAAATATGTATGAATTTGCATATCTGGTCGGGGAGTAAATACTGAGCAACGACAAATAGTCAATCGTGATCAGCACCATCGAAAGTGTCATAGAAAGTGAACCATGTTTGTCTCACATTTCATATGTCATACTGTCCGGCGCACGTAGTGATTTGTCCGACTCTATCGCAATCGCGCTCTTATATCCCAAAATTGCGAGTGCGAACTGGGGTCTCTGCATCGTCTCACGCGCTCTCCACATGATCCCAAGCTGCCAGAAAGGGGTCAGGGTTAGAGGAAGCGTTCCAAAGGGAGAGCCTCCTTCTCGATTTTAAGAGGTCTCTTTCTTACTCCAAACCCCATTCTGGTTAAGCTGACCTGCGCGTGGAATGATGTGCGCCATGTACTGACGACAGGTAAAGTGTGAAATGAACACACATTTCACACTCGAAACCTAATTAGTAATATTATTTTCAAAAATTAATTAAGAAATAACGGCTACCTGCAGTGCAGCAATGGCCTCCGTGGTAGAGAAGCAGCTCTGGATAAGGTAGCCCTGTATATGAGAGACTTTCCGAGAGTGTCGACATACATTTGGCACTAGCCACTGTTTTCGTTGAGACTAGCAACGTTATTTTTTAATGTTATTTTTTTCAAAGTTTTTTTGTAGTACATTGGGTGACGGTTGTGATTGCAGCGTTGTCGAATCTTGAAAACGCTTCATCGCTTCAGGGCTTAATTAATTGTGTTTGTGACGTCACCAATCATTTTCCACATTTCGAATCCAATCCCTTCCAACTATACATTAATCGATTCCTTACCGAAATACAAATGTTTCTTACTTTCGGAACAATTTTGATTGGAGCGCATACAGCCGAGTTATTCGACGACATTCATTTGCAACTTTCACCTTGAAGTTTCTCAACAGCGGTACTTTTTATTTCATTTTTTGAACCGCTGTATGGTTGTGCTCATTCTATTTTATTATTGAAATTCAAAATTTTCTGAAAGGAAGATAAATTTGGCTATTTTATATTCGCTTGATTCCTTGTTGCCTTCTTTCTCCTACATAAAAAGTAAGTTTAGTCAATAAAGAAATATTTTTAAAAACTTTTTGAGGATAGTGTAGGTTACGGTAGTGTTTATTGATTTATTGATTTTCGAGATGTATTTTTTGTGGATGCGGTCACTATGGCGAAGGAAGTGTTTCGATAGGTTTTTTTTCCGTTTTCGAGATATTCGCTAGTGGCGCACGGACGGACAGACTCGCTCACAGACAGACAGGGCTTGTCGTTTTAGGTTAAGTAGTAATCTGAGCTACTTAAAGACTTTGGCGAAAAAGATTAATCTGGGAATTATTTCGACGATTTCCCAAAATTGATTTTACCCAATTTAATCTTTCGATTTACATTGATTCTCTCCTCTGTTCTCCTTCAATTCTCCATTCATTCTTCCTCCTCTTCTCTCTTCCGTGTGGTCGCCTCATATCAAAATGGTCAGTGCACGATCGCCTTGGACTCCTTTCCACCCACAGTATCGACCGCTCATCCACCGTAGTCTTCCTCTGCACGTATCATACCATAAGTATCCAGTCTACGGTACTCACCATTAATCTACCGTAGCCCTCCTGCACTATCCATTCCACAATACCGACAATCTACCGTCACCCATCACCACCAGTCTACCGTAACCCTCCTGCAGTGTCCAGTCCTCAATACCGCCCATCCACCGTAACCTTCCTGCAATATCCAGTGCACAAAACCGCCCTTCCACCATAACCCTCCTGAAACTTGCCATACAGTATCCGGTATGCGGTATATCGTTTTTTTCAGAGACTCGAAGAATTCATCGCTGTTTTCACCGAGGCATGGCTTGGAGGAAGCAAGGAGGTATTCGGCGATTTCGACGCCGCCCAGCGCAAGCTGATGGTCGAGAAGGTGAGTACGGTAGACAAACCGGAATACAGTAAGATGCATTCGTTACTTTAGCTACCGTACCCTTCAGATAGTCGATCGTCAGCTGCATTTGTCGGACGCTATCAGGGCCAACCAGGCTGCGATCGAAAAGGTTGATATTTGACTTTTGATCTTTGATCTTTTTAAATCAAAATCATTTTTCTCCACCGGGCGTTGCTGCTGAAGCCCACTTCTGTCTATAGAACCGATCATGTGCGGCAAATTCGCGCATGAAAAGAGTCATGTCAAATGCACTTGTACAGTGATTCCGGTCGGAAAGATTGTGGAGCGCTCTATCTAGTACTTTAGTAATGTCGCCATCGAATAGCGATAAGACAAATGCCGAAAGCTAATTAACTAATTAGACCAATCTAATATAATTAATTAATTAATCTTTACTAGGCGTCGAAGGAGCAGGACGATCTGGGAGCGCTGCTGGAGCGAGTTCGAGAAAGAAAACGATGGAACGAGGAAGACGTCGTGAGTGATACCAATCATACATTTTAAAACACGAAAAAATGTCCGTGAACAAATGTTTGAAGGAGGCAGTTTGGACACACGAAAACTATCGGCTTCAGACACTTGCAAAAAATGCAGCAAACTTTTTGCCCGCGACGGGGTTCGAACCTGGGGGTCTCGGATCGTAAGTCAAGCGCGTAACCCACTTGGCTATGGATTTGGTGAATTAAATATTGCGAAATTTTAAAGGGATTTTGGTCTGTTGTCGTATGCAAAAGGATCCGAGAAGATTTTTTCGTATGCAAAAGGATCCGAGAAGATTTTGTCGCATGCAAAAGGATCCGAGACGATTTTGAAGCAATTTATAAAGCTTCCCGGTACACGATTCCGAGCCTCCAGAAATGGGTCAGGGGCGAGAGAGTGTGCCAAAGTGAGAGAGTCACTCTCGATTTCCCTTACACCTCGTTCTAACTCCATTCCTGCGAGAAAATGGGTTGGGGCCACATTTGACATTTGGAAAAAAAACGGCAAAAGACTATGCACCGGAGGGGATCGAACCTGCGACCCTCGGATTTGAATTCGACCTCGCTACCGACTTGGCCATGAAATTATCGATTTTTCAAATATTAATTTCGATGTGTTTCGTGATGGGCTATCATATGCAAAGGGATCTGAGAAGATTGATAAACTTTGAAGAAAGTTATTTCGAAAAAAGGTCCGTCACGCGGAAGGGAAAAAACACACCAACAGACAGACATTTCAATTCCCTAGTAGTGGAGGAATATGAATTCTATTAAAAAGAGAAATGGATAATTTTGATAACTCTCTGATTTAAGTTCTTCTTTGCAGTCACTTTCCACACTACCTGCTGAAATCGTGGAGCGCGTTTTCGCCTCCCTCTCTCTGGTCGATCGAACGAAGGCGCGACTCAGCAAGAGACTGTGGCGGATCGAAAGAACTGCCGGCCCACTGGCTCAACTCCAGGAAGCGACATTTGAAGACGGCCCCCGCCTGGAAATCACGGTGAATTTAGTTTAAAATTTCGATGAATTCACTTGAAAATATAAACATAATATTGAAAATTAGAATTTTTTTTTGCAGATAATTGGAAAAGATGCTGACGAATCGCTACAACAGGCATCCCCTCTACCTCGATTTGATGGTACGATACATTTGAGTGAATGGCGTATTAAGTAAAATTCATATAAAATGAATCAATTTGCCCATTCAGGGCTGCCTAGAAATGCTTGCTCGCTTTCGCAACACCCGTCAGATCTTCAGTATCACGACCAGCAAGGTATTTATATCTACCGACCCCTTTCTGGAGGTTCTACTACTCACGGCATTTGATCGACGCTAGCAAATGTTCTTTATGTGAATTCACAATTAAATTAATCGATGAAATGACGCTGTATGCGTTAGGATCAACAAGGGCTCAACAGGAGTCTGGAACAGTTCAAAAATCGAATTCGCTGTAAACATGCTCCTAGGGGTAAATTTCGATGCTGAACACGCTAGCGCCATCGATTTCGCAATAGGACCCCTCTGGGCGCCGGTATGGCGCCGCGCCATTTTGGCGGAAAACGCGTTTTTCGTTAATAACTTCTCAGAAACTCGTTAAAAAGACATTTGCGACCGATAGGAATCGAACCTATGACCTTCGGTGTAAAGTTCTAGATCACTACCGCATCGACCATGCGGATGCCGCGTGTGTACACGCGTTCCGCGCGCGCGAAAATATTTGAAGCAATGGGAAACAATCGTCCTTCAACCTTATTGCTTAAAGGGACCTGGTCGTGGTAGAAGATGGAAGTAAAATCGATTCTAAATCGAATTTCAAAACAAAAAATGAAAATTAAAAAAATTAAAAAATTTTTTAAAAATTTATCAATAAAATTTAAAATACGGTAGCGATTAAATCGTTCCGAGAATGTGGGCGCGGCGACGATTCCGGCGTACGCACCGGAACCTGGGAGCGACCAGATCCGGCAAGCAGAATACGAATCGCAAACTGCGTTTATAGTGAATTTTCGCCGCGTCCGGCGCGCTCTCCATGTTTTACTGCTTTGTTTCGTGCAATTTCTTGGTCTTTCTTACTATTTCCATGTCACAGTTCCTCCGCCATCACTAGCAGTGTTAGTTTCACCTTGTGTGCGTGTGAAACTCACTGCCAACAACTGTTTATTTACGATTTTCTGAAAACTGCACAACTTGAACGATTTTACTGATGTAACGCTATTTATATCTTTTGCTATCGATATCTTTCTATTCCCTCTTAGTAATCAATCCAATCCTTCTCGAAAGAGCTCAAACTGGAGCTCGAATCGTCCCCATCGTCCTCTTGTTCTCCCTCTCCTCCTTCATCCCTCTCGTACTCTTCCATGGCCCGAATCTCCCTTTCCTTCTCCTCCCACCACTCGATGATGTCGTCGTAGACGTCGTCCTCAGGCACCCCGATCCTCCTTGCGTACTGCTGGTCGTTCCTCTCTTCCAGGACGTTGTAGCTCGTGGCCATTACCTAAAATAACGATGCGATTTTAATTTGATTTATTTATTTATTTTTCTCACCTCTTCCCTCCAATAGTGCGTGACGACTCCCCGGTTCCTCTTCACTGCCACCACCACTTTTCCTCTCCTGGGAAGAAGCGTGTTTCCAGTCTCTTTTCGTGTTCCCCTCATGTCCTCCAGAACAAGACCGTTGCAGTGAAGCAGCGCCGCTTTGGTCTTTAGCCGATAGTAAAATGGGGAGCTGCAATCAGCAACTTACGTTACAGCCTCTTGCGTATAGCTCACCACGCGAGTCTTTTAGGCGCGTACATAAGCGAGAGGGAGTGGAAACACTCATTGATTGCAGTATCAATCAATGACGCGGAATTTAGGAAAGCCTTTTCAAACGAAGGCTTATACAAGAGGTCGACCACAATAGCAATTAAACCGGCATCCTTCTATAATTATTTATTTCACTATTTTTTCCGGCTCGTGGTCTACCTCTTTCGCGAGCTTCAGTCGTTTCTCGCCTTTCTTCAACTTCTTCAATTTCCCATGCTGGCACTTTTTCACCAATTTGAATCGACAGTCCTTTAGTCAATCAATTTTCGCTTTTCGCTTTGCTCAATTTACCTTAGACCATGAGTGCTTCCCCTGTATGTGATGCTCAAACGATCTAACCAGCTCCAGCGCGCGATCACGGTCCTCAGGCTTAGGATATTTATTATGACAATAATACAGGTGATTAAAAAACGCTTGATAAACCGGCGCCAGTTCCGCATCTGCCTTTACTGCCTGAATTCAGTGAATTTTAACTATACGTATTATATTTTATTATCACCTTCCACCATGCGCTCCTGAATGGCTTTTGAACGTGCCACCAATCAATGAGCACATCGATTTTTGCTGTCTTTTCGTTCTCTCGCAATTTCTTGTTTACCATTCCGTTTTGGTCACCGACTCGAGTGCTGATATTTGGCTGTTACATATCTTTCATCAAAAAACGCCTAATAAAAATTTAAAATATTACATTCCACTTGAATGATTAACTGTGATATGTTTAGTCTTGTTCTCTCACTATCACGTGCACATCTCGTTGCTATATATCAGCGGAAAATTTTAATAATTCGGTCGAGTGTTTGTAAATTTCTAGTAGCACTGTCCGTTTTCGTCGGGGTCATATTCCAGAAAGGTGGAGATGTGCACGAGTTGTTTAAAAGTGAGTTGATATTACGTCATATATGCTATGCCGCGGAGAGCTCCACCCGCCTCCGCCCAATCTACCAATCGATAATAGATAGTCTCCGTTCCCGTGATCTACCAATCAATATTATACAATATTATTGATTGAGTAGATCAAAGAGGCGTGTCAGATTATTGATTGGTAGATCAAGCGGAGATGAGAGGAGCTCCAGATGGGGCGGAGCCTATCGATTATCGATTGGCAGAATGACGGAGGCGGGAGGAGCTCTCCCCGGCATAGCATATGTGACGGACTATCTACTACTGTGTGTGCGATCTCTCGCTTCACCATTTTTTCGCTTTTCTGTAGTCGCGCGCTGTATTGCATCATATCTCATTTAATTGTTTTGCAAACTAAATTATTCCAACCTTATATCAATTCCATCATCAATCAATTCCACCAATACACGCAACGCTCCTTCACTTTCCATTCGAATTGAAACATTATCTGCGAATTAGTGATTACAGTATTCTACGAGACTTATTTATCACCAATTCCGGGTTCTCCTTTGTGTATCGTGGCTGCTCCTAGAGCTAATTTGGTGTGACAGTCGATCGCAGTCACTTTACAATTCGCAGCGTTAAATCCGGGCGAATCATACTGCCCGTCAATCGAAAGTTCCAATCCCTTCCCCTATAAGTACAGTATGTATTGATGATGCGCAACATTAGAATACCCCTGCGGCATCTACTGCTATTCTCCTCACTCTCTTCTCCTCACAAGCATAAACCCGATCGATCGATTCCGCGCCTACATCTCTTATCACTCTCCTCATTGTCCGATCAGAAGGAATCGCGAGATCGATCAATCGCGCTAGATCACACAGTCTCTGTGATGCAGAACCAATATTTCAGTGTAGAGGGTGCCTTATTACCGGGACAGGCGTTCCAGTTATGAAAGAAGCGACGGGAATATCGTGATTTGCACGGTACACTTGTCCCTTCCCTTTTCCCACTCTTGATTGGCTTTCCCATCTTACGGCCTTGTTGCAAAAGAGACATTCATAGATGACGATTTTCGCACTCCCGATTGCCGAAATACGAATCAGACTTTGATCAAGTCGTTGCCCGCACAATCGACAGCGCTCGAATAACTCCAAAATGCACTGAGTCTCCACTAGCGAATAACGACTATTCTGTTTCCCCTCCTCCTCATCCTCCTCCATTTCTTCTTCCTCTGTCTCATCTACCCCTTCCATCCCTTCCAAATCTTGCGACGCTCGGTATTCAATGTCCTACAATTGATGTTTTTGTATCCCTCTATTTGATTCACACACCTCTTTCTCGACTGGTTCTATCGTTATTGTCGAGAACGCGGATTTATACCGCTTTGGCGGAACAACTTCATCAATGACGTCATTGAAGGTGGCGTCATCATCGAGAACAAGAGGATCGACAGAAGGGAGAATTGGCGGCGCCCACGCAGCCTTCGTATTGTTTTTATCTTTATTGTGTTTTTAAATGTTCACACACTGATTCTTTGCGATTCCACTCGTGTCGCGTAAGGATCGAAACAACTAATCGGCAGCCAAAAATCATAAATTAAAACTAATTAGGCAAATCAAAGCTGCTGTTTCCACAGCTAATCCGAGCTAGGCACATTTTTTGATATGTTGTAAAGCTGGAAAAGATGCATCGATTGATATATTGAATGCATGCGATCCCATAGGTTGAAGACAAAAAAGGATTCCGGAATCTTGAATAACTTTTTGCCACTCTTTATTTTGAGAGATCAGAGTGATCTACCACTTTTTCTTTCGCAAAGGTCACATTATCTCCTCATTTGCTGTGCTCTAACTTCCAAACTCGAGTGGTAGATCACACTGACCTCACCCAATTATAGCGGAAATCTGTAGTTTCCTAGATTTCGATCACGGGTATGCCACGAAACTAAAGGATCGCATGCGAATTCACCCCATAGCGTATCAAATAATTGCTTCTGGTTCGGAGTTGCGGAAGAAATGTCTTTTAGAGCACTGTTAAAGCTACCAAAAAGCTGTCGGAAAATAAATAAACACAAGAAATATAATTCTGCCATTAGAAACGCTCGTATCTCTATCATTACAGTACGCGCATTCGTATTCGAGATACTTCATGGTGATTTCCGCCAACAAATTAGCGTAAAACGGAAACCCAGTGCCCGCAAGCATTTCAGCATGTTTATCTATAGAATGCGCATTTTTACGAAATTTGGCGAAAGATATTTAATGTTGATCAAAAGACGGGGAGATAGAGAGATCAGATCAAGCGCATATTTTTCGAAAAAAAGTTCGAAAAAGAGCAAAGTTTATATATTGTCACTTATTTCGGATATAATTATATAATCAAACAGTAAAATCGTAAATGAAAATAAATGTGCTATATTTTTTCTTCCGTTCTCCGTATACTGTAACCAAGGTACCGTAACCCAGGAATCAGAAATAATGAAAATAGTCTGAGGGGGTAGCGGTCTGAGGCGCATGTCAAGTGATCAATGCCTAAGAGAAATGACGCGTTCATGATATAGTTTCTCCCGTTACGGTAGGCGATTTACAGTAATCGAACATATGAAAATCTCAGGCATCTCAACAATGGATAACTTGAGCTACTGATAATAATACCACTTTTGAGTAAATGTTCGCAACTTCACATTGATTACTGTAGCTCGCCTACCGTAGCCGGGGATATTGTAGCGAAGAAACGGTATACCCCACGGGCATCGACGACTAGAAGTGCGAAATGTGATAACAGGACCTCAGAATGCTCTATTACTCGATAAATTTTGCGCAACGTTATGAAATGCGTGTATTTGCCTGATTATCATAACTAGCTTTGTCTGGGAGAGTCTGCAATTTGATAATTCGACGTTGTTCTCTCATTTCGTCTGCGTCTTCACTTCCCGGACGGTCTCTTCTCTCTACAACAGGCAAGTGTTGTCGTTTAGGTTGAATTTCTTTTGATTATTCGATATAGAAAGTAACTAGTTGACATCGAAAGTATATCGAACGTGTAAATCGAGCGATGATAGGTAGTCCTCAATGTGAACGTGTACAATGTCTTTTCTCTTCAGAGATCGCAGACTGAGAGGCCCATCAATGGATAACGAGAAAGGAGTTGGACTCGAACTTAGACCCTATTTTACAAAATAGTGTTTCATATTGAAGACAACTACAACTCCAATTCCAGATTTGCTCCGAAACCAAAATGTGAGTTATCTTGTATTTACTTATGTACTTCTATGTTAGCGTGTTGTGTGGCTATGAAATATCGCGACATAAATGTAGCTCACAGGGAGAGTAACAAAGTACTGTGTTCCATAAACACAAAAAAACACTAGAGAACGGAGTTCATAAAATGGAGTACTGTGGAGTCTTCAATTACCAGAATCTCTCAAACGTAAGTCGAAATAATGTACATCAACTCCTTTCTCTAGCTTTTTTCGTATTTATGGAACACAGTACTTTGTTACTGTCCCTGTGAGCAACATTCCATTCATATATATTTAATGCCATATTATCTATTCCATAGTCACACAATAACACGGTAACATAGAAGTACAAAAGTAGAAACAAGATTAATCACATTTTGGTTTCAGAGCAAATCTGGAAATGGAGTTGTAGTTGTCTTCAATATGAAATACTATTTTGTAAAATATGTGGAAAGAAGAGACCGTCCGGGAAGTGAAGACGCGGACGAAATGAGAGAACAACCTACGCCAGGCATTCCCTGACAAAGCGCGTTATGATCAGCCAAATACACGCATTTAATAAGTTTTTTTAGAGAAACCAATTGATAGAGTGAGGGCTTGAAATCGGGTCATTCACCATTTTCAGGCACTGTTATCTTGTAATGAATCATTTTGAGGGGTTGTGTGTTTTGTTGTTGTTTTTTTCGGATAATTTCTCGAATCATTTCGACAGGGGCCCCTCAATTACCCGATTACCCGACCATAATTACGCACTCTAATGACGGCCCCATATTCACTTCGTGCATCTATCCCCGAGTCAATTTGCTGAATTCCAGAATCACAGATTACGGTATACCAGATACTGTAACTTAGATACAGGTTCCGGTGCATGGTACGTAAGCAGTAGTAGGTCATATCTGTTTTACCGGCATCAACATTAGATTTGCCTTACGTAGGTGCGATACGTGAAAAGTTAACTCGCCAGTGCTGTTCTGAAGTAAGCCAGACAAGGATTCGTTTCGAATTGAAAACGAATCCTTTCGCTTCTTATCCTCAGACCGAGTGATTTGCACCGCAAAAGATCCGGAATCAGAGGGAAAAATTAATTTTGCCATCCCTAGTATGTCATCTGACTGTTTCTAAGAGAGTGTGTTTAATTTTTTTCACAATATCATTGTTTGAACACTATCATTAATTGTATGTTCGTGTGTTTCTTGTAATGTATATTATTGTCGGTGGAAGACTGTGATTATTTATCATTTAGACTAGATAGGTGGCTTTGCAAGAAATAACTTCATAGCATTGCATGCTCGTCAAATTGCGAAGTGTCTGCCAATTTTGTTTTGGTATACACTTTGCAACCATATGGAAAATCGATATTTTCGATTATCGATTGGCCAACCCAACCTAAAGTGGGATGGAACTTTATGATCTACAGCAACCCAAACTCGATAACATTTCGCTGCGGGACGACTACTTTCGAAGGAGCGCAAATTAAAATTAATATTTCGCCAAATGGTGGTCCCGCAGCGAAAGTTACTGTAGTCTACGGTACGGTATCCAAGATACGAAATACCTTCCGTTCAATGCCGCACCAAATGCCAACTCATGCAAGCAATACCGAATCGATTTGAACATCGAAAGCTACAGTAACTCGGACTATTGATTTTCGGCTATTGTAGATCATGAGGTACCATCCCACTATAGGTTGTGTTGACCAATCGACATTAGGAAATATCGATTTTCACTATGAACCGGGATCACAGTTGCGAAGTACCTACCAAAAAAAGTTGGTAGGAACTTCGCATCGGTCGACTAATACAATGCTATGATTAACTCTCTTAATTTCGCACACTTTTACACTGGTTTGACCTACGATAATAAAGAGGGAATTTCTTGCGAAGACTCACTTGAAATGTCTCATAATCGTGATGAAAAAGAGCTGATGTAGGTAACAATGGAGAGGGAGACGGAGTGGATAGGGATGGCTCGCTTTGCTGATTCTGCTAAATTTGTTTTCCATCATTATTATTGCAATCTAGATTACTGTAATCTCTCTTGTTTCTTACTGTAGAATCACTGTAATCCGTTTTGATATTGATTTAAGATTGCTGACTCCACAATTTATCAGCTGGTCTCGTTGTTCTGAGTGCTACGACGGGTAGAGGACGAATAGGGACGAGAGAAGGAACAGAGACAACTCGCAACTGATAGTGATTCATTATTAGACGGGTTTCCACTAAAATACCCTTTTCATTGATGCTTGTGAGATAAATGAATTATAAGATTACGGTATGTGTTCGATTTGTTCTCAATTACTAGTACTGTTGAACTCTTTGCGGTAAAAAAAGCGATGAATAGTTGAATCACACTCATTTCTCATAATATACGACAGTCGCATCCATTGGTTACGGTAAGTAAGTATTCGCTTCGATTGATTATGGTAAGTATTCGTATATTTTTGTGCACCTAGAGACACACTACGTTACATAAGTAGTTACGTATGCCGAATACTTCAGGTGATGTAGATGGTTACGAAATTGGTTTACAATAGGTACTGACATCGATGGGATACTTATAATAGATGATTAGGGAGGCACTCACATCGGTAGGCAAATTGGCATCGGGGGAATCGAAGTGTCGCATGCACCATCGAGCCTCATTCGCTGATCGATGTCGATCCATCTCCTTTGCAGTATGCTCAGCATCGAAGTTCTGTCTAGCCATCCACTCCGACTGCGCGTCCGGTCGCCCATTATGGGGAAACCTTTTCGCTGGCCCCATGCTATCCCCGCACAAAAAGCATTTGCGCTTTTTCGCTTGCGTACTCATCTATAATGACAATGCATCGGAATCGTACACAAAAAAACATGAAACTACACACCAAAAACACTTAAAAAGATAAAAAAAATCGATAATAATACGGTAAAGATCGTAGAACAACATTCGGCGGTTTGTGGTGTGCTTGGGCGAGATTTAAAAGCCGGCTCTCACAATAGACATGGCTCTGGTCGCTCCCAGCTAAAATCCGGCTCTGGTTCTGAACTTTGAAAATCTTTGAAAATTCTAGGAAAATTTTTAAAATTTTATAAAATTTGCTTTTGTTTTACAAATACGATTTTCGATCTTTTGAACTTTAATCTTGTTGCTGTGCCAGGTCCCTTTAACCAAATATATCAAAATGATCAGAAAAATACGCTCTTTAATCTGATATCGGGTGCGGTCGTAATGCGCTCTATGACAAAAATCGACTTTTCTTAAAAACACGAAAACATCATGATATGACAATAACGTCATTTGATAAAGCTTCAAATTCTGATTTAAACATTTAGTTTTCCCGCCATTTTAACGAGTTTCTGAGAAGTTATTAACGAAAAACGCGTTTTCCGCATAAAGGGCGCGGCGCCATACCGGCGCCCAGAGGGGTCCTATTGCGAAATCGATGGCGCAAGCGTGTTCAGCATCTAAAGTTACCCCTAGGAGCATGTTTTCAGCGAATTCGATTTTTGACCTGTTCCAGACCCTTATTGATCCTAACGCAAACGGCGTCATATATTCCAATTTCTGCAATAATGCAGCAGGACAAAAATTTACATTTCCAGAGTAAAAAGTTAGATTTCTTTGGCGCATGCGTATAGTCGCTCAAAACGTTCGCATAGAAAAGCGTGCCAGGCTTTCGTACAAACAGAGTCAACTAGCTAGGCGTTCCACCACGGCGAAAAGGGGTGGAGAATGAGTGAGAGAGAATCAAAATGTTCCTTCTCTTTTTTGTTGTTTTCTCGCTCCTGGCCCCTTCCTGTAGGTTGCGAATATACGATAATTTTGTTGCAGGTGCAAGTACTCGACGATGACTATCAGAAGGCCCTGTTCGACGCCATTTTCCACCTTGACACCTTGACAATTCCTTCTACGTGAGAGCGGACCCAGATGTGCGTTGGTTCATACCCGATTATGACTGTTTTCTGTCTCCCCCCTCCTCCTCCTGGCACCTTTCTGGATGATGGACGCTTGTACCCTATTACAAGTTTAAAACTGATGTATGTGCTATCTTACTCTACCTCATATTGTCGCTTGTTTTGTCGTGCTCTCTCGCCCTCGGAACACGTGTTTACAAGCGGAACGTGTTATTGCAGGAAGTGTTCGCTCCGTTCTCGATCGACCAGCTGCGCTCGCTAATGGAAGGAGCGCAGGCGACGCTGAGTGAGTTCTGGTGTGAAGCTGTCCTGCCCGTCTCGTGCACCCAGCTACTGGAGATATTCGAGGTACAGTATACTAGGGATGCGAGTTCGGTATTCGTACTACGGCCTTTGGGGCGATAGACCGGTATTACTTCTGATAAGTCGAACAGAGCCAGAGAAAAGAGACTGCCACAGGGTATACTCGATACCTAACCGGCATCCCTACGAGAGGCTATCTGAATCAGTCGAATTGTTCTTGGCACAGCACGAAAAGTGCGTTGATGAGATAAACATGCCACGTTGTAGTGTGGCCGAGGTTGAGTTGAGGCATGCTATGGAAAAGGTGTGAAAACGCTTCTACGCCTCAGGGCATGACGTCAGGAATTTCCGGTTTTTCGAAAACTTCACCTAATGGCCTAATGAGTGGTACCAATCGATTCCTAATAATATTCTAAGACTTTTTCGACTCCATGAAGTTTTCGCTAATCTTTGATCTAAGCCTGAAAAATTGAAAAAAAAATGATTTCAAAAAAAATTATTTTTTTAAATTAAATTATTTTTCTGTTGTTTGCATGTGCAAGTGAGAAGATTTTATTTGTGATATTCAATGCTACAAAACAGATAGTTCAACTCTGTGAAGGGTTGTTCATACGAGTTCCATCAAGCATGTTCAGTAAGCTGAAAATGCACGAGTTCTTGGAAATTGGTGTATTTACAGTGACAAGGTAAAAAGTCCCAATGCTATCAAAACGGCGCTGGAAGCCACAGTGTCCATTGTAGGGTAACTACACAATAGTAGGTTACTGGGGCTTTCGTCGGACACATCCCCGAACCTGCCGGATAATACTGGAAAATCACTCTGGGTTACTGTAAGTACACCAATTTCCAAGAACTCGTGCATTTTCAGCCTACTGAACATGCTTGATGGAACTCGTATGAACAACCCTTCACACAGTTGAACAATCTGTTTTGTAGCATTGAATATCACAAATAAAATCTTCTCACTTGCACATGCAAACAACAGAAAAATAATTTAATTTAAAAATTTTTTTTTGAAATCAATTTTTCAATTTTTCAGCCTTAGATCAAAGATTAGCGAAAACTTCATGGAGTCGAAAAAGTCTTAGAATATTATTAGGAATCGATTGGTACCACTCATTAGGCCATTCGGTGAAGTTTTCGAAAAAACCGGAAATTCCTATGACGTCATGCCCTGAGGCGTAGAAGCGTTTTCACACCTTTTCCATAGCATGCCTCAACTCAGCCTCGGCCACACTACAACGTGGCATGTTTATCTCATCAACGCACTTTTCGTGCTGTGCCAAGTCTCTGAACAAATATGTCGATCGAGTCAGATAGTCTCTCCTACAGAGTACCCCTACTTTGTCCCACTGGCACGTTTTTCAATCTTGCAGAGAGGGAAAACAGTTGGGCAGCGACGAAAGTATGATTTTTTTGTACAATTGCAGCTCTGTCGCCGAACGATGTGCAAACTCGAGGATTACCGCATCCGCATGCCCCCTGGCCCGGCGATCGATGAACTCGTCGCACTGTTCGGCGTCTCCGCCGACTTCCTCACGGGAGAACTCGCCGTGGACGACCTGCGCACCACAAAAGACGACGCGAAGGTACGACGACTAACAGGGAAATGAGTTTACCAATCCACAAAAGAAACAATACGTAATCTAGGCAACCGAGCGACGTCGTAAAGACTTCCTAGGCCGGCCGATGATCCTAAGCGAGAGAGTGTGCGAAATGAAGAGATATATCTAATCCAATTATTTACCCGAATTTCAAACTCTAGCCATCCTTATAATAAATCGTGTTCAGATCTACGCCGCGGTTGGCGAGACGTACAAAAACCTGTACCGATTTGAGAACCGGAATAGCAAGTCGAGGGGAGAGAAGGCATTGATCTACGTCAGTCAAGATACTACCGCTGATGGGACGATGGAGGTAGTAGTGCACTACATCTACGCTGATCCCGAAGGCATCCACGGCGTGCTGAGAGTGCAACAGATAGTGTAAAACTACAACGAGTTGGCGCCGTGCCGAGAACATCTCGTTGTCTGACCCTCTCTTTTCGCCCACTCTCTCAATTATTCCCTCTTGATCTCGCTGGTACTAGTTCGAATGTCAAACGAAAGCGACATTTATAGAGAATCCTCTTGAAGTTTGATAAAGAGTCTTGGAAAGATGGTTGTTGTATTAAAATGCACAAACACTTGTCCATGAAACGTTCCGCTAGTGAACACAAGTTATGATGGGCGAGAGCTCGTCGCATAACAGGAGACACGCGGAGAAAGGTAGTACAGATATCAGTAGTCCATTTCGTGAACGTATCATGATAAAATTGTAATAGCATGCGAGTTTCGCATGTTGCAGCTACATTCGCTAACGATTCCGACCAGTCGACTAAAGCAAATGCTCATGGCCATTACCATCTTCTGACAATTCAATATTTGATGAATGTTTACATTGAATTGCAATTGTTTCTTGGACAGTTTATTTGGGAAAAAGTGCTTGAGAAATATGAACAATAAACGGACAAAGTGAATACATCGGATATTTTCAGAGAACTAGCAAAATTGTCCAAGCATAGTGAAAGAGTATGTTCTCCTCAATCACCTCAACTTTAGCGTATGATACTATTGGTTCACTTACACGCTTTAGCGTGTTTTGTAGCTCTCTAGCTTTTTGTCTTAGCGAGCTTAGCTTTGGTAGCGAGGAAATTCCAAGCTGGATCAAGCTATGCTGTTTCAAGAGTGCTTTGCTGCGGAAGATTAAACGGGATCTGAATCTATCGATAGAAAGGAGTGGTCCAATAGTGTCGTTGATCAACTTCCAGGTATCGAGGGCGAAATCATTTTCGTGGTTGTCTCTTAAAATTGTTAGTTCGAAAAATTTAAGCCCTTTAAAATGAGAAAAAAACCACACAATAAATCAAGTAACGGATTCAAATACCTCAGCATTTGCCGGATCTCTTCCTTCTTTTCATTGAACCATTTCATCGCATTTCTGGCACGAGTAGATTCAAGAGTATTGTATTGAAATACGTGCACATCAATTCCGCGGAAATTCGTGAAATTGACGTAAGTTGAATTGCCGATCGATCGAACCGCCCAGTATATATTCGGTTTATTAGCTTTCGCAACAACAACTTGATATTCTCGACTGAAAGGATGAGTTTATATTAATAATTTGAATACACTTACTTCTCAGGCCCGCGCATTCTGAACTGGTCGAGAATGAGTTGAGCTGTTTCGTTATATTTATCAGCGTCGATACTTGGATCCGACTTTTTTTTTCCGACTAGTGCTTGTAGAGCAAACTTCATGCTGACAGTTGGCCAAAATGTCTGAAATATAATTAAATCTTATATCGATTGATTTGAAGAACTTACCTGCGTTGATGTAAGCCAACTCTCCACGTTATCCAAAATCTCATCGATTTTATCCGCAGTTGTGTTGAGGAAAATGTCCATTGCTTCTGGATTTCCGTTCGTTGTTAAATTAGCACACGCGGAAGTGAAGGTAATCTGAATCGCAATTATTTACATATTCACGATTTTACATATTTTTCATAAGTAAAAGTGAAATATAATTTAGTAATTAAGTAGAACAATCACCGTTAGCTGCAGTTCGAGAACTAACTTTGCGATTGAAATTACTTGAAACTCTCGTTTATACTTGCGCAAGTTGTTATGTACATCGAGAACGCAACTGACAAATATCAATATCAAATAATGGGTGAATTAACTCAATGGTAGCTTTGTCTATAGAATTGCCGGTGGTCGCTCCCGTGGCCGTCACGCGGCCGGCCGACGGCTGGTCAATTAGAGTGCGCAAAGTGAGACCACGGTCTCTTCATTTCGCACACTCTCTAGCCTACCGTCTAGAGAGTGTGTGAAATGAAGAGATCATGATCTCACATTGCGCACTCTAGCCACTAGGATTATCCGTTCGGTTTCCGTTTCGGCGAAACGGACTCTCGCGTACCCTCTTGCATTTCTCTCCGTTTCACGGAAAACGGCCGTTTTGGAGAGAACAGACAATTACCAAAATTTAAAAAAAGGTAAACAAAACAGAGACTATAGAAAAATCAGAAATGGAACGGCATACCTATCCAATTTATCCCGTTTCATTTTGATGACTTTGGGGCGCACGGTGAATTTATTTCTACACCCAAATCGGGCCTTTTTCCGTGGAACGGACTTTTTCTCTCACTTCCCCGTTCCACTCTGAGAGACTGCCAGTGGGTACTAGACTTTGAAAGATAACTAACTAGTTGCTTCATTCCTTATTTCGCCCGTTGCTTTAGCGGGCTATGCAACTAGTTGCTTTTGAAGCAACTAGTTGCTTTCCGATTCGAAAAATTTACATGAAATAATTTACATGTAAGATGGTGGGAATTATTAATATGTTTATGAGGGTGATCGTGAGATCATTTCTCACTATGTTCGGCATCGAAATCGGTTGGTTCACGCCGCGCATTAACGATTTGTCAGTGGGACGTCCTATCAAGCCAAAATGTTAGTAATCTTTGTTTTTCTTTCACTAGTCATATTGGGAATCGTCCAAACTTTATTTCCAATTGGTTTTACATAGTAGGATGATAATTAGTAACTGAATTCTTGTCAATTGGTATAAAAGGTAATGTCTTGTTTACACTCAGAGCTTTGATTTGTTAAAAAAACCAGTGTTGTTATTGCAGGTAGTCTTGAAAAGAATATTTACGTGACAAAATATTTAAATGGTAAGTATTTCACTATTTATGTGATTTTAATGCTTATTTCGAAATGCTTCAGAAAAGCAACTAGTTACACACGCCGCTCAAAGCAACGGGTAAATGACGGAAAGGCCCGTTGCGTCAGAATGAAAGCAACTAGTTGCTCAGTGCCAAAACCGTTACTTTTCAAAGTCTAGTGGGTACGTGATAGTTCGTTTCACGAAAACCGAACTTGCAACCCAACAGACCACAAAATGTTTCTGGACAGACCACCGGCGATTCTAGAGTTGCAAGATCGGCAACATTAGTTGTACACACAAAAATAAATACATTATCACGAACGTTTTTGCGCGCGGATTAATTAATGAACGGTTGTTGGCTGCAAGAGGAATGTTTAATATGTTTTGAAATCATACACTTTCGCCCGGCCGAGATCTCTCATTTTCACACACTCTCTCGCCTAGCATAAAAACGTCAGATATTTCATAAACAGGTCAGATTTCTATCGGAAGTTCGATAAAGCAGGTCAGATAGGGGACAATTCTTACTAACAATAAACTCGACATTCTGCGCATTCCTAGATTTTTCGCGAAATGAAGAGGGGGTGAAATGAGAGGGGGATTATCTCTTCAAGAAGAGGTGAGCGGTCGTTCCCCCCTCTTCAAGAAGAGGGAATAGTGTCGCGACATTGAGCCTCTCATAGCTGCCACAACATGCTAATGTGGACTGAGTCCAGACATCCACACTAATCTCATGCAAATTAGAGATGCACGCGTCATTTCGATTGAAATAACAATCGATTGACACTATCACTCTTCTTGAAGAGGGGCCTCCCTCTTCATGAAGAGTAGAACGACCGCTCCCTCTCCTCTTGAAGAGAGGAAGGAATCAGAATGCCTTTGTTCGGGGAGAGGAAGATCTTCATTTCACTCTTCATTTGGCATCCCTAGTCTCGAGTCTCTAAACTGCCTAGTTCAAAAAAAAGTGTAAACCGAGAATCTCGGCCAACGAAAACGTATGTTTAAAATGCCAATTCGAATACCTTCGAGTGTGGCGGCGACTGTCTCCCATGTTAATTCAGAAACTGAAAGTATTTTGTTGTTATATTTCTTTTTAATTTTTCTCGTTTCTTGTGCTCATAAATTTGAATTTGTTGAGCAAATGAGAAATCATATGCATTTCGATGTGCCGATAAATTACAATTTTAAAAAAAAGATGAACCTACTGTTCTCTCGCGGAATCACCATGTCAAATTCTGCATCGGTAAATGAAATTATGCGAATCTTGAGAACTGCAATAGTCTCATCAAAATACTTTGCATTTTGCAAATTCAGAACACGATTTAAAAGATTAAAGATAGTACGTACAATATTTCAGAGTTGTATATCTGGATGTTAATGTGGTGTTTTCTGCAACGGTCATATTGGTTATTGACCAAACATGTAATATTGTTGCCCGGTAATCGCTTTTCAAGTTCATCAAAAGTCTCTAGGAGAAGAATGAATTTCCTCACGCTTTCGAATATTTGCGGTTTGCAGTTGTCATGATAAATCATGTATAGAAACTGAAAGTAACAATTATCAATCAGTTTTCATTTTGCGTAGTTTTCAATGAATATTTTGTTGCCCCGTTGGTTGGTATGCGATTGCTTAAAAATGCATAAACAAATCAAATTTGAAATACTTACATCGAGAATGCTTGTATCGATTGATGAATTTAAATGAGAACAAGCCGAAATAAATGTATCTTTATGTGCCTTTCTTACGTGGAAATCCGTGTTTATCAACGACTTATGGAGATCTTGCAGGATGTCTAATCTGTCATTGACCATCTGCAATAATATTGGTGTTTTTTCCAGTTATAATAGCTCCCATATCAATAGAGTATTTGAAAGGTTTTATTGTCACTAATACAAAGTTCATAATGTTATTTCTGCTTTTAGACGATCAGGAATACGAACTATTTTTAAAGGTGTTCTTTCTCTAGAATATCTTGTACCTTGTACCCGGTACAAGAGGTACCAGGTACAAGACGTACAGGAGGTACACAACCAGGTACACGAAATTCTTGAGTTCCTATATATATAAAATATAATGATTCGAAGAGTCCAATTAACAAACTGTACGTTGCTGCTCAAGAATTTCGTGTGTTTGGTGGTGTACCTCGTGCACCTCTTGTACCTGGTCTTGCACCTCCTGGACCGATTTTGATTTTTTTTCGAAAACAAGACCAGAAATTAATGAATTTCAGAATTGTTCAAGGGGTGTGACATCAAGTGCTACTTGCTACATATACATACGAAACAGGATATTATAGTTATGATGTGTTTGTTGTGTACCTCTTCGTGTGCCTGAAGTACCCGGGTACACTCCACAGAGCTTCCCGGTACATCGGATATAACAGGTACACAAAATTCAAGAGTATATCAGTGCGTTCACGTAAGGAGTAGGGTTCCGCAACAGAGACGTTTCAAAAAAGAGACACTGATTGGATTAGTGTCTCCTATAATTGGTGTCTCCCAGGGAGACGTCTCTCGATGGTAATTTCGAGGGAGACATTTGGGGAGACGTTTCCTTTCCCATTGTTCTCACGATCCATTGAAGAAAAATAACTTTCTAGTGAAATTGAAGAGAATAGCGGTTGAACTCTAGTGATTTTGAGGCGCCTTTCCGCCGCTCTTCTCTGGGGAAGAAGGGAAAAGTGGAAAGAGACGTCTCCTATTATTCGCCTTTCAATCAAAGGAGACACCAATTTTTGCATGCAAAATCAAGGGAGACGTCTCCGTCTCCGGATTAAAAAGGAGACATTATTAATTCCTTTGTTCTGTGTCTCCCCAATTGTCTCACTTGCGGAACCCTAGTAAGGAGCGCAGATATTGCCAAAATTCCGTACAGCAAAAAAAAAGTTGTGCATTTCACATATTCTGATAGCCCTTGGTATGCTCTATCGAAATATGCTTCATTCATGACCTGATGTCGAATTCAGTGTTCATCAATATACGTTGATGTACTCTTCATTTCAATACTCTCTCGACCGGTCGGTGGAAGAGAGAGTGCGTTAAAAGAGGAGTACTTCGATGCACATTGATGTGACACTGAATGGGGAATAATACGCACGCTCTCTCCTTTCGGTGCGCAAACGAGAGAGATAGGGTGCGGAATGAGAAGAGTGGAGAACCGCTCTCCAAGAAACGAAACCTTTTAGAATCGTCCTCCTAGAAAATGTGTGTGCTGTGTAACCTCGTTGCTCACTTTTAGTCCAAATAAAGGAATACGAATACCCTGTCTACCTAATGCGAACCTGAGTAGCCCTCGCCCATTTATCCACGTGCTCTCCAATTGCCTCGATGGTGTCAGCTGTTTTGTTCAGCAACATTTCCATCTTTTTCGCATCTCCATTTGTTGTTAGATTCATGCAACCAGTAGCGAAGATGAGCTGAAACATAATTAAATAAATATTATGATTGGAATAAAATAAGTAAGTAATATGACACGTTTTCTGAGAGACTGCAGGACCCCTGCGCACAATTTGCAAAAGTTTGCTCAATTTTTATGATATAATTATAGCAAAGGTAGTTGGGGACGCTGATAATTCTGATATGGTTCATTTGGCCCAAAACCCGGTTTTAGTAAAATGCCGGCTCCGGACCCGGTTTTGATGTATCTCAGCTCCCATGTGAGCTAGGATGATGGCGTTTGGCTTAAAATTTGCAGAATATTATTCTAAACAACTTTGCTGTTGACCACTTTCTAGTTGCTACAAAATCTGAGGTCGAAAAATATCGCTAAACCAGAAAAAAATGGAAAAAATTAGAAAAAAATTTTTTCTATCTCTTACGAGCCATATTTTACAGATTCGGATTCTAATAATCAACTAACGTATAAATAACAAAAGAAAAGGCCCAAAAACCTCCCCTTGGAAAAAGATATAAGCCAAAACCAGCAGAAAATCGAGATTCTTTATAAACACTTTTTTTGGAATTTTTTTAAAAACGTTTCCCCACTACCAAACGTAGCCAATGTCCTTAATGTATGTTATAATTATTGTTTACACTTAATAATCGTGAAATAAATGTCATATAAACTCGAAAATTTATTTTTGTATTTTCGTCCTGTACTATTTCGAAATTTTAAATTTCAATGCAGCTATCAACAAAATAAGGCCCTTTCGACCCTGTGCGGTATATACTACTGTAACAGAGTATTTTAAGATTTGTTTCGCCTGAACTACTACATCATAAGACCGCTCACTTTTCGTTTAGCAATTTTCATTTCAGAGTTATGACTGATCGAAAATGTGTGAAAATCCTTTTCGATTTTAAAGTTAGTGGCCACTGAAAAACTGACCCCCTCTTTTTATATTTTTATTGGAAAGAGAAAATATTTTAAGAATAAGGTTTTTTTTTAGAAAAAAAAATCGATATTTAGCCCGTAGTGAATTCGAGAAAGCGCGGGCCTGATGCCCTGATCCCAGGTATACTGTAACTGATATCGATTTTTCACACCATGAACCCCTGTTCATGGTCCGAAATGGGGTTGGGAACATCGACAAAACATCAAGTGACCTATAGTAGCAATACCAAAGTAGAAAGTAGCAATACCAATGTAGAAAAGTTACCGTAACCCGACTACCGTAATCCGAATTTCTGATATTGATCAAATTACGTCATTGTTATTTGCATGAGGTAGCGCTCGTGTAGTCATTGCCTGAGGGCGATACCGTATGTCATCTACCGTACTCCCGGCTACAGTATACCTACAATAGTGTGCAAATAAGAAATTCAACTAATCGACTTGGGATTGTTTGTAGATTTTCTAAAAATACCGTATTCTTAGAATATTTTTCTCTTTCCAATAAAAATATAAAAAGAGGGGGTCAATTTTTCAGTGGCCACTAACTTTAAAATCGAAAACGATTATTAAGTGTAAACAATAATTATAACATAAATTAAGAACATTGGCAACGTTTGGGAGTGGGGAAACGTTTTAAAAAAAAATTTCCAAAAAAAATGTTTATAAAAAATCTCGATTTTCTGCTGGTTTTTGGCTTATATCTTTTTCCAAGGGGAGGTTTTTGGGCCTTTTCTATTTTTATTTATACGTTAGTTGATTATTAGAATCCGAATCTGTAAAATATGGCTCGTAAGAGAAAAAAAATTTTTTTCTAATTTTTTTTTCCATTTTTTTCGGGTTTAGCGATTTTTTTCGACCTCAAATTTTGTAGCAACTAGAAAGTGGTGAACAGCAAAGTTGTTTAGAATAATATTCTGCAAATTTTAAGCCAAACGCCATCATCCTAGCTCACATGCGAGCTGAGATACATCAAAACCGGGTCAGGAGCCGGCATTTTCCTAAAACCCGGTTTTGGGCAAAATGAACTATATCAGAATTATGAGCGTCCCCAACTACCTTTGCTATAATTATATCGCCAAATTTGAGCAAACTTTTGCAAATTGTGCGCGAGGGGGGTCGGATTCCTGCAATCTCTCAGAAAACGTGTCATATATTGTATTAACAGTTTATTATTTATGGAAGGCAGATTAACATTTGCTTTGTTTTTTTTGTTATTTCTAACCGTCCTTTGTACGTCGTTGCCCAATTTCGCGATTGGCATTAACTGGAACAGTCGAACATGATCACGAATATTGTTGTTGACTTCGAGAAAGCAACTATAAAATATTATACTTTATTTTTTATATTACAAATTTAATTAATCTTTAAAATTAAGTAATAATTTTAAATCATACGATCACTAACATTGGAGCCGTCTGATTGAACAAAGAGCTAGTGGATGTTGAAATGAAGTGACCGGTCCTATATTCCTTTGTATAAAAACACTCACCTTTCATAATGTTGATTTGGTCTTGATCCGTAAGTTCTCCTCGACCTGATTACGGTTATAATTATTTTAATTTTTAATTAAAAATACAAAAAAAAAATTACTGTTTTCCAGAGTCCCAATCAATTCATCGAATTCGGTTTCTGTCAGAGTGTCGACACGGGCTTTGAACACTGAAAGATTTTGGTTTTTTAATAAAACTAATATGAAAAAAAAACTAATATATTTTTTTTAGGACATGGTACTATGTTACCTCGTGCCATCGGCTATTCAATAAATACAAACACTGAAAGGAATTCAGCAGACGTATTTTAAAGAAGGCGTAACACGAATGATTGAAACCTTATATTTTCCCCGATGTTCGAGGTTTCACTTCTGTTATCAGTAGTTAGTGAAACACAAATGAAGCGCGCTTTTCCCTCGCGCACCCTCCTCGTTTCCCCTTATCTCTCTACCTTTCTCTGACCTTTTCTCCACAAAATGCCAACTCCCACCGCGAAAAGATTGCAGGTTCAATGTGAGATACTGTAAGAATTCTGGTCGTTTTGGACTGTTTATTAAACACAAATTTCTTCAAACTAAAAACTGAAATATGCGATTTTCGAGGCTCTCATCCCCATTGCCCATCTCATCCCCATTGTAATCGATCCCCATTGCCCCACAGTGAGTACTCAGTCGACCAAATATTCGTGGGACACCTTTAAGGATGGAAGGGATAGGAAAGGATAAATCGACGAAAACACGTACGCATTTTGAATCCTCCGTACATGGCGTCAGCAGTTTTATACGTTGTATCTGTAATTTACAAAAGTATGATGTTGGGCTGGTTGTAGCAATGAGTCTTTTAAATAGAATTTCAAACACAACCAGTTACATAAATAAAAAATAAAAACAAACCTTCAATTCGAATGTCCAGTGCATGAAAAGCATCCAGTAGTCTACTGTATCTCCGTAAGCTCTCGACAGTTGGCAGTTTCCATTTTTCGCGGTAGGCCTTGTCGAGGAACTTAATTAATTTCAATAAATAATAATTTTGGATGAAAGTTTATTGAATTTATTTTTGTCTAACCAACAAGCCTACGTCCCCTCTTTGCTTTAATAAATTCCTGTCAATGTTAAACAGCGGATTTGCCTCGTAAAAAAGTAATATTGTTGTGAATACCTGGAGAATACTGGTGATCATTGAAATTTCTCCATCCGTGCATGCTTCAATAAAAAGTTCCTTAGTGTCGCTCCTCATTTTGAACTGCTGATTGAGGATGAATTTATAGTAAATTTGCAACTCGTCCAATTTGTCACGCACCTTCTGCAGTCATTAAACAATACATTGGTTTATTTCGTCATTGTGATTATCGGTTTTCTTCATTTATAATATCTAAATAGGAGAAAAGACAGGAGGGAGCCGATACGAGACTGCGATAATTTAAAATTAAAACTGTAAATAAATTGATTTTGAATTGAAACCGTTTCGTATTCTTTCTCCAACCACGAATTCGAGGACGGAATGCCTATCACCTCCAAGGTAGTCGCACTACGCCTTAGAGCTGCAATAGTAGTTTGTTGTGTTTCAGAAATACCTTTTTAGAACCGCCCTATTGCACATAACAGGGTTCATTTTGGCATCAGAAAAAGCGTTTGATAAATTTACCAATACGCATATCTTAATTTCGCGTATTATAATGAAGTGATTGTGCAAAATAGCAGTACAAGAGAAAGGGCACAACTCACAGTCGAGTGACGAAATCATAGTCTCAGACAAGTGGTTCATGGCCTTTTGTTTGTCGGAATCACTCTGGAAATGGATGGAATGACAGCGATCGGGCAGTCGTTACCCACGCATTTTTAGATTAGATGCACACAGAGAAAAATGTATAAATCCAGCCCCATCATATATGCAAATATATTTTAAAAAATGCATTACATGTTATACATTTTCATGTATACGATGGGGCTGGATTTATACATTTTTCTCGGTGTGTGGCACCAGATGACGACACTAACGGGAAATTCGTGATCCGCCCCATCGGCAATCAGATTGCTCATCGGCAACCCACTCTCCAGCAGCGTCCGAGCCTCGCGAAAGGCTTAAAATACAGAATGCATCTTCTTTGCATATTTTGATTCCTAAATTCAACTTGGAGAGGCAAATGATATTGGAGTATCACATCAACTTGAGCTCTCTAAGCAAATCGAAGAGTTCTTCTATTCCTGGAAAATGTTGTTCATTTTGTGAGTAACTATTGGTACTTTGTACTTTCAACAACAGATTGATTCAAAACGTCATTTTTACAATCTCATTTCACACCATTTTGTTGTCCACTATTATACTAAAATATATTGCAATTGTCCACTATTATACTAAAATATATCGAATATTTGCTTTTTTCTGTAATTTAACTCAAGACAAAGAGTTAGGGTTCGCCTAGAATGTTCAATATCAAGATATCGTATGTATTTCAGTCCACAAACACTTAGGTACCAAAAATCGATGCTAAAAGTTGAGGAGATATCCAGTTTGCTAATGGTTTGACAAAAAAAACCGGCAAGTAGGTCATTAAGATGAGATGTCTTGGCAAGAAAAAATCAATGTGGTCCCCCATTTCTTATGTATTGCGAGGAGCACCCTGCAATGAGAAGCCGAATCACTGTTGCTTGATCGCTGAAAGTCGACTGTGGCAAAATGCATCCTTCAACGAAACGAAAGGTTTCACTTACCCAAGCAAGAATTTTCTGTTTCTGAATGTTCTGTTTTTAAATTGAATCCTTCTCGTACGCGATAATCGCATTAGTGTCTTGTTCAGCTTTTTTTTCTGCATCGATAGAGCGAGATCGAGAGGCAACAGCACAAGAAGGCGGATCGAAACACTTTTTTCTGTGCTTTTTTCAAGGTTGTGCGGGGGATTGAATCGCAATCAAATTGGTATAAAGAGCGATCTGAATAAGCAGTAAGTGCACAGCTGTGCTCTGGCAATAAAGTGGGCGCAAAATTCTTTCCTCATTTATCTGATTGTGAGAAGGATTCTAAAACCTGCTTATTTCCTGCACTCTCTCGCTTACATACGGTTCACAAAAAATTGAAAGATACAAAAAGTATGTTTCAAGTTGAAACTCGAACAGTGATCAATAGGGCGTTAACCGATCTTCCTTTTTTGATGCACCCATAGATTTAACTATAGACGCAAAGACAATGAGAAAGAGGTTTTTTCCTTGTGCACTGCTCCCTGCAGAATAATCTGCTCTCTGTTTCTATTGCAAACATCGATAGGATTAGGCGAGCACTATATAAATACGAATCTCTCTCATAACAAACGCACATAACTGAAGTTTGAATAATTCCGAGGCCATTGTCTCTTCATTTCGCACACGCTCTCCACCATCGACCGCCGAGGAGAGCCAGCTAACAAAAAAGTGGAGGGGAATTTCAAGCAGAAACAAGTAGAAAATAAAGAGACAGTGTGCTAAAATTTCGTACGCGTAACCAAGTTTGTATAGTACTGTGCCGCTTCCACTCGAGTTTGTGCTTTGCCCCCGTTACTATTATCTTTGATGCGTTTTTAGCAATGAAACAAATGTTTGAGATGTCTCGTGTTCACTTCGTCCTCTGCCTGATCATTCTAGCAGCGGTTCCTATCACCGTTCACGGATTCATAGGCACGGCCCGTTACGGGCACTCCAGAAACGCACGCCCCCGCTCTCTCCCCCAGACTCCGCCCCTTTACGTCTTGAGACTCCGCCCCCTTCGTCTCGCGGGCTTTTCTCTCGTTGTTTACATAGGCTAGTGGAAACGCGCGCTGCACTCGAGCCGGGTTTGCCAGCGCGGGCAAACTCGGATTCAACGAAGAGCGCGTTTTCACTATTTAGCCTGTGTGAGCAAGCCGTTTGAGAGGGTTACGGTAGGATTAGCATTTGGAGTGACCTGCTGTCAGATTCATGATCGCTACCGTAATCCAACACTAATTTCGTCCAAAATTCATAGTTTCTTAGATTGCATGAGACATAAACGATATCATTCAATCAAATACATTTATTAGCAGGGGCTAACAATACAAATACAACATAATTCTACTCGAAAATTGTGAATTGATCTCTGAGCTTCCTTCTCATGCTCAGTTCTCTCGTTACGAGCATCCACTTATGCTCCTCATTTCTCACATTATGGTACCTTCTCATAATTGTGTTCACAGTGGCATGCATGCTCTCAATTGCCTGCTCACTGGCCAATCCCCACGTGTGCCATTTCTCTATGAAAGGCACCACGTGGGTGAGAAGTAAATGGCACTTTGGTGTTACTCTATAATCAGGGAAGCAAGATACCATTGATTTTCGGTACGTTTCAACATCATGTTTGAACGCCTCAATCTCTTCCTCTTTGAGGATCTTAGCCTTGGCGGCCCCCATTATTCTTCCCAGTGCTTTCATTCCAATCACAACCTCATCTTTCATAGCGTGAGAACTGAGAGAGAACAATTTGTCCACATTGTCTCCCTTCAACAGTCTTCTCACGTCATTTCCGTTAAAAGCATGGAAATATTTTTGTCTGCTGATTCGGAGCAGCTCTAGCATTTGCTCCAACTTCAATCGATTGGGGCCCATATTTTGATAAATTACTTCAGTCAGTTTCTTCACTTCAATATCTCCCTTTCTCACTATCTCCTCATATTCTTCAATTTCATAATCCTGTGCACTCATCATCTCCCCTATCTCTTCCAATCTCGATTCGATGGTCTCTTTTCGGCAGATGTGACATCGGAAAGAGGCAGAGGAAAGTTTTCTAATTTCGATTGTAGAGAGTGTTACAGCCCCGTAACAATAGAGGTGAACCATATTCGCACACTCTACACATCTCATCGTCTCTCTGTACTCTTGAGGGAGAGATTTGAGTGTTTTTGCCCTCATTAAACAATTAGAGCTACAGTAGTTCTTACTCGATCTCCGATTATCTGCCCCCTTTCTAGTCTCTCTCATCTCAATCTCAGCTCTTTCCATCCATTCTTTCTCCATTTTCATATTCTCTAGAATCTCTCGACTGCAGTCATTCTGGTCCTTAACTTGCACCAACTTTGCTTTCGCCTCTTCTACCGTACTCACGTTACAGTAGCCCATCGTCTGCATGTCCTTCAGGAACATTTCGTTCTCAAGGAATTCGATGAATGGCTTGATTAGACCAAGCATCATATGTAATGCAGGAGGAATGATGTGGTCGAGGGAGATTTTGAATAGTGGAGGTCTGTCTACACTGTGACTGGGATCGATGTAATCAGCGAGATCTCTCAGTGGTGCACACAAATCTGCCTCCAACCTACTCTCATCTCCAATCAGAACTTGCCCCGTTTGCTCAGTTCTACCACTCTTTCTCTTACAGATAAAACAGTTAAAGAGCGAACATGGACCTTTGTGGCCCATCATGGAGCAAAGGGCCTTGTAGTCGGCAGTAATCAATACCTCCACGTGGAGGATCTCTGATCTACCACGGGAATTTGTGATCTCAATCAGAGGATTATCGATTAAGTCATTTACTTGCTCGATTACGAGATCCATGTTCGCTTTCATTTCATCATAACCATCATCTCCGCGATACATTCCCAGCAGGGACACGTGGCCCACGCTATTTGGCTGGATACTGTTCATTACAGTACCCGCCACCTTTGTGGTCCCGCCCCCTGCGTCAAAAACGATACAGTATCCCACGTGTCCCTCCCACTGAGATCTATCCAGATTGCCACTCAACTCTGCTCTCTGCAGTTGTTCTGTCAGCGCCTCTCTGATATTCCTAAAGACTTGCCCATGGTGAATTAATAAATGTGCAGTATGTTTCAATCAATCGTTATATATGAAGCGACAACTATTTATAGGACTCGACTGGACGCCCTTCCACTCGAAGGATACTGTGATGCGGCGCCGGCAAGCAAGGACAGGAGTACGGTAGCCACATCGTGAGTTTTTTTTATATTTATTGATTAGTGTCTCTCGTGGAGCTCCGTGGTTTTCCGTTGGTGAATAGATTATCTTAGACTCGCTTTTAAATGTATCTGCTTCCTGGTTATTTATTATCGATTATTTTTCGTTTGTTACCGTATCTTCTGTGATCTCGAATTAAAGAACCAACATTCACTGCTCACTCACACACTCAATACTTGTTTACTCTTTTTCTGATATTCAAAATTAATATGAATGTGCAGTATGCTGCAATATTTGAATTTGTACCGAAGATAAAATGACAATTATTTATAGTGCTCGACGGGATTCTCGGCCATTCGGAGGAGGATCTGCAGCAACATCGGGAAGCGGGGCGAGATCACCAATAATGTGAGTACTTATTTATTTATTTACTATTTTCACTCGTGAGTCTTCGTCAGTTGCTAATTAAAATTACCTTTAAAATGTGTGCTACAACATCAAAAAATTTAACTTAAAGTGCATTTCAAACTGTATCCAAGCTATCGTAATGCAACCTGCAGTCGGCATGTGAAATTGCGAACTGCTCGAGGTCCGGTACGGGAGTTATAGTTTAGAATATCATCGCCAAGTGACGTACCATATCCATCGTACAGTAATCACGATTACGGTAGTCTACTTACAGTAATCTCTTTTTTTAATTTTTGAAATAGAGTGATTTTTTGCGAAATTTCATTTGACCACATCAGGTTCAATTTCAAAACAGCATCTAAAATAAAAGCAAGAATCATATAGCCCCTAATACGTTTCATAAATGCCTGAAAAGCCAACGCGCGCTTGATGGTCATCGAATTTAGGGAATAATGAACATCACTGAATATTGAGTGGACCAAACCGAATTAATTCAAACGATAGAAACGAGTGCTCATTTACACCGCATTAATTTCGCTCAATCGATATGCGTACCCAAGCGCTCGAAAAATGTTCCATTTGCACCATTCAATAATGAATTAATATCGTTATTTCTCAGATATGACGGATTTCCGTCCCCTTCTCGTCCTTCTGATGAATCGTTGAGGCTCGCCAAGGATGAGAAGAGGAGTACGGTAGTCACGCCGTGAGTTCTCGCTCTGATTTATTTAATAATAACGCTCATAATGTTTCATGCCAAAACGTGTAATATTGTAAATAAATCTTTACAAATCTGCAAAAAAACGTGTATTATTGATTTGAAATGATTGATAAAAGTGTGATGGATAATTGGACTTTTGTTATCCAGCGCAAATCTGCTGAAACAATATTATTTTTTGTTCTGGAGTTTAGTTTAGTCTTCGATGTGCAGTTCCATTGTGGTATGATCATAATATTCATTTGCAGATGCGATGAGAAAACGTCGAGTGGAGGAGAAGAGGTCGACGAAGAGAGTCTCCTACTGATTCCGGGAGAAGCCCCGAGTACCCCTAGCCCCCATTCCATTTCGCACATTTATCGTATTGTTCCTGTTGTTGATTCACGTAGAATTGTAAAGAAAGTATATCCAAAACCAGTTCGAAGTCATCTCAGAATGGTGCAGATTGAGAGAGATACACTATCGATCCTTAATATGAGCTATAGGACAGAATTGGCACGAATTATACAGCATGTGAGTCCGTCCGTTAGAATGGACGCGAGCATGGGCCAATTACTAAGCCACCTTGAGAATGTGTTGGCTTCTTTTGTCAATTGTGAGAAAGAAATGGCTCAGATCGATATGAATGAACGTTCCATCAAAAGAGAACTCGATCATTCAATGGCAATAGTGAAAAACCAAGAAGATGCAATGCATCTAATGCACCAGAAGACCACTGTCCTCCAGAATGAATTGGCTGAGAGAGATGAGGAAGTGGCACTTTTGAAAGATTGTTTTCACGATGTCTCTCTGAAGGTTAGGGAATTGGATAAGGCCATTGAGAGTGAATACGGTAGGAAGTATACTGCATGTTCGAAGGCAGAGAGGACGAGAAGAGTGAATGTTGTACAGAGTGCACTCGATAGGGTAGTTGGAAGAGAGTGTGCCACTGGGGGAAGAGATCTAGAGAAGTTGAATATCATTTCTAGATTGAGAAAGAGACTGAGATTGAAGGAAGAGATGATTGTAGAGAAGTGGAGCATAGATCAGACTATGCAATTACAGTACACTCAGGGATGGTCTGATGCTATGCTTGAAAGATTAAGGAGTGCACTAGTAAAGAACGATATCAACTTTCTCGCTCCCCAAAAATCAATTCGAGAATTCAGAAAGAAACAATGGAATACAAATGATTGGGAAGTGAGATATGATCAAAAGGGGAGAATCCAGAGTCAGCAATTTAGGAATATCAGAGAGGCGCTGACAGAACAACTGCAGAGAGCAGAGTTGAGTGGCAATCTGGATAGATCTCAGTGGGAGGGACACGTGAGATACTGTATCGTTTTTGACGCAGGGGGCGGAACCACAAAGGTGGCGGGTACTGTAATGAACAGTATCCAGCCAAATAGCGTGGACCACGTGTCCCTGCTGGGAATGTATCGCGGAGATGATGGTTATGATGAAATGAAAGCGAACATGGATCTCGTAATCGAGCAAGTAAATGACTTAATCGATAATCCTCTGATTGAGATCACAAATTCCCGTGGTAGATCAGAGATCCTCCACGTGGAGGTATTGATTACTGCCGACTACAAGGCCCTTTGCTCCATGATGGGCCACAAAGGTCCATGTTCGCTCTTTAACTGTTTTATCTGTAAGAGAAAGAGTGGTAGAACTGAGCAAACGGGGCAAGTTCTGATTGGAGATGAGAGTAGGTTGGAGGCAGATTTGTGTGCACCACTGAGAGATCTCGCTGATTACATCGATCCCAGTCACAGTGTAGACAGACCTCCACTATTCAAAATCTCCCTCGACCACATCATTCCTCCTGCATTACATATGATGCTTGGTCTAATCAAGCCATTCATCGAATTCCTTGAGAACGAAATGTTCCTGAAGGACATGCAGACGATGGGCTACTGTAACGTGAGTACGGTAGAAGAGGCGAAAGCAAAGTTGGTGCAAGTTAAGGACCAGAATGACTGCAGTCGAGAGATTCTAGAGAATATGAAAATGGAGAAAGAATGGATGGAAAGAGCTGAGATTGAGATGAGAGAGACTAGAAAGGGGGCAGATAATCGGAGATCGAGTAAGAACTACTGTAGCTCTAATTGTTTAATGAGGGCAAAAACACTCAAATCTCTCCCTCAAGAGTACAGAGAGACGATGAGATGTGTAGAGTGTGCGAATATGGTTCACCTCTATTGTTACGGGGCTGTAACACTCTCTACAATCGAAATTAGAAAACTTTCCTCTGCCTCTTTCCGATGTCACATCTGCCGAAAAGAGACCATCGAATCGAGATTGGAAGAGATAGGGGAGATGATGAGTGCACAGGATTATGAAATTGAAGAATATGAGGAGATAGTGAGAAAGGGAGATATTGAAGTGAAGAAACTGACTGAAGTAATTTATCAAAATATGGGCCCCAATCGATTGAAGTTGGAGCAAATGCTAGAGCTGCTCCGAATCAGCAGACAAAAATATTTCCATGCTTTTAACGGAAATGACGTGAGAAGACTGTTGAAGGGAGACAATGTGGACAAATTGTTCTCTCTCAGTTCTCACGCTATGAAAGATGAGGTTGTGATTGGAATGAAAGCACTGGGAAGAATAATGGGGGCCGCCAAGGCTAAGATCCTCAAAGAGGAAGAGATTGAGGCGTTCAAACATGATGTTGAAACGTACCGAAAATCAATGGTATCTTGCTTCCCTGATTATAGAGTAACACCAAAGTGCCATTTACTTCTCACCCACGTGGTGCCTTTCATAGAGAAATGGCACACGTGGGGATTGGCCAGTGAGCAGGTAATTGAGAGCATGCATGCCACTGTGAACACAATTATGAGAAGGTACCATAATGTGAGAAATGAGGAGCATAAGTGGATGCTCGTAACGAGAGAACTGAGCATGAGAAGGAAGCTCAGAGATCAATTCACAATTTTCGAGTAGAATTATGTTGTATTTGTATTGTTAGCCCCTGCTAATAAATGTATTTGATTGAATGATATCGTTTATGTCTCATGCAATCTAAGAAACTATGAATTTTGGACGAAATTAGTGTTGGATTACGGTAGCGATCATGAATCTGACAGCAGGTCACTCCAAATGCTAATCCTACCGTAACCCTCTCAAACGGCTTGCTCACACAGGCTAAATAGTGAAAACGCGCTCTTCGTTGAATCCGAGTTTGCCCGCGCTGGCAAACCCGGCTCGAGTGCAGCGCGCGTTTCCACTAGCCTATGTAAACAACGAGAGAAAAGCCCGCGAGACGAAGGGGGCGGAGTCTCAAGACGTAAAGGGGCGGAGTCTGGGGGAGAGAGCGGGGGCGTGCGTTTCTGGAGTGCCCGTAACGGGCCGTGTCGTAATCAGGTGACTAGTCGAATTTCAGCTGTATGTCCAATATTTATTACCAGACCTAATAGGAAACCAGTTTTGCCATAGAAGTCAGAGACCTTTATGTAAATTATGTAGCAGAAGACCGATCCTCTACCCCGACCCCAGCCGAAATGATCCGTCCATATTGAGAACAATGATCCTGACCCCTGAAACCACATCCTCACCTGACGTTATCGTTTGACGTGATAAATATTGTATTGTATTGTATTGTATGTAGCCCGTGTCATCTGTTTACTCATCCTTTCATGTTCTTCATTTATTTTCACAAAATGATGACTAAAATGTCAAATGAATCAACTCACCTATTAATTGCTCAATGGTCATGCGATTGAACTCCATGATGACCAGATGACTTTCGGTATCGTTCTGCAAAAACTGAAGGCTACGGACGGATAATAAAAAAATAGTAATTTTCGCTGTGATGAACTTTATTCGAACATTCACTTTCAATTTTTGTTAATTATCTATACTAAACAGCGAACAATTTCAAACGGTGAAATGGCACATCCACCTACTCTAACCTTGATATTTGCTTCAGAACGCAAATCACCGACTGATTTTCCGAGCTCGAGCAATTTACGTGCATTGCCAGACACGAACATCAACGCGTCGACCGGATTTTCATGCAACAATCTGCCTAGCGATTCACCTTGCGCTGCATACTGATTGACTTCGGCAAAGTCTTAAGCTTATGGTCTGTTAGTAGCGGTTTCGCAAGTAATAACTCTCTTCATTTCGCACAGTTTTGGTCGATACTGACCGACGAGTGTGCATAATGATGATTCTTGCGAAGCCATCCTTATTTTCAATGAGTATTATAGTAACCTTTTTGGAAGTATTGGAAATGATCTCGTCATCTTCTCTCTCCAGTTCATTCACTATCTAGCGCACGTTACGACCTGCTTTCCTTTGTTCCTCACAGTTCTCGTTTCCAATAGTTTCCAATAAGGGAACCCTAATGATGACTCGAGGATCGAGAAAATTGCAAATGTCACTTACAGTTAGCGGTTGAAGAAAGGAATGACGTTGCGAGACCTAACATCAGTAAGATCATGACAATCTGCGAAAAGAAGTATGAAAGAACAACAATATGAATGAGCTGAGAAGATGATTGGGTGGGCATTAGCTCATTAGATCGACTAATCGTAAAATGATGAGAAACAAGAAGCTTAAAATAGAGAAGAGACGAAGAGGGAATATTACAACATGCAATCGCGATGTCTGAGAACTACAGTAATGCTGTTTTCGAAGCATTCACGATCCTATTAGACAAGTTTGAAACGACCAAACTTTTTGACCAGAAGTCATCTGGAGTCAACTTCAAGCTTTTCTGAGACGCCATCGATATAATGCCTCGCTTTCTTCTACTCCACTCTCTTCCCAATCAATTTCGTTTCTTTCTGCTTGCCTCAAGCTCTTTTAAAATCCCATCTTCTTTCCTACTCCATGGCTCAACTACACAACATCTGTTCCTCTGAAGAACTTCTTTTCCAAGTTCTTTAGGAATCTCGAGATCGAAAGACTAAATGAACAGTTGCTGATAAGATGTGATGTTTCCGTCTACTTTTTTAATCTTGCACAACATGCATCATCCAGTTCAAACGTCCAGAAAAGGGTCAGAATCGGAAAAGTGCATCAATTTCAATGAATTCCGCGAGCTATGTCCCGCTCCCACTCTGTAGATTTCGATTAGTGCGTCTCTTTATGCAAGTTCGTCACAGCAGTCACTTGGTGAATAATATAGTTTATTTCTGCACCAAATTACAATAAATCCCATTTCCACGCTCAACTTCACTCCGTTTCGCACCGCTCTTCACCGATGGGGACGGTCGTGGTTGCTGTGTCCTCTGTTGTTGTTGTAGGTGGAAGGACAGTAGTGGTTACTGTTCCCAGAGTCGTGGTAGTAGGAGGAATTGTAGTAGTGGTTACGGTAGCCGGGGTCGTGGTAGGAGGAGGGAGAGTTGTCGTTATCACGGGAGCGGGATCATCGCATCCGAGCACGGTGAAGGTCGCCTTGTAGTCCACATACATGTGTTGCTGGGTCATTCTGTGGAAGCCGGCGACGTTTGACTTGGTGACGAACGAGCGCTTATCGTCGTATTTGGTGCAATACCTGCAAATTCACAAACACGTGTTTAAAAACCTAAAACGTTTCGTTCAAAATCAATAGCATTGTTAAGCAAAAGGCTGAGGCATGTATGGGTACACACAACAGCACACTTAAGTTCATGAACACATAGTTTTAAAATGCTAATAATCCTACATCTTTCCGACAACGTTCAGATCGTCGTCGTTTATTTCGATCAAATGCTCTGCGCAGGGAATGTACGGATTAGCTCCGGGGCTCCACCCCGTCGACATACTGAGCTCAACACGCATGCGCTTTCCTTCCAGAGCCTGATAAATTTTTAAATTTTTTACACACCCAGAATGAATATACTATACTTACTATTGAGTATATCCTATACTGAGATATGACACCGAGTATAAATCTTACAAAGCTCTCGTTTTCGCACGCTCTCTCGACGCGCGAATATACTCAATATTGAGTATATCAAATACTCGGTGTCCCATCTTAGTATATTCATTCTCTGTGCATTATTACTGGTTGAATGCACTCGCCTTGACAAGCTCATATATGTTTCTCGGATCGGGAAAGTCGTCTTGCAACTCGTTCTCAGTTGGTGTACGAAAGCCCTTGAGAAGCTGGAAACTCTTCACTATAGACTGCTTGTCCTGTAATGCAATTATGTTTTACAATAAAAAATCAACAAAATATAGAACAATTTACCTTGCAATTGAGCTCTTCCACCGGGCTGATCGGTTTCTCGCAATATGTTCCCTCGTAATAGGGATTGCACATGCACCTAGATAAAGAAAATGAAAATTTTAATTTAACTTTGACTCACTTATTGCAGTCTCTGGGATGTGTGTATCCTCCATTCTGACAGGTAACCTTCTCTTTACACGACGCTGTTAAATATTTACATTGCTTATTTCTTGTTATTATAATAAATACTTCAAACATTAAAAACTTTTATAAAAGACTCCGAGAATGGAACTTTCAACAGGCCTTTTCCTCTTTTAACAATAAGTAGTAAAGACCTATTGCGTTAAAACTTTCGCACATATGTCGATCTGAGTAAGATACGAAATTTAAGTGTAACTCATTACAAACTATTAAATATATACAAAAGTCAGTAAATACCTGAGCACTGGTACATCTGATTAATAGCTTTTGCGTCGTAAAACGTGGGACGACTTCCTTGTCCCATAGTACGTTTGTATTCCACATCCATAGGGACAAAAGTCTCTCCTTAATAAAAAAATAATTCAAAAATGTATACACCAATTATAGTTGTGTCGCCGCTAGCTGACGAACCCCATATAATTCCTGTTGGAGGATAGTGCATGACGCTTCCGTACTCGTACGGGACTCCTGGTACTGGATCCGCTCCTTTTTCAGTCAGCTGAAATTGGCATACTATTGATGCAAGGAGGGCAGTGTGAGGACCTAGTGGCTACCTACTGTCATCGCTTCGAGCTACGTTTAATCTGACCGATCCTCTAATGATCTTTGCACATGGAACTGGAGGCAGGAGGATTCGAATCAGCGACTTACCACTAGATAAAGGCACGCCGCATGAGATCATAGTTTTGCGATTTTGAAATGTATTTCAGAAAAAAGCTAAACGATGTAACGGTTGGCTCCAATTGATTTGTTAAACAACGGAAAGGCATTTTCCTATTTAGGTTCACGAAGATAAAGCGGAAAAGGCAACGAATCGCAAACTACTAAGGCAGATGTGGGTGAAAGGTTGTAATGAAGATCTTCGTGATGGGTCATGAATTTCACATCATGAATTTCAAATATGTCCAAAACACTGACGACGTGTTCTTTGCTGTTAATAAAACTTGCATTATTGCGCTCCGTGCTGTCGATCAGCTTGATGAAGTCTGCCCAGTCTGCACGGGCTTGTGTATGGTAAAAGCCGAGACAGTGAATGGTTTCGTGAATGATGGTGTTGGTCTGTACAAAAAATATGAAGAATTAACAAGCTTCTCTGGTAAAGAACTTTTTTTCTAAATGAAGCATTGGATTTCATGATTTCACTAAAATTATTACTCCACCATTTAAGGCATCCGAGAGATTTCTAACATTTTGAAAATTCAATAACAAAATGAAGTATTGAAAATCAAGAAAACAAAAAGCTAGCCCGACGAGAACGAGGGTTCTGTGTTGATGCACATCATTCCACAGACCGGTCAACCTTACAGAAAGGCCTTTTGAGTGAGAGAGCGTGTGAAATCGAGAGGGACTCTCTCACTTTTGCACACTATCTCGCTCTAACCCTGGTATGTATCTTTGGAATCATGTGTATATTACTCGAATATATAGCATATTTAGTAATGTATTCATTTTCGTATTTCTTGTTAAATATCTTTTGCTCACAGTTCCGGCGCAAGTATGGAGTTCGACGTCATCTTGGCACACACACACCATTATTTGGCGATTGCTTGAAGTGGAACTGAAACAAGTATTGGAGGATGGCATGCTCGTCAGGATATCTTATTTTCTCAATCCCTAATCGTGAAAAGAGACTTTTACATTTTCTATTCAAACTAGTGCAATGACCTCTTCTACGTAGTACATTCGAGCACGAACCGCACATCTGATATGGTGTATTTCCAGAAAGCGCATATGTTTCTTTTCGAACTCTGATTATCCTATTAAAATTATTATAGACTATTTGTTCATTGCAGAGCCAACATTCTAGCCAGGCAATGTCAGAAACGCCTCAGACCTTAACTGAACCGTGAACATACTGTAATCTTGCTGTTAGGCTCATCTCGAGCGTCAACAAAGTCGACGCAGGTGTTGTCCGTGATCCACTTGATGGCTTTGAGAATATGTTCTTCACGGATTTTAATCGCTACAAGAACGTAATTATAATAAGTCTCTGCTTTTCTTGGATATTTAATTCTGCTCTAACTTTCGTTTTCTAGATTCACCGACGGGTTGCAACAGGAACAGACCTTTATCGGGGAATCCGTCGAACTTGTACACAACGCGTCTAGGGTACGTTATGTTGTTGAAGCTCGAGAAAACAGTGATGCCGAGTACTTCTGCACAGAGTTGCAGCAGAAGAATCAAGTTGAGATGGAGAAACATTGTTCCTTAAAAGTCGAATAGTTCGGGTTATCGAGGGATTACAAAACGAAACTCGAATGAGAAATACTCGATTTCAGTCATTTTTTATACTGCTTGCTTCTTTTCTCGAATATAACTTTGAATAGAAGAAACCCACTGATTCATGTTGCATTTCCATTGTTGCACCAATTAGCAATAACGAGATTCTTCAATCGGAGGTTTCTCGCTTGCCTTCCTTTGATTCTTTTCGAGCGTCTGGATTCCTCTCTTTTTTTCTTGCACTGAACATCCAGAAAGGGTTAGGAACGAGAGACGCGTAAAAAACTGAGAAGTCTCATACTGAACTGTGTGTGAGAAAGTGACTTCGTTCGTTTGAATACCAATGACTATTTAAACTTTCAAAAAAAATTTAACTTTTGAGCGCTAAAAATGTCAGATCGCCGACCACTCTGGCAAGATCAATTTTCATGTATTCTTATTTTGTGATTCGTTTATTGAAATGCTTGCGACTAAGGATTGTTTCGAGGATTCTGTCCACATTACAGAAATAGAGACGTATATTGTATCTTGTGGTTGCGATAAAATAAAGTTCGGAATATTTTATCGATCACATTGAAAAGTCGTAGAATATGTTGTTAAACTTCGTCGAAAATATTGAATAGTAATCAGATAGTGATTTGTTATTTCATTATTACATTTCCATTTATCCAATACGTCCTTTAATGATCGCTGCGGCAACCACCTTGCGACCGATCTGTTTGCGACCAGCGGGAGCTGCAGCTGCAGCTACAGTTGTGGTTGTTGCTGGTGCTGCAGTTGCTGCAGGCGCAGCAGTTCCAGCCGGGGCGGCTGCAGAAGTTGCTGCAGAAGCTGCAGTTGTGGCAGGTGCAGCTGCAGCGGTGGCTGCTGGCGCTGCGGTTTCTGCAGCAGCTGCAGGAGCCGGAGTCGCTGAAACGAATCACAGCTTTAAACTCGATTTTTAACGTTCCCATGACGAGATGTGGTGGATACCTGCGATAGTGCAAAGAAGGAGTACCAACGGAAATGTCAGATCTCGATAGGCGAGTTCTCAAGTACGGTACACCCGAAAATCACTGACCCTGCTGCTGTCCATTCTTCTCCTTCTTCTTGGCCGCCACTGCCACGGGGCGACGGATGAATCGAGCGACGCGAATGTGCGGGAAGAATTCGCCGTTGGCCGGCTGCTCCAGCGCAGAGACAGAGTTTTCCATCTTTGAAGGGGCTGCAAGTAAGAACACGTGTCCCTCTTTCATTTCCATTTGATAAAATGAAAACATCAAAGAAATTTTATCACGACATTCAAAGTACGTTAAATTACAAACAACTCACACTCGGCGTTCATTGGAACGGAAATTGCGAGAATGGCGAGAAGGAGAGGAAGATATGACGTCATCTGAGGTTATAAAAATGCTATCATTTAAAATATGAAACGCTACAGTTAAGCAACAATGAGAAAATTCATAAAATAACATTTAATAATGCATGAGCCCAAGAGACGACGGGGGTGCTCCCAGGGTACAAGAGGAGTGCAATGAGGGTTCACCCCTCTCTCTCTAGCATGACGCGGCGTTGTTCCTTGATACCATCTCTATGGAGTCCTCTACCCTCTGGAGGAGATTAGATCGCGAGAAGGGTCATAGGAAAGGCTGAGAGAACACGAGATAGCGTTTCGAAAAAAATAGAATTGTATTACTTTATTGGCGGTTTCAACATGAAATATCGGACATGTTACAGATATGATCAGGATAATGAAGAGAGAATAGTTACATCAAAGAAACAGTAGTATAGTAAGAGTTGTCTTCCCTTAGATGGACCTCCAGACCGAGTTAGATGAGAACCAGCTAAGACTCCAGAGGAAGCTTGCAATTTTTTCAAATGTAGATGCCTTTTCGCTGCTTTGGGGCGTCGGGGCGACGGCCTAAAACGACGACCATTGTTGCTCCCTTGTAATCACACAACATCCCGTTGGCATCGTGCCAGAAACGTCTCTCGTTGTCTGACTCTCTCACATGGCGCGCTCTCTCGTCATTTCTCTCTTTCTCTAACTCGTTCTCGCCGACTCTGTTTCGAATGATGTGAATCACTGCAGCAGGTCGAACGGTTCGTTTGCCTCCTGCTTGGAAAAGCACGATGAGTGTACGTCAATCTCACGTTCAATGTACTAATTCTCTCACATTTCTTCCCTCTCTCGGCTGAGTATCGGCATGGCGAAAGAGGGAAGAACTGTCAGAGAGATGTGCGCATAACGTACATTCCTTACTTTTTAAAGTCTATTCGCGACCACCACAGGAATGGCATCTTGCACCACTAAAGGACAGGAAATATATTTACTATGGCACTGCTGAAGCCCGGAATCATAAAAAAGGAATCTAAGAACAATGATTCCTGAACAATGAACAATGTCATTTCAAATGTTTATTGCAAGAGCGTATCGATTGGCCTGTTCCGCGATTCAGCTTTAGTGCCTTCACTGTGTTATATACCCTGCTATACCATGCAATATACCGTAAATATATTTATGTACCCTGTCCTCCGACATTCTGCGTTTCGCCGCTTCCTTCTCATCCTTAATTTTAGCTGCGTTCTCCGCCCGAATTCGCTCAGAATCTTCAATGGATGGGGTGAACCGAGTAATTGTCTGACCCTCTCAATTCTGCAAGCTCTCTCGCGCTGGCTGATCGATGAGAGAGCATGTAGAATACGGAGAGTTTGATCATTACTTGGTGAATCCAAATCAGTGCAATACAAATTGGATATTTTGCAATAGAGCTGCAACGTTTATGTGCAGGAAAAAATTGCCGAATGGAGAGAAAGAGTGCAACAACTCGTCTCTCTAAATTTACTTTTCTCATACACGCTCCTGATTCTTTCTGAGGCAAGTTCGGACCGGGCAATAATGAAGAAGAGGGAACATGTCTGAACTCACTCTCTTCCCGTTCTTTCATCCCTTGTCTCAGCTCAGCGAGCGCCTGTGCATCAACGGAGCCGGGCTGCGAAATTTTAATAAGTTATTTACGCATAAATTGAGATAAAAATTTAATTGCTATCTAATTAAGGCTAATAATAAATAGTTGTGTCAATTGAAAAATACGATGTTTCTATTCATTGAATTTCCAGAAGACTTCTTTTAAAAATATTTTAATACATGCTGTAATTTGCTCACCTCAATTCTCTCATTCGTTGCCTTAGCCACGAGGGCGCCCATAGGCAATCCCATTTCCATTTGCCGTTTCGCATTCTCCGATAATATTTTTAACACATCAAACGGATTAGCCGACTCAATTTTCGTATTAAGATCCGTAGTGAAGGCGTTGTATGCTCTGATATCGGACAGCGCTTAAATTAGGCTTAATTTTTTAAAAGATAGTTAAAAATGAATAAGCTTGCTTACAGTCTGATAGTAGTGGTGGAACTAACGCAGCGAGCAGGAAAAGTAGCGAAATCATCGCGGACTTGGAGAAGTGGTCTCTAATTTATTTTATTTTATTAATGTCGTACACATTTAAATAAAATCTCGAATAAATGAAAAAAAGAGAAAGATATTATTATAGAGGTTTACAGGACGGGGATCTGGGCAACCACTCTCTAATAAAGGAACACCTTTACTCAGCGCTAATGGGGTAGATCTACTTCAGCTTGGGGGAATATCTTCCGTCTGGTAGGGGGAAGATCTACTTCAGACTGAAGTAGATCTCCCCCGTATCTTCTTCGTAGCTGACGCCTGTCTTCCTTCTATCAGTCAAGCTTTTTCCCGATTATACGCTGTTATTTTTGATAATACTGTTTTTATATGTTGATTTCTTCTCAACGAAGGCATCTGATTGACAAATATATAATATACAGCGGAATGAGCTTCCATAAGACTACTTTTTGGAGACGCCGTATAGCTGAAGTAGACCTCCCCCCTAGCTGAAGTAGATCTACCCAATAACTGAAGTAGATCTACCTTGGCCCAAAACTGAAGTAGATCTCCCCACTGCCAGACGGAAGATCTCTCCCACAGCTGAAGTAGATCTACCCTCTCCCATTTTAGCTGAATTAGACCTCCCCCCGATCTGAAGTAGCTCTACCCCATAAGCGCTGAGTAGAGCTTCTCACAAATTTGCGCTCTGTCACTCCACGAGGCCGAACTTAAAAAAATGTATAGGAAATGAGGGAATGAAATGGGGGAAGTGAGTGGGATTGCCAAAATGTCGTTTCACTTTCATCCAGACGATCTTGTTCCTAGTGACTATTTATTTATTTATTTATTTTATGTATTTATTTGAGGGGGGCGCGGGTGTAGCGAAGGGTATGACGGCAATTAAAGAAACGATGAGGAAAAAAGAAATATCTAAATATGAATGAATACGGATCGGGGAAGGTGAGGGGAGGGATGCAGGCTAGACACGGAAACACAATTGGCCACTTGTGAGATTGCAGGCCACGCCTATTCACACACATTCGCCAGAATAAGTTAGCCTTTCCCAGGCTGTCGACACAAGTACAAGGCGAGAGATCGAAACTGTATCTCAAAAAATAGATTTTTGGAGTGAAAAAAACATATTTAAAGTCTTCTTTGGCTGTTTATTCTGTTGACTCACTGCCGAGTCTGTCATAGTAGTGGCCTTGCCTTCCTGATGATAACTATCTCTCTCAACTCACTTTCATTGTCTCTTTGTGTGGCGGCGCGCTATAAAAGCGCCCCGTGCCTATCATGATCAGTCGGTGCTCTGAGAGATCTCCTCCTCGATTAGTCATCTCTTCTTGCTCCCACAGAATGAGCTAAGATATTGTACAGTCTTAGACTCAAAAAGTCATTGCACGGCGCCTCACTGCAGGGAGAGATTATTGCACCAAACGAAGGGGTTAAGTAGTGTAAGCCTATGAAAATAATTCGAGAGAGCAATATTGAGACTTTGCTGAGCTCAAAAATCAATTGTTCAAAGCATACACATGACTGTTGCATTGGGACCGCAAATCAAGGTTAAAGATGACTCGGACTTTAGGCCTTAGTTTGAGGCTCGAACGGGAAAGTCAAATTCATGCTACGTCCTTCTCTGTCGCCCCTTCTCACATTTTATTAGTAATGTAAGAAAAACGATAGGGTAGGGCGAGAAGACTTGGGTGGTCTACCCGCATGATTCCAATCATCCAGAAGACGCGAGGAACTATTCGAAAGTATCGAGAGTCCCACTCGACACTTCTACACACCTACCCATGTTCCTTTACTGGAGTCTTGAGCATTTGTGTCATGTACCGTTCAAGAAATCACGTTAAATCACATTTGAATGACATTTACGGAACTTTATTGCTTAAATACAATATCAAACATTTATGGTGTAAATTATGTGTCTTGCAAGCTACGAAGCGGTTACTATCCTCATCCTCCCTTTGATCGACCACCAGACCGACTGTCTGATCTCGAACTGCTTGACCTCCCGGAATTGAAACTTGACGACCCCCAACTAAGATTAGAAAAGAATCTTGCAATCTTTTGAAAAATATTGAGAGATCTTCCCTCCTTTGTTTTCGGGCTTTGTGGCGACCATCTGAATTAATGATTGGTGGAATGCACACAGCAAAAAGGTCTTATATGATGCCCCTAACCCCCTCAAAAGTCTTATATATCAGACTTTTGTTCTTATATATAACCGATATATATCAGACTTTTTCTGCTATGTGTGTAACTTCGTTCGTTTTTCGAAGTATGTGTAATCAGCTAATTGGGAATCTGGAAGCTTAATATGTTGTAAACTAGAAGTAAAAAACCTAATCGGTTTATCCCCGTATGCGCGCCTCCTCTACTTTTGCTGTTCTTTCTTTCTCAGCAGCTTCCTCTCGACGATGATTTGCATCTGAAAAAAATTATGAATATATTTTAAAGGAAAAAAAGTAAAGGCATCCCCTTATATACGCTCCAAGTCCTGAGGGAGTTACTGCTAAGATAGTAGTAGCTAGCTCAGGACAAAAGTGCGAAATAATCTGTTGCACGTAGTTTAGGTGTGCCGATGGTCCTCACTGAAGATGGTTTAAAGCTTCCCGTGATGTAAAAAAATAATAAACAATGGATAATCTTTATTGTGGCACCTTGCAACACTCTCAAGGACTACACACGCAGAAAAATGTCTTGTAAATAAGACATTTTGTCTGCTAAGACAAGGGGGTCTGATATACAAGACATGATGTCTTCATTTTGTCTTATATGACAGACCCCATGCGTATAGCAGAAAAAATGTCATATTTACAAGACATTTTTCTGTGTGTGTAAATGCTCAAATACGCAACTGAACTCACTCTCTTCTCGTTCTTTCATTCCTCTTCTCACTTCAGCGAGTGCCTGCGCGTCAACCGAACCGGGCTGCGAATTCATAAATGACATAAATTTAAATTAATTGTTATCAAGTTGTGGTAAATATTGGAGACCTAACCAAGTTTCACGGTTGTTTCCACGTACACAAAAGGCACGTTTAACAACTCTTGTTTCTCGTTTAAAAACATTCTTTAGCATACATTGTGCAATTTGCTCACCTCAATTCTCTCGTTGATTGCCTTAGCAGTGAGAGCGCCCATCGGTCGTGCCATTTCCATCTGCTGTCGAACATTCTCCGATAATATTTTTAGCGCTTCCAAGGGATCAGCCGAATCCATTTTCGCATCCAGATCCTTCATAAATGCGTTATTTGCTTTGATGTCGGACAGAGCTTCAATTAGGAATATTTTAAAAATACTTTTCAGAAGATTGAGAAATACGTTTTAAAAATGAACACGCTTACAGTCTGATAGTGTTAGTGGAACGAAGGATGCTAGAAGGAAGAGCAGCGAGATCATTGTGGACACTGTAACCAAGTCATTATTATAATTATACAAGCATTAAACAAAAAGAAATAATCAGCACATTCAACGAGGGTTAACTGATGCTAAGTAAAGCACGACGCCTCCCTTCCATGGGGAGAATAATGCAAATTAACGTGAACGAGGATTAGCAGCGCGAGTCTTATGCTGTACAAATATCATCGGGGAAATTTCCGCAATAAAGGGTGGAAAACTCGTGTAACTCAGCTCAAAATGAACGAAATCGCTCCAATCAAAGTTCAATGCACGCGAGATTTTACCCAAAGTGCTTCCATAAAAAATATTATATCGAAACTGTATCTCAATTGTTCCCGGGGGCCTGTAATCTCTCGCGATACCTGTCTTTTCGGAGCACAAATAGTAATAAGATACATTTTACACTTTCAAGAGCGGTTGTAACGGAGAAACTGATTTTCAATTTCAATATCTTTGTGAAAATTAATGTTCATTTAATGACATAAGATGTACCAAACGAAAAAAATCTAAGTTAAAGGAAGACTGGAAGTCGCATTTGCCTAGTTTATTCTTAGTGTTATGCACGAGGCCTCCCTTCCTAGGGGGGATTAGTGTGTGCGGGGAAGGAGTGGGGTCAAGTAGGATTAACGAAGAGGCGCAATTCTGAGAGAATAACGCATTTCAGTGTAAATTTTTGCCTCTTCACGGCCCATGAAAGATTCGAAAACGAATAGAGAGAGGTTTGTTAAAAACAATAATATTAGTTTGAACGCAATTACTATTGTACGCCCAAAAGCTCAAATGTACAAAACATCTATAGGTACACATTGAATGCGAAGAGCGAAGAAACGAACCTCAAATACGCGAGTCACGTGAACAAGGCGGAGAAGTGAATGATGCAGCGAGCGCTATAGTTCGAGGATTCCGATTTAGCGAATGGCCTTGCCACTCAAGGATAATTAGCAATCTCGCTAAGGATAAATACAAAAATGCCACTGCACACAAGTGCAATTCATTACACTTAGGTAGAGCAAATACAAAGAAGAAATACAAAATAGGAAGTAATGAATTAGAACAGAAATTAGAAGTCAAGGATCTTGGTTTCTTAGTAGGACAGGCCCTTACTTTCTCCAGTCATTGCACGGCCGTTTCTCAGAAGAGTACTACAGCCTGCCACATCATACTAAGAGCCCTACGAACTAAAAACGTTGAAATGCTCTTGAAAGCTTACACGATTTATATTAGACCCATCCTAGAAAGTGCCTCTATGGTCTTCAACCCCTATCAAAAACAAGATCAAGCGGTTCTCGAAAAAGTTCAGAACTATTTCACGAGACGGCTATACATGCGTTGCCACAATTTCACATGACAGACAATGCCCAGTGAGACTATTCGGAATATGCAGTTAGGACTAGATTCATTAGTTAAGCGCAGAGAGGAAATAGACTTGAAGACTGCCAGTAATCTTCTGAGAGGCAAATACAAAATCTCTAAAAAGAGACCACATCATTTTTGCTACTATTTCACTAGGAATGGAATGAATTTCACAAATTGTGTCTCAGCATCAAACTACAGACAGTATAGTTTCTTCCCTAGAGCGGCAAGGCTTTTTGTAAATTCCGGTAATTCGTCCAGTTTCGCTGAGTGACCAACCCCTTCCCCCGATATTTCGCTTGCTAATGTTATTGTTTCTAATTTGTATCCGCGTTTTTCCTTGAGAATTCGCATAAATATATATATGAGGATAGATCAAAAATGCATTAATGGTATGTGAAGATAAATTCATTGTTAGAAGTGAGAAAAAAATAGAGAGATATTGTTTTATAAGATGATCATTAGTTTCCACGTAATAAGGAATGATTCAATGCGCTCTGACAACTCATTTTGATAAGATGGTGAAATTCCAGTTCCATTTGAATCTCCTAATTGAATATTGGACGAGGTGAGAGTTGAATTGTCACGGAAGATAAGAATCGAGCCACATCCATTTTCTGTGCAGAGCGGGCGAACAGCGTTGTAAACGTACTTCCTCATTTCCGAAGCTGAACCAATGTTGAAATTTTCCCTGAAAAAAGTAGAGCTGTCAACGGCTTCCTCAAACGAAGGTCGTAATTCATATTTATTTTTAGCTAAGCTCCTTATTTTAATTGTGCAAAACAGTGTTTAGTTATGGATTAGGCATTAGGCATTTGTAATTATGCTTCTTTCTTGTCATTGAACCACTTCTGCGCTCTCAGAGCGCGGGTTTCTTCCATTTTGTATTGGAACACATACGCGTCTATTCCTCTTTTGTCTTGTATGCTGACGTCAGTCCAATTGGCGAACGACAGCTTAGCAGAATGTGTAAAAACGTCCATTTCTTCGGGCTTCTTCGCCAAATCAATGTTGAATCGCCTCGCTTTAGACACGATTACGCGATAGTCGCGACTGAAATTTTCTCAATTTTGCGGAATTTAATTAGTTCCTAGTTTACCATAAATGACTTCCAAATAGCGTCAGAGCACACTACATATTTCAATGCTGAATTAAAATCCCACTTTTCTGGTCCGTGCATTCGGAAAATATCGCGAATGAGAACCGCGGTTTCGTTGTACTTATCCGATTCTACTATCGGCTCAAAAGCCGTGCCGAGTGCTTGCAGAGTAAAGCGTATGCTAATTGCAGGCCACATAATCTGGAAAATCGAAAATTAGGGCAGAGAAAATGCATTTTCTAATCGATGAGGTATCTCTAACCAGCATATATCGACTCCAGTCTTCAACGTGAGAACCAATTCCTTCGATTTTATTTGCTGTGATATCCATAATTTCTGTTGCTTCAGTGTTTGTGTTAGAACAGGCAACGGTAAACAGAATCTGAAAGAAGAAGAAAATCATTTTTAAACAATATTAATTATATTGAAAAGGTTACAAAAAATATTATTGCGCACTCTCTTGATCTGGAAAATTCAAGCTCATTGCCATACATGACGTCACTAACATTGAAATTGTAATAATTTTGGATGATTCTAACACTTTTTTGAAGATCGATATTGAGCCGCGCCACTGTATTCATCAGAGATATTGTAGAGTGATTGTGATAACTGCTGATCATTCCCGGCATGCACCTACAAAAGATAACGAAATAAACTATTTACCCTGATAAAGATGAGCTCTCAGAGACGAAAGTTACTAGGATTACATGTAAGTGAATTATCACTAATTGTTAGTGCTTTCCTTACATGTAAGTGATCACTTTGCGTACACATTCTAGTGATCTTTTATACGAATTTCTTCGAATTATAAGGCTGGTGCGAAAGTTTTTGCCGATTTTTGGGGTGTTGAAATTTCTTGTTTTCTTTTTACAAGGATTGATCGGAATAGAAGTGTTAGTGGCGACTAGTGAGGCATACACTTGCCTTTAAAATGCGCACTCCATTTACTCTGATAGTCTGATAGTACTAAAATTATGACGGATCAAAGTTGGTGGGTCGACTTATATATTTGGTCAGTTATCGGGCTCGTGCTCCATGATAAGTCAACCGTATCCAATGACACTACTATATCTCGATAGCAAGTGTGTAGGGCATGCAGCGATAGCATAATAACGGATTAGACAGCTGCGTCCTGCCAAAGAAATGTTCTTGAAGTTGAGGGCTCAGATGTCAGTTGACTGAACTTGGATATTTCTATTGCTCACTTTCCAACGAATGGAGCATGTTCTATATACTCTGGTGGGAAACAATTGAGAAGTCATGCTCTATCAAAAGCGCTGAAAGGATGGACCATTGGGATGTCGGTTAAGATCATATAACGCGAGAGATCACGGATAATTTTTGCGAGGTCGGAAATGAGGTTCACATGAGTGTTTCGCTTTTCACTGTACATCGAACACTGAGATCAACCTACTATTTTATTAAGCAACCACTAGAGTATCAGATATAATGAATATTTGGTCCACAAATCTCGAACATTCGAACAGTGATCAACCAACGAAATCTCTAAAATTTAACATTTCTACAATTTTCATAGATTTAATGTATTTTACAAAACTTGACATATTTTCCTTCTAGAAGATGCTAGCTTAGGAAGTCTAGTGTTGCTATAAATAGGGTCATTTACTAAATATTTTCAACGCATGCAAATTTGGGATGTTTCATTATAACAAGATCTGGAGATAATCTTGGAGCGCCTACTTTTTTGACTGTATCATGATTATTTTTATTGCCAAATTAGTTTGAAAGCCTTGAGTCTCATACTTGCAAAACTATTCGAAAGAGAAGACCTCTATGTACTCACAGTTGCATGTGTTTCTATAGGGAACCATTTGGGATAATACTCTAGCTCGCTGAATATTTTTCCAAAACCCGGGCCCTTTTTGAGAAATTTATTTTCATTTTTTCTCTCTGATAGGACAACCCAAATATCTTTGCGTGGTATCACTATAGAGACCAAGGATGGTACTACATAAATTATTGATGGTAGGTCGTAGGCATTTTCGACTAGCGGGATCGGGCAGCGCAAACTCTAGTAACAAAATCGGCTAGAACTTTCGCACCAACCTTATAAACAAATCCTCCTCTTTCCGTTCGCTTCACTAGCTGTTGGATTTTTTTTTAAATATCTCGAAATGAAGAGATTAATTTACATTTCTTCGGTCAGACGACTCCCGACTTCTTTCCCTTCGAAACTTGGGAATATGTCTGAGCATGAACTACATTACACGACTGAAGCACTGGAAGTGAAGTAACAGAGCAGCCTGGCCTAGTTCATCCTGAGGAAAAAGTTCAAAAAATACAAAGGAAGGAGTGTCTTAAAATTTGGAATGTACATTCATAAAAAAATGAAATCTAATAGTAATTTTAAAAAAAAGAGTCCTGACCGTTGACTGCATTGCGCTCCTCCTCAATTCGTGCGATGGCAATATCTGAAACGACCGACCAAATCATCCCATTGTTTAATGCAGTGAACAGCGTACCCGACCGGTCTGAAATGGTCTCGTCATTTCGAACTCTCTCACCCTTCGAGAGTGTCGGCGAAATGAGCAAACCATTTCAGACTAGTCGGGTACGCTGTTCACTGCACAAATTTACTCAAACGTTTCGTGTGCCCGTGTTTCGTGTACCTCCTAATCCCTTGAACACCATTTTGACTTCAAAAACCGCGGTGGGAAGGGGAGCGGGGAGGTGAGAGAGCGAGAGAGAACTCGAGTGCCTCCAATTTCCCCACGCTCTTTCACCTCCCCGCATCTCCGAGGTGTTTAATATAGCGAATACAGAGCGTGCCCTGGTACAAGAGGAACCTGAGATACACAATTAGGCACATGCAATTCTTGAGTGAATATCCATCTCAGAATCACGAGTGTCAGTTTATTTTCTAAAACATATTTTAAGGCGCGTGAATCGTAAGCACTCGGAATTGAACGCATACAAATTAGAGTTTGAAATTCGAGTAAATAATTGAATTTGCACTCTTCATTTCACACACTCTCTCACCGAACGATTGATGAGAGAGTGTGCGAAATGAAGAGTGCTAATTCAATTATTTATTCAAATTTCAAACTCTAATACAAATGTATCAGAAAGTAGTCGGCATTTAATCAGCCAGAGAGGAATCGGTTGTGTGGTTGTACGTGTGCATCACAGGGAAAAATGTATGTCATATTTGGCTCCTGAACTGCGTTTGTATGTCATATATAACATACTGTATGTTATATATGACATACAAGCGCAGTTCAGGAGCCATATGTGACATACATTTTTTCTGAATGATGTGTTATCACTATCTTATATCTATCAGGGTGTTGATAAGCTCCTGTTTCTGAATGCTTCCTGCACACCGCACCCGCGCAATGCTCCCACTTGGTGCACAAAATACAAAAGCTGGAGTAGGATGCAGAAATGTGACAGGCCAAGCTGCTGTGAACAGTTGAAGACATAATGGACTCACCCATAGCCAAATATCCAAAACTATAGCCCATTTTCATCGTCTTATTAAAGTCATTCCTCGATCGTAATTGATGTGCGAATCCTGCAAAAAGTGTTCCTAAATATGGTATTAGAAATAATTCAATTCATACTACACAGAAAAAAATCAAGTGAAGAAATTCAGTTGTAGTCGAATGTTTGTAATGTACGTGCGGATCGCTTCAATATTCAGTACCCCTGCAGACAAAGCAGTGAATTTTTCGACCCGCTCTATTGTCGACAGATTGCAATTTGCCCGAAACGTCTTGTCGATAAACTGTATTTATTTACGAGTTCTATGCGAGTTATAGTTTCTAACTCCCCTATAGTTTCTTTTGAAACGCTCTATCATTTCTGCATTGTATTGTGTATCTATAATTTTTGCACGACGACTGTTAGTGAACTTAAAATGTCAAGTAAAGTATCACCTCAAGAATACCAGTTAACGAGGACTGATTCTTGCAAGCTTCAATGAACGCTCTGTTAGAGGTTCTTCTTATTCCATAAATCGGATGGATGACGTCTTTAAAATGCCGTTGCAAGTAATCCAACTTGTCAGTGACGTTCTGCAAATAATTGAGTAGGGGATTTTTTGAATTTTATATAGTTCATGTTTGAAAAAAACAAACTAACCGTCTTGTAGTCATTCTCAATTTGATGTTTTGAAGAATAGGAACTGCTGTTGAGCTGATTCGCTTGTGCATCAAGAGCTAAACAAGTTGAATAAGATAGAGAACATTATAAATAGGGATCTTATTTTTTTAAATATATACATTAAAAAAACTCACATTTTAATCGAGTTCTCATTGCAAAGTCCTGTTCGAACATTGCTCTTAGCTGGTTGGTATCATACTAAAAACATGAAACTGTTTACACTTTTTCGATATTGCCAATCGGAGTCCGAAACTCGTAAATCTATTCATGTAAGGTCTTTGAAAGTCAGCTCACTGAAAAATCGGAATCTGCTCCATCGGCGATAAGTTTTCCTACAGAACTACCCAACTGGAGCAGTTTGGGAGCATTGCGATATAAAACTCCCAACGAGCTTAGCGGATGCCGACCCAATGAGGGACCGATGGCCAAAATATGGTCAGAGAATTCCTTGACATTCGAGAGAACTGCAAAAGTATTGATGTAACAGCGATACATCTTCTTCCTTTCCTATTATGCTGAAATATATGCGAAAAAAAGAAATAGAAAAGAGTGAAGAGCAGCAGTCTCATGCTATAACTTACTGTCCGATGGAACGGAAGTTGTTGATGTTGCTGCAGTAGTAGATCGTGAAATCGTGGCTGCAGCTACATTGATGGTCGCTGCTGATGCTGCAGGTTGCGGCGTTTCTTCAGCAGCGGCTGCTACAGATTCTGTGGTACCCGGTGGTGTAACTGTAGGGTGTGTTGATTCGTGCATCGTATCAGTATAGTTTTTTTTTGTTTGATGCCATGACAGTTGCAGATGTGCTTGTAATAGTATCAGCTATTGCCGCAATAGAGGCGGTCTTGGCTGCAAAAAGAATTTAAAAATGATTTTGTAAATCAAGTAGCACACACACGACTATATTCCAACAGCTCCTACAATATCTCACATAAATTGGATATGATGTTAAAACGCGTTCTCTGTAAGAGCGCAGGACTGGGCGGCACAACTCATTCAAAGTGATCGCCCAGGGGTCAAACTTTTTTCTGATATAGAGATATAACATGACTGGAAAATATAAAAAAAATAAAAATGATTTTTTTTCGAAAATATTTTTTTATCGATTTTTCAAAAGTTGACTTTTCATGTGTCTTTCATTAGTATATTTTAATATATCTAAGAATGTTTGTCAAAAAAATTCAGCGCTTTTCGAACACTTTGGATAAGAATAGAGCCGTGTATTGAGCTTCACCAAAAATTTCAGTTTCTGCTTATCTGATTATCGATTTTTGTTCCTTGTCGTCCAATCCCCGTGATTTTGTAGGTAAATGTGCAACTTTTGATGCTCTTTCAAATGGTATACATTTGGCTTAGTTTGAAAGCCCAGAAAAAAGTTTTCAACAATTTTTGAGATTGGGCTGCAACTCTGAGTGGTCACGGTCGAGTCAGTGTAGAAGTACTTTTACTCCCAACAAATCCTTTGTGAAGTTCACGATTCGATTCTACGGTAAAAAACACACAATATATATCGGAGCCAAGAGCAACAAATCATGGGAACAATTTTTGCCAAAGTAAAGTTTCACCAGAATGGCAAATTTCTGCGAATATCACTATCGTTTTTCGTCCAAAGTGGTTTAAAATTCATGATATTTCGGATTTATATATAACTTTTGATGCTCTTTCGAATGATCTATAACATGAAAGCACAATAAAAAAATTGAGTAAAAATTTTTTTTTCGTAAAAAAATTATCGATTTTTCAAAAATCAATATTTTGTGTATTTCTCACGTTTAAAATTTACTTTACATCTAAGACTACATGAGAAAAAAGTTTGCATCCGGGGCGACCACTTTGAATGAGTTGTGCCGCTTTCCTCAAATTTCACTGCGATCTTACAGAGAACGCGTTTTAACGTGTACAAGTGCTTACCTTGAGCCACATTTAAGTGTGCTCTTCTGACGATTTCAGCTCCGACTAGTCGACGAATATGTGCGGGCACTCGATCATTTATGTTCACATCTCTCAACTCCTCATTCAACGTTTTCTGCTCAATCGATAGAACAACCGGCTTGTTCGTGCCGGATTGAGCTAAAACAGTCAACATTACGCCCGTGCATCTATATTCAATAGTACAATACAATACAATACAATATTTTATCAGTGTCGCTTTAGGGGCGTTGATCAAGATGAGGTTTCGCATTGGTTTCAGACGTGGTCGATGGTCTTCTTTAGAATGAGTCATTTTGTCCAGAATTGAGCTTCGGGATCGCTCTTCTTTCCATATCACAGACCAAGGATTTCGGCTGGAAAAAGAAGGAAACGATCTTACGAGCTTGACATTGCAGATGTTACGTTCGAAGGAAGAGAGACAGTTCCTGATTTCTTGAATCTGTGTTTTTTTTTCCAAACTCAAATCATCAATCTCAGAAAGAGATTCATCGAGTCTATAAACCGAGGGACCAACCATCTTATTTAGTCATACCCATCACACGGTGACCAGTCCGGCTTGGATGGGGTTTCCGATCTTGTTGAGTGGTCGATGGCATAGACGAGGGAAATTGAGGGAAAATCAGTTATTTGTATGCCTTTGTGACATATTAATGTATAGCAATCCCATGTACCCATAACACAACGATAGACGTCCAACACCATTTATTGAGATATACGGTAGGACAGGAGGACAATCTTCTGGGGACGGCACGTCCCGACGGGGATCTTCATCTGACGGGGTCTTCAGTTAGGGGTTAGAAGTACCGTGTGGTGAGATATCCCTCTAGACCTTTATCTCGTGGGAGGTACGGTCTAGTACGGTCATCTCTGCCACGAAGGGACAGGGTACCGGAGTACTGCTCTACTGCTGAGAGAGAGACTGACTGACTGCCAGACAGACTGACCGGAGTGGTAGGGGAATCCACTCCTTTTATATCGTCTGAAGATTGGGAACAAAGGACCATTTCATAGTATTAAACAGGATTAGACTGTCATTACAGAGGTCGAGCATAGTCTAATCGGATAATGAGCTGATCCGATTGGCTGACTATAACTAAATCCTCCTCTCCATCAGAGAGAAATGGAGAGGGACCGCTCGCGACGACTGACAGACTCGGGAATGACAACTATTCAATAGAGGGACAACTAAAGAAACGAACTGTAGCTTTTCAAGTGTTCAAAAATAGGAGATTAGGCTAAAATAGGTTGAGCAAAGCAAATTCAGGAACTCACATTCCGCATGAGTTTGTAGTAACGTAGTACCGATGAGAAGTAAAAGAAGTTGGGAAAATTCCATGAACAGCTGAAATGGCAGTTTAAGTATCGTACAACGACAGCAACAACAGAAATCAAAATATATCGCGAAAGCGATCCTGAAAGATGAAAAAAAAAATAAAATAAAAATTCACAGACTCCGGAAGGGGCCTGCGTGTAGGGACAATGCAGAATTCTGATAATGATCGCTTATTATTGTCTAGTTTCCATACAGGTCGGTCGAGTGTGCACAACGATGAGATAGTACTCTCTAGCAAGACTCGACACTCATTAGTGCCATCTTGAATCCTACCCAGTGGCAACAGTTAGAGAAGGATCTGAGAGAAGGGCCACAATTCAAGTGAGAACACGGGAAGAAATGATGAGATAATTAGGTGAGCTGTAGATAAACCAACTTGCTCGTATGGAAAACTAGCCGGGATGTATTGAGTTTAAATCACAACTTTCTAACAATAAATAAGGTACAAAATACTTCTCTTTGCATTCTTATGTTGCATCTTGTAAGTTTTATATGGTCGTTTTTGAACAAGATTAGACATGTTTCTCACATCGCATTACGCGTTTCAATGATTCCCCACGCTCTCCGGTTCGATTGGCCAAAGATTTCATGTTTTTGTAATAGTTTAAATGCTAGAAGGATAATGAAAAATTACATTTCTTATTGTTATACTTAGAGGATGAATGTCAATTTCCATGAATAAATCAAAACTCCGGAATATTCGGTGATTTCTATCTCGTGAGCAGCATCGTTTCCGTCCGAGTCACCGTAGCGAAATGCCGTAGGCCTGGAAGTTGAGTTTTGCGAACGAGTCTCTTCATTTCCCAAACTCTCTTCACCGGTCGGTTGACTAGAGAGTAGAGTTTGAAGTACGGGTAAATAATTCGATTCGCACTCTTTATTTAGCACACTCTCTACACCGGTCGATCGGTGAGAGATTGTGTGTTTTGTGTGTGTGTGATCTGAGTTAATTATTTATCCGAATTTCAATCTCTACTAGACAGTATGCAAAACCAAGAAAGCAGGCCCCTTTTTAAAACTCTACCTTGTGGATGGCTCTTTCCTAACAACCACAGCTGAGTGGAATCCGTTTTCAGTGTAGAGCGGTCCAACGGTTTCTTCCAAGGCGTCCAACATTTTCTTGATTGTTTTGACAGCGAAATTATCTCTTCAAAATCAATAATTTAACAGTCTCATTACGTCACCCAATTAACCTGAGTGTCTTGATGATCACCTTCTTATTGTCGCTGAGCCATTGTTGAGCTGCCGAAGCTCGCGCGGGCGCCGCTTTTTCGTATTGAAACACGCGGAAAGCTATGCCACGAAAGTTTGTGATGCCGACAAGAGTTGACGACATTTCATCGATTGATACGTAATTAACAAGGTTCTTTTCGGATTCATTGTCGAGAATCAGCTCTTCATACACGAAGACTCGATAGTCGTATCTAAAAGGCAAAATTAATTAATATAATTGATAGAAATAAAATTTTCAAACCTGTCTGAACCGCGCTTTCTATACTCATCACGAATGAAGAGAGCAGTTTCGTTGTATTTATCAACTGTGATTATCGAATCAGATCTCGTACCAAGTGCTTGGATTGTAACGTTTGTGCTAATTGTCGGCCAGAGAGCCTGGATTATATTTTAAAGATTATTTTTTACAAATGAATATTATACCTCTCTAGATAGAGCCCACTCACTCATGTGGTTTGCGATACGAGTAATTTTCTCGGAAGTCGCATTCAGTAAATGAACTTTTTTCTCCAGATTCAACGTACGGTGCGCACATTGCTCGGCAAGTATCATCTGTAATCGATCGGATTCACAGATGATTTAGATTATACAATAACAAAACTAATTTCATGTAATTATTGGAATATCTACGAACGTTTTTTTGCAGATCGATATTCAGTCAAGCTACCGTAGCCCTTAGGCCGGTTCTGGTGTTGTTATGGTAGTTGTTGATAAAAGCAGGAAAGCAACTGCAATATGCAATAAAAACAAAATATTTTATAAATAAATAAATAAATATATATATAACATATATGTTGACGCTTTTTTACTGACGACTTTGTAGTGCGATAACTAATGTTTATATATAAAACGGGTCAAACTAATTTGTCCAGAGGGTAGCTGCAGTTTGATTAAACTCATACTTCGAGGCGAGAGTGTAACGCGATATTACTATTATTTTAAAATTGTTAAAAAACAACTCTTTCATGTACTGAAAATGCACATACATTTTGTCAATCCATTTTTTCTTTATTTTGTAATATTTCCATATATTTTTATAAGAATACGACGCTATGTTCGCTGATTTTTTTGAATGCTTTCTTTCTTTTTTGGAAACAAATTGACATTTTTACTGAAATATTTTATCGTATTTGAATCGAGAATAGCAAGGGAGCAAGGGATCTTCGTATATTTCATTTTCCTCATCACGATGTTCTTGGTCTTGAAACATTAATGTTGAATGCTTGTCAGAAGTTACGCCATGAACTTCCAGACAAGACGAGATATGTGATTACAAGAATTTGCACTGCAAAAGTTTGCATTCCTATCGTCCCTCACTCTCGAGAAGTGTTGGAGCGGCAGAAATTGCGAAAATTTGCAGTGCAAAATCTCGCAATTGTGATCATTCCTTCACTTCGAGAAGGGGAGATCGGTCGAATTGCGAGAATTTGCACTGCAAAATTTCGCAATCTCGCTATTTGTTTCTCTGCTGTTTACAAATGACTTTACACAGAGCGTGAACTCTCTGATATGTGTCTCTCTAGTGAATTGGACTCCAGTATATTCTAAAGAGACCTACCCTCTTCTCTACGCCAACTGCTCTGGTTTTCGCCCACCAGTAGTAGTACCAGTGGCTCTCTCACATTCCCATACTCTCTCGTTTTCCACTAGTTGCTCACCTATAGGGTAGACTACTAGTGGAAAGTGAGAGAGCGTGGGAAATTGAGAGGGCCACTGGTACTACTACTGGTGGGTGAAAACCAGAGTGTCGAAAGTACCCGAAAACTTTGGATATAGAAGAACTAACCGAGGACATTATGATAAAAGCAATCAAAGGTTTTCCAAATTTATATAATGTCGATCGATAAATGATAAATGGAGCAATCGACCGTGCACGAAGAGGAGAGATAGTGAGAATGATGGCAATTGTTATTCTGCGTCACTCATTTTACTCATCTCTCTATATCGCACACGGTCGATTGCTCCATTTATCATTTATCGATCGGAGTCGAACCTCTTTCAAACAACAAAATGGAGGTCAGTACTCTTGATACGATAACATTTCAGCCTCATTTTGATGTATGCTCTCGCCTATGTGGAATATCAAGCATTTTTTCATACTCGAATTCAGGCATGAATGCACTGGTAATAGTTTTATGATCTTCTTGTTAGTGTGGCACGCTAGCATAATCCAAAGATAGGGAGCTAAATGTTCACCGTAAATAGTGTATCTACACAGAGCGTGAACTCTCTAGCATGTATCTCTAGCGAGCTCAACTCTCTTAAACAGTTGGCGCGTAGAGAAGAGGGTAGGTCTCTTTTGAATATACTGGAGTCCAATTCACTAGAGAGACACATATCAGAGAGTTCACGCTCTGTGTAAAGTCATTTGTAAACCGAAGAGAAACAAATAGCGAGATTGCGAAATTTTGCAGTGCAAATTCTCGCAATTCGACCGATCTCCCCTTCTCGAAGTGAAGGAATGATCACAATTGCGAGATTTTGCACTGCAAATTTTCGCAATTTCTGCCGCTCCAACACTTCTCGAGAGTGAGGGACGATAGGAATGCAAACTTTTGCAGTGCAAATTCTTGTAATCGCATATCTCGTCTTGTCTGGAAGTTCATGGCGTAACTTCTGACAAGCATTCAACATTAATGTTTCAAGACCAAGAACATCGTGATGAGGAAAATGAAATATACGAAGATCCCTTGCTCCCTTGCTATTCTCGATTCAAATACGATAAAATATTTCAGTAAAAATGTCAATTTGTTTCCAAAAAAGAAAGAAAGCATTCAAATAAATTTCAGAAAATGCTCAGAGATAGGCTGGAAACAAAATAGCACTAAAACATCATAATATCCTGCCAAAATATTTCATCAAAAACCGATAAGTGGCAATTTACCAGAATTGACAGTGAATCATGTAAAAAATGTCTTCGCTCAGCAGTTTTGCGAGACTGCAGCTACCCCTTGGACAAATTAGTTTGACCCGTTTTATATCTAATAAAATGCATCGTGGAAACTAACATGTCGTCGTGTGCGCTACCAAATTCGTGATTTTCCAGGAATCCTGAAAAAGGCCAAGTACTTGGAAATGATCAAAGGGCATAGAAGTAGCAGTGCATATTTTGAGTTTGCCTTGTGCTCCACGTTGCAGCTGGCTTACTGGCTTGCCCCATCTAGCGTGGTAGCTTGCTACTGTAAAATCGCTTGACATGGAACACCTTTACCTTAATATCATCATTACTCGTTTACTTTTGTAAATGTTGTGGCACCCTAGTACAATGTTTATCACGTCAGACGGTAACGTCAGGTGAGGATGTGGTTTCGGAATTTTTATCAGTTTATATTAGTAGTAATAAATAACTAATTGTTAATTACTAATTACTAATTATTTCTTCCCTCCGCAGGCGAGAGATGTGCATCGCCACAAGTGCCACCTCTACGTGGGAATTCTGGAGTCGGGCGTGGAGCACGTGGACATCGCGAAGAGATTCACAGTCGAATTCTGCTAGAACGACTTATCTTTGAACCATGATCTTTGATCTCTGATCCTTACTCTCTGTTCTGTCACACAAATTGCAAAGATAAAGCGTGTTCCGATTGAGTGAATGTGGCCGAGGCGTTTCGATTAGGATGATGATTTTTTTCCAAAAAATATACAAAAAAATAAAATTTCGATATTATATTATTGAACCATTGTGTTTCTTTCTTGTATCCTATCATCTTGTCAAGTTATTCTCTTTCTTTCACGCGACGACAGTGGTGCTTGCTTCTAATTCGCATTGTACCACGTATAAACAGAGAGAAACTACTAATTTTATTTTTGTTTGCTATGTAAATATACCCTCAAAAACATGGTTATCTAACATTTGAGTGGAGAAATTTATTAAATCCCATAATAAAACATAAGTAAATACTGTCGGGAATATGATAGGTACAAGAATGTGGGGGGGTGACAATTCCGCAACCGACATTTCCGCAACGGCATATAACTTTTCTCAAACTCGAGGAATCTGTATGAAATTTTTTCCCCTGTTAGTTATTTGCTCACCTCCATCGATTCGGCTTGTTGCTGTATTTTTCTGACCATTTTGAATTTTCTGCTAATTAGCCAAATTTTAATTAGCTAATTAGTTAATTTGTGGGTTTGAAAGCCCTCGTGATTCTGATCATGATAACACTTTGGTGGAGATATGCAGATAGGTTTAGAGCAGTTAAAAATCTTGTTGCGGAAATGTCGCGTTGCGGAATTGTCACCCCCCCCAAGAATGTAACCTACGAGAAAAGCAATTAAGAAGAGAAATAAATCGATGAGAAGTACAATTTTACATAGTGAACAGCATTTTCCAAGTAATAAAGACTGAATCGATACGCTCCGACACCTCAATTTGAAATGATGATGCCATTCCAGTATCGTATGCATCTCCTAGTTGAATATTCGACGAGGCGCGAGTTGAATTGTCCCGGAAGATAAGAATCGACCCAAAGCCATCTTCTGAACAGAGCGGTCCGACAGAGTCGTTAACGTGATCCAGCAAGTCCCAAGCTGAGGTAGTGTTGAAATGTTCCCTGAAAATAGTAAAGTAATCTACGAAACGCCACCAATCGCGAAGCTCATAGCAAGCTGGCGGAATGAAGAACTGGATTGAAACGAATTAAACGTTTACCGAAATACCATTATAAAAGAAAATATTTCATTTTTATTTTGCGCTCACCTGATCTTTTCAACAATCATTTCTCTCTTGTCGTCAAACCATTTCTGCGCATTCCTCTCTCGATTAGAGTCCACCATTTTGTACTGGAACACTTGCACATCTATTCCTCTAATGTTGGGTATCATAACGTATGTCGAATTGTCGAACGAGCGCTTCGCAAAATGCTCAAAATAATTCTTGATTGGGCTTTCCAAAAGAACCTTGAACAACCTCGCTTCAGAAACGACGATATAGATATAAAAATATAGAATTTTAGATACCTCTTTCTGGATGTGATGACCTGGCACTACTGCGTTTAGCTTTTTTTTAACACCTATACATAGTTATGCCGGTTCATGCTATGCGTTATTAAAACCATGAAAACTAATAACTATTTCCAAAATAAAATCGTTGAAATATGAAGTTTGATCGTACCATATACTCGGATATAAATGTCAGTTATTTCTCTTGGATTGCCAGGTTCTCTTTAGCTTTTAATCTAACTTTACTTACTGTTTTGAAGATCAATATTAAGCCGTGCGATCACATTCATGATCGATAATGTAGAGTGATTGTGATAATTGCTGATCATGCCGGGAATGCACCTACAAAATTAAATTAGCACTAATTGAACTTTTAAATAAAGTATAAAAAAAATTCCGTTTTTTTTCAATCAGAAGCTCTCGAAATTGGGATATTCCGAGGCGATATTTTTAAGATTTTAACAGACACTATCTGACAGGATCGAAATAGGTCCGTACTAGCGAAAAATTTGACTATGCTGAAAAGTTGCCCTAGGTGGTAAACTTGATGCGTAGAGTCCGAAAATGCACCTTAAAATTGTCTCAGCTCAAACCCGGCTGAGATATGTTTCATATGCGATAAAAGGTCAATTTTCGTTTTCGAGAACGGATCACCGAAACTCCTACATAGTTATATTTTCTGAAAGCTCACCACGGGAGGAGTATTTTTTTCGTTTAAACTTTTCATCCAACTTCTTTTTGAAAAAAGTTACGGTAAGTCAAAAAATTAAAACTTTTTTTTGAAAATTTAGTTTTTTCCAATCCAGATTTTTTATTTTATTTTTAGTATCTACGTAAAAAAACTACTACATATACTATTTTTGCGAGGAAAGTTCTTCCCTTGAACGTAGTCATTTGAGCCAAAAAAGTGAAAAAAATCAATAAAAATTATTTTTTGACAATGTCCGAAACAGTAACAGTCAAATATTGTATGCATTAATTTTTGTACTTAAGGAGAAGTAACAAAAAAAATGTCCCACCAAATTTCCAAACATTTTTCTCTCGACAAAACCATGAACCCCGGGTCATGGTCCAAAATATCGAAAAAAATTTTTCATCTTTCTTCGTCCCCATTTGGTGTATGCTTTGGTAGCATAATATATTCATCGCCAATAGTATCGAGGGAAAGCTGACTACAAGTAAATCCAAGATATGGTGAAATATTTTTTCGGCTTTTGAGACCATGACCCGGGGTTCATGGTTTTGTCGAGAAAAAAATGTTTCGAAATTTGGTGGGACATTTTTTTTGTTACTTCTCCTTAAGTACAAAAATTAATGCATACAATATTTGACTGTTACTGTTTCGGACATTGTCAAAAAATAATTTTTATTGATTTTTTTCACTTTTTTGGCTCAAATGACTACGTTCAAGGGAAGAACTTTCCTCGCAAAAATAGTATATGTAGTAGTTTTTTACGTAGATTCTAAAAATATAATAAAAAATCTGGATTGGAAAAAACTAAATTTTCAAAAAAAAGTTTGAATTTTTTGACTTACCGTAACTTTTTTCAAAAAGAAGTTGGAAGAAAAGTTTAAACGAAAAAAATACTCCTCTCGTGGTTAGCTTTCAGAAAATATAACTATGTATGAGTTTCGGTGATCCGTTCTCGAAATCGAAAAATTGACTTTGTTTCGGATCTGAAACATATCTCAGCCGGGTTTGACCTGAGACAATTTTAAGGTGCATTTTCGGACTCTACGCATCAAGTTTACTCTTAGGGCAACTTTTCAGCATTGGTGTATTTTTCGCTAGTACGGACCCTTCAGGCAGAATCTCAAACCTGTCAGAAAGTGTCTGTTAAATCGTAATTACTTTTCATCGGTCCGAAGCCCGGCTTCCATCATATCGTAACTAAATTAAATAAACTAAATAAAATTAAATTAGCACTAATTGAACTTTTAAATAAAGTATAAAAAAAATTCCGTTTTTTTTTCAATCAGAAGCTCCCGAAATTGGGATATTCCGAGGCGATATTTTTAAGATTTTAAATCGTAATTACTTTTCATCGGTCCGAAGCCCGGCTTCCATCATATCGTAACTTCCGAGAAAATCTGGGCATTTATTGGTTCATTGGTGGCACGTAATGATGTACTGTGAAGTTATTCCAACAACATGAATGAAAAATAAAGGTTTCCGGGCGGCAACCACAGTTCAGTAGACGGTGTGTGCTGTATATTACTCTAGAATCGCCGATGGACGGTCTAGTAGCAAATGGTGACCAGACTAGTAGACGGATGGTCGGACTAGTAGCAAATGGTGGACGGTCTAGTAGACGGATGGTCGGACTAGTAGCAAATGGTGGACGGTCTAGTAGACGGATGGTCGACTAGTAGAAAATGGTGGACGGTCTAGTAGCCAAACTACTAGGGCACGCGGAAACGGTGGTCGGACTAGTTGTCGGATGGGCAGACTAGTGGTCGGATGGACAGACTAGTAGCCAAGGGTGGTCAGGCGTTTAGGAAACCACCTAGGACCAGCAAATAAGTGAGCCGCATCCATTATTGATGCACCGACTAGTGGACTAGTGGGCTATTGTATAGATCTGTAATAATCTGTCGATGAGAAATACGATGCGTTATTGACCTAACGTAACCAATAGATGACACGGTAAAATTCCATATTACCTACCGTAACCCGTCCAGGAATGATTACGATTCCTCTTTGGCCAACCATGACTCGCCGGTGAAAAAAACGATTCCACATGATCCTACCGTAATCCGCCGATGTGTGACAACGGTTACTCATCCGACTACCGTAACTCGCATATGTCAAAAACGATTTCATATGATCCAACCGTAAACGGCCGATGTGTGACCACGATCAGTTTTCGGCCTACCGTAACCAACCGTTGTGTTGCTTCGATACCGCATGAGCCTACCGTAACCCGGCGATGACACGATACGATTTCTTATTGAACTACACTAAGCGTGAAGTTACTTAAGTGTATTGTACGCTAGGAGATACACTTGTCTCGGGCAATACACTCAGTATTGCGTGTATTGCCAGAAACCGGCGCATTTCACCTGGAGGAACCTCACCCCGTTTCCTCATTTGAAAATGACCAAGTCTCATGATAGTTGGAGAAGGGGGGGGGGTTCTCATGGGGATATCATATCATAAATAAAAAAAAGAATGTGCTATAGTTGGATGGGTGCAATATATACGATACTCTTGCCAACCATTTCCGCACCAATTGTTGTACAATTGCTTTTATTTGTGTGAATTCCTATTTTTGACGTCCGGGCCAAGCATATCATGATATATTCGGAATCCGTCTTACTTGTATATTGTAACTAAATTAATTTATAAAAAAAAATATATAAAAAAATAAACTACCTACAAATATTTATGAGCACTGGATTACTGTAGGCGCCAAAACTTATGAACTACCATCGCGATATCCGTGAATTTTATTAACCGTATACTGTAAGACTTTTCATTTACGAATTGATCTTTCGAAGGTTTATCGATTTTCTTCTCTTTCCTTGTGTTATTTCGTTTTTATTTTATGCTCAGTCTCTTGCCAGGTTCTATGATTGTTTTCTCGAGAGAGGTCAGGCTCGATTCGGCCAAGGAGTGGCGTAGTTATGGCTGAAGTAAGTTGCACATCGTTGATTTTCTTTCGTAGTTCCTGTTTTATTTGGGAACATTGCGCTCCAAGTTTTGTTTATTTCCGTTATCGTGTAGAAAAGGTTCAAATTGATTCCGGGATCGTACCGTTATTCGCTGCTGTGGTTGTGTGATGCGTGTTCCTTCCTTATTTTACGTCTTTTCACTTTTAATATATTCCTTCTCGCAATTACAGTCATGTCTACCCTCGTCGAGGAGGAGAACATCGTGAACGCAGAGCAGCTTGAAATCAAGAAGGCGCGCATCGAGCCCGCCGAGTCAAAGGTTTGCCACTGAATGACACGATTTCAAAAGTTGTGTTGCCGTCGTTTCTATTTCTCTCTTTCTTCTCTTGTAATCGCCTTCAACGCGAAATAATATTCATTGCAGATCTCCGTCTTCTTCGTCTGCATTCACGAGAAGCTCGCATGCCCGTGTACGGTTCTATTCACGCGGCCGGCGCGGATCTGTCCCGGTCGACGCGACCGTCGTTCCCGCCAAGGGCAAGGTAGGAGAAACGAAGTGGGAAATGTAGTGGCCAGTCTGGGTAGAATGGAACGGAAGCACACAGGTTCTCAATGAAACGACTATGTTTCTTTCAACAAACGCTCATTTGCATTACCCTTGTATGGCTTGAATGTAAATAGTTTTGGTTGTTTATTTTTTTTAAAATTTGGTTGTTTATAGAGTATTTGTCACCATATATCTCCTCTTCCAGGCTCTGATCACGACTGGTCTGACGATGAAACAGCCGGCCGATCACTATGACCGTGTCGCTCCTCGCTCCGGTCTCGCCACGAAACACTTCATCGACGTCGGCGCGGGCGTCATCGACTCGGACTACCGTGGAGAACTCAGGGTAAGGGAGTTCGTTCGAGAGCAGACGTGATTTCAGCATGGTGATGAGGAGACCAGTGGTAGTGAGAGCAAGAACGTAATGCCATGCAGGTGCTCCTCTTCAACTTCTCTGACGTGGACTTCGAGGTGAAGGAGGGCGATCACATTGCTCAGCTCATCTATGAGAAGATCAGCCAGGTGCGGTACTCATTCGATACGGTAGTGGGTGTAGGTGTCCGTCTGCTAGTATAAAATCGATGTAGTTATAATTACGGTACCTCAATTCTTATTTTTAATTGCTGTATTCATAATTCCGGTTGAGGTGGATTAGGAGTACAGGACCGCTTCAACCTCATGGATGAGCGAGTACCCAAGTATCGCCCGGCACTCGACATGATCATCGACCTCGAACCCGGTAAGTATGCGTAATTCGAAATGTTATGAGCCATATTATGGCTTGTTTTGGAGCTCTTTGCGAGCGCAATCGATTGCGCCTATATCAGAGTTGAGCAGAGGACGTTGAGGTATCGAAAAAGTGAAAATTAATTTCGAAATCGTCGAAATTGGGCTTAACAATTAACTCTCAACTTTTGATAGACCCGAATTCTATTCTCTTGATTTTTCTGTGAATATTACAAGAGAAAAAGAAATAAAAATCGGCGACTCCGAATTGTGCATTCGTTTGCAAAAATAGTGCGTGAAAATGGGGATTTTAAGAGTACGAGAGTATCAACATTACGTTTTACTGCAAATAGCACTAGTTTTCACAAAAGGGGAATTGAACCTGCGACATCCTGTTCACAAGGCAAACGCTCAACCCACTGCGCTATGCGAGCAATTTCTTTGCTCTCAGCAATTGCGCGCTATGCTCCTGCACTCCCTCCGCGCTTTGGCACGTGCAATCCTCCAATTTGAGACGCTATTGTACTCTCCATACCCTCATTAACTACTTATCTTCAGTCATACCATCAAAATATCTCCAATTAAGCGCGCTATGCCCGTATAAAGATGTGGGAATAGGCTCCGCTCCTCCCCCTCCCCCCTCAAAGATTTGTCTTAATGAGACGTGTAGGCACATTTTAACACTACATTCAACCCCAGTCAGTCAATTCCGCTGACCACGTTGTGGCCCCTATGTATAAGGACAAAATATACATTTCGGGATTCAAATCTCAGCCTTGTGCGAATCTCATTTAAGGAAACTGTCACCGCACTAACATCTATAGCGGAATTGAAGATACACATACTTGGGCGGTGGTCTTGCTAGCAACATTACTCTTTGCTTTTTTTTGCTCTGACCCTCCCGCGTTTGTTCGAAATCTGCACATGTCAGAACATTAAACAGAACGCTTTTGAGTTCCCAGAAACCTGCCCATGTATGTTAGTACATTAGCCGAAATATTTGTGTATTGCTTGTTTTTCGTAGTGCGCTGTGCAGAGCTGATCATAGACCAAAAGGTATGTTCCTGGGAACATAGACTGGCAGCATTTGATTGGATGATGTGACATTTTGAAATATCACACAAAATGTTAGGATATAAAGGTCTAAAATTTGAAAAAATCAACGCAAATTTTAAAATTTTTCAGTAGGAAATCGAAAACTCAAGCAACATTTTCGACTGTTTGGTACATACCCTTTTGATCTATGGAGGTGATGTTATGAGTGTCTTCCACCAATTGCATATGTAATTCACACGCACATATTTAGTTTTCCGTAATCAAAGCACGCGGATACGATCTCGACAAAAATCTCAACATATCCGATTTGATGCAGGATGCGGCGGAGATGCTCTACGGCCTCATCCACGCCCGACACCTACTCATGAGCAGAAACATCCCAGATGGTCGACAAGGTACGGTAGTCGTTGAATATATGTGCTATGGTTTGGTTGTTGCCCGAATAATACATGAAATACGTTTCGTTGACCGTATTCCTACTACCTTGTCAATTTATTTTCAGCGTTTTGATGAAATTATTTCAATTTATAAGCAGGATTTTCATGGGCTGTAGATTTTTTCAAACAATATAATAATTTAGTGACGTGAGTATAACGTTGGCACGCGTCCGCACGTCTACTACGAGAATCAGCCGATTCTGCCGATCGGTGGGTGTACAGTATCCGTAAATATATCGATCAGCGGTCATCTAGAGTACGGTTTCAACATCTTGCCTGTGACTGTAATTTATATTATTGATTTATCAGGTCTGTCGGGCGTTCCCGTCGAGGCGATGGTGATGCGGCACTACGCGCGATGCTGCTACGGCCGGTCGAGCAAGCACCAGCAAACTGACGGTACGGTAGCCGCATTATTTCGCTAGATTTATTTGGAAACTTTCGAGCACTGGGTGTCTCACGATGATGATTCATCATACGTGGGTACGGTAACCCGGGGCGGCTGTAAAAATAAATCAGAATATTCAATACTTATATGATCTGCGAGGATTTACAGTTAATCATTTACTTTAGTAACAGAGCCATACGTATTGATTATATTTTTCTATTTATTATTTAGTACTTACTAATTCCTACCTATTCCTTAAAAATTTAAACTATGAACTAAATATAAGAAATTTCAGAATTTCCGGCAAATCTCCTCGCAGTCGCCCTGATTCACCAGCTAAAAAGAAGACAAAGATGAGAAGAAAAAGAGGAAGGTCAAAGAAGAGAAGTGAGAGGACTACGGTAGCATTGTTGTTTCTGCTCTGTATTGTTAATTAATCGCAATATTACTATTTCTAATAATTTTACTTTGCTTATACAATGTTTTAATTTAACATAACGTTCCTGTGAAAATCACCATGCCATATTCCTTGGTGTTCTTTGATCTCTAAAGCATTTAAATTTGTCGTTGTTTCATCTGTTTTTTACCCCAATTGTCATCAGATCTCGTTCATTATGTTGTGATTAATCTGTCAATCTTACATTGTATGTGAATTTTCAAATTACTCGATTGTCGCGATATCATTGTGCTATAATAAACCGTGAGTCACGGATCCCGGAGGAAGTACAAGAGAAAGGGGGGAGGGGTTAGTAGCAAATGGTGGACGGTCTAGTAGCAAATGGTGGACGGTCTAGTAGCAAGTGGTGGACGGACTAGTAGCAAGTGCTGATCGGCTAGTGGGCGCCCACTAACCGGTCAGCACTTGCTACTAACCGACCACCATTTGCTACTAGACCGTCCATCGGCGATTCTAGAGTAGATTCAAAGACTTAGTTTTTGAAATCAACGTAGTTAGTCATATTTCCCGGGTAGATTCCTTGAAAAAAGTCATGTATACTCAACATTTTCGTCAAATTAATGTTCAACACTTACCGCTGACTTCAGTGCGTTCCTCGTCTATTCTTTGCTTGGCCTCTTCTGAAATTTTTAGAAATTGATTGATTCGTTCATTCTGTCATTCAGTCATTCAAATTTTAATCCGTCCGAGCATCGAATACAAGAAAGTGGACTGTGAATGGTGGGCAAAAATCGGATGTCCGTCGACGTAGTCGAATCGATTTTATGCATTATTATATAGTCTACACGCATAACTACGCCTCCCAATTTCCCTACCAAGCCCAAAGACTAATACATTTACGTTTATGTGTCTGTGTTTGCCATCGAATTTTCAGCGCGCGATGTGAGCGGGAATACCGACATCATTTAGTGTCGAGTAAACTATTGGACGATCTCTAGCGCATCGCGCTTTCTCATTGAAAGGTCTCGAACAGAAATTATAATGTATTGAGCGCCGCCAGCAAATATCTCGCACGGTTCTTGTGCAATACGGAGCGCAGCTTGCGGGAAAGGATAACTGAAATCCAAAAGCACACTCGTCGGTGATGTTTATCCGAGTGGGAGGGGAGCTGGGATACCAGTGGGAGAAAAATAACAGAGTTCGCAAAAGGGAACAGGAAAAAGATAAACACAAATCCGATCCGATAAAACATTCAAAATATGCAAAGCGGGCTCACCGAGAGCGTAATATGCAAAACCGGAAGGCCGGCCCTCGTAGTTTCATCATCATTCTTCGAGCGAATTTGATAAGCGATCACTATAAACTGTTATTTATTTTCCAAACAAAAAGATTCGGACACGTCCGAATTGCTTTCGTTTTGATATTTACATAAATTTGGAAATTCTGATAACCTCGTTGGGCGAATTCAACGTGAAGTCTTGAACTCGACAGATCGTTATATTTCAGTATACGCTCGGCTGTTGACAATTTGCAATTCTCCCGAAATGTCTTGTCGAGAAACTAAATGTTTGACAGGTGGATTGATAAATATCAATTGGACAGTTATTTATTCACTGGAGATCCGGACAAAAATCGATCATTTCAACCGGTACTTCTCATACAAATTCCGCTAGTAAATTATGGAGTAATGATCAGACTCTCCTCATTCTGCATGCTTTCTCATCAATCAGACAGCTCAAGAGAGCATGCAGAATTGAGAGAGTCAGATCGTTACTCAAATTATGCCTTCACCTTGACTGTACTGGTCAGCGATGAATGCTCGTTGCATGCTTCTAAGAACGCTTTGTTAGAGCTGATTCTTATTCCAAACGTCGGATGAACAATGTCTTTATAGAACTGTTCCAAGTACGCCAACTTATCAGTGACATTCTGCAAATAAACAAATATTTAAATACTTTTAAAAAATATGTTTAAAAAAAACTTAAAAAACTACAAAATTAACCGTTCTGTAGTCATTCTCCATTTGTGTATTAGATGAAGACAGACTATCGTTGAGTTGTTTCGATTGAGTGTCAAGAGCTCAAAAAAATAAAGTACAATATATTATCACCAAGAAAGCAATCATTGTTTGATACACTGTACGCTTAGACGGAGAGTGTCCAATTCTGATCCGCTAGAAGGAATGCACGAAAAGATTAGGTTACAGTATACTTCACAATCCCGGTATGTGCATGTGAAAAGTTGAGTTATATTTTCCTATCAGAAAAAACAGGGGAATGATTTTTTTAAAAATAATATAAACTCACATTTCAATCGACTCTTCATTGCATGGTCGAGCTCGAACATTCCTCTTAGCTGGTTGGAATCGTACTGAACAAAATGAATAAGTGAAGGCTCAATTCTGTGTTTTTCCATCCATTTTTGAGATTTAAGAGACCATCCACGAGAGGTCGGGGCTACCACACGGATGGCTTTTATGCAACCTATCTCAATAACTTGGGGGTGAAGTTGGTATCACGAGTGCTGATATTTGGCCAAGTAACTAAGGTTCTGGGTCTCGCACGGAAAAGTTACAGTAACCCGGCCTTCCGATATCGATTTTTTTACTATTTTAAAAAGTGGGTTTTTATAGGTGTTCTAGGTGTATTTTGCGAAAAAAATAACAATGAAAATATTTTTGAAGCGATCTGACAACGATAAAGGGTCGAAATTTCAGTTTTTGTCACTTTTTCGACCGTCCTGAAAAAAAATAGGCTAAAAGGTGGAAACCATTTTGCGATTTTTAGAATCCTCATGAAAAACTGTGTAAAGTTTTTCACTTCTCGGAATCCGGACTGTGTCGCCGATGGTCGTAAATGAGGTCTGAATATTCGGATATTAGCGAACCTTGGCGCGTGTCTGGCGATATTTCTGATCCCGGTTGCGAAATATCGCGTGTATCAAGTTATATATTACTTGCCTACGATGCCTTGAACATGACTGACGCAATTATTTCATCACCAGGTGGAAAAAAATTTTTTCGACCATGAACCCGGGTTCATGGAATTTTCGCAAAAACTTTTTTTCACAAAAGTGGTCGTACCTGCTTGAAATGTGTTCATTTCATGAAATTTAATATTTGTACACTGTATTTGACGATATGAGTGTTACATATTTCCAGAAATAATATGTTTGCACTGAATTTTACGTTGTCATTCTCTTTCGTAGACTGCGTCATGATAGTCAAATATTGCGATATTCATTGTCAAATACGGTGTACAAATATTAAATTTCATGAAATGAAAACATTCCAAACAGGTACGACCACTTTTGAGAAAAAAAGTTTTTGCGAAAATTCCATGAACCCGGGTTCATGGTCGAAAAAAATGTTGAAATTTTTTCCACCTGGTGATGAAATAATTGCGTCAGTCATGTTCAAGGCATCGTAGGCAAGTAATATATAACTTGATACACGCGATATTTCGCAACCGGGATCAGAAATATCGCCAGACACGCGCCAAGGTTCGCTAATATCCGAATATTCAGACCTCATTTACGACCATCGGCGACACAGTCCGGATTCTGATAAATTAAAAACTTTACAGAGTTTTTCATGAGGATTCTAAAAATCGCAAAATGGTTTTCACCTTTTAGCCAATTTTTTTCAGGACGGTCGAAAAAGTGACAAAAATTGAAATTTCGACCCTTTATCGTTGTCAGATCGCTTCAAAAATATTTTCATTGTTATTTTTTTCGCAAAATACACCTAGAAAATCTATAAAAACCCACTTTTTAAAATAGTAAAAAAATCGATATCGGAAGGCCGGGTTACTGTAACTTTTCCGTGCGAGACCCAGAACCTTAGTTACTTGGCCTAATATCAGCACTCGTGATACCAACTTCACCCCCAAGTTATTGAGATAGGTTGCATAAAAGCCATCCGTGAATTTCCGCCCTGCGCCCCGGCTTCTCGTGGATGGTCTCTTAATTTGTTCGAGGGTATGAAAACTGATCAAATATTACTTAACAATATAAAAACTAACCGAAAATTTGCGAGCTGCTCCAATGGCGATAAGTTTGCCTACAGAACCACCGAGCTGGAGAAGCTTCCGCGCGTTCCGATATAATATTGCCAACGAGCTCAATGGATTTCGATCCAATGAGGGACCGAGGGCGGATAAAAGGACAGAGTATTCCACGACATCGGAGGAAACTGAAACTATGTAGCTTATCAAACTCATTATTTGAACAGTCCCATCATTGAAGAAGACAGTTAACCCTACGGGAATGGGCTTGGACGACGTGAGCACGCGTGTAAAAAAATCCCTGTATCATTTTTGAAAAATTCTCTCACCAAAATCGTTTCAGTAACATTTATAAGACCACTAACCGCTTGTAGATGTGGTATTCGCGTTAGCGAGTAAATCAGTCGATGCAGCAGATGTAGTACTTCTTGCTGCAGTTGAGGGAAACACAGTCGTGGCACCGGCTGTCGATGCAGAAGCTGAAGCTGCTGCAGATGTCGTTGCTGCAGAATAAGTGCTAGTCGCGTTTTCTGGTGCTGCAAAGACAGCGGACACTGGGGAGATAGAACTGCCAATCTATGCAAGTTGTCGTTGTGAGCGCGGTAGACGGTTCGACTACAATTATTTGTCTTTCCCTTTTTAAAATTTATTTCAGTGACTTCTGTCGACTAGTTTCTGCAACTCTTTTTCTATATTTCAGAGTGTCAAACGATCTAAGGCATTTTCAATACATTGGTTTAAACAGTTGCCCACCTTGATCCACTTTAGGACGTACTTTTCTTAAGAGTGCGCCTCCGACAACACATCGAATTGGGAATGACAATCGGCCATTTCGAATCGCATTTTGGATCTCCTTGTGCGGCGATTTCTGCTCAATTGTTGGATCAAATGGCTTATTGAAATCGCTTCGATCTGGAAGGAACCAAATTTCGGCCATATTTACTGCACATTTGGTGTTTTGGATCGATCTCGAGTTGAGAATGACAGCGTTTCCTTACATCTGAAATGTGTTATTCGACTTTTTTTGATACACCCGCGAAGGGTGTGACGGCAATGAAAGAAACGATGAAGAAAAAAAGAAATATCTAAATATGAATGAATACGGATGGGGAAGGTGAGGGGAGGGATGCAGGCTAGACAGGGAAACACTTTGCATAATATTCTACACAAGCTCTCTCCGATCTCAGCTAAATGAGCCTCAATTCTGTGAAGTACGAATTACGGATAATTCGGCAACTCACGATCTGAAGTAGCGTGTAGAAACGATTTTGCGATAACAAGAAAGAGTAGTGGACACACTTTCATGAAGATCTGCAATTGAAGTTAAAGGTGGAGTCTAACGAATATTTTGTCAACTGAGATCTGACAATGGGATTATAATCAGGCCGAGACTAACATAACTGCACTGTACTACACTGTCTCGATCCCCTTGTTCCCTGAGAGAAATTGCATTGAACGGGAAAGAAAACGAGAGTGGTCGGTTGATTTATGAGCGAAATATGGGAACAGTGGATAATAATTCGGAGAAGAGGTAAGATCGATAGGAGATGTCGGAGAACTCCGTGGATTTTTTTGGTGCACCCGGGGACCATTTTGCAATAAAATAATATTACCGTACTGGAAAAGATGAACTTCTTTTGTTTACCGCCACGAACGTTCGTGACTCTATCACTCTCTTTAAATAAAGTACTTGTTATTTCAGCGTATTTCAATTTCAGACACAATAATAGAGAATAATTTATACACACAGACAAATACAGTAATTATCACTCCAGTGGTGTTTTCTCTTACAGAATAAAAATAACTTTCCAGTGATCAGGAACAGCAGTACTCCAGAATTGAGCATGAAAAGTGTCTGTCAAAATACATGTGAAGTGGTATGTGTCGCCTATATGAATAAGGGACGAATTGGTCATTGCTGAGTTCAGGATCAACACCGAATTGAATCCCTCTTCGGAGCAAAGAGGACCGACCGCTTCTTTGAGCGATTTGAGCATAACATGAGCAGATCCATATTGGAAAGTATCCCTTAATCAATGTGTTTGTTTGCTAATTTATATAGTATCATCGTCGTTTCAAACACTACTAAATCGATTGGCTCGTTCCTATTCGAGCATTAAAAAAATAACTTAAAACGATTATTGATCGAACAACTTTTGCAAACTGTTAAACTGCACGCGAAATCGTACTTCCTTTTTTACCGTAGTTAATCCTAGTCTTACATTGTGTTTTGATTGAGTCTAACATTTTAGCACACACGGAGAAAAATGTATAATTCCAGCCCCATTATATGCCCATAAAATTCGCTTCACGCTTCACGCTATCACGCATGTTATGCATCCGTTATACGTTTTGTTGTACGATGGGGCTGGATTTATAAATTTTTCTCTGTGTGTACTTAGTGTCGATTCGTGAACACTCGAAACTGAGATTCACCTCATCGTTTTTAATATTTACGCACTCTTATCGTTATACCATCTCTTGGCGTGGTCAACTTTGGAAGAAATAAGTTCGTATTGAACAACGCGTATATCCACTCCGCGGAAATTAGGAATGAATACGAAAGACGAATTATCGATTGACTCCATCGCGAAATTCGTATAGGCATTAGCCACATCTTGGCCGTCCCAATCGTGACTTGGCTCCCGCGCATCACCAACAATTACTCGATAGTCAACGCTGAACGATGAATTCGTATTTTCAAAAATTATTTCAGTTTGCAAACTTCTCAGGGCCGCGCATCCTGAACTGTTCCCGGACGAGAAGAGCTGTTTCGTTGTATTTTTCCAATTTGATTATTGGATCAGACGGTGAGCCTAATGCTAGCATGCTGTAGTTGGTACTCACAGTCGGCCAGAACGCCTGAAAGATTCAAATGTGTCCTTCATTTAAAAGAATCTGATTGCACGGCTCTGTTTAGTGTCCAGTTCCGATATCCCCATAGAGGAACTTGCAAAGCGTCTGCCAAATGTGGAAGGACTGGCAGATTGCGCCCAGAAGGAATACACTTACTATTGAGTGCACTGAGATATGTGTATCACACACATGCATATCTCTCGTTTTCGCACACTCTCGCGACGCGTGAATACACTCAATATTGCGCAATCACAGATTCAATGTCTCATCTCAGTGTATTCATTCTCTATGTAGGCTTATACATGGTAAAACAAATGAAAGGGCTTACCTGCATTGATCGGTACCAGGCGTCAACATGGGCTACAAGTCCCTCGATTGTCTCCGCAGTTTGACTAATGCGATTATCAACTTCACCAGTTTCTCCGTCGGTTGAGATATTAAAACAAGTGGAAGAAAAGATTATCTGAAATGCGCCGTTAAATAGACTAGCAACACTCGGTTGTTTACTTTTACATACATAACGCATGTTTCACTAGAGATTGCATGAGACCAGGAAAAAAAATTACTGTTGATTTCGATCATAATTGTTAATACATAGGACTATCCCAGGGACAAGAATTTCTTCTATCGATGTGTCAGGTCTCAGAGCCGGCTTTTAGGAGCTTCACGGCTCTGAAGCTAGAATCGTTGTAACTTACTTCAAAATGGTCCAAGAGACTTGTACTGGGGCTCAAAAATGCAGAAAAATATGACGAACATTTCTTCAGTTGAAAATATGATATGAAATTTGCATCTCGAAAACTTGTCGTAATAAAAACACAAAAAAATGCACTTTGGAAATTTAAAAGTGCCTTCAGATGGACGAAGTGAACACAGTGGCTATTATATTTTGAAAGACCAACTCAAATTGTATATGAAAAAAATTTGAAACTGAAACATTTGGTAGCCCCCCTCTATCGAAAAACCGCTTTGAATGTGCAAACATCCAAATTTTTATTTCCGACTTTTTGAAACAAAAGGCGAAAATACACCTCAAGCATATCTAAACGATATTTATAAGTGTAAATATATATTATATGGGAGCCTGAGACTTATTGCTATGTTCATTTGACCAAAAAGCGGAAAATAGGATAAATCCGGTTTTGATACCGGCTTTAACTTATCTCGGTTCAAAATTGTGATAGGAGATCGCGGTTGAGATCAAAATGTTTGGACTGATATTTTGAACAACTTTCATGTTCATAGTTACTTCAACAGACGGCAAATTTCAGCTGCAAAAACTTTTTTTTCTATGATATTCCGTAAAGAGAGAGTAAAAAGATGAATCTGTTAAAATTTTTGTCAACAATATACATCTCAATATTTCCCAGCTGAGTTTTTAAGTTCTTTTTTTGTAATTTGCGACATAATACACGATGAATGTTTAAAAATAATTGGAAATTAAAAAATCTTTCTTTTTTTTACTTGTATGAAATATGTTCACTCTAAAATGAGTTCGTCTGTAGGTACTGCAAAATAACCTTGCGCAAATTATTATGTCGTAAATTAGAAAAAAAACTTAAAAACTCAACTGGGAAATATTGACATGTCTATTTTTGAAAGGAACAAAAAATGTTTAACAGATTCATCTTTTTACTGTCTCTTTACGGAATATCATACAAATAAATAGTTTTTGCAGCTGAAATTTGCCGTCTGTTGAAGAATCTATGAACATGAAAGTTGTTCAAAATATCAGTCCACACATTTTGAGCTCAACCGCGATCTCCTATCACAATTTTGAATCGAGATATGTTAAAGCCGGTATCAAAACCGGATTTATCCTATTTTCCGGTTTTCGGTCAAATGAACATAGCCATAAGTCTCAGGATCCCAAATAATATATACTTACACTTATAAATATCGTTTAAACCTGCTTAAGGTGTATTTTCGCCTTTTGTTTCAAAAATCAGAAATAAAAATTTTAAAAATATGAAATTGAGAGTCGAAAAAGTGGTTTCGGATACAACCGAAAAACGATCTAAAATATATTTTAGCAACATCTAGAGACCGTAAACATAACACAAATAAATATTAGAATCTATTTGATCAAGTTTAGAAATTATGATTTTTCGACGTTTTTCGACTCAAAACATTTCTCCTGGACCAGAGCCGGCAAATAGAAATAAGTGATGTTTTGTGTAATGCGGGCACAGGTCCCTCATACCACTCGAGTATGGGCCCCCAGGCTTCAATTTGGGGGGCCACGTCCGGCCAGGGTCAGATATGGTCGAGGCTTACCGATCACGTCTCTTAAAAAAAGTTCCGCTGTGAAATACTGAGAGGAAGGAGAGCGGGGATAAAAATAGTGTATACGCTGAGATCGAATGCACCAGAAGAACCTTCTCAAGGTTTCTTTTCTGAGAGAACGGATATCCAATCCTCCTCCTTTCAAACACTTTCGCGTTTTAGCAACCAAACGTGAGAGGGCATTTAATTTGGAGGTTGGAGAACCCTTTTCTAAGAAACTACGCCACTTCGTGGCTCCGTGGCAACTTTTTTCGATCGCTCTCAGCCTCACGAGCCTTTCACAACGGAAACGCAGGATACAGTGCGTTCCGACCTTTTAGAACAATTTCAGAGACGTTTCCTGTGATCCCCTACGCTCTCTGAATAATTTTGGAAGTTTTCGAAATTTTCGATTTTTCACGTTAAAACGTGTTAGAACACGTTCAGACACGTTTGTGACATCGCAAAACACTTTTCTTCTGATCCCCTATGCTCTACGAATCATTTGGAAAGTTTTCGACATTTTCGATTTTTGACGTTAAAACGTGTCAGAACACGTTCAAACACGTTTCTGACATAGCAAAACACTTTTTACCGCGATTCTCCACGCTCCCCGGTTCATTTGGGAACTTTTCGAAATTTTCGGTTTTTCATGTTAAAACGTGTTAGAACACGTTCAGACACGTTTCTGACATCGCAAAACACTTTTCCTGTGATCCCCTACGCTCTGCGCATCAATTGGACACTTTTCGAAATTTTCGATTTTTCACGTTAAAACTCGGCAAAACAGGTGAAAACCTGTTTCACGACACTCAAAAACGTGTCAGGGCGCATTCTGGTACTTGCGAAAAATGCGGCAAAAGGTTTGCCCGCGGCGGGGGTCGAATCTGGGTGTCTCGGATTCAAAGTCTGACGCGCTACCGACTTGGCCATGAAATTAGCGCATTTTTCTTTTTAAATTTTGAAAGGTTTTCTGGTCAGTTATCATATGCAAAAAGTTCTGAGAAGATGCGAATTTGAAGCGATTTATGGCGAAAATGAAAAAATGTCTGTCACGCTGCAACAAAAAAATACATACATACAGACAGACAGACAGACAGACAGACACAATCATTTCCTATAAGTGGAGGAATTGTTCCGACTCCGAATATGTCAAGCCAGTTCAGTTATCATAAACTTTACTTTCAAGGGCCCATGATCGAGTTGATTGAATTGATTCAATCAGCTCAATCAGGTTATGTGTGGGTACTTCGACCGAATTTCGTCGAATTTTCTTCGATCTGATCATTTTTATTTTGCGAGTTTACTAAACGGGAGAGAAAACTACGCGGGAAACCGTAAAATATGCACATTTTTTTAATTTAAAATTTTTTTGCATATTTTGAAAATTGTGAGATTTTGAATAAAATTATCCGCGTGTTCACACGCGCTCCGATTTTTGTTGTTTAGCACGCCAATCGATAGTTGCGTTGTGAAATTCGCGCTGCGAAAAGTTTATTTATTAATGAGTGTTAATTATTGCTAGTTGCTCTTTGTTTTGTTGCTAGGTTCGATTCTACTTGCGATTGGCGTACTAAAAACAATCGGAGCGTGTGTGAAAGCGCGGACCATTTTATTCAAAATCTTTTTCGAAATCTGCACATTTTTTTATGAAAAGCGGTTTCCCGCTTAGTTTTCTCTCCCGTTTTGTAAACTCGCAAAATAAAAATGATCGCATCGAAGAAAATTTTGATTGAATCAATTCAATCAACTCAATCATGGTCCCATGAAAGTTAGGTGTATGATATTATGGTCTTTTCCCGGAATATATTTAATTTGATACATTCTTTACCTCGTTTAACCATGTCAGCCATTAGCATCTTCAGAAATCCTTTATTATGAGAGGTTATGTTCGCGGGCGATGTGAAATTGCAATTCTCCCGAAAAGTTTTATCAAGAAACTAAATAATGTATTTTTGGTTCTCATAGTATTAGAATTGCTATATTATAACAAAAACGAGAAAATATAAATATAGCCTACGTTGAGAATTGAAGTTGGAGATGAATTTGTGTCGTTACATGTTTCTATGAACGCCTTCTTTGCACCATTTCTATCGCTGAATGTCGGATCGAACATAGACAGGTAAAGCTTTTGCAAATTCGTCAACTTGTTGGTGACATTCTGCAATTTTTGGAAGATTACTTTGTTTTTTTCTCAATAATATTAACGAACCGCATTGTAATACTGAAAAGACTCTCCGTGAGGTTATTCCAATAATTGTCAACAGCTGAATATGAAAATGTAAACGTGGGGATTAATTTTTTTGTTGTTATTTATCTTTTCTGTTAATAGCAAGAAACAGAATTCTTTGTAGAATTTCAATTGCTCACACTCGAATTCAGCCTGCTTGTATGGAATGGGCTGCAATTTGATCGAATAAATATAAATTAAAATTAATAAGGAGAATACAGACACTCTAGGTTTTAGGAGCACAAAAAATGCTCCACGATTAAAAATACTTCTGGAAACTCGGAGCTGACATCGTATGTGAGCAATTGTCGAGCATCACTTGATAGGTTTCGCAAAGCGAACAATTCGCTCCCAAGGTCAGCATTCTCATTTGTGGAAAGATCTGAAAATAATCAAGGTAACACCGAAAAATTCGATGCTGTTTTCCGATAGAATATAACGCATGAAAAGATTACGAGTGGACAAATACGTACCTTCTGATTGCACCAGCAGTGCGGCACAAAATAGAAGCAATAAAAGTTGCATGAGGACAGTTGGGCGAGTGACTCCCTGTTAATAGTAATAGTGCTATTGACCTGTTCCTTAGAGTTGTGGCTCCAACGCAGACCACGACAAAGCGATCAAATGATATAAATATTTTTAAAAAATATGATACGAGATATTAAAAAAATATGATACGAATATTTTTAAAAAATATGATATGATAAAAATATGATACGAGATATTAAACAGTTGGGCAGTCTAAAGTAACTGGAATTTGGGCAAAAGGAGCCGTTCCACTGAGTTCACACAAAATATTGCGAAATGCGGGCAATGTGAAGAGATTAATAAATACTTTCTAATACATTTCACCGAATTGTGATGATAGAATTTAAGATTAGCTAAAATAATTCAGTGTAGCCGAGATTTCCTTCTTTAACGGCGTCTATATACCGAACGAGATTGAAATCGAAAGTGAACGCTTCAAGGGTTCACAGCGAGTATTGCGAGAACGAATACGTCCACTTTAGAGTGACTGCTAGCGAGCACACAAATCGGCACAAAATTCGCCAATTTGACCCGCATTTTTATCCACAGATTTTGAGGTGAAGTAGATGATTGGTCATCGGTAGGATTGGCCTCGTGGGAGAGAAAACGAGAATAACGAAACTCTTAATTCAATTATCTCTGAGTTTCGAGATCTCGAAACTCTCATTTATCCTAGCCATTTCGCGGTCAATTCCTCTCAATTGTTCTCGATTTCTCAAATCTTTTCAACAGGTTTCGATATCTCGAAACCAATTATCGCCCTATCATTTCTCATTCGAAATCACTTCTCTAGTTTCGGGAAAAAGAACGCCATTTTCTCACGAGGCCAACCCTAGTTTGGTCGCGAATACTTTCACATTTACTTATTTTAAAAAAATGACCGAAACATTTCATCAATATTAAAATTCAATAAAGTATCTATAAAAAACTTTGTCATCCTGTATTATACATATGAATTATTTATAAATAAGAAGTCAGGAATAGATTAAGCCGCTTGTTAAATGTAATTATGCCATTGCATTTTCAGTCATTCGACTTTCCTCGCGGGGGATGCGTAAAACATTAAAATAAAAAACACATTTAATTTTTTTTAAAAAACACACGTAAAACACATTAAAATTCAATAAAGTATCTATAAAAAACTTTGGATGATTTTCTAAAAAAATATTCAAAAAAATGTTTTTATTAAAATTTCAATAATCTAATTATATCCAATTATTGAATCATTGTGTGTATTCCTTGTATCCTATCACCTCTATTGTCACAGTAACTGACGGGGTCAGGGATAGGGTTTATTTAGGAACGCCATTGTTTCCTGTATTATCGGCCGTATTATACAAATCAGATTCAAATATGAGGAAAAGTTGAACTGATACGGTTTAAGATGTGATTACGAAATCCAGGTGCCCTAGGCCATTGGATTCACAAATTTTGATTAACTCTTCCTGTGAAAACTAAGACTGTAAGAATCGCGGAATATTCCGGAAGAGCTGGAGTAAATCGGAAGAATGTGAATATTTTCCGATTTAAAAGTTAGATATTGTTCAGGGATGGTCACTGGTCACCATTTGAATGGACTGTCAACTCAGAGGATCCAATATCTCTTCAAGTTTTCATGGAAAAATCAGAAATTCGGAAACAAGCACAAATTGACTTGCCCTTTATACTTACTATTATTACCATGACTATTATTATTATTGTTATTATTATTATCGCAGAGAAGATTATCTGAAAAAGGTGTTATTTTATTTATTTCTTCACTTTCTTCTATAACATAATTTTCGCCACTTAGAGAGTGCAATTTCATTGAAGTGTTATTTCGATTGAGGGCTCTCATAATCTTCTGAAGGTCAATATTGAGTCGAGCAACAGTGTGCATACACAAGTGCACTTCGCGCATGCTTGTGATAGTTATTGATGGCACAGATGTATCGGTGAAATTGTATTGTTCTAAGCGGTTGCTAGCAACTTGCTATCGAGACTATCAGTATTTCAGGCGGGAATTTTTATCGAATTGTGAGAGCATTTTTTCCGTTGTTCTACAAGGTCCTGTGATTTGTGACGAGTTGTAATTTGACGGTGACATTGACCATCCCTTCTGAAAGAAACATGTTAGGCACATGTTAGTGTTGTATCACAAAGGCACGTGCACAAATATAGTCACCGTCCCTTTTGCCCCCCCCTCCTCTCTGGCGATCCGATATGTTCTCTAACACACTTACTTTCTGACAACTATGTCACTGAACTGATTAAAATGTTATTCCAAGATATACCCTTTCCCATTATGCATTCTACGACTAGCCATTCCGTGAAATATCAAACCGAATCATGTGCGGAATGGCCACCTCACTTTCTATAAAAGTGAAATCACTGTGATAGAGAGACGAGAGAGAGAGGGGGGAATAGAGATAGTGCGGAAAGTTGAGAATCAATGTTGACTACAGCAGTTAAAATACAATTGATTTGAGATGGGCGAGTGTTAACTGTTAAAACACATGGCGCGCTCGTTCTAGAAGACATTTCTTTCTTCTCTGACATCTTGTTCACTCAAGATGACACATTATCTCGTATCTTATTGTAAGCTGGTGGTGTGTGTAGCTCTCTTCGGGCAAACCTGATGAAACTCCCGGTCGAGGCTGATTCTCTAGCTCGAACATCTAGCTACAATTACCCGAGGTGTCATTAGTAATCGTACCTTCAACATTTGAAAAAATACTCCTACGAGCATCGCGATACAGTTGTTCACTCCTCTTCTAATGTACTTTTGGGTCCAACCGATGGTGAAAACAAAATTCCATCTTTTCTATCTTGATTGTAATTTTGCCTCTTGCTAATATGTATTGAAACGTCCGTAGTTCCGTAAACCCGCAAAAGTTTTAATTATAGTTCCTACAAGGGTTCCATGCAAATTCTGAATAAAAGCAGCTATATTTTCGAATTTAAAATGTTTTGTCGTAGGAAAGCGTTTCACTGTTTCGCTGTACTTCGTTTTCTAATAACTCGTAATCAATCGATTCCGATGGCAGAACGATGTCCAGTCAAGTGTTCGATTACACGAAGTACATCGTCCACAAAGTCGTGAAGATATATTTTTTCCCATTCCTTTTTACGTGGTACTGCATACGTGCTCTTGCATATGTGATCAAGGAGCTAACAAAGAGATTGATTATATGGACAAACGCTGTCTTCACTTACTTAATTGAAACATGGAACGTGTTCGGCTTGTACTGGATAACAAACCTACCGATAATTCGGGTAAGCGGCACATTCTTTAGCGCATGAGTTAAACGAATGAATCAACTAATAGATAAAGATATTCTTTTAAATCAGAATTTGTCTATTTCTAGGGAAAGATGCTACAGTTCAACAAACTTTTGTTCACATTCAACACAATCTTCGAAATCATCAAGATGCTGCGTGTGAGAAAATCACATTTTTAAATATCAAATATTGTTTTTCAGTGTGGTTTATGAATCAAAATTACGATAGGTAAGAACTTTTGCCACAAGCGCTGAAGCTTTAAAAACGCGTTTTCCAATTTTCGTAAACTACAAGAATGTACTCAGGAAGATGGTCTAAACGCGGAAAATGTGAGGATGACCGTTCGCACGTGTTTCCAGCTGTTCCAAGGTGCGTTCTTGTTCCGTATCTCCAATAATTAACGAGAAAGAGCTTGTTAACTATTTGGATTCTGCAAAAAAATTTATGCCCTCTGCAAATTACTGATTATATTTATTCAATCAGATTTTATGGAACTCATCAATCCTCTCGTGGGCAAAGAGATTTTCGAAATTGTCCCGCAATCAATGGAATCCAAAGATGGTCGATTGGACACCAGGAGGGAAGCGGAAGAGGAAGACCCGCTAAGAGATGGGGAGACGATTTTGTCAACTCCGCCGGTCCTCAGTTCAGCTCGCAAGACACGATCACACGTAATGGAGAACCATCATGGCAACGCAGCTGTATTAAAACCCTCACCCAGCTGGTAGACATGACTAATTTTATAATGTAATCAATCTTCCCTCACGCAAGAGTGAAGAATCTGATTATCAAAACGTTTCATTCTCTTTAACTGTATGTTGTTCATAACTCGATTAGTCTACACTGAGCGCGAAGTCTCCAACTTTCCTTACTCTGGAGATGTTGTCTCCAGCTGAGAGAGCATGCGAAATTGAGAGATGGAGACATCAAGTCTCCCATTATTAGGAGAAGTTAACACTCCAGAGTAAGGAAAGCTGGAGACTTCACGCTCTGAGTAGTCGATCCGGATTAAAATTGTTTTTCTCTTCTCTTCTTTCTCTTTCTCTCATCATCATTAAGGTGAATATCGTTTCGTGTCGTGAATCTATTTATTTGATAATGTTGGGAGGGTCATCACACTATTTATTCCACAAAAAAACAAGGCATTTATGAGAACCGTCCAACCTCGTCCCCTCCCTTTTTTCGTCCCCTCCCATTTCTAATCAAAATTTTTTTTCTAAAAATCAAGTAATTTCGGAAACAACCGGAACACGATGTAAAATACATTTTGACAACAGCTGGGCACCACAAACATAACGCAAATAAATATTGGAGTCTATCAATTTGAGAAATTATAATTTTTCGACTTTAAACCACCTTTCTCCTAGACCAGAGCCCGGCAAATAGAAATAAGTGATGTTTTCTGTCATCAGGTGTGAGGACCCTCCACCCACCAGAGGATGGACCCCCAGTTCTCGATTTGGGGGCCACGTCCGGACATGGTCGAATATGGTCGAGTCTTACCGGTCACGTCTCTTAAGTCGGTGAAACGCGCACCACTTCGCCGGTGGGATTCGTGACGTGCGAAAAGCTCGTGCAGATGACCTTGAAGCCGAACTCGTGAACATGCATAATTTTTTATTCAACTTTATAATTTTTGGCGAAATAAAATTTGTTGAGAGTATAACCATGCATTACATAGGCGACTGAGGGGATACTTTTTTGAGTACAACTTTATCATTTTTGGCTCAATATAATGTGTTCAGAAAAAGTTAAAATACGTTAGAAAACTGAAGGGGCCCAAACATCACATCTTCGGGATCATCCTTCGCTGCCCACTGTATGGAATGAATTGAAAGACGTGCACATCTATACCGCGGAAGCTCGGAATGTGGACGTAGGTCGAATTATCAGCAGGTTTCAAGCCCGAATAACTGTCCCTCTTCGACTCATCGTCCACAATCACACGATAGTCTCGACTGGAATAGCAATTTTATAAATAGGTTAAAAATAAAATCAGTTATTTTTATAGAAATACAGAATTCATGTGGCAAACAGCGATTTTTCATTCATAAAGAGGCCCCTCCCAGATCCCTATTGGGCTCTAGAATAGGTATCAAAAACGGTAATTAAAGATGGAGTATTGCGGTCTCGCGCTCCCTCATTCCTCATCTTCTAAATGCCAATGGCGCGGTCGCCCTCTCCTCTTTTCCCATTATCCCTCCCTCTCATTTTTGAATCCCTGCGCGTCAGGGTCAGTTTGGCAAAGAGCCAAACTCGAATAACTCTGTTCAAACTTATCGGTTGAACGTGCGGTTTGCGGGGATTTTATCGGGGAACCGAGTGCCATTACCCCACAGTGAGAACTCAGTTGACCAAAAGTTCGTGGGACACCACCTTTAAAGATTATTATGAAAGAGTAAATCTGCAAACCAACTTCGCTGGTCCGCGCATTCTAAACTGGTTTCGGATGAAGATCGCAGCATCGTTGTATTTATACGACTTGATAGTCGGTACGGCAGACCGACCCAAATCTTCCATAACGTACTTCGTGCTAGTGGTTGGCCAGAGTGCCTACAATTATGTAGTGTTGGTACCTAAATCGTGTCTAAACGTGGAGTTACTATTACATAATACGCAGAGGCTCGCGTTATTTCAGGTGAAAAATAAACGGACTAAATATTTGAAAAAAAGAACATAACAGAAAACCCCACCTTCATTGATCAAATCCACGCCTCTGTATGTACAGCAATTTCTTCAATTTTTTCTGCAGTTTTGTTCATCACATAGTCGATCGATTCCTGGTTTTTGAATATAGTGTTCATGCAGCCCGCTGTGAAGATAATCTGGAAAGAAGTATTCCTTCGGAGCAATTTTTGAATAAATATACATTTTTTAATTTGAAAGCATTGATAATGATTATCGTCGCATCGTATTGTATAAATCTCTCACAATTTTCTGTAGGTCGATATTGAGTCGTGCAACAGTGTTCATAAGTCCACTTCTTGTATGCTTGTGGTAGCCATTGATAATGCCGGGAATACACCTAAAAGATTTTCATTTGATTATTTTTTAATTTTTTATTTTCATTTAATTATTTTTTATTTTTTATTTTCATTTAATTATTTTTATTCTGTCAGTGTATGAGTAAGAAAAGTGGTGTTCTTCATTTTAGCTATAAGGAAATGATGAATATGATAATTATGCAAAATTTGAAAAAACTCAATCCCTAATAAGGTTTGTTGGAATCTTTCCTTAATTGCACTGATCCATACATTTTAAATTTTAATTAATCCAGATGTGAATAAAATTGTAAATTGACCAACATTGATGTATTAGGAAGCCCGCCAATACGAGTGCTTGTAATTTCTGCAACTTAATTATTGTTTTTTTTTAATTTTCATCATTTATTAGAGTTTTAGAAACGATTCTTTTTAAAACTCTTCATATCGCACAAACTCGTGTTGACCGACGAGTGAACGAGTCAAACGGGGATATCCGGAATCGTTTTGAAACCCTTGCATTTATAAGGAGAAAGAGGTAGGGTAGGCTTTGTGAGAAGGGGTTTCGAGATCTCGAAACTCATCTATATTAAATAGCTCAGCTCATGCTGGTCTTAGTGAAATAGTGAAAAAAATATATGGATTCGCAATGGTCCAAAACCTCCTTGTCCCATTTTCGTGTGACAAATTTACCGCTCAGCAGTAGGAAACAAATTTTAAAAAAGAGTTTCAAGATCTCGAAACTCGAATTCCTTTGTTATTTTCACACGAAGCCAACCCTAGAAATAGGCTCGCTCACCGCTGAATTTCAGGTCTCCCAAACCGTCTGCAACTCCAACAGCTGAAAGTAAAATTTTTTAGCAAACGCATATTTTAAAAAAAAGTAGTACCTCCGTTCATGAGCCCGCCCAAGAATGTCGACAGAAAGATATTCATAACATTTCTTTCCTCTAGCTCCTTCAGTTTGGAAGCATGGACTGCACATGAAAATTAATTGCATTATTCTGCTTTATAAAATAAAAAAAAATTTTGTTTATGATTGCAAAGATGCGAAAGCTCCAACCAAAGATAGCTAGGGGAAATAGGTATATTACACGACCATGTAGAGTATGTAGTGTGTTCTCAACTAGTATTGACCACTCGAAACTTCCTTTGTTCATAAAAAACCACAAAGGAAAATTAATAACGAAATAGAGAACTGTGCCGAAACGGAGTCTGTTCTTTTTAGTTTCGAGTGGTCAACACTATTCTCCACCTTTCATCTCGGCTTTCTTCTCTATCATTAGTAGCGTAAAATTGTTGCATCTCTGAATCGCATCGTCGCATTTTCGCACAATGCATTTTTCACGAAACGTAAGATCCAGAAACTGAAACAGAACTGGATGTTGATTGTCAAAATTCATATATTTATCGAACAACTATCTAGTAGATACATAAATACATTGATACGATCATACGAAGAAGCCAAAACACGAACTCCCTTTGTTTCCCAAACAGGAAAGTTGGCGAGCCTCTCACTTTTTTGCATTTTATTTAATTGTATCAATATATAATTAAAATAATTGTACTTACAAAGAGGACATCGGTTGGCGTGGAGAGACTTCTTCGAGCGCAAACTTCTTCGAAAGCCTTCGCCGACTTTTGTCGTACGGTAAACTCCGGATTGATCGCTAACTGATACAGTTCTTGCAAGTACGCAAACTTGTCAGTAACGTTCTGCAATCATTAATTTATTTTTTCTTTATATCTTCGTAACGCTGACCGCTTTGTAGTACCGCTCCATCTCCAAATCAGAAGTTGAAAGATTCGCACTCAGAACTGATGACCGAGCTTCCAGAGCTGAAAAGGCGGTCAGTCCTTCACACAAATTGCTTATAAATCGAATTTTATCAGCGCACATTCGAATTGCTCCTGCATTGATTTATCAAGTTCTGCAAGCGCTCTGTACTCGTATGATCCGGGCTGAAATCGAGATGAATCTTATTATTTTTTTTCTTCAAAAATTATCGTACCGGAAAGTCGCTTTTCGCTCCTCTGGCGATCAGCGCACCCACAGAACTGCCGAAGTCGAGCAATTTGCGCGCATTGAGAGACAAGTTTCGCAATTCGACCAAAGGATCATTTCCGGAGCTTACAACAGGGAATTGCTTACCGACAGAAAGATCTGAAAGAGCTTGTTCGATTAGAGGTAGTTTAGCAATGTTCATAATTTCAATTCATCATTAAACCTACTCATGTTGAACTACTCTAAAACGTAGAAATGCATACGTAAAAAAGAATATTTGTCATTTATCTTCTTTTAGACGCAAATTCAAAGCTGACCGTGTGATATTAGTGGATTAACAGATGCGAGCAGCAACAAAATTAACATCGAGCTCTGTAATTATACGTCGGCAAGAGACGAAATATCATAATAATGTACTACAAATGGCTGCAACAAAAAATAGTGGCAAATAGAATACTACTACACTAAACAACCAATAAAAACAGAAATCTCGAGCCCACCACTCTCTAGTGAAAACAGTGATATAAAACGGGTCAAACTAATTTGGCTTATGGGTAGAAACAGTTTCGGAAAACTCACATGTCAATGTCAGTTTTCTTGCAAGGAAATGTGGGAAACTATAACATTTGGTAATAACTATTTATCCATGCATCATATTTGCAGCATTTTCACTATATTTCATGTTTTCATTTATTTCCCAATAATGCTACATTCCAATGCTTATTCAGTGTTGTATATTTTGTGTGTGTATTTTTCAGTATTTGGAGATCGACTTATTAAATTATATAATATTTATTCAATAAGGATAGATAGTTCACTGCATAATATACACGTCATGAGCCTTCAAGGTGGAAACGCATTCATCAGTGACTCCGATGACAGCGATTGAATCACTTCCTTTGGCAAGTTTCAAGTACGTATCAGGATGGTGGGGCATGTATTTCTTCAATTCGATCTCTCGTCGGTTCATCTCCTCCCAAACTCCTTCAACTGTCATCAATTCTTTCTCTCCTCGTGAAATTGCTCCAATTCCATGGGTTATTCCATTGTCGAAACCGGCTTAATAACAATATTTCACAAACAAATCTTAGAAAAATAACATACGCAGAGTATCATCCGACGCATGAAACGTTATAGCAGCAGATGGGACGATATCGGTACCATACATCAGAACAAGCGAGTTTCCAGTGCCACCGATTTCGCCTGACTTCTCCATCATTTTCCCCAGATCCTGAATCATGCATGTTACGATCATCCGTACATAAACATTACTTCACCCTGCTATCCTTGATAATCAATAAGTCGGGAAGTACTGGTAGATCATCAATCGATAAAATGTTATGAATCACATTGCTCCCGTTCATTTCTTTTAACTTATTCAATAGTGCAGAGAAATGGTGATCTTTGAGAGAGTACTTTTCTCTCTTCAGCATCCTGGAATGTTGCAAAGCTTGTTAAACACGAATTCTCTCCCCGCCCCTCCCATTACGCCTTTTTCGAGTCAGAAATAGCGTAATTCTGTTCATTTCGCACTTTCCAAAAGAGAGAGACCGGTCGTTATTACGCCTTTGAGCAGTCAGAAATAGCGTAATCCCTCCCAGCCCTTCCCATTACGCCTTTTTCGAGTCAGAAATAGCGTAATTCTGTTCATTTCGCACTTTCCAAAAGAGAGAGACCGGTCGTTATTACGCCTTTGAGCAGTCAGAAATAGCGTAACCCCTCCCAGCCCCTCCCATTACGCCTTTTTCGAGTCAGAAATAGCGTAATTCTGTTCATTTCGCACTTTCCAAAAGAGAGAGACCGGTCGTTATTACGCCTTTGAGCAGTCAGAAATAGCGTAACCCCTCCCAGCCCCTCCCATTACGCCTTTTTCGAGTCAGAAATAGCGTAATTCTGTTCATTTCGCACTTTCCAAAAGAGAGAGACCGGTCGTTATTACGCCTTTGAGCAGTCAGAAATAGCGTAACCCCTCCCAGCCCCTCCCATTACGCCTTTTTCGAGTCAGAAATAGCGTAATTCTGTTCATTTCGCACTTTCCAAAAGAGAGAGACCGGTCGTTATTACGCCTTTGAGCAGTCAGAAATAGCGTAACCCCTCCCAGCCCCTCCCATTACGCCTTTTTCGAGTCAGAAATAGCGTAATTCTGTTCATTTCGCACTTTCCAAAAGAGAGAGACCGGTCGTTATTACACCTTTGAGCAGTCAGAAATAGCGTAATTCTGTTCATTTCACAAGATAAAGGAGAAGAAAGAGAGACGAAAAGAAATAAACCAAGAATACTTACTCCATGTACTTGGACAGCTTCTGTTCTGCCATAGTGTCGCCGGGGAAAATTGTGAGTGCCACTTCTCGATCACTTTTTGGAGCCTCGTTTTTCTTCTTCCGGCATTGCTCGAATATGGGTTTCACTGTCTTGGTGAAGGACTGTAATGAGTAAAATAGACTTTGAAATAACAACAGTACACACTTTGTATGCGTCAGTCACACATATTCTATCATTCATCAGGTCGTCCATGATCCTTTGCGTCGAGAGAGGGGAGCGGAGCCAGCTGGCACGAATCTCGATCAAAAAACTAAATAAGAGATATTATTATAAATTCAATGTGTAATTCAAATTTCACCGAACATTCCCGAAGTCTCTGCACCCATTTCTGACGTACACTTTGGTTTGCGAAGATCTGGACTTGCCGGTATCAACCTGCGCCATTGTGTTAGTATCGTGTAATGTTAAACATACTTATTTAAAAACTCCTCACCTTCATTTTGCCGTCATTGAATTTCTCAGCGAATTCGTGAACTATAATGAAAAGGTCGTAAGGAAGTTTGACGAATGAAAGGACCGCTGGCATCTGAAAAACAATTGTCAGTGATGCGAACCATTGATAACCTTACAGAACACGTGTAGTCGATCACATTCGCGTAGTCCGATATTGAGTTTGTAGAAAGTGAGTTCCGCTGCTGAGCGCTCATTTCCTCTCCGAGAATAGAACGGAGAACAGTGGCCTTAGTTTACAATATTAGCTTTTAAATTAGAGAATAATGAAATACAGTCTGAATAGTAGAGCATGGCTTTGGTGGATCAGAACGCATCTCCATGGCTGTAATAGCCAGCTGTTCTTCGTGGGAGAGTTCCAAGAAGATTCGACACGGTATGTTCCTCTCACTTTGTGGATGACGAATCTCTTCGAAATATCTACAAAATATCAACTTATACGGTTGCGTCAATGTTCACTACCTTTTAAGTGCAGTCACTCTGATATTCCCGTCGAGAATGAGATAAGAAGTACCTCTCTTTTCAACAATCGGACACAAACGATTCAACTAAAATCTCAAAAGTATATAGCAAAATAGAAATGCTGAACCTGGAATGTCTTTGATCTCATTAGATATCGATTGACTTCCTTTTCGTCGATGCCTCGTCTTGGTCCTCCACATGACATATCCTCCAAGTGCACTGGTTCGCGGTCGACGGTCGGCCCAGCGGCCCAGCGGTCGGCAGACCCTCATTGAGCGACAGGCGATGTTTCGCCGGGCCCGTAGTGCCTCTCCCAATTGGTCAAGGATCAGGATTCCCGTTAGCCGGCCGACTATCACTGATTTAATAAGAGAAGACGTAAAATCGAGGGATACGCGATTCGGATTTGCTTCAATATTGGGAAACGCATGTTGTCCCTTGCAATGTCTCGCCGATTTCACCAAGTAAGTCAGCTGCTTAGCGATGCCCATTTAGAATATTTTTCAGATATGAAATCACCCAAGCCAGAATGAGTTGCACTGGAACTTTCGAGGAGAGCAAAACTAGCCTACTAACTATCATGAGATGCTGCTCAAGGAAAAGCCGTGATGGAATTGGTGAGTTGAAATCGTACTCCCTTAAAACTTATTAAATGCTCTCAGCATTTGAATTTCAATGGTCGGGAAAACCATTGTGTGATAGATCATTTACCTGGATATTCAAAATATCTCTTCAAACGTTCGTTATTTGAAAATGAATACTCCAGAAAATAACAATATTAGATTGGCTAGAATGAAAGACACTGTTAGTCGAGATGAGACAAGGATTGTACATGGAAATTCTCTTACAATGAAGGCCTATACGAAGTCGGTCGATGACTCTGGTGAACCAAAGTTCCAATATCAGTGTTAACTATTTTTTCAGCAACTATCGAATACTGGTTGCACAAGCACGCCCAATATCATCCAGTTAGTGGAAAGCTGTTTCTTGATGCAAGGCTTCCAGCAAGGTAGACATCATTTTGATAATTTTTAAAACGTGTTTCGTTCAGTATAATAGCTCATCAATGCGGAGTGAAATCTGCAAGAATTGTGAGAAATCTTCTGCGGAAAAAACGAAAGTTTATTTCGCGAACCAGAGTAAGCATACAAGCAATACAGATGATACCATTTCCTTTTACAGTGTTCACTCATGACTAAATGTTCGATCTGCAGTCGCATAAAATGTCACATGAAGTTTAGATTTTAATTGCAACTAATCCTAATGATTCTTTTAAGACGAGGTTCAATTACACGAGATAAGGCACGTATTCTGATGTCGTCACATATGGCAGATGTGAAGTGAACAACATTTAACCCATTTCCAAGACAATCTGTTATTTCAGAAGCGAGAGAGATGTTGTAAATAGCAGTTATGCGGCATCACTTTCAAGCGAAGAACATCTGTATCTCAGCCTAGACGATATGTCGAACCAAGCGACAAAATTGCCGAAACTGGCTGGTTGTAGGAGTAAGAATATTCCCGACAGTGTCCTAGTTCGTGCAGATTTGAGTGCTGCGCTGTGGGCCAAAAAAAGTTGGTTACTCGATATATCGTCTCTATGACGAAGAGTTCCAGATGGAATGGCGAATTATTCCGTTGATCTGTTTCTTGACATCGGCAATGTTTATGGCGCCGGAGCAAATTCGACCATAAATTTTCTTGTGTCAAGTCTTCGTCGCTTCGATCGCCTCCCATCATCCCTTTTCATCCAAGTGAGTTGATAAATATCTCTCGCACAACGTATAGTTATTGTTATGAGGTGGATGGTGCGAAAACAAACAAGAACCGAGTTTTTTTCACATTCCTTTCCCATCTCGTCGAGAAACAACTGTTTCAAAGGGTAATTAATTACTTTTCAACATTCCACAGCTTTCTTCCTATTTAGGTAACTGTGATGTTTCTCCCTGTTGGCCATTCCCACGCTTTCGCCGACAGGTTCTTCGGTGTTATAAGAAAAGCAATCGACGGATCTGACCATTTCACTCCGAGCGGTATGTCCCGGAAATTCTACCTGACTGCTCAAAGGCGTAATAACGACCGGTCTCTCTCTTTTCGAGAGCGCGAAATGAACAGAATTACGCTATTTCTGACTCGAAAAAGGCGTAATGGGAAGGGCTGGGAGGGATTACGCTATTTCTGACTGCTCAAAGGCGTAATAACGACCGGTCTCTCTCTTTTCGAGAGCGCGAAATGAACAGAATTACGCTATTTCTGACTCGAAAAAGGCGTAATGGGAAGGGCTGGGAGGGATTACGCTATTTCTGACTGCTCAAAGGCGTAATAACGACCGGTCTCTCTCTTTTCGAGAGCGCGAAATGAACAGAATTACGCTATTTCTGACTCGAAAAAGGCGTAATGGGAGGGGCTGGGAGGGGTTACGCTATTTCTGACTGCTCAAAGGCGTAATAACGACCGGTCTCTCTCTTTTCGAAAGCGCGAAATGAACAGAATTACGCTATTTCTGACTCGAAAAAGGCGTAATGGGAAGGGATACTACACTGTCTCTCACGATTGAAATTTCGCTGGTCATCCAATTTCCTTCTTTTCAGAGTTGACGTCGTCGATCTCCCAAGTGAACGGTGTCAGATCGGTCAGGCATGAACGGCTAAACTTTGAAATGAAGAAGTGGATTGAGCCACAATGTGGACGACAACTCGACGGAATCTTCTCAAATATGCACTTTGAATTTATTCGAGAGAACGGTAAGATATATGAAATTGAAAGAATAATTGAAATTACATCAGGAAACAATGTTATTCGATATCGCCCACTGGGGAGCAATAGGAATGGAGAGAAGTCGTGTGTGGTACCTTCCTTGAAGGATTCTCCATTATGGTGTAAGAGGTGAGGGAATTATGCACTTTGAATTTATTTATATTTCCTTTGCAATAGATCAACCAATACTGATGCAATCGACGATTTAATTGAATGTTCAACTGGAGAATTTCCGGATTCCGTTGTCTCTGGTTGGAAACTGGTCAAGAAAAGACTCGAAAAGTCTCCAATTGGAGGTACATGTCTATAATTGCTTTTATCAATTAATGGAATTCTTTGAAGAGCGATGGTCTAACGTCATGCAGCAATTGCTTAATAAACGGTCGAGTAGAGTCGGAGAAGTAGCGGATATTTGAGAAAAGGACAAAGAAGAACTAGACAAGTTTATTGAAGAAACCAAGAAATCACGGAAAAGGAAAATGACCAGAAACGACGATTAAATAATAATCATAATTGACCGAATCCATAATAAATCTTTTAAAACACATATTTGTTCTCATCATTATACAAGAAAATACATTATAAGAAAATGCAGAAAAACCACAGAAAATATGCAAAGATTTTACGCTAAAAATACGATTTTCGTCATCTATCCAAAAAAACTAGTACGGCGATTTCCGAGTCGGAACACTTAAGAGTTTTCCGAAACTGTCTCTACCCATAAGCCAAATTAGTTTGACCCGTTTTATATTAATCTATATCAATTTCCGCCCTTCAGTGGAAGGCGAGAGATACGAGAGTGAAATCGAGTGACCGGATCGGGTTTCAAGGCTCTTGGGTGTGTTATAAGAGCCATGCAAGATCATACGAGCTTGAGGAATACCCCCACTTCCGTATGTTATTTCATTTACCATTTTTTTTCTCGTGGATTCTATCGTAATTTCTTAATCAAATATGTGCTGTCGCCCTCCAAACTGCAATGCTCTCAAATGTAAACAACAATATTTCGTTTATCGAATATTTCCTTAAATATCACATTCGTTTATTCTCTTCAACTATTGGATAAACTCGTAATAGGAAGCGAGACTTCGCGGTACAGCCTCTAATTTCTGATGGTTATATGTACAAACAGTATATCATGCACTTGGAAGCAGTTCCTCTATCGATGCGGTCCAGTATGTACAGTATCGGTCCAGTATCAGTATCTTGTTGTGACGTCATTAATTCACCAATCCCGCGGCCTTCCAGAATGGTTTTACATCGATCGATGTCTGATTGTGCATATCGGCGACCGCCAATGGATCTCGCCTTGAGGCAGTCTCTTCTGCAAAAAAAGAAACCGGAACTTAACCGGAAGTGAACGTGTTTGCAAATAGTACTAAAGAGTTCTGTGAGTTTACAAATCACTGTGCACACGGAAGATGCTACTGATAGGTGCATCCTACCGTAAAACAGTTGAGTAAAATCAAAGACACACACCAAGTCGCCGCTGGCATCCGTAACGTACGGCGAGCTCGTGTAGACGATCTGGTAGCCCAGCTTCTTGAACCAACCCTGAATCCGTTTCGTAACGGTCATCACTAATTGCAAGCCTATAGTCAGGAGAAAAAGTGTGAAAGTGATTGTATGTTCTTTTGTTTACACCCTCCCGAACTAACTATTCTCTTGTCTGAAGAAGTGAGGCGGAATGATGACCTACCTTTGTCTGGCGCGCGGTGCACAGGGACGCATACAGGTTGGCACCTGTTTCCTGTAAATTACGATTTTTTAAGAAAAACAAACTAATTTACTTTCGACAAACTAGTTGCCTCTTCTTCTTTCGTGGAAGGCTTAGATTGCTTCATCAATACGCCATTCTCACCTTTGCAATCCTCTGCAAGTCGAGGTCGTACTCCATCCACACCTAAAAACAGACTTTGAAAGAAGAACCAATGATTGCGTCATCATTAGGCAATAACATTTCGACGTTTCCTACCCGATAGATGCCCGCTTTTCTGTACTTGCGATCGAGGTAGACCACCTCGCCCTTGTAGACCACCTGAAAATGAGAAAATTTATCTTTATATACTCATATATACTCGATGGCAAATATAGATGTTTAGGGGGCTAAAGATCAAACCTCCTCTTCCGGGTAGATGTCCCAGATCTTGCTCATTGTGTTGTCCAGTGGCGTAACTGCAAAGGTACAGAGTTCAAAGATCAAAATACAAAGAACAACGATCAGCTTACGTAGGGAGGTCTCCTGCTGGTCCAGCGTGGGTTCGGGCACGGTGAAGGGCGCCGTGCGGGGGTCCCTGTAGATGGGATGCGCGAGCCGAAAGCCGACCGGCTTGTTCGTCGCCTGCAAATAGACGGCTCTCGTTGCCCCTCCGGCATAGGGGTGGTCGAGACCGCCTTGCGTGTAGAAGACCTAACACATTTACCTTTACCTTTACTGTACCTGAAGGTACTGAGTGAGCGAAATACTGTAGCTGGGGGGGGGTGCTGTAGTAAAGGGGACATTGTAGTAGAGAAGACATTCTATCAACGGGTTACTGTAGCATAGGGGTACTGTAGTCTTATAGTAACCTGTAAACCTAAGCTCACATTCCCGTAGCAGATCCGTGAGATGTCGCTGACGGTGTGGGCGGCGATAGTGTAGGCGAAGACGTATTCCATCGCTTTGCGGCAGTTGTCGATCGTCGAGCCGGTAGCCTGAGCAGGGATAATGGTAACTCTGGGTTACTGTAGTATCGGGGTACGATAACACTCTTTACTGTAACAAAATTCAATATTACTCTTTGAAGTTCGTATATCAAAAAGTGACCGCATTTCAGCCAAGTATTTTGCAAAATGCAAATTTTGCCTACCGCAGTGACGGATTCGTCTTCGAAAAATCCTCTGGAGAGGTCCATTAGCTGGGGAATGTGCTTGTTACGGATCTGGAAGTGTCAGAGATGAAAGGAGGTGACGCTACGGTAGCCGGGAAACGACTACTGTAAATTTTAATTTAATATCGGCTCTTTGGTGGAACTCACGGGCTCGAAACGGTAATCGGTAGCGACATGGCGATTGTTGTACGCGAGTAGCGCGGTCATAGCGGTCTGGAATGATCAAATATTATGTGAAACGGTTTTGCAAATCTATTAAACTAGTCAACACTAGAAAAGAGATCAAAGCCTAAAGAAATGACGATCAGTGTTTCGGCCCTTGGTCTAGACACTGACCGTCTCCCTGGGGCGGGCCTCGCCAGTAAAAAATATCAGAATTGGAAGTAGACTGAGTATGGATTACGATTAGAGTCTCGAAGACAATCAACTAGTTTACTCATTTCCTGTCAACTAGTTGACTTTCACCAGTTGTCAACTATTCAACTAGTTGAGAGCGGTCGAACTCAACTAGTTGACAAGAAATCAACCAGTCGACTCATTTTCACCCCTATAGTGGCCCACGATTGGTCGGTAAAATGAACCACCGATTCGATCTTCCGAGTCCCCTTAGAATGAGATGAGCTGACTGGCGTCTAGTATTTGACTAGTTGATCGCTTTTCAACAAGTTAACTAGTTAAGAATGGTCGGGACGGACAGTTGAATGGAAATCAACTAGTTGAATTCGATCCTTCTCAACTAGTTGATTTCGATAAACCAGTTGTTTTCGAGACTCTAATTACGATCAGGGGACCGGTTTTTTACAGCAGGGAAATTTTTTTTCAAATTAATAATGAGGATTTCTTGAAACTATTGAATTCGAATGCCCCGAAAAGAGGTATTGTTTATTGTTTATCATCTCTTTTTTTACTCGCCAGTTGTTGATCTACAAATAGCCAAAGTTTTTGTATTTACGGTAGATGCGGATTTTGCATTTAATGCTGCGCAAATTTCATGGGTGGAATTCAACCCTCCGAGGGTGGAAAACTCGTGTAACTCAGCTCAAACTGAACGAAATCTCTCCAACCAAAAAGGAAAACGTTCCAAACGTGGCTTGCAATATCTGTATCAAGTTTGGAAGCTGTAGCTTCACTAGGAAAAAAGTTATGAAAGGGTGCATACAACTGTTTTGCACCTTGCACCCCATGATATTTGCGCAGCATTAGAGATGACATAATCACTCTTGAATATATATCATATATTATCAGATCTCGCAGAGACGGACGACGATGAGTTTTTAACGAATATAATTCCCAAAGCTCGTGAGTTTTCATCGTAGTCTTAGAACTAATAAGAAAACCAGAATAAACAATCTGTTCTAAAGTCGCTCAATTTATTATTGATAGAACTAGATATTGCATGGATAAAAATATTTTTGGTGTTAACATCTTTTGGAACAATTTGTAAAAAAATAGAACGGAACCTTCTTTTAAGTAGGAGCATCGATCACGATGAAAATTAAGATCAAGCCCAATTAAATGTTGAATATTTCCAATATCACCACCTCCCGCTTCCCTCCGCCTCCTTTATTAGCTGTCTTGTATTCGCACATTTATGTAGACTTCTGTTGTCCTACCATTGTGGTTTACGATAAATAAATAAAATAATTTCAGTACAAGTAATTGGCCGATCAAATCTGCGTTTGGAATTTAAATGTTCGTTTTAACTTTTCCATTTACCAATATTTGGAAGAAAAATCGTTAAATTTTAAATAAAGTAAATTAATTCAGCGCTTACTGGATCATGGAAACGGATCGATGAAGTGTGAGTTATCGAATTTTTCTCAATTTATTTATTTTTTAAATATTTTGTGCATAAACGGCTGTAATGGAATTGAAGGTGCATTCCCGGACTCATATACAATGCTCACAACCACTCAAGAGCCGTGCTTAACAATATTGTAACACGATTAACCATATCGTACACAGAGCGCGAAGTATCTTAAATATAAGATACTCAGTACCAGACTTGGCGACATTAAGAGAGTTGGAACTTATATTTAAGATACTCGAGTATCTTACTTCTAGAGCGGGGGAGAGAGGGAGAGTAAGAGCCCAAGTATCTTAAATGTAAGATACTTCGTCTCTTATTTGGCGCCGCCGCCAGTAGCTCGCTGGCTGGTACCCATTCGGAACCCACCCCATTCAGGATTGACCGTTCATAATACAAGAACATATTGGTTAGTATGTAAAGGTATCTTAAGTAAGCTGTTTGTGTGCGTGAAGAAAGTGAAATGGGAAATAAAACTTTATTGCTTTTATAAAGAACTATGCAAGAAATGACATAAATTGAGCAGGAAAAAGACATGCGTGTAACAGCGAATAATTCACAGGATTATGGAAAATGGCACATTGCGGAATTTACAGTAACAACAATCATCAACAATCAATGAGATATGGTAGTTCACTTTGCAGCAATCTTTGAATAAAGCTCTTTAGCCTTTTGGCTAGTGACAGATGGTTTGATACCTATTGACAACTCAATGAATGAGAACATATCTTTCGCATCAATGGGAAACTCGAGATTGAACTGATAATACAGCGATAAGAGAAGTAGAAGTGCATTAGGGAACGACTTGCCGGAGGAGATGTCGTGAGCTTCGATCGCAACGCGAAAATTTATTTCATGACCGACGAGAAAGATCACTGGATGCTTATCGGCCGCTCGCTGTTGCACAACTTCATCACTTGATGAAGACGACTGAAAAACAATCAATTAAACAAGGGGTAAAAATACAAAGCATGAAAAAGTAGTGTAGTTCAAAGGATTGTGAATGCCACCACTGAAACGAGATATTTGATGACCAATTGGTTCAGTTAGGTGGTAGGTCGCTTTTTAAATTGTTAAAACAGAAACGTACGTAATATGCTTGGAAGATTTTCTCTCCACGTAGATGCGATCTCCGAGTATTGAGTAGTTTGATGATTGTAAACAGTGCAACGAGATGCTTGTTGTCTGGAAACGAAACGTAAGTTGAGTAAGGATGGCTTGTAAAACAAGGGGAGGAAAGGATACTGACCAAACTGTTTGTATAAATCATCAACGAATGTGTCGGAGAAGAAATCGTTGTAGCACTCAACGGCTCTTGTCCCAATCTCTTCAAAAATCTCTTCGAAATTTGCATTGATATTCTTCGAGAAGAGAAAGTCGTCAATGATCTGGAAGATTAGGAATGGAAAGACTGGGGAGGGGACTCACAATTTGGGGATCCCTCGATAGTATGGGAAATTGAGAGAAAGTTGACGTAGGACCAGAGGATCGACAGATTCGCGTACGGTAGAGTCTGAGAGGATGCATCTTTAATAAAAATAAATGTATCGCGCACCTGGTTTCCGATACCGAAGACACGTAGCCTGCAGTGCCTTTCGACAGCGAGTACAATGTAGTCAAGCGCTCCTTGCACTGTTCATCAGTCAAGGTAACTTCCGGCCTGAAAGTACAAGAATAACAATTGAATGACAATTAATGTAAGTTCAAACTCACTCCGTTTCTACCTTACGGCGTTTAAGTTCTTTCCCATCAATGAATTTGTCTCTTGTATCGTAGTGTTAACGTTTGACATCCGTCGATAAAGTTTCCCTTTACATCCACTGCACAACTCCTGAAAATGATATTTATTTTTCAGCTGGAAACGAATTAAGTTGAATTACAACCTTGGCCAGAGATGGATACTCGTGTAGAACATGATATACAAAAGCCCGCAGTTCTTGAGTAGATGGATTGCAACTCCTTCAAAGGGTAAGGGATATTTAAATACTTACTTATTGCTAGCTGATACTTACTTGTTCGAGTACTGTCGTACAAATCGATAAATCCTTTGAATGAATACATCACAAATTGAGTCTCGAAGAAATATCGATCCGTCCTTAATTGCAGCCAACATAATCGCAGATTCTTCTCCAGATCCAAGGATTGTCAACAAGTCGAGATTACTCAACTCAGTATTGAGCCAGTAGAGATGACGGACCTGAAATGACCATATTGAATCATTGCTTCTATCTTGTAAACGTACTCCTCTGAATTCTATGTAGTATCCATAGCTTTCGCCCACTTTCTTCCGCTCAGAGACCTGTAAATTGTTGGCTACATTTCATATATTAATTATTAACAAGAAAGAAAAGCAAAACCAACATTGTCTTGCATCACACTCGGCTCATGTCGCACTGCCGAATGCTCCTGAGCGTTAGTCACTTTCTATAAATAAAGAGAACTAGTGCATAAAAGGTTAGCAATACTGGTACCTTACGAATGGACATCGACGGGAGATTCAATTTCGATTCTACTGATTCGAAACCAACATTGTCTTGCATCAAATTCGGCTCATGTCGCACTGCCGAATGATCCTGAGCGTTAGTCACTTTCTATAGATAAAGAGAACTAGTGCATAAAAGGTTAGCAATACTGGTACCTTACGAATGGACATCGACGGTAGATTCAATTTCGATTCTACTGATTCGCCTTTGACCTGCAAGTGGCATTGATGGAATACAAGCTACCAACGCTTACCAGATTGTAGTGTGGTGGAGGCGAATCGACGAATGGACTCATCTGGAAAAAAGTAGATTACTAAAAATAATATGATTGGCTTGTTAAGAACCTCAACTGGATCGATTTGAGCAGCTGCGGGCGCAACGGAATCTACAGCAAACTAGAATGATTAGGTTAGAAATTTAAAACAGCAAATAAACGCACCAAGTTACGAGAGGCGGCGAGTCGATGAAATTGAGCGCGGCCTTGAGGCGAGTTCTGTGAACATGATAAGTAAAAAAGAATAACACAAAGAAAGAATACCATATAGGAAGCCATCATCACATTCATAGCGTCGTCGCTTAGAAGCGGGGACGGAGTGGAGAGGGAGGAGGATGACGATCCCATAGAGGGCCAAGGAGGGAATGGTCGCATCGGGGATAACCCCTTAAATTGAACTTGCTTGATGGGCTGAAACATCGTGAAGAGTACCTGATATTCATCCATACTACACGTGGAAACGTCCGTCTGACCGTTAGTCGAATCTGAAGGTAAACATTTTGGAAAAAAGAAGAAAAGGAAACATGGTAACGGATAGTTGTTGTTTATCACGATTTAACGTTGAATTTGATGTATTTTCCGGTTCCTAGAGATGGCCCTTGTTGTGTGTTGCTTATTTTTTGTTCCACGAGTAATCATGATGACTAAATGCAGTGAGGGAGCTGCCCAATGGAATCTACGCTGGTTTCGATCCTACTGCGCGCAGTTTGCACGTGGGAAATATATTAGATCAAGATTGGAAGCATGGCCTGGTGAGTTGTTTGACATGGATAAGGAGCGAGAGAAACAGTCAAGAGCACTCTTCGAACGTTGTGTGTTATTTGAGGCTCTTGCGTCTCTTGTCCTGAATTTTTCTCCCAATCATTACAAGCTTACAATTTGCGTACGTTGTGGAGAAGGACTACTGTTGCTTTCAGATTTGTTGCAAAATTTTAGTTATTTGTTGGATTCATTATTGTTGTAGCTTGGAGGTGCAGATCAGCCTGGTCACTACGACTTGATTCATTTCAGATGTTGTCTCCAATCAACAGATGTAATTGAAAAAATAGAGAAGAAGCACTCGTCAAATCTCCGCGTTCTGCATTTTCTGACCCATCGATAATGGTGTGTGTGCCATTCCTCGAAGATAGGTTTGTTGCTTTCGCACTGTTTTCTCCGTTGTCAATTGTTATTTTACATCAGTTACTTGCAGGTTACTGTGTAGCTGTCGTTCCTCCGACTTGTAACGGGAGGAATGTCCGTTGCCACGTATCGGCTTAAGCCGACGTCGCAACATCTCTATGCGGGTCCGTTCGACGTGCTTTATCTGGCAGTCTTGGCCACTTGGATCTCGTGGGGATTTGATGAACACTACGAGTTGGGATGCATCGGATGCACAGCCGTCGGCTTACTACAAGTGAGAATTTCCATATTTCGATTGATCGAGGAACTCTGATTAATAGGAGATTTGAATTAGAACTGCTGAGAAACTGTTATTTTTTTAACCTGATCTTAATCTCACGGTAATGATACAAATGCACCCTCATTGTAAGAGCCAACAATCGCATTTAAATTGATCTGCCGATATACCCGTATTTCCTAGTTATTGTAGGTCCTCTGCGTTCTGCGGATACTGGTTCGACACTTCGGATACTGGTTCTGATTCGACAGGTACGTAAAAAAACGACGAAGCCAGCCCGCATTTTCACATTTTTTTTGTGAAAAAATGAAAATCCAACCCGCATGTTCGGGTTTTCATGCCCATTATTGACAAACCTAACCTATGCGAGTTGCCGCGACGCACCCTTTCGACCTATGAGTTAGTAAAATACAACCATTCCAAATTCCCTCTCTAATTTGGTGTCGCTGTTCTATTCGAGATCGCCCTCTCCGAATGCAATTATTGCGTTGTGAGAGTAGGCGAGATAACATTTCATTTCGAGAGGGCGGCCTCGGCGAGAACTCCAGTGAAACTAAATGCACCATAATAACAGTCCATTGAGTACAATACAATGTTCCTTCTTTACAGAGTGGTCATTCCTCAGTTCATGGATCTCTTCAAGGAGCGATCAACCGCGCCCATCTTTGTCTTCCAGGTTAATTTTATATTGCTTTATTTTATGTTTTTCTCATTTTCTCAAAATATCTACGCGTACATTGAATATTTTTGAAATTACAATGTGTATCGTTATTGATTGATTTCCTTGCTCAGGTGTTATGCGTGGGTCTGTGGTGTCTGGAGGACATGTGGTACTACTGCTCTTCACGCTAACAATGCTCGCCACCTTCGAGGCCACGCTAGTCAAGCAGCAGTTGATATGGCTGATAATAGGAATATGGGCAACAAGACCTTTCCCATCGATGTAAGTGGATGCACCCTAAAGGCGCATTTGGTGTCACTGGTCTAGACGACTCTACGAGAGATGTGTAAGCGTGGCTGAATAATGCATTGCATTTCTTCAGTGCTACCGTAATCGCAAGTGGAATCGCGTCAAGTCTGATGAGCTCGTGCCGGGAGACATTGTGTCGATCAGTGAGTTTATTGATTCATTTCGTTTGTCCGATCGTTACCGTAATCCTCCTTGTTAGTAGGTCATTTGCAAGAGGGCCACACGATTCCATGTGTTCTCATTCTCCTGCGTGGACCGTGCATCGTGGACGAGAGCATGCTGACGAGAAAGTCGGTGCCGCAGATCAAGGTATGTTTTTTTTAATACATTTAAATATTTTAGTCTCATTTTCCCATATAAAATTCTAATTTGAAGGAAAGCAAAACTTTTAGGAGCCGATGGTTAGCGTTATAAAAAAAATTTTTTATATGATAATTTAAAATAAATGAGAATGAATTGTATAGGAGCCGATCGACAGCGTGGAGGGATATCGTGAGTTTGACGACGAGCTGGACTCGCTACTACACGTCATCTAAGGAAGCACACAGGTCGTCCAGCACACACCACCAGGTTATACGGTAGTTGGGAGAAGGCCTACTATAGTGTGGGGAATATCGATCGTACTCCTGATGGTGACGGTCTTATCGTTGTGTTATATATTGGAATTTCAATTTCGAAGAGTTGTGTGTGCCTTTGCACTTATTTACAAAAATTAATTTATTATTATTTACAGGAAACAACGAGCCGGGCATGAAATCGCGCGACGACGGCTGCTTCTGCTACGTCCTCAGAACCGGCTTCAACACGAATCAGGGAAAGCTGCTCAGGTGAGTACGGTAGCTAGTTCGTCAAGGGTACCGTGATGGGATAGTTGCAGCAGGTTTAGGTGCAATCGAGTCGATACTGGCCATCGTGGAGGCAGATACAGTAACCTTGTATTACAGCCGTAAAAACAGTATCATTGTAGAACGATAATTTTCGCATCATTTTATGTAAAAATAGTGTGACGTGTTCATATTTTTGTAGTTTGTAGTGTGCTAATTACTGGTCCCCTTTCTTGCAGGTTTGGAGGGCGCTGCCCGCTCCAAGTACAAGCTGTTCCTCGAGTGCACGCTCATCCTCACGTCCGTCATTCCGCCCGAACTGCTCATAAAACTGTCGCTCGCAGTCAACAGCTCGCTCAAGGCACTGCAGAAACTGGGTGAGTGGGAGGGGAGAAGGGGAAGGAGGAGGAGAAGTGAAGTTGCGATTGAAGATTTATGGCACAACGGTAATGTAAGTTGCAAAAATGAAACTACAAAAAATCCAAACCGAGACGAAATCGTAGATACATCATGTTTCTACGATTGGCGTACTGTTTTATTGTTAATGACTTCGCTTGCGCCTTGTTGTTTTTTTTCTGTCTTCACTACACTATTGAAAATAATGGTGTTTTTTCAGACATCTTTTGATGAATAACCGTGTTTAGGTGTATTCTGCACGGAGCCCTTCCGCATTCCCTTCGCTGGCAAGATTGACAGCTTCGACAAGACGGGCACACTCACCACGGACGATCTGGTCATGGAGGGAATCGCAGCTGGGTGAGTACTACGGTATCTTAAAGGTAGATTGCGGTAAACTGAGGGTGATTACGGTACCTATCCAGTAATGTCGATTGCGGACATTATAGAGACGGGGAGGAGGACAGGGTGGAAATTGTGAAGACGGCAGCAGACAATGTGGAGGGAGTGCAGGCGAGTGACGATTTGTCTCACCGTACTCACGCTTTCCTTTGGTTACTGTAGACAATTAATGTGGTTACTGCATATCATTACTGTATTTACTGAAGATGAAGATTACGGTATCGATAATGGCGAGTTATTTTCAGGTGCTCGCATGTTGCCACTCGCTTGTTCGATTGGACGAGGAGTTGGTGGGAGACCCGCTGGAGAAGGCCTGTCAGCAGTGGATCGATTTCTCACTCGCAAAGAGTACGGTAGCATGATACGATAAGAGCATTTGCATCGAGAACTGGTTTTATACCACTCAATGTCCCCTCGTATTCAGGCGACACAGTAATCCCGAACACGAATCGCAAGGATATTCTTCTCCCATCGATTCCACCTTTCGTCCGCCATGAAGAGGTTTTTTTTTACAAAGTCTGATATTCGTATTTCACAAAAAAAACGTAATTACAATCAAACACAGTTGCATTTGCAGAATGCCAGTCATCGGTGGCTATATGTCACACGGAACGAACGAACCAAAGTAACCTCGTGGCTGTGAAAGGCGCGCCAGAAATACTCAATGACATGGTGAGGGCCATTCTAGTCTATTATTCAATACTGTTCCATCAATCACAATAGCTTTTGCGAATCCTGCAGATCACAATTCTCTAATTTACAATGAAGCAAAAGCTATTGTGCTTTCTTTCGCAGTAAAGCATAATACATACATATGTTATACTTCACAAACTTTGTTTGTCTGGTATGATATACTATTATTGATTAATTTGTTTCATAGCTTCTAGAATGTGTACGAAATAATGAAAATAAATTGGGAAGTAGTGTAGAGTAATGTTTGTTGTTCCTTGCTGAAAAAGGTGTATCGTTAGTGCGTTTTGGTAATGAGTGAATGTATCGCCGTGTTTACAGTATGCCTTGATCCCAGACGACTACGAGGAGACGTACACGAAGCTGACGAGACGGAGCGAGAGTGGTCGCACTCGGACTGCGCAATGTCGGAGGACTGACGCCCCAGGTGAGCAGCCATCGTTGGCGCATTTCGAGAGCATAAAACCATTTCGAGAGCAAAATATGATGTTGTTGTGCTTATTTACTTTTCACTTGAAGGAGCAAGTGATCACCGACCTCAAGCACCTCGGCAAGACGATATTCATGAGTGGAGATGGAACGAATGATGTGGGCGCACTCAAACACGCCAATGTCGGTGAGTGATGAGGGAATTTTTCAATGTTTTTGCAGCTCCGAATTTCGTTTACTATTAAACTACATTCCCCAATCAATTCTACAGTCAATCCCGAATTGGGCATTTCTCGACTAGCTAATGCAATGAATTGAAATCACAACTTGTTCACAAGGCACTCAAAGAGCGTACTTGAAATGCACCGGAAATTTGATGAAAAATGTAATCATCACATAGTTGTCCAATTGATTGAAATATACCATCCTTACCATATGCTCCGCGTACGGTATTATGTCGTTGCAGGAGTCGCTCTGCTCTCTCATCCCTTCGACGCGGTCAAAGCAGCCAAGGAGAAGGAGGAACGAGAGAAGAAGTCGGCTTCGCCCGAGAAGACTACCGAGAAGGACAAGAAGACGGTTGCAATGCCGCCACAGGGTACGGTAGCTGACCAAGAGTGTCGAGAACTGGTTATATACGAAAAACTAGAGCATTATTGTCATACGTGGGCAGCACTTATCCGAGGCCTTTTGCAGCTAGCCCCCGATCGCCTACTGCGTTTGCACACAGTTCCCGAGCCGTACAGTTTTCAAATTTTGCGACCCGCCGGTCCATATTGAGTTTATAGCCCATCACTGGCCGTACTTTTACAAAAAAAATCAATAAAATGAGCTCTACTTTTCACTATGTTTCTTTTGCACAGAGCCCCGAAAAATCCCAGCCCACATTCGCACAGTGCCCCTGCCCCCTGCTGCCCATGTGTGATTATTGTGTGCAGCGCTATCAACAAATTCAGTTGGGTAGTTTACATAGTATGGTAATCTTTCTTCATAGGCCAAAAAGTTCGTACTAGGGAATAAACCCACACTGCTTTTGTACTTTTGAGGTGAAATGTCGAAAAATCAGAAATTTTGTAAAAATATTTTCCACCCTTGAACCCTAAACACCAGACATTATTAGGGACTTTCTGGAACAAACGTTTTTGGTCTATGCCTTTCTACAATTTCAGGTGGTCGCCGTACGGACGCACCGGTGGGCGCGCGACAGCGTCCCGTCGCGTTCCAGAAGCGTCTTGACGATATGATGAAGGAGATTGAGGAGGAAGAGAAGGCACAGGTTTGTGTGAGGGATGAATGCGATGGATACGGTAGAAAGGATACGGTAATTTAGTTATCAAGTAATGATTGTTTTCATCATCCTCTTCAGATTGTCCGACTGGGAGACGCGAGCATCGCCGCCCCCTTCACCAGCAATTACACGAGAATTCAATCGAGTACGGTAGTTTGTCTATGTTGGCAATCGATAACTGTCATTATTTTTTTGTAAGGAGTACGGCATACATTTTCTGGGGTGTAGCCAGCAACAGGACCCTCCCGCTTTTTGCGAAAAACCCTCCCGATTTCGGTTCAAGCCGTTACGATTTTGGATCAGACCCTACCGTTTTTTTTTGTTCAAAATCAACAGGTTTTGTCACTACCCTCCCGCTTTTGACTTACGAGCAACAATCCTTGCCCATCTAGGGAGTACGGTAGGCTCTCAATCGATGACTAATTTTATTTGTCGCGGTACGGTATATAAATGCCGTAATTGCAGTCTGTCACGTGATCAAGCAAGGTCGCTGCACACTCGTCACGACTCTGCAAATGTTCAAGATCCTCGCCCTCAATGCCCTCGTGTCCGCCTATTCCCTCTCCATGCTCTATCTGGACGGAGTCAAGTTCAGCGACAACCAGGCTACCATCTAGGTGGGTACAGTAGTGGAGATACGGTAGATATCGTGTTGAGAGAGAATTGATACGGGTGATAGGACGTTGTGGAACTGAAGTTTAGGAGATTTATGTTACCATTACTGTGTTTACCTTGTTATAGATTACTGTAGATACCGTATTCCTGGCAGGAAATACTGAACGGTGAATTGGTTAATTGATAGGTGCTTGCGTGATGTCACTCTTATATCCAATTATTTGCATATAGCCAATCGTGCTCGAAAACTTATGTATTATACGTCAATCTTAAGATAACAATTGTACGAATACTAGTAAACCCATTCATTGCGCAATTTACATTACAACACTTTATGGCGTAGTGCAACTCGGTATCGTCTTGCTCCTATCATGGGGTACTTGTCCAGCGGATATTGGCTGACGACTTCCGATGGCGTGATCACAGACACCTATAATGTACTAATTTATATTTCATTTTTGTTTAGGCACTTACATCGTGAGTCAGCTCGACGACAAAGCATCCAGATGATCTCTCTCTGCCAAAGGACGTGCATGCAGAAACGACGAGGGACGGGATGGAGTCAATCTGCACCACAAATTCAACGTGAGCGAAACGGGGGGAGTTGTCAGAATTTCCTAGGATAACAATACTATGCGGTTTGAATTGAATACCTCTGTACATCATACGCCTATATGCGATAATGGACGGAATGGAAAGTAAGTTAGAGGTCGCGAGGTGGAGGGACTCAAAAGCATTGAATACAACTCTAGAGGGAGTGAATAATTCGGTATCAGTATGTGGGGTCTCCTTATCAATAGCGAGAAGAGAAGCATACCTTTAGGCCATAGTTCGAGGGAGATTAATGACACTTTGAGAAACGTATGAAACACGTTTCCCGTAGGATAACATAGATTCGTATGGCATGCTCCAACACTGAAGTAGAGGACCATGGTCTCCTATTTTGGTAGAGTAGTGTAGGAGAGAATGCGATTTGAACACATTCACATTCTTCATTCTCTTCTGTTTCTTCTTCTCTGGCTCTCCCTCATTGTCTCCTTCTCCATCCACATCCAGATCGTTGTCTCCATAGATCTGAATCATTACAAAGTCTCATTTCTTTTTTTAGTTAATTCAACAACAGTACTTAAGTTATATCGTCGAAACATTTTTTTTTCTTAAATTTTAATAATTAATTAGATAGAATTACCTCAATAGCTCGCTTCAGATACGAACGTATGCCCTCGTCCAGCTGAGAGATCGAAGACTTGTCGAAGGAGGAGGCGAAGATTGACTCGACGAGCTCACGGAAAGTGAGATAGTGACGCCACTCGTCGGTCTCCCAGTCAAGGTTCTCGGCAGCGATGGCTACAGGTAACAATCGTAGCAGAGTCCTTAAGTATTCAATTATGATATTCTAAACATTGTTATCAATTATGAATGAAAATTTGATATACTGACCACATTGTTCCTGCTCTCTGGGATAGTGTAGCTGATTGAGAAACGTTCTTAGGAAGTGGGCATGGCTTATTCTTGTGGTCATTAGTTCCGTACGATAAATTGGCCAGCCGAGTGTTAACCCGTTCCGTTGTAACTCCTTGAGCGTGAAGGTGTACAAGGACACGGTGAACCTAAAAATGCACCGAGGGAATGATTGACATGCTATTTTTAGGCCCCACTCACTGCTCGTCTCGCTTCCCCCTCCAGGATATCATGCATGATGTCGGGCGCGTCACTCGACACAGGAAGAAATCCAGGCGCAGCATCGAGAACGGTACGATTTCTTAAAAATTGATACTTTGACATCAATTAACAGGTTATAATTTACCGTATTCCACTTATTTCAATCACGCTTTCTCCGTTTCCCCTTCTTCTCTCCAGCTCATTACATGTGTCTCTGTACGATTGATCAGAACGGTGGACAATACAGTCGTCGTCAATGCAGCCATCAAACTCGGTGACATCCGTCTCACACGCTCTACAAATTAGTGTTATTTATACAAACAGGAAATATTACCGTCTTCATTATTAGAATAATTAAGTAATTAGTTTAATGCTCTAAATCTACGACAATAAATTAATCACCTGCAGCAAAGACCACTGCTAAATGTCTTCCGGTAACCAAGAATTTCATTCTTGCTCTTGTTATCTCCTTCCAATTGGAGAAGACGTGGAGTGAACACTACCGCCTTTCCATTATCGTCAACCACTTCAATTCCATCAATCTCGAGCTTTTTCAGCTCAGCGACGAGGGGAGTCACGAGTGGATCGAAGTTGAGGGCAGCCGAGTCGGAAGAATGTACTATTGAGTACAGGCAGAGGAAACGACGACAGCTAAGGAGGTTTATGGAAGGAAGGGAAATTTGACGAAAACATAAGTCATCGAGTAGGCTGAAGATTTCGGAGATAGACCATTGAGAGGGGTTGCGTCATCCGTCCAGATACTCAGGGGTAGTAGTCTTCGACCGGGGGGAAGGAGCTGTTGGGCTTCCTTATAGAGATTACCGTCTCGGAATGATGAGAGTGTTGTACTTGCAGTGGACGGAGAAAGAAGAGCGTTCCTTATCTGTAACATTAGCTCTATTTTTAAATCTTATTTTTCTCTTGTAACTAAGTTACTTACTATTGGATTTTCGTTCATCGACATTTCTCATTAAATTCAAATTTCAAAAACCACACCTCCTTCATCTTCACAATTCGCTTGAGTTGATCAGCAAGAGGGAGACTGTACCCGTAACACGGACCCCGAGTTCGAACCTCTTCATCATTCTCGTCCCGATGAATTATCTAAAAACTCAGTGCATTGCTTAATTTGTTGTGCATATTTTTTTGAAAAAATATATTATTCACCTCTATCTCCCCAAGAGTGTGTTCAGTTGGGAGTACGTAGAATTCACGGGTCTTCAAAAAGTGTTTCCGTTGATAGTCATTGCTTAATTGCTTCAACGAATCAAGGAATTTCTGTAGATCCGCTGCTCCGAAGAACCGAGATAATTCCATACATTCTTTTATGGTAGATACCGCAGCGTCAATCGTCCCAATCTTGACTGTAGGATCAGACAAGTATCCCAGAACTAGACTCTCAATACTCTTCTCAGCAGCAAAGAGGGGAGAGAAATCTTCCGGGTCGGGTTCAGGGTCCGGTTGAGCCACAGTTAATTGGGACATGGTCTGACTGATACCACGGGCAGGAGAAGGGGGTTGTGATGGAGCAGCAGCGGGACTGGGGCTTCGTTGTTGAATGCGCACAGGATGAGGTACTGAAACATAAAAAGTTATGCTTAAAATTGTTCTAGCTGTTTGTTTTCTTTGACTATTTCTCTTTTATTTATCATTTTCCAGGTAACTCTCGTATGAATCGTTTGCGTGTGCGCCTCTCCGCGACCGCACGGTACGACCGAGAAGGAGAAGGGGAAGAGAAGTTTGAGAAAGGAGACAAAAGGCAAGTTTGAGTTTCTCGAATTGTATATAGCAATTCTACAGAAAATTCGGTTAGGAATAAATATTTCGAGGACAAGTGTTGAGTATACGTGATTTGCTATAGTTTATCGATCTCTGATTTTCATAGCTCTCAATCAATCGAAAACTGACAACCTACAGTAACCCCAGCACTAATTCAGGCGATTCTCATCGAGTGCGATTGAGTGCGCGTCTCCACAAAGGAGTGCAGTGAATGAGAAGGGGAGAGAAGAGAAGGGAGAGAGGGAGTGCGAAAGGCAAGTTTGAGTTTCTCGAATTGTACATAGCAATTCTACAAGAAAAAAACAGGTTAGAGACGAATATTTCGAGGGTGAGCACTTGGCACGCCCGATTAGCGATAGTTTATCGCTCCCTGATTCCATGGTTCTCGATCAATCGAAAAACTGACAGCCTACAGTAACCCCTCCACCTTTTCAGACGCCACTTATCTCATTTGTTTGCGCGCACGACATTTCGCAGTGAATGAATAGAGAGACAGGAAGAGATTGGGAGATCGAATACTATAGGCAGGTTTGTGTTTCTCGCATTCAACATAGGAATTCTATAGAAAATCAGTTGGAAACAAATATATTTATAAATATTTGAGGGGATAAACCAAAGAATAAGTATACCGAGTGTTGCTACATCCTCGTTTTTTTTAAATTTTCTCATTTCTCGTTCAATCAATAATCGCTAAACTACAGTATACTGTGTCCTTCTCAGATCATCTCTGGCCTTTTTAATACGAAGAGAGAAGAAATAAGAATGAAAGAAGAGCACATATTAAATACATGAGAAGACGAGGAAAATAAATAAAAATTATATTGTATCATTTTCAATCGAAGATAAATGTATGTACCTCCGTTCCCGACATTCTCGTGGTGCTGCTTGAAGTGAGCCCTGAACGTCCTCAAATTCTTCATCACCAGCCCATACGTGCACTCCTTGCAAACTATCCTCTCCTTAAATATTCATTTTGCATTTCTCATGATATTAAATAACTCACTTCTCCATTCTCTCCAACGTGGTGAATCCTCAAATGAGATGATCGATCTTTGGCAGTTGTGAAGTAGTCATTGCATTTCTCGTAAGGACAGCCAAAGGACATCTAAGAAATTGCAATATAAATAACTGAGAAAACAATATTTTGAAATAAAAAAAAGATAAAATAGGCTAATCATCCGCGCTCTGGTAAGAGCGTCGATATCTCACATTTAAGATACTTGAAGTATCTTAGAGACCGAGTATCTTATATCTGAGCAACTCGCGGCTATCTAGCTACCAACTCTCTTAGATAGTTGAAGTAGATACCAAGTATCTTAGATACTTCGCGCTCTGTGTACGTACTGAAAATATCGGAACGTTTACCGGAACATGATCAAAATGTTCAATTTTTGTAACTTTGCGAAAAAAATTATTTGCGACTCGTGAGTAGGTTCGTATTTTTTGTCCACCTCGATTTACCGGAAACTACCCGGACATGCCCGGTGAAATGTCTAAAACAAAGGAGAAAATTCGATGCGATAACCGACCAAGTTAGCGAATTGTCATCATTACCGTATACAGCCGGAAAATGCCAGTAATTGCCGGTTCTGTCCCTTTTTTGCAATCGAATTTGTCGCTTTCTGTTACACATTTCACCGGGCATCACCGGATAGATTCCGGCAAATCGATGCGGATTAATCGAATCAGCATAAACACAAGTCATGATAATTCGTACTCGCAAAGATGCAAATTCTGAACATTTTGATCACATTGCGGTAAACGTTCCGATATTTTCAGTACGTACGATAGATCTGCGCAAAACGGTAAGCTCAAGTGAATTTTAAAGTGAGTATTGCAAATTCAAACGTTGACTGAATTGTACACATGAGACAACGTATAATATAAATTGGAATTTACACGGTATGCTCCAATTTTCACTATGCAGGCCATTTTCACCAATGCTTGCGCTAATCTATTTGCGAATGGAAGTGCCGAAGCAATGCGAATTCTCAACAACAAAACTGCTGAGGCCATCGGAGAAATCAGTGAACACGTGGATCACTGGGTGCTGAAGATGCAGGTGCGTAAAAGGGGTCGCCATCACGGGGGCTCAAAGGCTGATAAAAAAGCGGTGCGCGAATAAGCTGCACTTACTACGGTATAATGCTTGATGTAGTCCACAATTTTCATCGCAATACCGTAGTAAGCAATGGAAATTTTACGCATTGCGCTCGTGACCATTATCTGTTCATTTCTCTTGTAGAGGATCTGAATTTTTGAGCCCCCGTGGCCATTGCGACTAATCGAGGCTGCAATATGCTCCGCACAATTGCGACTTCGCAAACTTGTGCTGAGGCACTGTGTGTAATTGAGCTCTCTTGACGTTCTGGAGACTTGAACCATGTTTACCATTCCCAAATACACTGCCTGATATTTATGCGTAGTGACAGCTTCGGAGCAAAACCTTTGAGGGGGTTTTCGAACAAGACGACTCCTTTGTCAATGTTTGCTTCGGTCATTCTCAAAGTAATACACTTTCAGGAGTTCTGGCCGTCGGTAAGCGCTCTGGGCGCAGTCGAAACACTCGGCAATGCCACTGATCCAATCATCAAAGCGGACAAATTCAATGAAAGCGCTGTCCTAATTCGCAATCAATTCATCATGCGCGGATCATGGATGTTAGTCTTTCCTGCAATCATATTTATTAATTGAATAAGTTTAAATATATTGTCATTCCTTTCGACATACCCTGTCACCACTCTAGACCACACTCTTGTTCGTGTTAAGTTATTGAGACATATCGCGATTCTCACTATCAGTGTTCCTCTCTCATTGTCATCCTTCCCCCACTCATTCTCGCAGTGGTGATCTGGGTGGGAGGGCGAGGCTGCACAGAAAAAAATAATTACTTTTCACACATGTCATGGACGAAGAGAGAAACCTAATCGACCAAAATGTATGAAACCTAATACATTTTCATTGACTAGGTTCCTCTCCTCGTCCATGTCATGTATGAAAAGTGATACATTTTTTTCTGTTGGGTGCGGAATGCGTAAAACTTGCCATTTCAGTCACGATTATGCTGTGATCGTTGGAGAAACGAGGGAAGAAGAGGAGGGGTACTGGGCGATGGAGTCAATCGACAACTCGAAATACGTTCACATCCTGAACTACTGCGGCATCGACGCTCATGTAGTGCAATGTAAACCAGACTGGAACAGAGATGTTAAAGCACGCAAGTGGTTTGACCAGAAGCAAGCGGCAATTCTAGAGAAATTGAGGTAAACTGGCAATAGAAGGCAGCATTAGCTGAGCCACGTACGATCTTAGAACCTAATTCTGTTCTCATTTGCCTTTTAAAAACGAACTTTCATGGAGAACTTCTACAGCAAATCGGCCATGAAAACCTGGAAAACAATCAACGACACAGTCGGGCCGCTCATCTCCAAGGACGGATTCAGATCAAGTTTGATCATCCGAGGCAGCGTCAATGCTTCCACAATTCCTATTGGAATGGCGAACGAGCAAGGATTGTGCAAGGTCGAACTCATAGAACGAATCGGATCGAAAGTATTCTCGTGGAAGCTGTTCTTCTTCTTATGAAACGGATTTGAGAAGAGTGTCTCTATCTGCCCAATTCACAATTATTATTCTCAGCATCCCCATTGTAAATTATTCAATCCTTCACCCTGTACAGCTCACGTTTTCTGTAATAAATTCAATTGAATTCTCTCGTTATGTTATGCAGTCTAATACAAATGTCTTTTCATACTTTTTCTCCCACCGTTGCGGAATATCTGTGGTACCACTTAGGACCAACATACTTAGGACCAGGTTCTTCTCACTCAGGCTAATCTCCCTCTCTTATGTCTAGTGATCTGCGTCAATCACTCAATTATGTCGCCTCCTTTTCCTAGTCCCCCATCATCCATCTAACCGCTCCCTCTGGTAGGACTTAAGATCGTATCACAGAGGACTCGGTACAAAAAGGCACGCCTCCAACCGAGACCAGGGTCCACCTACTCTCACACTCTCCCCCCCTTCAAGCTCAGCTAAGTGAGAATTTCTTGCCGGGCCTCTCAAAAGATTCATTATTCCACATGTTCATCTCGCGTTTCATCATTTTGTTAAGCTAGAAAAATATCTAATAAAGCAAAAAAATAAAGCAATTTCAAAGTGAGGTACATTGATTGATCGCGTCAATTTCCTATATTACGGAAGAAGATGATCTTTCTACTTTTACTCTTTACATCCGCCAGTTTACCAATCGATGGTGAGTGTGCGTGAATTTGGTGTCTTTTTTCAATTAGATAATTAATTTCTTTTAATAAATACTACAAAGCACGATTTCAGCCCTTTCCAAAGCTGCAAGTCCTCCTTACCTCACCACTACATTCAATGAGAATCCCTTAGTCGCGTTGAGGGAGCTCTCCCGCAATGCTCGGAAGCAGCTTCAGCTCGGAGCCTCTGCTGGTGTCCTCATTGCCAACGGCGTCGACAATGACTTCCCGGTATGCTCTATTCATTATTTTTCTAAATATATGCGAAACCGTGAAGCCTTGAACCGGTTGGATAAATACTTTATTGAAATTTTCTGGCCATTTCAGTTCGACTCCGACGAGCAAGGATCAATGACTTCGCTGAACCGAGCAATGAACGAACAGTTTGAATGTAAGTGATTAATGGTTAGTTGATCCCGGCCATAGTTGACCACGAAGAGGTGGCCGATTTTCTTTAATGTTAGGAAATATGTGAATCTGTGTCCGTAATAATTAGTACATGTTTGTCACTGGAACAGGAACCGCATGTGAAATTAGGTCGAGTGGGTAGAGCCATAGAAAAACGGACCACAAACACATTTACAATGCAGATTTCGACAATCAGTCGGCGTCGTTCAATGAGAGTCTATCGACTAATGATGGTCTGTTGGAGGAAGCTTACAAACAGGTTTTCTGCTATCACTTCTAGTAATATCACAACCGTCTCTCTTAGAATAGTGTCACGCGAATAATTTCCGCCCAAGAAAAATCCAATTAAGTAAATCAAACAGTCTCTTGAGCTGTGCCATCCTTGTAACAAAAAAACACGAATTCTTAAAATTCGTGACTTTTCGTTCATATTGTCTTGCAAAATATTTACTTTTTATAGAATGTCGCAGACAAGTTGGCGCATCTGGAAATCCTGTATCGTTTCGTTACCGACCCGGACTACGAAGTGAGAAGACGCCACAAAAACGATTTTATCGAAGTATGCAACAATGAAGTATCGTCGCCCATTGCAATTCTGCAGGTGCGTTATCAACGATATTTAATATTAATTTGTAATGGGTTAAATTATTCAATTCAATTCAATTATTTATCATGTAAGGCAATAGTGCTCAGATGAGGATGGGCCGGCATTCTTCATTGGTTGCATTCCACCATTGGGGCCCGATTGCTCGTTTCAGGTCATCTCTCCATCGGGTATTGGAGTGGCCTTGGGGGCTTTTGCAGTTGTAGGGAGTTCACATGGTAGTTGTCCGCGTCCAATGGTTGATTTCCATTCGCCTTATCTTGAAGGCCCATTTCGCTTTCCGTTTAAGTGCCTCCTTATTCTAGTCTCGAATTTGGGTGATTTCTCGTAATCGTTCGTTCCTCATTCGATCCAGAAGGGTGACTCCAATCATCCGACGCTCCATCTTCCTCAGGGTGACATTGAGGCGCTCTTTGTCACTCGCTCTCAATTATTAAACATTGGCGAAATATTATCGGAAGCTATATCTCCATAAGAGCGAAAAAGGAACCGTTCTACGGAGTACGAAAGAGTAGACTGTATTTCAGTATCTCGACGCGTCTTTTCGCCAACAGTGCGCTATTCCAGAAGGCAATGGAGTGAAAGATTTCAATTTTCTTTACCACGAAGCCATGGTAATTGATGCGAAAGTGCGAGGTGAGCAGTTGTTCGATAATGTTGTTCAAGTTACAATACTAAATTATCAAAAACTCCTATTGCTTCTTTTCTTGATCTTCCGGTATATTTATTAGGGTTGGTCAAATCGGTTCCTGCTCTCTTCATTTCGCACACTCTCTGCGCTAGGCGGCGGGCGAGAGAGTGTGTGAAATGAAGAGAGCAGGAACCGATTTGATCAACCCTAATATTTAGGCGCTCTTTCACAGGATTCCATGACCACAGTCTCTCCAACGAAAAATTTGAACACGATTTGGCGTTTGCATTTGGAGGTCCCTTTAGTGAGTTATTTGCGAATTACAATTTTTTTTCAATTATATAAATCACCACATCACCAATAATTTAATTTCAGTCGTTTTCATTCTCCGGGCTTCCGTGCCATCCTTCCTCAGCAGTAAGTAGCCTAACATGGGAATGACCTGAACTCACATTTCCCGATCTTTTCAAAAATTTTATGGTAGATTCAGCATAAAATTCTAACCATAAAACTATTTTCAAAAGTTGCGGAATGTTTTTTTGAAATTTCGTCATCCATAACAAAATTAATAAATAATTAATAAATAAGCAAAATTAGAAACCCAAAATGGATATCTCGATTGAGATATACAGTCTACGACTTTTGAAGTCGAATGCTGTCGTAAAATGTTTAAATAATTTATTTTTTATTTTTTTCGAAAATTATGAATATTAAAAACTATTATTTAAAAAAACATTCCGCAACTTTTGAAAATAGTTTTATGGTTAGAATTGTATGCTGAATCTACCATAAAAGTTTTATAAAGATCGGGAAATGTGAGTTCAGGTCATTCCCATGTAAGTCATCGCCCACTTTTCCAACTGTCCTTTCTGCTATTTTCATTTTTTAATCATTACAATTCCAGAGATTACCAGCAGCAATCCGTTCAACACATCTGCGCTCACATCTAACTCCACCGACGAGATGTTTGTTAATTTGTATATTTCTTTGGCTATATTTTTCAAATATATTTCCATTAAAAAACGTTTTTTTTACATTTTTATTTTTATACTGGATTGTTAACTCGATTTCACGAAACCTCCGCCATTCTAGTTGCATTCCCGGGACCATTCTCAATGCGCACGCGTTCACTCGAGAGTCGATGGAGGATATGGTGACACGGCTAAATATCGATCTGCAGAAGACTGTAAGTATTCTAGTTTTTCACACCATCATGAGCCATTCCGGAAAGGAATGGCTCATGATGGTGTGAAAAGAAAAAAAGGAATGGCTCATGATGGTGTTTTATTGATTTCAGCTAATGTTCACTGCCGGTTGCACCAACCTAACGACGAATGGAAATGAGGCGCAAATGGGAGTAATCATGAACCGCACAGCTGCAATCATTGAGGACCTCGGCCCCCATGTCGAGAAATGGGTGCTATCGATGCAGGTTCGCCAATTATCATAATTATCATAATTATGGCACGAATGGATCCGCAGGGTCTATGGCCGTTTGTCGGGACCCGTTATTCAATGCGCGTTTTGGGCGGTTCTGCATCTCTCAAGCACCCGGACCTCAAGAACATCGGATTGGAACCATTTGGACGGACTGCGAAGAATATGTCAAAAATAACAGTGGGCAAGTACAATGAAACTGCACGACTCGTTCGAGACCAGTTCAGAATGCGAGGACCAGAGAGGTTGGTGCCTTTACAAAACTAAATTTTATATATTTTTCTACCCTTTGAAGATAGGGTTGGATAAAAACGCAGTAATTTATCCTATAAAATACGATGGGCATTTTCAGCAACGAATATCAAGTTATCGTCGCTGAGGCAAAGAGGAGAGATTCATTCTGGGCGATGCAATCAATCGATAATTCAACCTTTCCGGAATGCGAAAAATACGAGAACTTTACGCACAACATCAAGGAAGAATTGTGAGACGGTGTTTATTTTTTCTCCTTTTTTTGAAAAAAAAATGCATTCGATGAATAAACCAATGCCATTGGTCGACAAAATGAGGTCACGATCTCTTTTATTTCGCACCCTCTTCAGCAGTGGCAAGCCACCATAACGGTGGCCTCGGCCGTAGACTTTGAAAGGTAACGATAAATAACAAAGCAACTAGTTGCGTAAGAGATTGGCGGAATTCTCATTTTCTCCGTTTATTCTCCGCATAACCGGTTTCGCGGGTAGTTGTTTATTTCACCCGGCAACTAGTTGCGTATGCGGGATTTTGGAAGAAGGAGATGGAATTTGGAGGATCAATTGGTACAAAATGTCTCAGAAGGTGCTTCATGTGATTACCTATCGTCTTGTCTCTCATATAGTTGGTACTTCACACCACACTTGAGCTTATACGGTTTCCTTAGACGATGATTACGGTAGTTTGGACAATCGAGAACTGACTATATTTCGGAAGAAAACACAAAAAAAACCTTATATCCGGCCGCATATTGGTTTTCTGGTTGTATCAGATTCTGGAATTTCGGGGGGAGGGGGTTATAAAATAAGCTAACGATAGCTACCGTAATCGTCGAATGCGGAAATCGAAATAACTCGAAAAACCCGATGAGCGATAGAGCGACTGCTAGTGAGAAAGAACAATTGGGATACCCCACAGAACAGACAAATCTGTTGACTATCAGCTTTTCTATTGTGCAAGAGACTTTTTATAACGTTACTTCCGGTCGACTTCAGCCTGAAACAGAAAAATCTATACAAATCGGAGATAACAGATGTGAGCCTTGAAATATGTGAATATAATTTTTTTAAATAAATATAAATATATTAAAATCTAACCGCCCAAATTTCAATCCGCATTGGTAATCTTGGAATTGGCGTATGTAGGCGATAATAACTTCCGATTTAGCTTCAACTTAGGCAACCCACCAACTCTGGACGCCGACATGGTGAGAAATGAGGAAGGAATAATAATCATCTCCTCTTCTTTCATGATTATCATAAATCAATCCGCAAAGATCACTATGCTAAACAACCACCTGCGGAATTCTTAGCAACTACCCGCCAACCGCTCCGTATATTGAAAATGAGACGGAATAAACGGGTAGTTGTTCCGCCTTTCAAAGTCTACTCGGCAGAGTAGCCGCCAGCCAACGTAAATCATCTTAAAAAATTTCACCATAGATACATCTATACAACTTGTACAACGTATACAACTTGAAGAGTAGAAAATTTTTCTTGTTTTAGATGCTCCATTCCTCACTCCTATGTTCGAATTCCCATTTTCCGTGGGATCGACGTTCACGTGTTTCAATACGACAAGGACGATTCTAGTCGAACAGCGAGAGCTCAGAAATGGTTCGAGAACAAGAAAGACGCGATTATGGAGCAGCTAAGGTGCGTCGAACTTGAAAACAGAGAAATGAGTTGAAAAGGAGGAGATGTAATCTGAATGGATATAGATAGATACTAGAGGTGGTCAGTCGAAAAGCCGGAATAAGAGGGAGAACAATTGAAAAGAAACGATTGAACCGGAACGAACCGGAACGGAACCTTTGTTCGACATTATTTCAGACAAAGACATTTTTCGACTGATCATCCCTAATAGATACTATATTGCTCGCGCAGAAATAAGATTTGCTCTCGGTCACACGAAATGTGTCCGGCCATGATCAATCATTAGACAATGAATTGCACTGCATGGCTTTCAATTTATACAATAATATAAACATATAAATATTTACAGAAATCAACGCAACAGTACCTCCGCCATCGACTCCTGGAAGTCCATCAATGCAACTATCGGACCGCTGATCTCAGAAGAAGCATTCCGATCAACTCTGATTTTCCGGCACAACACAACATCGAATTCGTCAACAATTCCCATCGGAGAAGCTTGCGAAATGACCGTTCACAAAATTGAACTTTCTGGCGAAAGTGAATTGGACAATTCCTGGAAAATGTACTTCTTCCTATAATCACTTTGGTTACTCCCATCAATGTTTGTGCTCACCCCTACCATTCTCCGAACAATTCAAATGTGTATCTCACTATCAGTTTAGTCAGTTGCGATAAAGAACCCTACCTCCTTTCGAAATATTTAAGAGCCCGTTTGCGTAAGAGTCAGACAAAGATCGGTACAGCAAAAAAGTGATTGTATAATACCTGTTTTCGAAACACTTCGATGGGTTAGAAAATCTGGCAGAATTTCATAATATGCAAATTTGATTGGAGATCAATATGGAGCTCTGAAGATTCGACTTATTAGCGGTTTATTGAGAATAAACTCAATAACCAGTTCTAGAAACCGAAATATCCAAAGAAGGACTCTAGTTGAATTTGTGAGAGGAACATCATTGTGTACTTCTATTTTCGAAAATGCCTTACATTTTGGAAATTCATTTAATATAAAAATCATAACCAAAAATAGATAGCTGAAACTTTCACAGTATCTCGAACATACCTTAGGTGATACATGCTATTTTTCTGGTAGCACAAATCCTCCTGCAAAGGGAGTTATGATTTTTTGAATGTCGAAATATGAGGTAAAGGTAAAAGGTGTTCCATGTCAAGCGATTTTACAGTAGCAAGCTACCACGCTAGATGGGGCAAGCCGGTAAGCCAGCTGCAACGTGGGATTACGTAACCCAAGCTTTCCCAAGGCATCTAGGGCACGTTACCTTTCGCAATCAAAGTTGCTACCAATTTACCGCCCCGGGGTGGATGGAAGGCTTGGTTGGCCTGGGCGGGGATCGAACTCGTAACTCATACCTTACCTACCTCATACCGAAATATGAGGGTGAGAATCCAAATTCGAGAGTAAATTGCCCGATTTGCATGAATTAGCCGCCTCATTTCTCATTTTCAGACACCGCGCGGGCTCGGGGATTAGAAATGAAAGGGTGATTTGATGCAAATCGGGCAATTTACTCTCGAATTTGGATTCTCACCCTCATATTTCGATATTCAAAAAATCATAACTCCCTTTGCAGGAGGTTTTGTGCTACCAGAAAAATAGCATGTATCACCTAAGGTATGTTCGAGATAATGTGAAAGTTTCAGCTATCTCTTTTTGGTTATGATTTTTATATTAAATGAATTTCCGAAATGTAAGGCATTTTCGAAAATTGAAGTACACAGTGATGTTCCTCTCACAAATTCAACTAGAGTCCTTCATTGGATATTTCGGTTTCGAGACCTGGTTATTGAGTTATTCTCAATAAACCGCTAATAAGTCGAATCTTCAGAGCTCCATATTGATCTCCAATCAAATTTGCATATCAAAAAAATTCTGCCAGTCTTTCTAACCCATCGAAGTGTGTCGAAAACAGGTATTATCTGAGATCATCACTTTTTTTGCAGTACGGAAGCCTGTTGACGTTTGTCCGACTCTTACGCAAACGGGCTCTTAAACAAAGAACGGAGACTTTCATACGTCTTGAGATATCGAATCTGTTAATCTCGCCCTTATTGTTCTCGGGTGTTGCACCCATGACCTTGTTCTCGTCCTTTCGATCTCATCTTTCACAACAATCGGTATTAAGATCGGTCCAGATAGAGAGAGATGCAGATTTGATGAGGGGCATCCAATCGTTGAATCTTTTCATTGTGTCTGGCAGAGTGCGAAATGTGAGACCACGGTCTCTTCATTTCGCACACTCTCTCGTCTATCGACCGGTCTAGAGAGTGTGCGAAATGACGAGTCCGTGGTCTCACATTTCGCACTCTAGTGTCTGCTCGATTACGTGCATACATGTGTGCAATTATTGTAGTACATAGAGTGCGAACTCGTCTAGATCTCATAGAATATGTTTTAAAGTGTGGTTAAAGAAGGAGTGAAGGGAAAGGTTCCCAGCTGGAAGTCCCTGTAACTGCAATGAGCAGTACTGTAAGAGCTCGGCAAACACAGAAAATGTAAATTCAGAGACTCGAACGTGTCCAGGGAGGACTGGCAAGGATTATTCTCCCACCAAGGAGACAATGGATAAGCGCAGGGGCATGTAAAATTGGGAGGGCGCTAATTACACGAGACGGGGTTGAGACAGTGGGAGAGAAGAGTTGAAGAGTGCATGCAAATCGTAAACGCAGGGGAAACGAGCGAGAGTCGAGGGATTATGCAGCTCAGTTAGAGATTTTGCAGCCCGTTGGCTGACACACGTACGGAACCCCTGATCATCACGCAAACTTTGCGCGCGCATATCTCCGTCGGTTTTCGAACTAGAGAAACTTCGGGGATCTCTTATCGTTGAGGGAAGCAATCGACGTGTGTTGCCACTTTACTCACGAAAATATTCCCTTCACTCCTTCTTTAATTGCGTATTTGATTCTATTGTCTATCAGCTTCCCAATTCTGCTTGAAGGAGTAGATGATTTTCTTGCTGTGCCTTCTCATTACTGCGCAAGCGGATTGTGAGTAACCGACTTTTTTAAGCAAAGATATCAAATTTAGGCTTAATTATAACTTGAACAAATGCTGTTTCAGACCTCACCGATGTGAAGAAATTCGCTGAAAAAACTGCAGCCCTCGAATCTGAATTGGATCAGAACCAATTAGATGCTCTACGAAACCTGTCTCAAAATGCACGAGAATATCTCAATCTCGGCCTTCCCATCGGTTCTCTAATTGCCAGCGGAGTCGAGAAGGTATTGGCTAATATGTAATTAAATATAAATGAAATCTTAGTGAAATATGCAAATTACTATCCCAAAAATAATTTCTCAGTCCGATTCCAACGACCAAAGAGCGCTGATCGAACTGAGCACAACGATGTATCGTCGATTTTAAAGTGAGTTGATTAGAGATTACGGTAACGTGTCGTTCTTTGGAACGGATTGTTGATTTGTTCAAACGAAGATTACAAGGATACGTGTGGCAATTCAAATAACAGTCTTAGCTTTTAGCTTGACATAACGATGAATCCGCGTGCGATATGTTGTAAACTTCGAAATGTGAGACCACGGTCTCTTCATTTCGTACACTATCTCACCTACCGACCGGTCGAGAGACTGTGTGAAATGAGGAGTGCATGGTCTTACATTTCGCACTCTAATATGTTGTCGCATTTCAGCTTTGAACGCACGATGGATCGCCTTGAACAAGAGCCTCTCCACGTCGGACTACGAAATGGAGGAGTACTACAAGACGGTAGGATGTGATACTGATGACTGTTGCTTGTGCACATGGCAGCAATTCACATAGCAAGACACATATTCTTTTTCGTGTTAATTTTTCTCAATCCGAAAATTATCGAAATCTGGTGGCAAAATTAATAGATGACCATTCTACCGATTGTTCGCATGCAGAATGTCACTGATAAATTGGTCAACTTGCGACAACTTCATCAATATATCACCAACCCAATTTTCGGAGCTCGAAAGTCCTTCAAAGACATGTTCATTGCAACCTGCAAGCAATCGGAGCCGTTCCGTATTTTACAAGTATGTTTATATTTTTTTGTTTAATGTTTTATATGTGTATTCAAATGAAGCATATCAACAATAAATTAAGTTTCTCAACGCGACATTTCGTGAAAACTGTAGCGTGATCACCAATGAGGTAGTTGCGGGCTACAATTCCGCGTATGACAAAGTCCTACAGTTTGATGCTGCAAGCGAAGGTTATTCGATTTATTTAGTTTTAAATAATCAATAATTGAGTATATGGTAGCGTGAAACTAGGAACCTTCTTAATATATTATGCGCAAGAATTTCGTGTGCCTGGTCGTGTACCTCTTGCACATGGTCTTGTACCTCCAGACCAATTTTGATTTTTTTATCAATAACTAGAGCAGTATCGAAAAGATTTCAATATCACTCAAGGTGTAAATCATCTAATGTTATTATCACTGAAACATACTTAACGGGATCTTACTTTGCGATTGTTTTGTGTTTTGAACCCGGTCGTGTACCTCGTGTACCCAGAATGCTGAGCGGAGTGTTCCCGGGTAGAAGAGGTAAAGCAGGTGCAGGATATTTGTAGAGTACCTTTGCATCGTATTACAACTTTATTAAAGGGATCGCCGCAACTCCATTTCACGAGAGATCAATCTACGATATGGTTCTTCGCATGAGTTCAATATGCAAGTTTATCATTTCTATTGAAAACACTATTTCGCTCTATTTCTAGCTAAAATACAATACAAACAATCATTGAATCAATATATTTGCAGCCCTTATCTTTCTCAGACCCATCGTGCATAACATGCTCAGAGATGAGTGTTATGTCAAATTATAACATTTAATTTAAAAAATAATTCGCGGAAAAAAACGGTATTCGACATTTTTGTTTTTTTAAGATAAGCATGAAGAAAAATATAAACTTTAAGTAGGAGGTTTACCTTTTCAAAATTCGAACCACTGAGCTTAGCGCACTAAAAACAGTAATGCCCGGTGTACGAACAAAATTTAAATAACTCATTTCAATAAAATCGTAGAAATATGCGACTCTATAAATATATTCGGAAAGATATATAGAATATATCACTACATGTGCAAAGTGTCCGATTTGATTTAAAAGCAGCATTCAATGAAAACAAAGGAAATTTTTTAAAAATTCTTCCTACGAGTTGGACGCGTTGAGTTCAGATAATTGATTCACATTTTCCAAATTTCAGACATTACCGGTGGCCATTATCCCAACAGTTCGAGCGGTGAAATGTATGTTTCTTTCAGAAAATATCAGTCATGTTTAAAGTTTTCAAATTAATCCTGTACAATTTTGTTGACAAATTAGGAGAAATGAAAACATTTGTCGCAAGATGTGTCGGGACACATTTGAAGCAGAAAACAAAGTGCAGGTGTATTCCGGGCACCATACTCAACGACCATAACCACACCCGAGCTGCGCTGATGGATACGGTAGCGCGGCTGTCGATCGATCTGCAAAATACGGTAAGCACTCTGGGACTACTGGATATAGAGATTTTAATATGCCGCGATTGCTAATCACAATTACAATTTGTACAAGTCGATTCATGATACTCTGGAATAACCTCCCTTCCTGCCTAGTAACCGCCCCAAACCCCCCCCCCCCCCCATTTTCAGTAGAGCTTCGAAAAAAATTTATAAAAAATATTTATGATCGCCTAACTCCTTAAAGAAGGCGTAACACGAATCATTGAAACCTTTTATTTTCCCCGATGTTCGAGGTTTCATTTCTGTTATCAGTATTTGGTGAAACACAAATCCAACGAGCGTTTCCCTCGCGCACCCTCCTCGTTTCCCCTTATCTCTCTGCCTTTCTCTGACTTCTTCTCCACAAAATGCCAACTCCCACCGCGAAAAAATTACAGGTTCAATGTGAGATACTGTAAGAATTCTGGTCGTTTTGGAGAGTTTATTAAACATAACTTTCTTCAAACTAAAAATTGAAACGTGTGATTTTCGAGGCTCTCATCGGGTATTCGATCTCCATTGCCCCACAGTGAGAACTCAGTTGACCAAATATTCGTGGGACACCTTCTTTAAGTTGTGACTGTGGCACGAACACTGCTTTATTCGCCAAACAAAAATTGCTCGTTCTTAAACCGATGAATCCACTATCACGTCAATGTAACCCCTATCACCGCATTCACGGATAGAGAATAAAGTATTAAGTATTATTAAGTTTTTTTTTAATATACGCCGTTCAGATGTTTTTCACTGTCGGCTGTGCGAATCTGTCCACGAACGTAAACGGAATCGAAATAGGCAACATCATTAGCAAGACCCAAATCACAGTGCAGAAAATCGGAGCCCATGTGGATTCGATCAGTGCAGGTATTAAGCGAAAGTATCATGTTCCCTTCGCATCGGTATCATCCGCAGGATCATTATTTTCTCCAAACTCTCATTACTTTGCGCTAACGAGAAAAAGAAGGTGCATTTTGTTCCACTCATCGTTAACTTTAAGCGGAAATTTGTTGACTAGACAATTATACAAGAATTGGTTTATCATCCACAAAACTGACATCCTCCAATCAATGCTCCAACTCAGTGGTTTAATCTGTTCTAGGCATCAATACGAAACTTTTGAAACTAAACGTACGATGGTTGTACATGTTGATAGTTTTTAAGAATAGGCAAACATAAAAAACACGAAAAATCGAAGGCTCTTCATGAAGAATCGTTTATAAACTTGAAGAACGTTGCTCTTTTCCCATGAGCAACAGAGATAAATCTTCCTAATAAGATTCTAGAATGCTCAACTCTTCACATTTCATATCTTATTTGCATGCTACAGTGATTTTCCGACCGACAATTTTTTCAAAATTGCTCTTCATTTGCCATCCCTACTGAGAACCCTTATGAAACCAACGATTGCAAACCTCAAAAAAGTTCAAGTGCGAGAAGGCTAGACACTTGCCTTCCATGTAGAAGTTCGTTTGCACAGATTGTATTCTCGCGTTGAGTGTGTGAAAACGAGAGATATGTAAGAGAGACTTTCCCACTTGATGAAAATATGCTTGACACTAGCCATACAATTTGATGAAACGGATTCTTCTCAACTTCTCGTGTAGCATACAGTAGTAGTCACGTCTCACGAACAGTGTAGGGTACACAAAAGAGTATGTGCATTCGTTCTGGGTGCACACAGAGAAAAATTACTTCTCCATGCATGCGAGTTAATGATTACATTACATAAGCTCTCCACACTTTGCACTCTCTCTCAGCTGAAACTAAGTAATTCATTAACTCGCGTGCATGGCGAAGTAATTTTTCTCTGAGTGTGTGGTTATCGAAAGTTGCTGCAGGACATGTGGCAGTCGATCGTTTTCAGTTTTCAGTCGATCAGTTCGGGATGGTCGCGCTGGGCGCGCCCTACACGCCGATCAACAAGGAGTTCACGATGTTCGCGCCCACCCCGCACGAGCACAACAAGTCGAGGATTACGGTGGACGAATACCACCAAACTGCGCTCCTCGTCCGTGAGGAGTTTCGAAAGCTCGGACGCGAGGAGTTAGTGTTACTTTTAAATGTTGTTTTCCCATATAATTATAATGTCGCAGCGTCACCGATATAACTATAAATTTCGATGCAACAATTTAGCAGCCGTGTTTAAAATTCCAATCCTGGTCTCGGTATTCTCTCAAACCACCAGATAAGAATGTGCTGAATGAGAAGATTCGGTATAGTTTTAAAACTTTTTAAAACTTAAATTTACAGCAAAGACTATCAAGTCGTCGTGAGCGAGGCGAAGAAGCCGCATCATATTATCAAGCAAGAGCCTGGTGATTTCTGGGCAATGCAATCAATCGATAATTCGACAGCCTTTGATTGTGATACATTTGGAAATATCACAAATAAGACCGAGATGGAAAAGGAGGAAATGTGAGTCGCTTCTTGAAGTAAATGAATTGAAATCGAGGGACATTGAAAAATGAGAGAGCGTGCAAAATCGAATTAGATCAAGAAAACAGTGGCATAACAACAGAAATCGTATGCGCATGATGCGAAGTAGCTATTAGGCTGGAGCATAAGTTTCTTTCTTTTTTTTGTAGTGATGTTTCCAATCGCTGTATCTCAGCTTTTCAACAAGCAATGGCCCCCATTCAGAGTATTTTGTAGTATAGTTGTTGTAATTCAAAAATAAACACATGCATTAGGTAAAACTTTCATCTTTCGTGAGAACAAGAGGAAAATATCTTCACGCTTATAGCCAAAAAAATGTGATAAAAATTTCCATACTCTCATTCAAGCAACATTATTTTCCGGAATGACTCATGTCCAATCGTGTCCAATTGATTGAAATGAAAGGAATTGGGAAAGAATCGGCCGAAAATCACTTTGAATTGTCATTTTAGACCGCGCAGTCCGCTTCGAATGGGTGGAATGAGAGTGAAATGCGGGGTTTCTCTCGATTAGGACCCTTCGGTTTTTCCATGATTTGAGTAAATACCCTCCCATGAAACAGTATTTAATCGAGTCTATTCTGTAGATTTTGACAAGGGCTACAACATATCAAACAATTGAAACCATATTTTGCCTTGTTTTCGAGATATGCGTCTTTGAAATTTCTCGTAATTTTTAGAATTGAGAATTTGAATAAACAAATCACACAACTAGATGCATCTCGTCAAGACGGTTAATATTGCTGTTACGACCAAATCTGTAGCACTTCTCCTTGATAAGCTACAGTTCAAAAAACCGTGAATATAGCTCAACTTTGACCTCGTGTAATTATGCAAATTAGAGAGATCAGGTCATGAGACAAACATAAATCGATAGAGCATACCAAGTGCTAACAGAATATGTGAAATAAGCACCTAGTCACTTTTTGCTGTACGGAATTTTGGCAATATCTGCGCTCCTTACGCGAACGCACTGATATGCTGTTGTTACGTTAATATCTGTGTCACGCGTTAGTATGACTTTCACTATCATTCCGTTCGTGATACCTTTCCATAATCTTATTATTGAAAGAAATCGAGAGTGGATCAGTGTGTGATGCACATATTCGTCCTGGACACCCGTATCCCATTTCTCCTCTCTGTCCAAGATGAAATATTGTTGCATAATTATCTCGTGAAAAAATATTCGCTTGCAAATATTCAATGTAAAAGTTGTTTGTGAAAAAATAATATATATTAAAGCTCTGGATGATTCTGCTGTTGCGAATACTTGTAGCACTTGTTTTGCCGGTCTCTGCCGATTGTGAGTTAATTTGAGTAACACGTTTGAATAAATAAGGAGAACAAGCTGTGATATATTACAAATTTATAATACTACGTTCCACTTAAAGTACTACCTGTGGTGTGAATACAGTCTGCTTCTCTCGCCCTTTTGCGTACTCTCTCGCCCTCGTTTCTGCCGTTTATTAGCGGAACGTTTTAATAATTTGGATGAGTGTTTGTAAATTTGTAATAGCTAATCTTTGCCAAAAAAAGGTTTTGAAGCAATTAGAGAGTAGAAAGTGGAAAAATGGAGTCGTATCTTTCTACCTACGAATATTCGTAACGAAAAAACATTTATTTACAACTAACCCATTAATCAAGTTAGTTGCAGACCTTATTGACGTCAGGGAGTATGCTGAAATATCCGCGACACTCAATGCTGAACTTGACGGAAATCCATTAAATGTACTGCGCAATCTTTCGCAGAATGCGCGAATATTGCTCAGCCTAGGTCGTCCCGTGGGCGTGCTCGTTGCCCGCGGATTGGGAAACGTGAGCTTTTTAAAAATTGTAGTTAAACGGTTAAAACTAATTTGTCCAGGAGGCAGGAGCAGAATCGGAACGAGCAATATTTATCCGAAACTGGGTCTACCCCTTGGACAATTCGTTCGACCCGTTTTAGATCTTATAAATTTATATAATAAATTAGAGTGTTAATCATGAATAACTATTATTTTACGTAACTGAACGTCGTGTAATGGATTTCAATAAGAAAAACGGTTTGTTAAATTCCATTTTCATCTATTTAGCACCCGGATCACCATGCCCAGGGAGCGCTGATCGATCTGGGGAGGAGAATGCAGCACCAATGTGAGCTAAGACATTATTCGATCTCAATTATTGATAACTATAATTTTATGCAAAATGGATGGAAAATGAAAGGCATTGCTGTGGCGGCTGAACAAAGCAAATTAGACCCTGCACCCTCCGTTCTTCAACTAATTTCTAGTTTAAATTTTATTGCGCCTTATGTCCCTAGATGCCTTGGGAAAGCTTGGGTTACGTAATCCCACGTTGCAGCTGGCTTACCTAGTCATTCGAAGTCATGTAGGACTACGCTACTCTCCGCAAATACACTTTGACAATAATCCTAAACTATTACTTCTATCAGCGTCCGATGTTCGCATGGCTGCCTTGAACATCCTTCTCAAAACTTCAGATGACGAAATGGAAGAAGACTACAAGAAGGTTCAATGATACACTTATTTGATTTAGTTGTATTTAATTTGGCTAAATTAACGTTAAAGGAGGAAGAACAGCAAAAATGGGATCTGCAAACTAATGACATTACTCGCTTACACCTATCAATGATAATGGAAATCCAAAACATGAGATCTCTATTTTTCCTCCGAACCAAGATACTCGCGCGCAAAGAAGCTACAGGGCTCAGGGACAATCTGGGTCAAGTTGCCGCGCACGTAGGAGGGGCGTTCTTTCACGTGCGCGAGTAAGCAAATCTCTCGGTCAACTTTATCTCCCGTGTCGGATTTGCGTGCACTTTACACCCACGGGGGAAGAAGGGGAGAGCATTTCTTCCCCCGTGGGTGTAAAAACCGAGGCATTCTGCCGACTCCATGCAAATTGAGGCAGACAACGAGAGAGGGCGAAACAAACATGTAAATGGGCGAGTTTTCATAAATATGTCAACCTTTGTCTTACAGTAAGCAAACGGAAGTTCAGGGTTGTCGTGTTAAGATATAATGCTGTTCGTCCTCCTTTAAATAATATCATAATTAGGTTATGAATTCTTTATACACTTTCAGAATGTCTCTGACAAGTTGGCAAAGCTCCGTTACTATCATCAAGCCATTACACAGCCTATTTTCGGCAATAGGCAAGCGATCAAGGAAATATTCATAGAACGATGCAAGGAGTCGTCGCCTTTCCACGTTTTACAAGTGTGTTAAATCCACTCATATTTTGTTTCGTTATTTTTTTATCTTTTTGGGAAAATAAAGAGAGTGCAAGTACTCTTGATAATATTTTTTGTTGACAACAAAGTCATATAAATATAAACATTTCAGTATTTGAACAAAACGTTCCGCCAGCAGTGCTGGATTCCCCTACTCGAGGCAGTAGATATTCAAAATAAATTCTACATCCAAACTCTTATGCTTGATGCCGGACTTCGAGGTTTCCTTTTTATTTGCCCTCTTCTTCTTATTCTTTTGCACGTTATTTGGTCGCTCTCTAAAGAAAAATGCATAAGACATGTATACTTCGTTATGTTCATTCAATGGATGTGGAGTAATCTCTCAGATTAGAACTGTCAATTTGCGCACTCGAATACGCACAAAAGCTTTTCAACATTCCTAAATATATATTTTAGATTGTTTTTATATATTGAATAATGTATTTTTTCAGCAATGAATTCGAACGATCTCTTTACCAGCGCAGCAGGCGTAATGTTTGGACTCACCGGCAATATAAGTGATAAATATTTGCATTCACTTTCTTTAAAATATCTTTCAAATTCATTTTGTAAATGCATTTTTACCCCACTTATAGTATTATTTCAGTGGTTTCTGCTATGCGCACCACGATGTCCTCAGACCTCAAACGTAAGTATATATATTATTGTTGTCATACATATTTCACCACCACTAGCTCCTGAAGGAGCTCACAAGTGTGCAAAAAAAATTAATCAAGTGAAACTATTAAATAGTGATTGGTGTTCTGTCTTGCTATGTAAAATACGTCCAATAAAACACAATTTTAGGTACGACAAGTGGCCGTGACAGTTCAAGAAACGAAACGTTTGTTTACAGTTTTATAACGCTTTTTGGAGATTACATTATACTTTTCTCGCGCCATGAGAGTGCAACAGCTCTGCATTAGTGATCGAAATATTTATAGTTATTTGTCTAGATGCATACCTGGAATAATCTTCAACGCTCATAACTACTCTAGCGTGACACTGATGGATACGGTGACGAGGCTCGTGATGGATCTGCAGAATACCGTATGTAACATTTATTAATAATCTAACATCCACATCTAGAATAGAATCGAAGCTTCGATGTCTTTGTTGATCTGTCATCAGAATCAGTGAACCAAAAAAGAAGGACAACTCTGTTTCACTCTTCCTTTTCACGATATTTTTGTGAGCTGTATTTTTATCAGATTCTTTACACATCTGAATGCGCTTATTTAACTACGGGTGGAGATGAGGGCGCCATGGAAACGATCGTGAATCAATCTTTGGAGACAATCGAGGGAATCGCTGCCGATATGGAGAAATGGATTGAAGCTATGCAGGTACTTACAATTATCCTGTAGCAGAGATTAACTCAGCCGAACTAACATTGGCACAAAACGAAGCCTTTGTTGATGCTAACAGGGCTAGTTCATTGAAGCGAAGGAAACGTGAAATTTGAAGTGGGGGCTGAATGATTACTAAAATACGTCCCAGAGACGGATAAATATACGTCCCAGAGACGATAAAATACGTCCCTGGACTCCAGAGACGAAATAGAATCTTTTCAAAAAAATTTTACTTTTAAATTGTTCAAAAACCATTTTTTGCAGGCAATGTGGCCGACGCTTAGCACGCGGTCCGCTTTGCGCACTCTCGGCGCCGGTATTCCGCCTGACGGCATTTCAATGCCGGCCGCGGAAAAGGAATTATACGCGGCGATACCAAAGAGCAATCTTGAACCTTTTGGATGGAGTTCTCAACCGAAAATCACCGTTGACAAGTACAACGAAACTGCTCGACGCGTTCGGAACGCGTACAGAACACATGGACCGAATGAGTGAGTATTTGGGGCGGTTATAAGTTAATAGTTCTGAGTTACACTCGTTAGCTAGTCAGTTAGTTAGTTAGTTAGTTGAAATCTAACCCAAAAATACTCGTTTCAGTCGGGATTATCAAGTGATCGTCGCTGATGCAAAGAGGATAAACGAGTTTTGGGCCCTGGATTCGGTCCACGATCCCACCACTTTTTATAAATGCGACGTGTTCAAACATCTATCGACTCTCGTTGCGGACGAAATGTGGGTGGAAAATAATTTAATTAAATTTATAATTTTTATAATAATAATTTAATATTTCTCGAACTTTTTTTTGGTCAACAATGGCACAATTGGGTATAATTGACAATCGACTTTCGATAGTGAAAACAAGAATAATTATCCCCCATTTTTTATCCCTTTTTAATTCATTTTTTTATTAATCCAAAAATTTCCAGGTGCTCGAGTAGAACATCATGCGCCCGCATTCCCAACTTCCGTGGCATCGACGTGCACGTTTCTCAATACGAAAAGGGAAACAACGAACGAGCGGAGAACGCTAGGAAGTGGTTGGACAGCAAGAGAGAGGCGATTATGCAGCAACTAAGGTTAGTTAATACACACTGTAACGAACAATATTCGTGGAAAATGAAAATTTTGCAAACGTTACCTTATCTCATAGCAATCTGAAACCTATTGAGTACGACACAGAGTCAGTGAGGAATGCAGATGACATTAGCAAATAATACCGGTTTCCTTTTTGGAAAATTGAGCTCGTTCAGAACCCACCTCCACTCAACGTCGGCAATCGACACATTGAAGGCGATCAACGAAACCGTCGGTCCCCTCTGTTCTAAGGACGGATTCAGGTCCACTTTGATCATACGCAACAATGCGACGGGCAATTCGGCTCCGATTATTATAGGAGAAGCTCCGAAATCTCACCAGATCGATTGGAGAGAGCAAGTAGGAATCGATGAGTACTCGTGGAAAATAATTTTTCTCCTGTAAGAACATCGATCCGAAATTGATAAATGTTATATTTCACGCTGAATTAACGTTGCATATGTTTGTGATAAAAATTTCTATTATTGTTCAGATTTTAGTGGTCATTGTAAGATTGTAATAAGACACGTATTCAGTTAAGTGAGCAAAATTTATACTCGTAATGTTCTGTCATTCGTGTATTTATGTCTCTCGTGAACTAGACTCTCGCAAATTCAAGCCCGCTAAGCTGCATAGAGAGCTTATGCACTTTGTCCACTCTCATCTCCCTTTTTCGAGGTTTGGATTCACTTGTATATTTTCAAATTTGAAGTTCGGCACAAACTAAGTATGTATTATTCAATTTATTTATCACAGTCCAAATCAACAATAAGACATCGGCATTGTGTCGACTTGGAATGCGAATTGTGTGGTGTCAAACTGCGCTTTCATCCATTGGACACCAATGTTGACGGTCGTCCCGTTGAAGTATTGATTGATCGTACCCATACCGAACAATCTGCAACCGTTTTTTCTCATTTATAGTATTAGTTACATTTCTTCTTATCTCTTCACTTTTATGCTGTCTTCAGTGTTCATAAGTGTACATCGCTGTACTCTTCATTTCGCGTGCAATCTCATCTGGTCGAGAGAACGGAAGGGTTTTGTATTGAAAATCTAACATTTTGATGAAGTAAAGAAGGATTGCTTATTTCACTTGTACTCTATTTTAGTAAATAAATAAAGGCACACTCACTTGAGTGTCTGGTCGTTCACAGTGAACGTAACTGCGGAGAACTCCGATGCCGTGACGTAGACCCCCTCCAACCGGACGCAGACTCCCCTGAAAGAACACAGCATTCCAGATATGATATTACAATTATAAAATAAAAAGTTCATGAACTGGTCTCTTGTTTTGTCATGCTCTCTCGCAGCCGTATCCGTTGTTTAGGACCGGAACGTTTTAAATTTTTGGATGATCTCCAGAAAGGGGTCAGGAATGAGATCCAATATTTGTGTATAATCGACGCTACGTTTTCGCCCCTCCGTTTCTCTGGACTTTTTACGAATGACCCGTGTATAAGAAATGCATGCTCGGCATTCAAGCAAATTCTTCTTCAATTTTGTGAAAGATCTGAATTTCATCCTTTACTTTTCGCTAAAAAGGGAGCAACCGACTTCTGATCAGCTACTTTGAAGTTCTGGTTGATGTTCACGATGTAGTTGCTTGTGTACAATTCCTCGACACCGCATCCAACATATCCTGAATATGTTTTTTTTTGGTTTTTTTTTACTTTTATTTTGTCTCATCAAAAACTAATAATGTTCAAGCATTGTTCAACGACAACACATCTGCCACACAAGTGTGGACTATTACGCCTTCCTCATAACATTTTTAGTTTCTTTTTAATAGTATTATCATGTTTTTCACAACCCCTATTGGTGTACAACAGAAGAAAAAATAGATTTTTAAAAAATAAATTCTCGCTCACCAGGCGAAGTAAACACGGAGCTCGCACCGACAACCGCGTTGATTGTCGCTGAAATTTTCATATTGTTTCTAAACGCGAATTTATTTGATACGTTATTTCGATAAGCTCCGCTCATATAACTTGTAAAAACTAGAGTACGCAACCGGAACTGTGCTAGTGATAGAGTCTAAATTGCGAAATCGATGTATTCCTAAAATAGCCGAATATTACACCGGTCTCTAATGGGGGAATGGGTCCGTTTCAGAAAGGTGTGAATACAGTTTTTACCGTACCATAGTTATTATTGAATTTGATTACAATATCGATTGCTGATACAAGTGTACTGAATAAGTGAAAACTATAGTAGGTAAATCTTCGTTTTCGGGCTAACAACTAACTGTAATCGGGTGAGAAAGTGGCGTAGTGAACAGCTTTGTCGGATCCGAAATCGATCGTGGCGAGTGGTCCGCGAATGCCGATAGAACTTTTAGCCGCGTCATCCGTTGATCTGAAATATTGATTTTCATGATATCCGAGGCAATTATCTGGAAAAAAATGATATAAAAAATAATCGATTTAAAGTATTCTCATAAAAATATAAGCTACTGCACCCATCACTTTCGCTGTGTATTGATTATCTCAAGCAAAGAATATCGGATCTGGCTGTGAATGTTTATTATTATTAATATTAATATTGTCATTAGTACTATAATATTTATTGTTATTATTACCTCGCGACAAAGACAGGTCGGCAGGCCTGATTGAGCACTGAATCACCTCCAGAAGTGAACACCGAGACGTTTCCCTTCTGAAAACAACCTGATTTTGTTAAATCCACGTAATATCGCGGTATAGTTCCATTCATGCGACTTAGCTATGGAAAAGCACCAAAGTCGTGAAGAGAATTTGCGATTCAGTTAAATATATGCAAAAATGTTTGACATCGGAACGGTGTCAAGATCGCATATTAATTTTTTTTTAAATATATTTTAAATGTATAATAACAAACACTGAGATCTCCACTGATATCCTTGATTAGGAAGCCGGGTAAGTCGGAGAGGAAAGTGAGGTAGCGCGTGTTCTGCACTCCCACCTACAAATTATCTCATCAACTTAGACATTAATTGGATTTAATTTATTACTGTAAATGAGGGTTAACGGTTCGATGTTGTCTATGTCCTCTGGCTGTATTTTTTCTAACCAACTCTCTTCATCTAATCGCGCCCGATCTCTCACTCAAAAGACCGTAAAACAATTAACGAACCTGCATTCCTACTATTCATATTGCGAAATCTCGTTCGCCATATTCATAAATGTGTCAGGAGCAAAACTGCGAGTGAACGTAGTGACCCCACCTCTATTTTCAAGAAACAAAAAATAATAAATAAAATAAATTCAAGAAACGATTGGCAAATCACCCTATAGACAAAGACCTCTGTCATCTCAAGTGAAATTCGGAGAGTCCCTCCCATATCTTCCTCTTATTTGTTGTAAAATTTCCTGTTGCGCCTCAGGCGTAAATAAATTATTATTATTATTATTATTATTATTTTACTCGCTCTCTCACTGCCCACATATATCAGGAGGTGCGCGAACCAGACATATATTGACAAGCAAAGAGAACAAAAACTAAAAAAAACTAACCTTCCCCATCGTAGTATAAACCGGCGTGTTATAGTCGGCTGCAACGAAAATTAATCGATAACTGATTTAAAACTTATTTGGATCAGAAAGACCGTTCACACTATTCAATTCAACTCTGACGCATGTGCGAAGCATTTTTCGAAACATGCCAAGTGCATTATTCAATCAACAAAAGATAAAAAAATACTCACGCGCTGCCTTTTGCACGACGAAAAATGTGAACTCGGGAATGGTGAAGCAGGCGGTACACTTTAGCATGTAACTGCCGCCCTGTGAACACATTTTTTGGCATTTTAAAATTCAATTTCATCAAAAACATTTCGAAGCATACTCACGGGCAGCGTGGTCGGGTTGCTAGGCGGAGCCTTGTTCACTTGAGCCAGTCTGGAAATAACAAATTCACTGTACACAGAAAAAAAAAGTCTTACGTGAGGCCCATGACCCTTTCAAAAGCCTTATATATAAGAACTTAGGTCTCAAATATATGACTTTTTAAAGGGTCATGGGCCTCGTATAAGACTTTTTTTGTGTGTGAAGAAAAATCCCCGCTGGGTTCAGGACACCTTGTGAACATGTTCACCATTCAGCAAGTAAAATGTATCTCATTTTCCTCATCCTAATGAGTGCCCAAAGTGAGTGAAAACTGTGACAAAAAAAACTCGATTGTACACTCGATCGCTCGGGTAGTGATGAGGAAAACCCCTGCCCTTCCGTTTTAACATTTATTCGATATGTATCGTTTCACAAAATGAAACATTAAATTGTCTGCACGTACAATCTCGACATCTACCCCTATCCCCTACTCTTGCCACCTATCCCCTGTTCTATAGAGAGTCATAATTTACGGATCTTTCCTCACGATTCATACGTTATTTTGTTGCGCCCTCGGGCGTCAATGAAATATATTTCGACAGGGCGCAACTTACGTGTACAGTGAGGTGTGAGGTGTCAATGTGCTGACGACGGACACTTCTGTTTCCGGAGAAGGTGTGTACACCCGACACCCATCAGGGCAGTTGAAATAAATCTCAAATATTACAAATTCACACTACTCAGAAATAAACTTTCCGTGGTGTACCCACTAGAGTGCCAAATGTGAGTCTGTTCATTTCACATCGAATGGTCTAGAGAGGGTGTGAAATGAAGAGGCCGTGGTCTCACATTTCGGACTCTACGACACACACACACATTCTCCTGGCAAGAGAGTATGACAATAAAGTGGCATTACGGAAAATAGAAAAGCACGTACCAGTAGCCCTTTCAACTAACGTATCATATCAAAATTGTAATAGCAAAGCAATAAATGCATTCAGACAATGCATTTCTTCTCCCTTTTTTCTCCCTTTTTTTATAAAAAAAATAATTATTTTTCCCAACGTCTGGATTTGCGTCCTCTCTCCCTTTCTCTGTATGTTTTTAACCAACTTAATTTCAGATGATTATTTTTATAGATTAGTTAAACAACCTCGGTTCCGAAACGGAAGTCGCTGCCATCGATTAGTTCCGATTGGTCGAAGGTGACGCTGCCATGGGCGAAAGACGCGAGAAGAACAAGGATAGTGAGCAGCACTTGGCGATCTATAAATGAGACAATGATCCATGTTCCAAATGCTCAATTTGAACAGGCGGTAAACAACTATCGTTGATGTCATGCCCCTATATTGGCGTGAAGGAAAGACCATGCAAAACACTTTTTTAACCAAAAAAAAAATAAAAAGAAAACTCACGAATCATTGCGGAGAGAGGTGCTCAACGCGTTTCGTCTGCTTTTCGAGTGCTTACACGCTCACTTCTTATCTCGTCCGCGCATTTATCTGATCGATCATCATCATCACCCGTTATCAGTATCTATCATTCTTACGCTCCTTGCACCTATTTTATCAGATTCCTCCTTCTTCGGAGAATTGTCATCGCAGTATTTGTCAAGTGATGTATGCGTTGTGTGTGCATATGAAAGATGTATGCGTCAGCACAGTCATTCGCAGGTCGAGGAGGTAAAAAAGTAAGAGGTAAACTCGATCTCTTTGGTCTCTCTTCTGGGTAAGCTTGTCTGCGCCATTGAATTAGCTAGTTATCCATTACGAATAGGAATCCGATCCATGTGAATTCGCTGTACTTCGTCCTTCCGCGTCATCATCCAAACTATAGATGGATCAGACACTCGTCTCATATGATTTCACACGCAGACCAGTCACCATCTATCAGTTTCGAGATTGGAATTCCAACGATCGACAGATCGCTGACCGTCATGTCTATGTATTCGCATCATAGCGAATCCGGTCAAAATACAAAGGGGGGCACGCGCGCTCTCATATTAGGACAAAAAACTAGAATCGATATGGTAATTTGTCGTTCTATAGTTAACTAATGGCGATCGTCTAGTGATAGCACTTCAAACATAGCTCCCAGTCGGGCCGAGCAAAGATTTCGGCGATATTTTACGGCCACAACATCCGCCCATTTCCACCGGTCTGTGATTCGCGCATAGTCGAGACGAGTAAAACACGCGGAATTGTAAACGGTCTGAGTCATACGTTCTGGTGGGTTTTGAGCAGCTCTATGGAACGAGCCTAGGCCCACGATGCTACGACAAGTGTGTTACGTTGATTTTTTTTGGATCAGCTAAAGCCGTTCACTGCGCCAAAAAAGGTGACTCCTCTCTAAAAAGGGTGTCACAGTCACGTTGGACCACATCTGGACACGTTTGATCACGTATAGACAAGTTGGAGGACACCCTCTTCCTTTCCCATTCCAACTCGTTACCCTTCGAATGACTAGCAGTTGCTTACACCACTCGGCCATTCCGCCGTCGGCTTGTCCGAAAAGTGCCAGTGTAAAAGTTTATCAATGTCTTTCAAAATGGGTTGCAGGAGAGGCCATTCAAAAGGCTGCTTTATCGAAACTTTGAGCAAAATAATCAGCATTTGCCGGGAAGCAGATCGAGCTGGTAGGCAAATTGGGTAGAGTCGTAGTCTCTGGAAAAAAATAGTTTCGCAGGTTATTTATATTAAGTTGTCATATTTACTTAAAGTGATACACTTATTGATAATCAATATAGATTCTTGCACCGTGAATGCGAATCAATGGTGAAATCGCACCGCACCCCTGTCTGTTCCACAGAATCGAAATGTCGAACGACGTCCCATCGTAGATCTTGTCAACCGTCGCGGTGCCCGTCATTCTGCGATATTTTTTTCATTATTTTTAAAATGATTTTTTTTCAAAATTAAGCCTAATTTGAAAAAGGGTACCTGAGGTTGTCGTTGTTGATGTTGAGCGAAACAGCGGAAAGATCCGACGAAATGGCGTACTTTCCAGACAATTTCACGCAAAGACCGCTGCAATTAACACGCTTAATTCGCTTCCAACGAATATATACTTGTTAGAATTTTCAGTAGAGTTTGAAATTCGGGTGAATATTTGAATTATCACTCTTCATTTCACACACTCTCTCGCCAATCGACCGGTGAGAGAGTGTGTGAAATGAAGATTTTACCAATTATTTACCCGAGTTTCAATTATTTACCCGAATTTCAAACTCTAATTTTCAGTCAATTTGCTCGGAGAAAAATGCATTACTTTCTTATATTAACGTCAAACCTCGGTTCCTGGACTTTGAAGCCCTGCTGGACTTTATTTACGTAGTCGTTTGTGTACAATTGCGCATCGCCGCAACCAACGTAACCTTGATTTGAATAAATAATTTTTTAAAACTCAATTTAGATGATACGATCCAGCACGGTATATCTCAGAAAATTCGAGGTTACTTCAACGAAAGTTATCGGAGTGGACAGTAAATGGCGGAATTGCTGACCAGGGGAAACATAGACGGAACTGGTGCCGACAAGCGTCTCAACCGCATCTGTAATTCAATTGTTCAGAAGTAAATGCAAAATATTATTTACAATTTTATACGGCATCAAACAACATCACTTTGTCTCGGATAAACAATCTCTAGTTGTCAAAATTTAAGTTTTAGTTCTTACTGAAGCCGTTTGAAATCGTCGCGTAGTGGGCGGCTTTGGCTGATCCGAAGTCAATAGTGGCGATCGGGCCTCGGATACCGATAGAACTGCGAGCAGCGTTGTCCGGTGATCTAAATACGTAATTGTATTTTATTTTAATTATTGAATTTGCAAGATTACATGTTAATGTTTATTGCGCCGAGAATTGGAAGATGTTCAAAGAAAATTTGGAATGAAATCGTAGTTAATTTGTAATTATTCTTTTCATGAAATTTTAATTAACCTCGCAACAAATACGGGCGAGCAGGCCTTGTTAGCTAACGAATCAGCGCCCGTCGTGTAAACGGAGACATTGGAACTCTGAATTGAACAAAAATTTTCAGAAAAAAAGTTATAAAAAAATACAGAATATCCATCAGAAGCTATCATGCTTAGCGGAAAGCAGACTGGGCCGATGTATATTTTAAAAAAATAAAGCAAAAGTACGAAATTTAATGAAAATGGTAATATTCCATAGCGTACGCTGAGATCACCGCTAATCTCTTTGATGAGAAATCCTGGTCCGTCAGTGAGGAAAGTGACGTAGCGCTGATTTATCACTCCAATCTTGCCATGCTTTGTGTATACAGGCGTGTCGTAGTTGGCTAGAAACGTGACTTTTCAATTGTTTTCATAGTTTCGCAATGGGCTAGCCCAAGCAATTGTTGTAAACTCATCCGATGAGTTAATTGTTAAATTAAATAGGCTCTTCACCCATTCCAAAAAAACTAAGCAATTTCATCATTAGCTCACAAAACAGTGAAATACCCCTATGCCTAGTCTCACATCGAAGAAGTGTAAATGAGATAAATTGAAATGAATTGAATGAAATACCTGCTTCCTTCTTAACGACGTAGAATGTGAACTCGGGATCGTCCCAGCCCGTGCGCTTCAGTGTGTAGTTTCCAGGCTGAAGTGAAAGCGATGAATTTCATTTATTTTACGGCATACAGGCACGGCAACAAATTAATGTTCAATTTCGGATAACGCTACCTAAATAAGTCAACAAGAAAAACTAATGCTTTTATTCTGAAATTTATGAAAAATATCCACGCACCGCCAGGGTAGCCGGCTTGTCGGGCGAGATTAGCGACAGATCGTATAGCCTGAAAATAGCCTTTATTCTAATTAAAACTATGTCGTCATCACGAGGTAACATTGAGACATTAAATGAAAATCTCATTTATAATAAATGCACTGTTAAAATTCGCGCTCACGTGTAGAGTTCGCTGCCAATATCGTTGACGATGCGAATGGATCGCTCACCGGTTGGCGAGTAGACGCGGCAGCCCGTGGGGCACTGGAAGTGCTCCTGAAAAGAGATTATGTGCACTTTAACTGCGCCAACACGCTTGAAGCGCGCCATGAACACACGCAAACTCGAAGTGCGCCAGTGCACCTGTGGCACGTTTCGACACGCGATCTGCGCCAGCAAAATAGGAATTATTGATTGCTCACAAGAGAGCCGATGAGGAGATCGACATTGTCCATAATCTGCGAGTCCTTGAAGGTGACGCCGGCATGAGAGAGGCAGGCCAGAAAGAGTAGAGAGACGATGTGACCTGACTATTCATTTCGGGAACCAGACACATTTTATTATCTATTTGTGTTTTCAGAGATCTTTTTTTATCGGGGTTTTCCTGGTACTACTACTGTAATGCCATACACCCGACGAAACGATAAACATTGCATTAAAATATCGTAAAAGTGCAGCTCGACGTATAAGATGTTTTTTCAAAATTTTTTTTCAAATTTTCATTTCAAAAATATTAGTTTACTTTACTTTTGAATGACTTGTTTTCAGTGTTAAAAACTTATTAAAAGCAATTTTTTCACAAACAATCACTAATTTCGCATCGCGTGACCGGTTAACTGAATACGTGCGAAGGAAAGAAAATAGAGCAATCGGGATGGGCGAGGCTCTTTGTTAGAAATATCGATGAAAAATGCACTCACGAATCATGCTTGCCATGGATTGTCCTCGCTGCGCGCGGTTTGTGTGCACGCTGCTTCTTATCGCGCCCGCTTTATCTTCCAACCATCGCGATGAATCACTTTTTTTTGTTAGCGTCAGGATTACGGACATGCAACCAAACATCATCAAAGCACCACTGCTTCCTGTCAACAAGTATCAAAAGAGTTTTATGAAATGAAGTAAAGCAAAAAAAGAATTAAGTTTGAGTACAAATGAATGCAGTACCATGCTATAACGCTACGGAATCACATAAAATGTATGGCTTGCGTTCATGTTTCTAATGTAATTGATGTGAAATTACATTATATGAGCATTTGAAATCTGTTTTTACTGAATCCCCATTAAATAGATGTGCCATTTTTGTCCCAAAACCGTCCTGCCTCGATGTCGCCACGTCATAGGGGGTGAAATTTTTAGTGTCTCTCTGGCCCAATAAATCAATAAAACGCAGCCGGTGCGAGACAAGATTACGTTTCACATCATTTCAAGAGCGGTAAAATTTCAGACGACGAGAAAAATAAGCGAGATACAACATCGATGTGAAGTGGCGTGCGAGTTACCGAGGCGTTCTCATCCCAGTTCAAATTCAACCCAAAAGGATGTGGCCTTCTCGCTGTACACCTGAATCGTTGTGCTTTCGCGATCAAGCTACAAATCAATATATTAACTATCGGGCATTGATCGCCTTGGACAATCAACAATCTCTCCCTCGCAACAGACCAATCTGGAAAGAAAATCGAGTTATAGTCGATACTTCTGACTTGTCGAAAGCGACTCTAGCATGTGCGACAAAGACCACCCGCCATCAATGATAAAATTGTATCTGCAATGATCGTTTTCGTTTTAATTTTTTTTAAATATTTTTAACACCTTTTAAAACTAACCACAGATACGATTATTAATTAGTGTTGTGACGTATACTTTTGGCAAGATTTTTGTTATATCAAAGATTAAATTTTAACGTTGTGAACTCACAAATCATCATTGCGTCTGCGGGAGAGAATATCATTGGTTAGTCAGAACTTTGTACTTTTTATTTCCGCCGAACGTCTGATAACACATCAAACATACAATCTGCTCAAGGAAAGCGCTGCTTCAGCGTGTGTCAGGTGTAAGGCTCAGCGAAGGACGACGAAATGTTCACGCCATTCCCCGCACGCTCTCTTGCTTCTCGGCAGTTGTACAGTTAAGACTAACAAGGTTGGTCGTTAGCCTTACACCGGGCTCTGAGTACAATAATTCCTTCCTTGCAAGTCAGGCATTTCTTGTGTCTTTACCCCGTGTTTCCTCATCGTGTTTATTCACTTGTAATCATCGGTCGGCTCTTAGTTTGTTCATTCGCATTTAACTTCGGGAGATTTATCCAAAAATGGAAAATGGTAGTAAAAGCTCTGTCAAATGTTTATTGACCAACGCTAATTCCGGCAGGAACAATGCTCAGTTTCTTCGCAGACGACACGACGACCGAAGAAGTTTCATTCGTCGTCCGAAATCGCAATAACTTCATGAAGTAACTAAGAAATATAATTAAAATATAAAGTCAAATTACGAAGAAATATAAAGTCAATTTACGATTCGTTGATATTGCAATTTCAAAATATCACACATTCTGTATGGTCGAATGAAGACGATATTAGCGGGCGAAGATAAAACGTTCTGCAGCGCTGCTATCTTAAAAATTGTAAATATTTACCTTAACGAAATCCAAATGATGATCTGGGTTCCGATCAACACGCGCATCAACTTGCTGAAAACGAAGAACACAGTCATGTAAGCAACGGATATTAAGGGCAAAGTGGGCAAGAAATCATCAAATACGCGTCGCAATCTCTTCTCACTGAAGTAGCTTCCAACATTGGAATGTTGAGAAACGCTGCTCAGAACTACCTTGAGTCCATTTTGAGTAGAGAGCCCTCCATTGAACAATTTCAACCATCGAATTCCTAAAGACTATTATTTCAGAACGTCTGTCTGTCTGGGTGTCAGTGTGTCTGTGTGTCTGTGTGTGTGTCCGTGTGTTCAAACTTTATTTTGCTGAATAACTCAGGAACGAAGAAAGATTTCGACACACTCTCTGCACTATCATATGCGTATCCACAAAAGTAAACTTTAAATAAAAAATATTTAAACAAAATCCATAGCTAAGTGGGTTACGCGCTTGACTAGCAATCCGAGCGACGCAGGTTCGACCCCCGCTGCGGGCAAACCTTTTGCCGCATTTTTCGCGAGTGCCAGAAACTGTTCTAACACGTTTTTGAGTCCCGTGAAACACGTTTTCACTTGTTTTGCCGAGTTTTAACTTGAAAAATCGAAATTTTCTAACTTTATTCAAACGCACCGGCGAATGTCGGGGAACACTGGAAAAGTGTTTTGCGCTGTCAGAAACGTGTCGCCTGATCAGGCGGGTTCATAACCAATCTCTTCTACAGGGATTATCTCAGCAGGCCCGCCCTACTGCGACTGCTCGACCTGCTGCAAAGGGTGGTCCTGCTACCACATCTCGCTCTGTCTGCAGCAAGTCCTCCCAGAACTCGCAGTAGTAGACGAGGCAGCTTGCAAAAAGGAGCAAATGCTGCTGCTTCAAATTGATTAATCCCTGATACTCAATGTAATCTAAATTTCCCCACTGTTCATTTCTTTCTACAACAAATAACTGATTCTAAATATCTTTTCCATGACACTCTGCTATTATTTGCAATATCTAATTTACTCATTCTTTTATTTTGTCTCAGCCGCAATATTGTTTCACCTTTGAATATCTGTACCTCCTCAAGCCCCATGATTCATTTGAGTTTACGTACAGAAAAAAAATATATAATTTGAATGAAGGCACGCCGAAGAATAAATGAAAACATGGAAAATAAGATGGTCAGCATCATAAATTTATTAAGCCCCCTCAAATATTTTAACCCCCCTCAATTTTTTTGGCCCCCTCAACTTTTTGGGAGATCACATTTTGATGAAAAAAAATCTTTGGCCCCCTCAAATATTTTAAGCCCCCTCAAAAATTTTAAGCCCCCTCAAATATTTTAAGCCCCCTCAAAAATTTTAGCCCCCTCAAATATTTTAGACCCCCTCAAATATTTTAAGCCCCCTCAAATATTTTAGACCCCCTCAATTTAAAAAAAACCATCAACTGGTACAGAGCCGTCTTTTCTATTCCCAATAATATCGTACTATCAGGCAATAGCGACTTGTTTACGACTAGATGTCGATTAGTCATTCCGATCGATTACGAGCCATATTATTGAACAAGTATTTTACATCTTTCTCTCTTACTGCACGTTTCCCACTCGCACATTGTCTTTATCACCTAGATGTGACATCGTAAATTTCGTGTTGCTTCATAATATAAGAAGGTAAATCTGTAAACCCTCCGATCTGGAATTAGTTCCGGGTTTTTTGGGGTTGGAACTAGTTCCCTCACTGGAACGTAGTGGACTTTCCAGTGAGGGAACTACTTCCAACCCAAGAAAACCCGGAACTAGTTCCAGATCGGAGGGTTTACAGATTTACCTTCTTATATTGCACCATTCTACAAGTCAATCAAATTTGTTGGCATGATAAATTATTGATTGATTGGCTTGTTTTCGATTCGCTGAACTATTCAGCAATACATGCAGCTGCAACATTATAGGGCAAGCGTTACGGTGCTAGGTCAAATTCGATCTGTTATCAACTTGTGCCCTCCCCTCGATTGAATTTATGAACTCTACGAGTCGATGTGAAAAGAGAGAGGGAAAGAGAGAGAGAGAGATAAGAAGGAGTATTGTTTCTCACACTTTCCCTGCTTTTGCATTCGTCCCCTCACAATCGCTTTCCCACTGTTCTCTTGTAGGGAATTGGGATTTTGGGGCCCATCGCTGTAAATGTTCGTTCAACCCTGTTAAGTAGTAGTTTGTGGCCGTTCGTTTCGTTAACAATATTAGGCAGAAAGCTTATCTTTCCTGGTTTCACAGACGCCTCTTATTATCAGTTTCTCACATCCCTGTAATCAATCAATCAATAGTCTGTTTCGAATCACTAACTGACGTTAACTGGTGAATTAACTTAAAACTAAAACTAGCCACGGCCGAACGCAATTAGCAGTCGCGATTTCGTATTCCAAATCGCTCTAGGAACTCTCTTCACTTCTCTGTGTCTCCACCCTTGTCTAACTTTCCTTCTCCGTGTGACTCATGCCCGTCTCTCTCTCTCTCTCTCTCTCTCTGTCTCTCTCTCTCCTCTCTCTCATATCACTATTATCACCCGATTCGATTGATCATTCGTGTTGACCAAAAACGAATGACTTTTTTTCCATATTCATCTATCTATTCATTGTTCGATCATTCATTCTCTGGAATTTCAATCATTGCTTCAGCAAACATCTATTCGGAAGAGGACACCATGTCGACTCAAGCTGATATACTTGTGACTAATGAGGTCGGTTTGGATGAGCATTGTAAATTCTCTACATTGATTACATCGCAGACTTCTCTTTTCACGATCCCCAATGAGATTCTCACTAAGATTTGTCTCCTTTTGCCTTTTGGAGATCGAAAAAGTCTCGGATCCACGTGCCATAGACTTTATCGATTCGAGCGCGATGTGGGACAGCATCGATTGCATGAAGTTGATGCGATTAAGGTAAGCTAGAAAATGATTTTTTAAAGTCGAATGGATCTGCGAATTGGCATAAAATCGAATTGGCATAAAATTCTCTAACACTCAGTGTCATCAGGAGTCTCTACAGTTTGTGATCAACCCTCAACCACGAAAAATCGATAAACGACTAATAAAAGTGACACAGAAAATGGCAATGGACATGTTTAAAAAGGCTAGAATACACGACTTTTATTTCACGGTGAGCGGTCCAAATGTTGTCATATCCTAATTTTGCTGACACTCCTTCTTTAAACTAAATGTATTGGTGTCCGGTTAAAGTAATGTCAGCTTATTATTCCCCATCTACCGTAACCTTCCAGAACCAAGCAATGACTAATTTTTTTATCATAGAAAGTGAAGAAGATCATTCATGCAGTCATACAACAACTTTATCACTTTTTATCAAAGAAAGTGAAAAAGTTGTTGTATGACTGCATGAATGTCCGCTAAAAAATAAACTCTTTTCTCTAACTGGATAATGACATTAGTAATCTAGCCTTCCAGAATCAAGCAACAAATATTTTTTTCACAGAAAGTGAAGACACTTCCGACGATCGCGGAACTCGACGTTTTTCGCTCTGCCACATTAGTTAATCTAATAGTGAGCAATTGTACCGACGATCTCCATATGTTAAGCAGGCTAGTTCTTTTTAAAACATTGAATGGATGCGGTTTCGCCCTAAAGATTAAACCTCATTATTTTAACACTACCTACATTTGTCAGTTGATGAGAGAGTACGCGGAAAGAAGAGTAATTTTCCCGAGTTTTATATTTTAACCGGCTAAGGGACACCTAATTGTCTCAAAATCAAGAACAACAGAACCGTACGATACTCACAATACTGAAATGTTAATATTTTATAGTAACATTATTCCAGAATCGTTCAAGCTCTCCTCATGGATAAGTCCAAACTGGAATCAATCTCCCTACATTGGACAATTGATGTGGACCTTGGTGCTGCTGATCGGCAGTTCTTTCGCGAGCTTCCAGCAGCCCGTCACTTTGTTCTCTCCCTTTTTCAGCAAGAAGGAGGATTGGTAAATTCATGCATATATTTTTTCTAGATGCTATTTTGCCTTTTTTCTCTTGCTTCTTGACGAATCGACAAAACAAAAAATTGGTAAACTCCTAAATCTATGTTTTATAATTTTAATTTTTGTTTGGTTGTACAATTGTATGTTCATTCCGTTCATAATGTCTTCACCACCAGAGGATCTCATACTACGCCTAAATTATTTTGATTAATCTTTTTCTTATTCTGATTATTCTTCCTTTTTGTTCGCAAAACTAGCCGGGATGTGTTGAGGTTAAATACACTACGCTCTATGCGTACACTACGCTCTATGCACAGTTCTGGGTGCAGGTTCGGTCCAGGGGGAGATCGGTAGCTGGCTCCAGGTTCGGTCCAGGGGGAGCTCGGTATCCTGCTCCAGGTACGGTTCAGGGGGACCTCGGTAGCCTTCTTCAGGAACGGTTCAGGGGGACCTCGGTAGCCTTTTTCAGGAACGGTTCAGGGGGACCTCGGTAGCCTTCTTCAGGAACCGTCCAGGGGGAACTCGGTAGCTTGCTTGACGTTCGGTCCAGGGAGTAGGACTCGGTAGCCGGCTCCAAGTACGGTCCAGGGGGCGTTTAGTATGTTGGGAAATGTTAATCTCTAGAAAGAGTACTGGCTTATTCCGTTGCAAAAAGGCTCTTGAGGCTGAGAGCGATCGAAAAAAAATTGCCACTACGCCACTTCGTGGCTCCGTGGCAACTTTTTTTTCGATCGCTCTTAGCGTCACGAGCCTTTCTCAACTGAAACGCAGGACACCGAGTGTTGGATTCCCGGGCGTTTTCGAACAGGTTTCCAACATCGCAAAACACTTTTCCTATGGTTCCCCACGCTCTGCGAACCAATTGGTAACTTTTTGAAATTTTCGATTTTTCATGTTAAAACGTGTTAGAAAACGTTCAGACACGTTTCCGACATCGCAAAACACTTTTCCTATGGTCCCCCACGCTCTGCGAATCAATTGGGAACTTTTCGAAATTTTCGATCTTTCATGTTAAAACGTGTTAGAAAACGTTCAAACACGTTTCCGACATCGCAAAACACTTTTCCTATGGTCCCCCACGCTCTGCGATTCAATTGGGAACTTTTCGAAATTTTCGATTTTTCATGTTAAAACTCGGCAAAACAGGTGAGAACGTGTTTCACATTACTCAAGAACGTGCTAGAAGGGCATCTGACACTTGCGAATAATGCGGCAAACGTTTTGCCCGCGGCGGGATTCGAACCTGGGGGTCTCGGATTGTAAGTCAAGCGCGTAACCCACTTGGCTATGAATTTGGTCAATTAAATTTTGTAAAATTTGAAGAGGATTTTGGTCTGTTGTCGTTTGCAAAAGGATCCGAGAAGATCGAGCGATTTTGAAGCAATTTATAAAGCTTGCCCATACGCGATTCCGAGCCTCCAGAAAGGGGTCAGGGGCGAGAGAGTGTGCCAAAGTGAGAGAGTACCTCTCGATTCCCCTTGCTCTCTCGTTTCAAACCCCTTCCTGCTAGGTTTGCCGGGATATTGAATGATTCGGAGCGAAATATACGAAAATTTCGTAAATCGTGTGAAATCAAGTAAAATCAATCGATATTTCACTTCGAAAAACGGCAAAAGATGCTCAAATGTGAATCTCGTTACTTAAAAACGTGTTTGGACCACTTTTTACGCTTGCAAAAAATGCGGCAAAAGACTATGCACCGGCGGGGATCGAACCTGAGACCCTCGGATTTGAATTCGAGCTCGCTACCGACTTGGCGATGAAATTATCGATTTTTTGTAAATAAATTTTGAAATGTTTTCTGATGGGTTATCGTATGCAAAAGGATCTGAGAAGATTGCTTGAGTTTGAAGCGATTTATAGCGAAAAAACGAAAAAAATTGTCCGTCACGCGGAAGGAAAAAAAAAACACACCAACAGACAGACATTTCAATTTCCTAGTAGTGGAGGAATGGAGAACCCAGAAAATGAGCGGAATGAATAAAAAAAGTGTTGCAGAACCCGTGTGATTACTACGAATATACAATGGATGATTCAACTCTTCTCAATATTGTTGCCAAATTCGACGTCGTCGTGTTTCGTTCTTTAGCCTTTCGTTCCCTGAGCGCGCCTGCGATGGTCCGACTTTTCAAGGTACGGTACTGCAAAGTAGCATGCCTTCCAAGGCTGCTTAATTTATTCCCGAATTTCTTAATTAAATATTATAAATTTTAGGGTTAAAAAGGTAATGGTACTTCCCGTTTTCGAGCTGGGCTTGCGGTAGAACACTACTGACAAGGGAAATCTCATTGGACACCGTAAAATTACAACTTGCCACCCATATGTGATCAAAGGGACTCGGTAGAACAATAGGAAAATGCTTTCAAAAAATGCGCAAAAAAAATTCCCGCCCGAAATATGATTACGGAAATTGCATTGGTTTGCGCACAGAGCGGCGAGTTGGTATTTCACCCGTCCCATTCTCCCTCACCAATATCACTTCGTGGTGTATTGATTAACTTAGTTTTTTTACGCGCTGACCTATCAGTTTTGCCGCGCGGGTTCGAATCCTTCCGGGAGTTTTCATGTTTTGCACAATATTTCCCCGCTTCTGGTGATGCCTATTCCAGTTTCATTTACAATACTTTTCACTTCTTCACTTTTAGTGGTTTTGTTTCACCATCATTGCGTACAAAATAATTCATCAACAACAACTGTAATATGAACTTGTAATCCAATCTCTATATGATTTCTACTTCCATCCACATCTGTAAGATTTCGCAATAACACAAAGGGATTAGTCTCTTTTACAATAGGGATAATGACCAGGCTGGGAGCACACACTGTCGAAATCGCTTCCTGCACCGAACTGCATAAACTGCAGAGGATTCTGGAAAAAAGCCCGGGATAGACAGCCGTATTTGCGAAACTCGACAAATTTCGGTTCAGGGAACAATGCATCGTCTGAATGATCCACTAAACAGATCGGGAAGTCTCCAACTTTCCTTACTCTGGAGACATTGTCTCCAGCTGAGAGAGCATGCAAAAGCGAGAGATCATATCTCACTATCTCTCGCCCGCTCTCTCGACTCTGCATGCTCTTTCAGCTGGAGACAATGTCTCCAGAGTAAGGAAAGTTGGAGAGTTCCCGCTCTGAGTATGCTTCACCTTAGACCATGCCCGTCTGGTACTGTGGAGGATTCCTCGATGTCTATCCCGGCCCCTCCAGACTCCTCTGCAGTTTATGCAGCTCGGTGCAGGAAGCGATTCCGACAGTGTGTGCTCCCAGCCTATCCCTATTGTAAAAAGACTCATTCCTTTGTGTTATTGCGAAATCTTACAGATGTGGATGGAAGTAGAAATCATATAGAGATTGCATTACAAGTTCATTTTACAGTTGTTGTTGATTAATTATTTTGTATGCAATGGAGGTGAAGCAAAACAACTAAAAGTGAAGAAGTGAAAAGTATTGTAAATGAAACTGGAATAGGCATCACCAGAAGCGGGGAATTATTGTGCAAAACATGAAAACTCCCGGACGGATTCGAACCCGCGCGGCAAAACTGATAGGTTACTCGCTGCTCTGTGCGCAAATCAATGCAATTTTCATATTCATATTTCGGGCGGGAAAATTTTTTTGCACATTTTTGAAAGCATTTTCCTATTATCCTACCGAGTCCCTTTGATCACATATGGATGGCGAGTTGTAATTTTACGGTGTCCAATGAGATTTCCCTTGTGAGAGCCCGCCTTGACCTTTTTATCCGCATGATCAAGTCACGTCTAGCAATTGCACCCGTCGATACTTCAGTTCAAATATTTTCGGAATTTGCAGATCGTTTGTAACTCGACCAAACCTCTTTTGGTCGGAATGGGAAGCTATTCAAATACGCTTGATCAATTAATCGAACTACTTGGCGGATCGATAATCCAAGAAGTTACAAAGAACATTGTTCCAATACAGTCCAGTGGTACAGTAGAGACAGAGACATTCAGAGATCGGAGCTCGGGTACGGTACTTCATCGTGAAGTGAGGGCACCTTTCTGTTCTGCATTTGTTAAATTCATTAAGAAATAAGGACATTTTTTGAGATAAATAACAAACGAAACTCACTCACTTTTTTGACAAGTTTTTACTTTCTCCACTTTACTTTAATTACTTTGTCTCAATTACTTAGGTGTATCATTTTTTTCTATCAATTACATGTCTATGGAAGCGTTTCCTCAAATCTCGTTCTATATTCAGTTGTCCCCTGTAATAACGATAAAATTTCAGAAATGTTCTGATTCTCATCGTTTTCTAAAATATGTAGACTGTTTTCTTTTTTTACTTCCAATTCTGATGAGCTGGCGATATGATCAATACAATCTGAACAAGCGACGAGCTGAGAAGCTCTCGAGAGCTGAGGACAAAATTTAATAGTTTCATTCAGCGCATTTTGATATTTTTACAAGTGGCAGACATTCCTAACTGGAACATTAATGTAGCGAACGGGTGACTCGTTCACTGCCGGTTTTTCAGATACGCATAAGAATTGGTGTGCGCTCATAACTCTTGATTGTGACAGGACAATTATGTACGCCATTCTCACTCGAACTCACTCCCCTCACTCCCTACGGCATCATGACGCAGTGTTTGAAATACGAATGAGGCTCGTCCAAGGGGTCACTAAATTATAGACCCTTGATGCGTACAAGGGAACGATCAGATAAGAATCTTTATCTCAACCATCATATTCATTTGTTATAAATACTTTATATCTTACTCACTCGATTCATTGTCTTGACTTTCAGTATTTTACCACACAACCATTCAGAAAAAGGACCCAATGCAGGCTGGACAGGATAAAGCCGGAAATAATGAGGCAAGTTTTGTTAAAATTCACGATCAATTTAATTTGATGCCTTGCAGACCATCCTTTTCACGATTCCTAACGAGATTCTAACTGACAATTGTCTCTTTCTACCTTTCGGAGATAGGAAAACGCTCGGCTCTACGTGTCGTCGGCTTTATCGATTCGAACACGAAATTGGACAGTATCGGTTCGATAAAGTTTCAGCAATCAAGGTACGCCTGAACCTACTTATCTGAACTAAATTATATGGGAAAATCAGGCAAGAATAATTATACTTTCAGTACGACGGTACATGTTGGACTACATCAGGCTTGAACACAATGGGACACGTTTGCTCACTTTAGGACACGTTTGAACATGACGAGAAAAACATGAAAGTTGGGTCACGTCTGGACACTTTTGAAGACTTTTGAAAACGGATAATGAAAGAAGTTGTTCCGTAATCGACTGATCATCTATTTTCGTCACATATCACGCCTCTCACGAGAGAATCGGGCTGAAACACATCTTTTGCGGATTTGGCCAAAAAAGTGAAATTGAGTTATCTATGGGATTATTCCTCCTTAGGGATGCCTAACAACCTCCCAAAAGCTTAAACCACCAATATCATGTTGGAGGTCCTTACACCGAGTTGGATCTCGGGGTATCCAACTTTGAGCTCGATTTTCTCGGTTGTGAGTTGTTTTTGTGAAAATGTGTGTCTGAACGACCCGGGCTAATTTTTGGAGCTCTATCGATCCATGTACTTCATTTATCGAGAAATTGAATCTCTAATGCGCTACACTCAGGCCAATATTTTTCAAAAATGTAGGAAAAGCGGGAGCTCTAATCTCTTAAGCATGTAGATCTCATCAAGATCTTTCGAATGAGTAGCTTATGGTGAAAATAGCCGGGGATATGGGAGAGTTGTGTACTTTTGAAAGCCCGAGATGATTTGAAGTAAATTTTCTTCACCATTGACAGCGCGGTCTCTGAAACGAGAAATGAAATGAGCTTGTAATTCTTCCATTTCTTCCCTCTTTCCTGCATAAGACCGGTTATCGCTTAACAAAATTTACTTCAAATCATCTCGGGCTTTCAAAAGTGCACAACTCTCACACATCCCCGGCTATTTTCACCATAAGCTACTCATGCTCAAGAGATTAGAGCTCCCGCTTTTCCTACATTTTTGAAAAATATTGGCCTGAGTGTAGCGCATTAGAGATTCAATTTCTCGATAAATGAAGTACATGGATCGATAGAGCTCCAAAAATTAGCCCGGGTCGTTCAGACACACATTTTCACAAAAACAACTCACAACCGAGAAAATCGAGCTCAAAGTTGGATACCCAGGGTACCGACCCAGCGTACCTACGGATCCCCGTGATCCTGGATGTCCTAAACTTTGGGAGGATGTCCGCCATCCCCAGGCATGATTTAATCCATGGAAATCTCATTTTCACTTTTTTGGCCCATTGCATCCGCCAGCTCGATTCTCTCGTGAGAGGCGTGATATCTTTCAAGCGCTCCTTCAACACATGTCCTCAATGCCGTCCTCTTCTGGTCACCTACCCAGTGGGCTTGAGTTCCTTTCCATTTCAAGTCTATCTTGATTTCGGATATTCTCCTCCCAAGTTAGGAACTATTACATGCCCACATTCTCGTCCGAAAAGTTGCGAACAATTATATATCAGTGCGTTCGCGTAAGGACTTCGTCCCTTCCGTACAGCAAAAAGCGACTCCTCTAGTTTTTCACATATTCTGATAGCCCTTGGTATGCTCTATCGATTTATGTTTGTCCCATGACCTGATCTCTCTAATTTGCATAATTACACGAGGTCAAAGTTAGCCTATATTTATAGTTTTCGAACTGTAGCTCGTCAACGAGAAGAGCTACGAATTTCGTCGTAACAGCAATTTTAACCGCCTTGACGAGGTGCATCTAGCTGTGTAATTTGTTTATTCAAATTTTTAATTCTAAAAATTTCGAGATATTTCAAAGACGATTATCTAGAAAACAAGGCAAAATATGGTCTCAATTTTTTGACAATTAAAAGTAATTTTCAGCCGATTCGTTCCCGATTCCTCTCATTTCAATCATTTTAGACCGCGCAGTCCGCGTCGAATGGGTGGAATGAGGGTGAAATTAGGGGTTTCTCTCGATTAGGACCCTTCGGTTTTTCCATGATTTGAGTACATACTCTCCCTCGAAATAGTATTTAATCGAGTCTATTCTGTAGATCTTGACAAGGGCTACAACATATCAAAAAATTGAGACCATATTTTGCCTTGTTTTCTAGATAATCGTCTTTGAAATATCTCGAAATTTTTAGAATTAAAAATTTGAATAAACAAATTACACAGCTAGATGCACCTCGTCAAGGCGGTTAAAATTGCTGTTACGACGAAATTCGTAGCTCTTCTCGTTGACGAGCTACAGTTCGAAAACTATAAATATAGGCTAACTTTGACCTCGTGTAATTATGCAAATTAGAGGGATCAGGTCATGGGACAAACATAAATCGATAGAGCATACCAAGGGCTATCAGAATGTGTGAAAAACTGGAGGAGTCACTTTTTGCTGTACGGATTTTTCGTAATTTCTGCGCTCCTTACGCGAACGCACTGATATAACAAATGATGTCTGTCACAAATCGATAGCATAACAAGGCGTGCGTAAGACTGCTTTATCAAAACTTTGTGCAAAATAATCAACATTTGCCCTTGAGCAGGTCGAGTTGGTAGGCAAATTGGGTAGAGTCGTAGCCCCTGAAAAAAATATTTAGTTCCGCCCATTATTTAAATTAGGTTGTCATTTTATAAGTGATACATTTATTGATACTAAATATAATAGCTTTTGCCGTGAATGCAAGTTAATTTATCGAATCGCGCCGTACTCCTGTCTGTTCCACAGAATCGAGATGTCAAAAGACGTCCCATCGTAAATCTTGTCAACCGACCCGGTGCCTGTCATTCTGCAATATATTCAATTTATATGCAATATATGAGTACGTTCGCGTAAGGATTTCAATACCTCCGTACAGCAAAAAGTGACTAGTTGTGTATTTTACATATTCTGATAGCCCTTGGTATGCTCGTTCAAAATATGCTTCATTCATAACCTGATGTCTCTAATTTGCATAATTACAGCAGGTCAAAGTTGGGCACTTTCCTAGATCCATGCCAGTCCCCGCCCCCTTCCCTTCCAGAGGATAGGAGGGGAGGAGCTGACCTCCCGCCCAACCCGAGGGAGGGGCTAAAAGCGTTCAAAGTAGCCGAGCAATCACCTTCCAATCGGCGACAGCTTCGCTGCTTTGTTGCAGTACACGCCGCACATCATTGATGCGAGCGAGCACTATGTCTAGGGAACGCGCTACTCGAAACGGGTTTGACAGGAGAGAGACACATCAGAGAGGGGAGGAGCGGTAAGGAGGGAGTTGCGCAAACTCCGCCCACTCATGAGCGCGCTCTCCCCGAGTGTCAACCCCGTCTCAGGTAAAGCGCGCGTTCCCTAGACATAGTGCTCGCCCGTTCAGATGCAGCTCAGTGCGTACTGGACCTCTTCGGCGCAGCTATGCCCGATTGAATGCCGATTGCTCGGCTATTTTGGACTGCCTCTCGTCCTTCCCCATGGATGGGCAGGAGGTCGGCTCCACCCTCTCTCGAGGGGGGTGGAGCACAGGGGGCGGGGACTGGCATGGATCTAGGAAAGTTCCCAAAGTTGAGCTATATTCACGGTTTTTGAAGTATAGGTCGTCAGAGAGAAGAGATAGGTATTTGGTTGTTTCAGCAATATTGACCGCCTTGACGAGCTGCATCGACTTGTATAATTAATTTATGCAAATTTTCAATTCGAAAAAAATCATGAAAATTTCAAAGACGTTTTTCTCGAAAACAAAGCAAAAAAGGGTTCCTATTTTTTGATATGTTGTGGTCATGATCATTAGCTATCGAGCAAGCACAATTACACACGTTTTTGAGGGCGGGTATAGACTCAAATCATGGAAAAACGGATCGTTCCTAATATCAAAAAAACAACATATCAAAAAATAGGAACCCTTTTTTGTTTTGTTTTCGAGAAAATCGTCTTTGAAATTTTCATGATTTTTTCGAATTGAAAATTTGCATAAATAAATTACACATGTCGATGCAGCTGGTCAAGACGGTCAATATTTCTGAAACAACCAAATCCCTATCTCTTCTCTCTGACGACCTTTACTTCAAAAACTGTGAATATACCTCAACTTTGACCTACTGTAATTATGCAAATTAGAGGCATCAGGTCATGAACGAAGCATATTTTGAAAGAGCATACCAAGGGCTATCAGAATATGTGAAATACACAACTAGTCACTTTTTGCTGTATGGAATTTTGGCAATATCTGCGCTCCTTACGCGAACGCACTGATATGCGCTTCATTCACCGACGAGAGACCGATCCTCACCCCGAAAGCCATTCGAGATGACTCTCTCTTCAAACGAAATTCAACCGAAGATAATGAGACATTTAAACGTCGTCAGAGGTCCCATTCGATTCCCCTGTGAACCCGAATAGCCTCTTGATAAACGACTATTAAACAAAATATACGCTTTTTGGGGAATCGGCATTTTTCGACTGCTCCGGAGCTGGATCTGCTCGGTTCTTAGGCGAGCAGCTTCTCATATATATATATATATATATATATATATATATATATATATATATATATGAGAGGAATCGCGATAGACTCGAGCTCGACCGGGACATAGAAATTTATGATTTTTGAATTGGCTGAAAACATAGCACAAGGTACTACAAACATACCTCTATCGAATAGTGTTTTCAGAATTTTTTACAAAAATTTCTTTTTCGCGTGGTCGCTTTTGCAAAAGTTGTTCTAATTTTCGTAAAAGTCCAAAGTTCTGGTTCCCCTTCGGGCGCTGTGGTGAGCATAGTTGGCGCTCACTACAACATTGAAATGAGCCCAATCGGCCCATGCATTCTAAAGATACTCGCGATTATGTCAAGTCGGTCACATATAATTAATGGCCGCGAACATCAATTCTTGCCCATTTGTGGTGAAAACTATCGCAAACTATTCAAAAACATTATTTATGTTCTTTGCGGCATTTTTTATTGATTGATTTTTCGATTTAAAAAATTGGAAAAAAATCAGCGTTGATTTTGGGATTTGCGGTACTTCGATTATTTCGAAGTCTATATGTTTATTATTGGGTTTCATATTATTAGTTATGAACGCTGGTGCAAGATGTCTCTGTAATTCCTTCAGCAAATATGGTTTGTCCACTGAATGTACACCTAAAATGCGAAATTTGTCTTTCACTATTAGAACAGGTTCAATTCCTTCCATACTTCATTATGAAATTCCTCATTATAGGTAGACCAATTTCCTTTTTGAAAGTGAACGACTATATGTTCGTAGAAAAGAGTTACAGAGCCTAGAAAATCTATTTTAATGCAGAAAGCGCGTGCTCTAGCTTCTCTAGCACTCTCTCAATTCCCCACGCTCTCTCGCCTGGGTTCGGACCCCGAGCTGGGCAGAAATCTTTTGCAAAGCTTCTGTGCATCGAAATCACGTGAATTCAGCCCACAAACCACTGCGATGATTCAGGGGAGTACTGGCAAAAGATTTCTGCCCAGCTCGGGGTCCGAACCCAGGCGAGAGAGCGTGGGGAATTGAGAGAGTGCTAGAGAAGCTAGAGCACGCGCTTTTCGCATTATAATCGATTTTCTAGGCTCTGTAACTCTTTTCTACGAACAGATAGCCGTTCACTTTCAAAAAGGAAATTGGTCTACCTATAATGAGGAATTTCGTAATGAAGTATGGAAGGAATTGAACCTGTTCTAATAGTGAAAGACAAATGTCGCATTTTAGGTGTACATTCAGTGGACAAACCATATTTGCTGAAGGAATTACAGAGACATCTTGCACCAGCGTTCATAACTATTATAATAATATGAAACCCAATAATAAACATATAGAGTTCGAAATAATTGAAATACAGCAAATCCAAAAATCAACAATAATTTTTTTTAAAAATTTTTTCACTCAAAAAATCAATCAATAAAAATGCCACAAAAAACATGAATATTGTTTTTGAATAGTTTGCGATGTTTTTCACCACAAATGAGCCAGAATGAAAGTTCACGGCTATTAATTATATGTGACCGACTTGACATAATCGCGAGTATCTTTAGAATGCATGGGCCGATTGGGCTCATTTTAATGTTGTAGTGAGCGCCAACTATGCTCACCACAGCGCCCGAAGGGGAACCAGAACTTTGTACTTTTCGAAAATTAGATCAACTTTTGCTTTTTTTTTTTTTTTATTTTTCAAACTTTACTATTTCTCGAAAAAAGTTCTCGACTCACCAGGTTGATTTGTGTTTCACGCGAAAAAGAAATTTTTTTAAAAAATTCTGAAAACGCTATTCGATAGAGGGATGTTTGTAGTACCTTGTGTTATGTTTTCAGCCATTTCAAAAATCATAAATTTCTATGTCCCGGCCATGGCCGATGAGCTCGAGGCTCTCGCGATTCCTGTCATATATATGAGAGGAATCGCGAGAAACTCGAGCATGGCTGGGACGTAGAAAATTATGATTTTCAATTTGGCTGAAAATATGGCCTAAGGTATTTCGAACATCCCTCTATCGAATGGCGTTGTCAGAATTTCAATAAAAAAATTCGCAATCGCGTGAAACACAAACAAACCTGGTGACTCAGCGAAAAAATTTAGAGAGTGGCATGTTTGAAAAATCATAACATGCTTCAACATGAAGATAGCGACTCGTTCTTTTTTGAGTTAGATAGGGAATCACCCTGACTACAAACTACAACTATTGAACTCATTCCTGGCTGATGCGCCGGTGCGGAGCGGTCACTTTTGTAAAAATTTGATTAATTTTCTTAAAACTAAAAAAAGCAATGGGTTTTGTTGCTTTTATTATAGTCACTGTGTGTACTATTTAAAACCAAGAAATGGGCCTAATCCGTACAGAACTTTTAAAGACGCCCACCATTATGTGGGACCGGCCAATGACATCTCATGGCCAAATTGTAGGAATCATTCAAGTTAGTGATGAAAATAATCGTAAATGAGCTAAAAACAATATTCCTATTAGTTTTGAGACGATTCTTTTTCGGTATTTTTTAAGAAAAAAATTTCAAAAAATTTTGACTAAAATTTTTTTTTCATCAAAAATGCGGTTCAATTAAGCGCTAGTGTGTCAAATCTATATCCATATAATGAGTTTTGATAGTTCCACATTGATTTACTCGTATTTCAATGTTTGTTGAGCTTTAAATGGGTTATTTCTGTCTGCATATTCAGTAATTGAGATCGACATTTTAAATTGGCCCTATTCTGACGCTACTTGGTAAGGATTTTCCTTATAATACCTCAAACATTTCCCTTTTGAAAGTGAATGGCTATCTAGTCGTACAAAATATCTACGGCGCTTAGAAAACCGTTCATGCGCAAAATCCCGCACGCTCTGTTTCTCTACCACTCTCTCACTTCCGCGCACTCTCTCGCCTGGTCCGGCGCCCGAGCCGGGCATAAATCTTTTGCCGGTACTTCTCAAAGTCCGAACGCTTATTTTTCTGCAAAATTTACTTCGTTTCATTTACACCGAGTTCTGGCAAAAGATTTATGCCCGGCTCGGGCGCCGAACCTGGCTAGAGACTGCGCGGAAGTGAGAGAGTGGTAGAGAAGCAGAGCGTGCGGGATTTTGCGCATGAACGGTTTTCTAAGCGCCGTAGTTATTTTGTACGACTAGATAGCCATTCACTTTCAAAAAGGGAAATGTTTGAGGCATTATGAGGAAACTCCTTACCAAGTAGCGTCAGAATAGGGCCAATTTGAAATGTCGATCTCGATTACTGAATATGCAGACAGAAATAACCCATTTAAAGCTCAACAAACATTGAAATACGAGTAAATCAATGTGGACTTATCAAAACTTATTATATGGATATAGATTTGACACACTAGCTCTTAATTGAACCGCATTTTTGATGAAAAAAAAATTTTCGTTCGAAATTTTTTGAAATTTTTTTCCTAAACAATCTCGACAAAAAATCGTCTCAAAACTAATAGGAATATTGTTTTTAGTTCATTTACGATTATTTTCATCACTAACTTGGATGATTCCAACAATTTGGCCATGATATGTCATTGGCCGGTCCCACATAATGGTGGGCGTCTTTAAAAGTTCTGTACGGATTTGGCCCATTTCTTGGTTTTAAATAGTACACACAGTGACTATAATAAAAAGCAACAAAACCCATTGCTTTTTTAGTTTTAAGAAAATTAATCAAATTTTTACAAAAGTGACAGCTCTGCACCGGCGCATCAGCCAGGAATGAGTTCAATAGTTGTAGTTTGTAGTCAGGGTGATTCCCTATCTAACTCAAAAAAGAACGAGTCGCTATCTACATTTTGAAGCATGTTATGATTTTTCAAATATGCCACTCTCTAAATTTTTTCGCTGAGTCACCAGGTTTGTTTGTGTTTCACGCGATTGCGAAATTTTTTATCGAAATTCTGAAAACGCCATTCGATAGAGGAAGGTTTGAAATACCTTAGCCCATATTTCCAGCCAAATTAAAAATCATAAAATTTCTACGTCCCCGCTATCCCGGATATGCTCGATTTTCTCGCGATTCCTCTCATATATATATATATATATATAGTAAATTAAAATTCGAATTCTATTATTTTATTTTTAATTGAAAAATTAACCTGAGATTGTCGTTGGTGATGTTGAACGAAACAGCAGAAAGATCGGATGAGACGGCGTAGTTTCCGGTCAATTTCACGCAAAGACCGCTGTAATTAATTCAAGTAATTCGCTTTCTTTGAATATGCCCTTGAAAGAATTTTGAGTCAATTTGTTAGGAGCGAAATTCACTGTTGTTAGCACATTTGTTAATAGTAAATATATCTCAGTCAGACCTCGATTCCTGAACTTTGAAGCCCTGCTGGACTTTATTGACGTAGTCGTTTGTGTACATTTGCGCATCGCCGCAACCAACGTAACCTGGAATGGATTAAATAATTCATATTGCAAAATTCGTAAAACAAAATTTTGACGATGCGATCCTGCACAAACCTAGTACGTATAAAATTTGTTTTAGAAAAGTTAATTGATTAACGTATCAATACTGTTTTTGTGGTTTTACACTGAAATACCTGGCGAAACATATACGGAGCTGGTGCCGACAAGCGTCTCGACCGCATCTGTAATTCAATTGTTCAGAAATATAAGAGACATCATCATCAACCAGCGTAACTTTTTGTGGCAAACAATTCCCGCTTCATTTTTGCGATGTTTAAAGATATTTCTCATTGTATTCTGAAGATATTGTATTCTGTCGAATATTTCGTGATCTCACTGAAGCCGTTTGAAATCGTCGCGTAGTGGGCGGCTTTGGCTGTTCCGAAGTCAATAGTGGCAATTGGGCCTCGGATACCGATCGAACTGCGAGCAGCATTGTCCGGTGATCTAAATACATAATTTTATATTAAAAAAATATTTAAAAAATTGTACATTGGAAGTCTTACAAAAAATGTATATATTTATATCAATTCATCTATTTATAATGAACCTTGCAACATAGACGGGCGAACAGGCCTTGTTGGCTATCGAATCAGCACCCGTCGCGTAAACGGAGACGTTGGAACTCTGCATTGAACAAAATAGAAATCTCATTATGAAAAACACAAAATATGCATTTAGCGCTAGCAGCTAGCAATAAAAGCGGAGTAATAGTAATACATCATAAATGTAATTAGAACAGGTATTGTATTCCAAAGCGTACACTGAGATCGCCGCTAATCTCTTTGATGAGAAATCCTGGTCCGTCTGAGAGGAAAGTGACGTAGCGCTGATTTATCACTCTAATCTTGCCATACTTCGTGTACACAGGCGTGTCGTAGTTGGCTGTAATTAAAAATATGCAGAAAAAAATAATTTAGACATACCAAACAACGGAAGTAGTGTTCAGCTACCATCAAACTAATGGCGGGCATATGATGTATAAAAAATTTCTATCAATGTAAAGGTCACGTAAAGGTGCTAGGTCTTCCACACGCAAGGCGGTCTCGACCACCCCTATGCCCGAGTAGCAACGAGAGCCTGTCCTGAGGTTATTAGCGGTCTGTTGCGAGGCTATCCTCGTGTTGTGTGCACGTGAATCGGGGACCCCTTTCGGGGCATGTTTGGATCGTGATTTCTCACTACCAACATTTCTCAACCCCCTTGGTTGGGTAGTTCTGCACGGGGGTCTTCTTGTGACCATTCGATTCGCATTCTAGCACACAACCACTGCCCTACCCGGTCTGCCTATGTGTCCGCAATAATTGTATTGAATAGCAAAATTACTGCCTTTCTATGCGTTTACCTGCTTCCTTCTTGACGACGTAGAAAGTGAACTCGGGATCGTCCCAGCCCGTGCGCTTCAGTGAGTAGTTTCCAGGCTGAAACGACTATTTTCTAAAATCCTCACAGGTGTTTCAGCGAAATCAAGTCGGCTTCGGCCTTCAATAGTTTTCAAGAAATGCCTACTGCTTTTATGTTGGAGTTGATCAAACAAGGACTGCTAAAAATAACGACTAATTTTTATAATTAACAATAATGAAAATAATATTCACGCACAGCCAGGGTGGCCGGCTTGTCGGGCGAGAATAGCGACAGTTCGAATAGCCTGAAAATTGGCTTCATTCTAACAAAACTGTGTCGTCATCCCTAGGTTATGATGAGACAGTAAATGAAATTTTTTATGTACAGTAAATGTATTGTTTAAAATTCGCGCTCACGTGTAGAGTTCTCTGCCAATATCGTTTTCGATGTGAATGGATCGCTCGCCGGTTGGCGAGTAGACACGGCAGCCCGTCGGGCACTGGAAGTGCTCCTGAAAAGAGATTATGCGCACTCGAACCACGTCAATACACTTGAAGCGCGTCGTGAAAACCCTTGTGCACCCGAAATGAGTCTTGACACGCTAACTGCGCCAGCAAATAAAGAATCATTTGCTCACAGAATATCCGAGGAGGAGATCGATATTGTCCATAATCTGTGAGTCCTTGAAGGTGACGCCGGCATGAGCAACTTTTGCCAGAAGGAACAGCGAGAAGATGTAGCCTGACATGAACTATTCATTTCCGGAACCTGGCACATTTTTACTATTTTTATTATGTATTGTAAGAGATCCCTTTTTCCTGCGGGGATTGTCCGGTACTACTGTAAATGTTCATCCGAAAATATATTAAAATCAAATTGTATCACAAACAATTACTGATTTCGCATCGCTTGTTCGGTGAACTAAATACGTGCCAAGGTAAGGAAATAGAGCAATCGGGATGGGCGTGGCTCTTTTTTAGAAATATCGATGAAAAATGCACTCACGAATCATGCTTGCGACGGATCGTCTCCACTCAGCGCGGTGTCTCTGCACCTTATTTATTTATTTGATGCACCCGCGAAGGGTGTGACGGCAATTAAAGAAACGATGAAGAAAAAAAAGAAATATCTAAATATGAATGAATACGGATGGGGAAGGTGAGGGGAGGGCTGCACGATACTCCTTATCGCTGTCGTTTTATCTTCCAACCATCGTGATGAATCACTATTTTGTAAGCGTCAGAATTGCGGACATGCAATCAAACATCATCAAAGCACCAAATCACTTCTTCCTGTCAAAAAGTATACCGATTTTTTTTAAATGATAAAAGACGAATTTGGTAGCAATTAAAATCGAAGTACATCAGAATACAGAATTTATCATCAGTGGTCGTTATTCACGCTGATCGGGTAAGTCTGATCCATTCTTCGATGAAGTACATCGATGCCGCTGAATGAAAATATCAGTTTCAATCAACTTTCTAATGTAGTTGATGTGCTTTCACATAAGGTGAATTTGTAGATTAACTTTTTTATTTTTACGATATCATCATCTTTTGTTTTTGAAATCCTAATGGAGTGCCATTTTTGTTCCAATATCGTACTGCCTCGATATCGCCACCTCATAGGGGTGTGCGATTTTTCGTGCCTCTCTGACTCCATAAATCATCAATATTGTGCACCAAAAATGGGACAAGGTAACGTTTTTTACAAAGCAATGAATCAATATAGTTAGTTGCTGTCTCAGATATTTATTGCCAAGAATAGGAGAATATAACTTAAATTATATAAGGCAACGGTTTTCCAAACTCCTCATTCCACGCGCTCTTTCTCTCTCTCTTGAATGCATAACTCAGCAGTTCGCAGTTCGAGATTTTGTAAAAGCAAGAGGGACTCATTTTTGCACACTCTCTCACCAGTACATCGTCATCACTTGTTTGCAGATATATATATAGTTTGTATATAGTATCGTACGCCAATAACACTCTGTACAAAGGTGTAGCACTGTGTGGCACAGTGTGGCACTTTTTGGCACTTTCTGATTTTCACCTCGAAAGAAGCGACCAACTCTGAGTGCATCGAAAAAGAAGAAATACTTAACACCTTAATACACGGCGTTCTGGGGGGATGCCAAAGTTGTATTCGTGATGATCTCCTTTAGTTCACACTATAGATTCGTCAGAACGTGAAAACACAAGTGCTTACTCTCTGCCGTACTATACGCACTGCTTGTGCGTGAACAAATATTGACGTAACGAATATTGAGAACGAAGAGATCTCCAGATAGTAAAGAAGAGGAGACGAAAGGCTGACGAAGACGTCTTAAACGGATTTAATTTTTTAAAAAAATTATTACGAAGTTTCGATGAAAACAGTTATGATCAGATCTTCATTATCAACAGACAGGCACGATAATTAAGATATGCGCATTAAATGGACGAGCTCCAAAATCAAATATGCTTACAAGCATGTTGTTCGAAGAATTTGTGGTCGCTATGTATTCGAAAACTTTGGTAGAATAGATACAAGAGAACAAGATGCATGCCAAACATTATGAAAATAACCGAAGGAAGCGCCTGAAGTAAATCTTCATTACTTTAAAGGGACCTGGCACTGCAAAATAAGTTTTTTTTTTCGATTAGAATGCAAAAAAAATCGCGTATTTTTGCGATTTTTTTGGAAGGAGTTATGATTTTTAAAGGTGCTCGCGTACCAGGTAATAATGTGTTTAGCGCGCTAAACACCGTAACGCCCGGTACATTAACGCAAATCCCAAACCTTGAAAAATCAAAACTCATTTCAAAAAACCGGAAAATATCACGCCTCTCACGAGAGGCTCGACACAGAATGGCATAATTCCGGCAGAGACCAAGATTTTCGTAATCGAGTTTTTACTGATTTCGGGTTCTATTAGGTCCAACTAAGATACCTGGGAGGTATTATACCACACACGTCATTCCTCGACGAGATGCTGCTACTGTTAGGTGCAGCCCTTGAATTTTGAGCACCTTTTTCGCGAGTTCAACGGAGTTTCTGTGAAAACTTTTTGCTTGGAGCTAGGCCTAATTTCCAATGACCTTTCGGTGTATGTAGTTTGCTTGCTAGATTTCATAACTACTTTGCATAATATCGTATTTTGTTTATTTTCGAGAAAACTGTTCGAAAAGCAGATGTTCTGATTGCATGAGAGTCTGTGGGAGGTCACAAGGATTCAAATGATATGTCTATGCTCCCATAACTCGGGAGGTGAGGTAGTGCCGCATACAAAAAAATGGAAAAAAGAGGAAAACGCTTCAAAAAGAGGCGAAATTCATAATCATTCGTCGCGAGATCGGCGAATGAACCGGTGAAGAACAAAGGATGCCAACAAACAATTGAATGGTGGCTCTCTATTTTCCACATTTTTGTATGCGGCACTACCTCACCTCCCGAGTTATGGGAGCATAGACATATCATTTGAATCCTTGTGACCTCCCACAGACTCTCATGCAATCAGAACATCTGCTTTTCGAACAGTTTTCTCTAAAATCAACTAAATACGATATTATGCAAATTACTAATGAAATCTATAAAACAAATAACATATATCGACAGTGAATTGAAAATTAGGCCATGCTCCAAGCCAAAAATTTTCACGAAAATTGCGTTGAACACGCGAAAAAGGTGCTCTAAGTTCAAGGGCTGCACCTAACAGTAGCAGCATCTCGGCGAGAAATGACTTTTGTGGCATAATTCCTCCCAGGCATCTTAGTTGGACCCAATAGAACCCGAAACCAGCAAAAACTCGATTATGAAAATCTTTGGCTCTGCCAATTTCAAACCGAGCCTCTCGTGATTGGCGTGATATGCGATTTTTTTTGCATTCTAATCAGAAAAGAATTTTATTTAACTTAAAAATAACTTATTTTGCAGTGCCTGGTCCCTTTATATATTGACTGAAACGTTAGTACGAGTTACCACCTCAAGAAGTCTGCAAAGTTGACTCCGTTCCTTCAACGAAATTAGCCGATAAATAGAGGAAAGACAGATCAGTGCCCCAGTCGAGGAGTATAGACACTCCATTAGGCCTTAGCAGATTTATATTTTGCGTTAAGAACCACAGGTCTTACTAGAAGTAATCCAGCATGTTTCCTTAGTAAATAGAGCGCACGGACCGATGTACTCCACAGTGAGCCATCCGTCGTATGCAAAGTATCTGGAAATTTTCAGTGAATCAATCTTTCCCTCCGGAATTTTTTTAAAAAAATAGTTTAACGTTTGCAAATAACCTAGGTGAACTTCCAAGAAACGTTAGTAGTCCCAGTTGATCGCAAATCGCCGAAATCAATATAATCTTCGAGTACTCCCGCATGTGGTTGGGAGTGCTGAAATATGAAATAAATACGGATATATTAGATATATGACGCTGTCCACGTAAAGGCCAACAAGGGCCTGGAACAGGTCAAAAATCAAAACGGCTTAAAAGTTGCTCCTAGGGGTAACTATCGACGCTGAAAACGCTGGTGCTATCGATTTCGCAATAGGGCGCCTGTGGGCGCCGATTTGGCGCCGCGCCTTTTTGGCAGAAAACGTGTTTTTCGAGTAAAACTTAGTTCTCGTACAGGGGAAAAATCTAAAATACCAGAACAGAATTTGATGCTCTATCTTCTGGGTATAACCACATTACACGATTCTACCTGGTTTTCGAGAAAAAGTGAATTTTTTACCCCGAACATATCTCGAGCGAACCCGTTACCAGATTATAGAGAATTTTTTTCTGATCATTTTGATACATTTGTTACCTCATTGTACCCCCGGGGAAGTATTTTATATTGCCTTAAAGGATTTTCGCGCGCGCCGAACGCGTGTGCTGACGCGGCATCCGCGTGGCTGAAGTGGTAGTGGTCTAGAACTTCAATCGATGGTCAGTGGTTCGATTAAAATCGATTGCCAAAGTTTTTGCCAATTGTTTTTCATTGATTTTTCATCCCCTGCCAATGCCTCTTTTTGTCTCTTTTTCAGCAACCCAGAAAAGGTGATTTTTTTCGAGTTCAATAAAATGGCAATCGACTGGAATCGAACCACTGACCTTCGGATTGAAGTTCTAGATCACTACCACTTCGGCCACGCGGATGCCGCGTCAGCACACGCGTTCCGCGCGCGCGAAAATCCTTTGAGGCAATATAAAATAACTTTCCCGGGGGTACAATGAGGTAACAAAGGTCAGAAATGATCAGAAACAAAATTCTCTATAATTCTATTCGCTCGAGATATGTTCGGAGTCAAAAATTCACATTTTCTCGAAAACCAGGTACAATCGTGTAATGTGGCTATAAACAGAAGATAGAGTGTCAAATTATGTTCTAAAGATTTAGATTTTGCTCCTGTACGAGCTCTCCGAAGCGAGTTTTACTCGAAAACACGTTTTCCGCCAAAAAGACGTCCTATTGCGAAATAAATGGCACCAGCGTTTTCAGCGTCGAAAGATACCCCTAGGAGCAAGTTTTGAGCCATTTCGATTTTTGACGTGTTCCAGACCCTTGTTGATTCTAACGCAAACAGCGTCATAATAATACAATATAATATTATAATGAAATATGATATATTAGCTTACAGAAAGTGCCTATATTACTCACAAAAAAATTCAGGTCGGAATGGTATTTTCGCTAAACGGTCTATTACGAGTGCAAACTTGCAAGCACCCACCCAACCCTGCTCATTCGACACATTTTCCCTGATTTCCGTGAAAATATGGGGAATGAGGAGGTTTGTTCTAGCAACTTTACGCTCACCGTGTAATACTAACCTGAAAATGACGGCGAACATGAGCGCCACGTTTCCGATTGTTTCAAACGAGCAAATGAACAGGCTTATTCGAGAGAACGTTGATTCGAACATTGCAGAATTCGCTTAATAGCGCTTACAAATGAAATAAGATACGCATAAATTTTCTAGGCGAACGACTGCCTGAGATTTAGTGCCACATAGAATGGTTCTCCGCCCTCTCCATTCGTTGCTCTATAATATTAATATTATATGCTACTGCAATTCAATCAAGTTTTTGCATGATAATTACTTGATTGACTATTCCATTTGCACCCAGACACGAGAGAGTGTGCAGAATAAGGAGGTTGGAAAATGTGACCAATTGTTTGTGGCAAAATATGTTTCGCTGTTGTTTAAGTGCGAATGCAGCCTCCGGGTAGAGTTCACAGCACTCGATGTAAAACTGAGCGCAAAGTTTGCAAACGTGCGCCAACACAAGGTGAAAATAAAATACGAATTGTTAGCTTTGCAATGGGATATTAAGCTTGGAAGAAAGAGAGAAGGATTGGTTGGTCGTAGGAATGCCGTGTGTATGTGATGTTTGTATGCATCGTCATATATTTTATCGACGCCCGAAGGCGCAACGGAATAATGTGTGATTACACGAACGATGTACAGTAAATAAAGACTCTCTATGGGAAGTATCGTTTGGGAAGGGGGGGAGGTTGCAATATGGGCAAATCAGTGTGTCGATCAATCGTCGTGGTCCCATCTGTCATCGTCTGGTCGTTGTTCTCTGTGTGGACTGAGAGAGGAGGGATCCGAGGAAGGGGACTCGGACGACCAGGTTGACTCATCTCCGGGAGCAGACTCAGTGATCTCTAATAGGAGGGGGATGATGTTGGGAGGGGGAAGTAATGCAATGCAAACTAACGAAAGGTATATTTGCTAATATCGTAATTACTATAATCTAATTCACGTAAACGACTCTTGTAAACATTCATACTAGGTGACCTGTGTATGTAAGGGGGAAGAGTATTCAGTAGCATAGCAACTCTACGGGGAAAGCAATGAAATCGAGGCGTTGACCTATTATAGTACATTCTATGTGCACACCAAATGTGTTCGTTCTATCACGAAGGGGTTTGAAAATGAAAAATTTGTTACGATCTAAGATGGTCTCGCCATTCATTATTCTACGGGCGAAAACTAAGTCAAAGATGACTCTCCTCTCAAAAAGCGCTTGAAGACCAAGATGAGACAGACGTTGAGGATAGGAAGGAAGACCAATTGGATAAGACGGAGAAGGAAAACATCGATAGAATAGGATTCGAGTGAATTGTTGTTGGACCTTCTCAAGCCTCTCACAGTGCTTCTTTACATAGGGATTCCAGAACGGACTAGCAAATTCAAGGTGAGGTAGAACATATGTTTGAAAGCATTTTAAAAGAATATCAGCACAATTGATAGAGACAGCACGTAGCATGATGAATAATGCAGTTTGGGCCTTACTAATGCGGGTATCGAAAGAGGCAGTTCTAAGCAATGAGGGGACAACTTGGAGGCCTAGATCACGTTGAGGAGCATTTTCTGATTTTTGAGACAGAGTTACATTGTTGATGTGATATGAGGGAATGGGAGATCTACCAATATGAAGATGAGTGCATTTAGATTCAGACAGGGAGAGTTGGTTTGCTACGGTCCATTCATGAATAGCATTGAGAGCAGCTTGGAGTTGGGATGTACGGGAGGCGAACGAATTGGGGGAGTAAGAGATGTACACTTTAATGTCATCGGCATAAGATTGGATACGGACATCTGGGAAAGGGGAGAGTATGTGAGAAATGTCAGCAATGTACAAAGTGAATAGTATGGGACCAAGCACAGAGCCTTGAGGAACACCGGAGAGGACGGGAAATGGGTTGGAGACACAGCCGCCCAGGCGGACTGCGAATTGCCTATCAGTTATAAATGAAGTAATCCAGTTGAGAAGATGACCATGAATATCGTAATGAGAGCATTTTGAGATCAATTTGGGGAATGGTACGGTATCAAATGCACGGGAGAAGTCGAGATAAATTACATCGGTATTTTCTTTGAGTGAATGCGCCTTAGTCCAATCAAATTCACAATCAATAATATTGGTGAGAACGGAAGCGCCGGGGCGGAAACCATGTTGATAGTCAGGAATAATCTTGAATCGGAATAGATAGGGAGCAAGTTTAGCTTTCACAAGCCGTTCCATAGTTTTAGAAGCAGGAGAGATGATAGAAATGGGTCGGTATGAATCGGGAGAATTGGATGCCTTATCTGGTTTAAGCAGAGGTGTAATGAGAGAGAATTTCCAGAGAGAAGGAACTACTCCTGTGACCATGCTGATATTGAATATATCACAAAGGGGCAGGGCAATAGCAGATGCACAGTTTCGGAAAATGATTTGGGGAATGTTGTCGTAACCAGTGGAACAAGAAGGAGATAGGTGTTTTAGAGCTTTGAAAACATCTGTAGGGAGAAAGGAGACGTTCGAGAGAAAAGGAGGGAGTGGGAGGGAAGGAATAGTGGGGATACAGCCATCATCAAGTGTGAAATATGAGGCAAATTGGGTTGCTAAAAGATTGGTAATGTTTGATATGCCAGTGACTGCGCAACCGGACGATGAAATGAGCTCCTTGGGGACAATTGATTTTGTCTTAGTCAGTGAACGAATGTGCCTGTAGAGATCTTTTGTTCTTTTAATTTTCTTCTTTTCACAAAACTGAGTCCATTTTTTGATTTTAGACAAGAGATCTCTACTACACTGCTCGTACTGACTACGGACAGAAGGAAAATTGATTTTAGCAAAAAGAATATTTCTGTGGTTGATGAGATTCTGGATGTGGGAAGGATACGAGGCGATTTTGGGTTTCGGGCAGTGATAGGGTACCAATTGATCAATACCATTATGTACGACTGACGTGAAAACATTGTACATGTCATTTGAATTAGGAGAGCTACAGAACAAATCATACCAGTCAAAGGAATGAAGGTAAGTGGTGAGATCTTCATAATTTGCACGAGCATAGTCACGGACTAGAGATTGAGGGGTAGGAAGACAGTGATAATCAATAGAGAACGATATTCCTGAGAGGGGAAAGCGGGGATGACGATGGGGTCACTAATACAGGATATGTCACTAGTTAGGAGCCAGTCAATGCAGCGATTGTTGCGAGTGGGAGAACGAATGAGATGAGAAAGGCCAGATGATGAAACAAAAGAGTCAAGGGTTTTGTCGATGGGAGAGATTGGAGGAGTGATATTGTCAGAGTTGAAATCACCAATGAATACGACGGGATATGGGGAACTGGCTATGAGATCGGAGAGAGAATCAGTGAGAGAATCTGTTTGGGGATTACTGTAACTGGGAGGACGATAGACGCTAATCACTCATTATTCCGCCGGTCACCATAGTCTTCTCACCTTTTCCCTTTTTCTCCACTAATTCGACATTGTTTGATCGCCACAGTTCAATTACAAGGGTACACGCTGCGCTTCAATGAATTTCGACAAAAAAACACATATTTTTCTCACGTATCGTTACCAGACGTTCTAGAATAGTCATACAGTGAAAAGTTCGCATAGAATTGGAAGAAAATGTCTCGTAACTTTTCAAGTATCAACTTCACAGACTTCGCCTTCATCAGGAGAGTGAAATATACAGACCAGGGTTGGAGCGAGAGAGTGTGCAAAAGTGAGAGGGTCTCTCTCGATTTCACACACTCTCCAATGGCCTTTCTGTAAGGTTGACCGGTCTGTGGAATGATGTGCTGTGGAACGAGAGCAAACGCGGATTAGAAAGGAAGATTTATATCTGTTGATCTTGGGTAAAGAGCTACGTTCTTCAGCTTGATAAACGATTCTTCATTGAGAGCCTGCGATTTTTCGTAGTTTTCGTGTTTATCAGTTCTCAAAAACTATCCTCATGTACAATCGATATATAGTCAAAAGTTCCGTATTGATACCATGAACAGATGTAAGTTTGAAAGAGTTTTCGCAGTTGAAATTTCCATTGGCGATCTCTTCTTGGCTTCTCTAAAGTCAAACCGAAAAATGTTTTCTACAACTTTAGTTCAGAGTGTAAGTTGCGTGCACATCCTTCATAATTTCGTAGCAAATAAATAATGCTGGCTGATGTATAGGGGCTGAGTTCTGCATTTGCAATTCACACATGACCTAAAAGTGCGGAGAATCGAAAATAAATCGCAGAATATTTTTGCCTTATGATGTATCATACGTTCGTCTTTCAACGGTTCACCGAAAGAGCTGAAAGTTTCTGAAACTTTCAAAACTTTCAAGACTTTTCTGCGCTTTTGATGAATTTCCACAGTTCCTCTTCATTTTCATTATATTCTTCATGGTCGATTATCCATTTTCCGTGCGAAATAAAATTAAATTATGACTAATAACAAGCGTGGAATCCTTGGCAAAAATTCGCGAATGACCGGAAGAAGAAGCCGTCGAATAGCACATATTTGTCAGCAAAATACGGTAGTTTTCTTGAACGCTTTTCCGCTCATTATTCGTTTTAATTTTATTTAATTTCGCACGGAAAATGGACAATCGACCATGAAGAATGCAATGAAAATAAAGAGGAACTGTGGAAATGCATCATAGGTTCAGAAAAGTCTTGAAAGTTTTGAAAGTTTCAGAAACTTTCAGCTCTTTCGGTGAACCGTTGAAAGATGAACGTATGATATATTCAAAGTTCTCTCTCGGCGTTCTCATTACCATTACCAATTCACCGTGAAAACGTTGCACCTGAAGTAGAGAGATACAATTACTTCCAGCGAGTGAACTATCTTAGAGTATGGTATGTACCCAATCAAAGATCATCATTAGGAATGGCAAATTTGCAAATTTTGAAAAAAAATACAAAATTCTGAAAATTGTTTCATGATAAATCCTGAACGAGAAATTGTAGTGGCTAGTATTCGGCAGTCGGATATTTCTCTGTATGTCGCACACACTCTATACAGAATACGAAAGATATTGTGAAAATGAAGGTGTAAGATTCCGCCCACTAGCGGTATTTTTGGGAATTAGCAGTTCTCAATCAAATAGAATGTACCCTGTGTTCGCACTCTCCCACCCACTACGCTCTAATGTCAAATGAAATGCTAGCATTTGTATGGTATTAACGAGCCGCAATTGATGCCACAAATTGCACACACACATCACTCCATTCATTCAGCGCGCATTACTGTATTTACCGCTTAGCGATACTTATCTCTCCTCTCCGGCTTCTTATAGAAAAACATTTGAAGGAAATTATTTATGGGAGAATATGTAGAGATGTTAGAGAGGGGAGAATACGATCTCTCCATTCCACGCATACTTCTCCTGTCGGTGTACTTAGCGAAATCGAGTCTGAAAAAAAGCATAATTCTTCTTTCTTAATTTCGCTTAATATCACCGTTATGTTGTGGATGCGAGGGAGTGTGGATAAAAGGGGACGATTATCTCTTATCTGGATAGCGTGGTAATAATGGCAACAAATTCTGCATACCGCCTCGTTACTTTGCATTCAGTCAAGCTAATATATCTTTAGAGAACTGCTATCCTTGATTTTTGCGCTCAGTTGTACCATTCGTTTGGGAAATTTTTATTTTGCATTTTTTGAAACTTCTGAAAAAAGTGATGTGATTCATCAGAGATGCTGTGAGGCGAAGTTATAGTTTCAATCCTTGCTATAATTTAATGCTACCCGCGGGTGCAAATGAGTCAGTGGGCGTGTGAGCTTTTTTCGTATGTTTGTGACGCTAATTTTGTGCGTCGTATATTACGCGTCAAATAGTCGTGAGAAGCTGGTAGGGTGTGAGAATTCGGACGAACACCTTTGAACTTATTATAAATTGCAGTCGAATGAAGATTGCATGTGTGAGAATAAGAGAAAAGTGCGAGAAATGAGGCAAGAGAGAGAGATTTTCCGAATAGATATTAACTATATCGCGGTTGTTAGCGCACGCAATGTGAAAGTTTTTGAGCTTGATAGCAATTGTTGTCCGATTCATTTGATATTGGTCAATGATTTGTCTGGTGTTGAGTCTCTAACATGTACTCTAGTGACTAAGACTTTCTTATATTCAAGAGAGTCCGCTATCCATTAATTGCGCTATCTTCAGTGGAGACGCGAATTCTCTTTGAGAAAGTTCGCTCACTCTGTACATTTAATCAACGTTATCAGCTGGTTTTGCTTGTCAATGCAGATGATTTGCATTATAGTTCTCCATCATGTCTTACATCATTTTTTTCTGAGCACATACAGAATTCTAGAGTAGTTATCCGCATTAACTGCAATAAAATTGTGGAGAGGCATAGAGCATTTGTGCGCGTTCCATATTGTTTTTGTATTCATTAATTACAAATATCTGCTCACTTCCATCCTCTTTTGACTCAATGGCATCGTATTTCACTTTGTTACTGAATCACTCCGAAATGTATTCACTTTCAGAACTCAATGACCTACCCGATCATTCCCCTACGCGCTATGTGCGTCTTTGAGGGAGTTACAGGTGAGCTTTATACCTCTTTTTTTAACTTGAAAAAATATATTTGAAATAAATATATTTAGGATGTCTTCTAAATGCACTCGTTATTTTCTACCTGAAGCGATCACGACTCAACACGCTTTATCGAGTTAGTTGTTTTACAGAATTCTAATTATTATTTTATTTATTTTAATTATATTCACACAACATTTTTCAGCTTTCCATCCTCTTTTGGTGCTTGGGCAACCTTTGTTTCAGTTTCCTCATTGCCACCCTACAATGTGTAAGTTTTTTTCCTCTTTCTCACATAATATCTTCTAACCTTCATTGAAGCCTGCGTGAGTAAGAGTAAACAAATAGTAACGTTGTATGATAAATATCATGTGCTCAGTGCTACTTGTTCCCTATACCTTTCACCATTACTAACACTACTGATAAAATCTACTATTTTTTCAGATTCATCTTTTCGACCGCGGCAATTTTATTGTCGTCATTTTTAATCCGTTCATTGGCGTCATTTCAAAAAGAGTTTTCGATATCCTCGTCGAGGTTGGTTTGCGGATAATAAAAATTTATTTGTATATTTGGTTGAGATTTCGCCATGTCATCGAAATATTCAAATATCCTTTTAATATTCTACAGAAATCCCGTTCAGACCACATGCGTGTTCTGTTCCTCCCTGTTTATTTACACGCCTACAGTCAGTGGCCTGCAATTTATCGCAATCGCGAGGTAAATTTACTTTAAATATTAAATAGTTATTATGTAAAAATGATTTAAATAATAATTTAAGATCGCATTGGGAGACGAAGAAAACGGCGCCTATCGTGTTCACCTCTCCTATTGTCTGTTTGATGGTCATAATTGTACGCATTTTACTAATATTATATTTTCTTATATTTTTAGGTAATTGCTTTCCTTACCTGGCAGGAAACGCAGAGAAATTTGCCTAATTTTCTCATCAACTACAAAGATATTTTACCTAGAATTGCAGAGTTTCGTCCCGCAATTGATGCCGGATCCTGAATTCGACGCGGTTCTTGATCAAATGACCAGTGAACGTTTCGGTGCAGAGGCAAATTCGACCTACCTCCATTACGGTGGATCATTCACCATGCCGGAACTCAATGTTCGCTCTTTTCTTGTTTTTAAAAAAATTCTCACTAAAAATGTGCTTTCATCAGGCTGCTCTGGGGAATCGAAAAATATATTTAATTGATTTGCATAACTCATTTCTCGATCTATTTCAGCGCGGGCGGAGCTTTCTGGTGACTCTTTCGGGATTTCTCCTCGCGCCCTACCTGTGTTCAATTTCGGCCACAACCGTACTCATTCTGAAGGTACGCCTTCTGCTCTTATCGATTTTTTTAAATCAGCGGAAATAACAAAATTAAGATTTAAATCGATAATTGCAGGTGAGAAAGCATCTGCTCGGCCAGCACTCCTTTATGCTCACCGAGAAGACTATGCGAGTTCAGCACGATTTCTATGTAATGCAGCTGCTACAGGTCCGTTTCACAGACAAGTTCAAGGGAAAATGTAATGCTGGAAAAATCATTACGTAGAGAAAAAAACGTTCATGTACCTGTATACACTATCATGTAATGCAATTATGGGTGAAACACAAATAGTATTGACAGTTCGTTTCCCAAATGAAGAGAATACCACCCAAAATTCTCCAGCTTGCGCTTTATAACTGTGTGAAATTTTTTGCACTGAAATATCAACGATCACACAACATACCGTAGCTCTTTTCCAGAGCATTCTTCCCATGGTAATTCTCACTCCTTGTGTCGTCCTTCTCATCCTCGGAGGCGTTATGAACGTCCAGCCGGACTGGTCTTCCTGCATAGTCACCACCGTAACCTGGGCCTGCCCCGCGCTGCAGGTGAGATACTGTAATATGTAGCACCTTGCAATCGAGCAATGGATGGAAGAGAAAACACTGCACCCATGAATACAATGAACAAAACAGAAAAGAAAATATAAAAATGAAAATAAACAAACACATTACTGTTATTGGCCAAAACCGATTCTCCCAGTAGACTAGGAGAGACTATCTGACTCAGTCGAATTACTCTTGGCACAGGTCGAAAAATGAGAAGATGAGATAAACATGCCACATTGCACTATGGCCGAGGCGGAGTTGATTCATGATATTGAGAAAGTGCAAAAACATTTCTACGCATGACGTCATCGAAATTTCCGGTTTTCGAAAACTTCATCAAATGGGCTAATGATTGGTACCAATCGATTCCTCATAAAATTCTAAGACTTTTGTGACTCCATGAGTTTTTCGCTAATCTTTGATCTAAGCCTGAAAAATTGAAAAATTGGTTTTTAAATACATGATTTTAAAAATTTAAATATTTTTGTGTAGTTTCCCTGAGGAGATGGCAAAATTTTATTCGCGTAATACAATGCTATAACAATGATAGTTCAACTGTATGAAGGGTTGTTTGTATGAGGGGCATTAAGCTTGTTCAGTAAACTGAAATTGAGCGGGTCCTTGGAATTATGGTGTACCTACAGTCACCAGGGGAAAAGTCGTAATGTTATTAAAGCGGCTCTGGGAGACACGATATCCATTTTAGCATAACTACTCAACAGTAGGTGGCCAGGGCTTTCATCGGCCTTACCGCCGAACCTGCCGGATAATAATTGGAAATTACTCCGGGTTACTGTAGTACACCATAATTCCAAGGACCCACTCAATTTCAGTTTACTGAACAAGCTTAATGCCCCTCATACAAACAACCCTTCATACAGTTGAACTATCATTGTTATATCATTGTATTACGCGAATAAAATTTTGCCATCTCCTCAGGGAAACTACACAAAAATATTTAAATTTTTAAAATCATTTATTTAAAAACCAATTTTTCAATTTTTCAGGCTTAGATCAAAGATTAGCGAAAAACTCATGGAGTCACAAAAGTCTTTTTGATGAAGTTTTCGAAAACCGGAAATTTCGATGACGTCATGCCCTGAGGCGTAGAAATGTTTTTGCACTTTCTCAATATCATGAATCAACTCCGCCTCGGCCATAGTGCAATATGGCATGTTTATCTCATCTTCTCACTTTTCAACCTGTGCCAAGCCTCTTCAGAAACATGTTGATTCACTCAGATAGTCTCTCCTAGAATTCGCGCTAGCCTCTTCTTGTAAACAATTCGCTTTTTGCATGTTCAGATTCCTGGGGTCTATACCAAAATGTCCCCCCTCTCGAGAGGGTACTACCAAAATGTCCCCGACGCGCAATACCAAAATGTCCCCCTACCGAAATGTCCCCCTATACCAAAATGTCCCCGCTACCAAAATGTCCCCCACCAAAATGTCCCCTTCCATTTCTCCATCTTACATAAAGAGTCTCCAATATATGCTCTATTTCACTCAATGTAAATGAGTTCTACTGTTCGATTTCAATATGCCAGATCTGTTGTTGTAACTCCCAGAGGGTGCGAAATCGTCTTGTGAAAGGTTTTGTGGCGTCTCTCTCTCTATCCGAGCTTGCAGAACAGGGCAGATTCTATGAATACATCGAGTAGGAAATTGCAGAAATTGAAATACGAGTATTTTTTCAAAGTAATCAGTGAAAGGGAGTTGTGACCAACCTAATTTTTTACATGAAAATTGCGTTTCTAGCTAGATCAGAAAAAAATGATGGGCAATATTGTGCTACATCAACAACTCTAACCTGGTTTCTCCTGACAAAATTATGCCATCTTATCGATAGATTATGTTCAAATTCTATCAGGGGAGCGAGTGTTTCGACAGGAATTTTCTCGTATTCTGCCCTCAACTCGTAAGTCATTCCATGATCACGACAGTATCTATCGATAAGATGGCATAATTTTGTCAGGAGAAACCAGATTAGAGTTGTTGATGTAGCACAATATTGCCCATCATTTTTTTTCTGATCTAGCTAGAAACGCAATTTTCATGTAAAAAAATAAGTTGGTCACAACTCCCTTTCACTGATTACTTTGAAAAAATACTCGTATTTCAATTTCTGCAATTTCCTACTCGATGTATTCATTGAATCTGCCCTGTCCTGCAAGCTCGGATAGAGAGAGAGACGCCACAAAACCTTTCACAAGACGATTTCGCACCCTCTGGGAGTTACAACAACAGATCTGGCATATTGAAATCGAACAGTAGAACTCATTTACATTGAGTGAAATAGAGCATATATTGGAGACTCTTTATGTAAGATGGAGAAAGGGAAGGGGACATTTTGGTGGGGGACATTTTGGTAGCGGGGACATTTTGGTATAGGGGGACATTTCGGTAGGGGGACATTTTGGTATCGCGCATCGGGGACATTTTGGTAGTACCCTCTCGAGAGGGGGGACATTTTGGTATAGACCCAGATCCCTGATTATGGAAAATCAAACTTTGACGAAAATTCAAGCTAAAACGAAGTTCGGAATTAGAAGGTTTTTTTTCTACTTTCACGGCGTGCGTTAAAATTTCCGTACCAGCAGACGGGTAGAAATTGATTGCATAATAATGACGCAACATTTAAAAATTGCATTTTTCAGGGCGGTGTCCAATTGTACTACATCCGTCGCTCTTGTCATCGCCCAGCGTCAATTTCTCCAGCAGCCACACCTGTAGTCAGCCACCGACCAAGCGACAGCACAATGCAAATAGAATTGGCACAATGCCAGAATGTTCATATCGTCTGAACCCCCGAGTTAGGAATATCGCTATCTCTATCTGTTGTGATTTTAAGAGTCATTCATCAACGCATTTCATACGAATTTACAAGCTTATCTCGCTGCCTCACTAAGACAAATTGATAAATTATACGTCGTGTTTCAGCGTTGATTTGCGTACCTCGCTCGTTCCTAGTAGATCAAAGCTCCGTGTAAGTCACACCCTGTGGGAATCTCTAAAATCGGGTCTCTATTAGGTCCGATTCCGATCTCGTCTGCGTTATTGACCCACTGGCATCAAACGAGTGCTAGACTGTTTATGGCACTTCGCGCAATCAGAAAGGATACGGTTCCGATTAGGTTACGGCACCATAAAGGGTCACTTGAGTGTGAAATGGGCGGGGCTAACTTGATGTTGCAATATAAGGAAGGACAAATCACTCAGTGTCACCACGTATTGATCTGCACTCTTCGCCTCCACCATGCCCTCTTCTCTCCCTACTAGGGTTCCCTTGTTGGAAATGATTCCAGAATTCCAAAAAGGGTGAACAAAGGCCGCCATCGTTTCCATTAATTCCAATAAGGCGCTTTGTGCGGTCAATGGAATTCCATTTCTTATTGGAATTCCAATAAGAAAAAGCCCTGTTTCCGGCTTCAATCTGTGTGATTTTAGCAGTATTACTACTCTACCGTGCACTATTCATTATGACTAGTGGTCACGAACCTCCGGATTTGTCAAACTTTGTTTATAATTGAGACAGTTCATCAGCAATGTTGAGAGCACAAATACCATTTGAAGATCTTCCTTCATTTTAGTTGCATATAACCTAATCCAGAACATGTTCCTTTTCTAATAGGCAGTCCTTATTAGAACGAAAACATGACAACGATCTGTTTCACGAAAGATCAAAACAATTGCACATTTCATCTGCATAGTTCACTCATCTCGCGAGTGTGCTTCACATGTCGATCGTGGCTCAGTCGGGAAAGCGGTTGCTTTCTCTTCTAAATGGTTCTGGTTCGAATCCGTTTTTTTCTTTTTTTTTAACTTTTTGAACTTATTTTGCTTTTTAAAAAAATCAGATGTTTTCACGCGCAAGGTGATAGATACTGTAAAGCTGTAACTTCACAACTGAGAGTCAGCGAACTGATACCATAGGCAGCTAGGAGTTACTAGGAGAGTTGTGAGGAGAGAGTGATTGAAATAAAATCATCGTCTACTTCAAGAAAATACAATATCTGTATTAATAATCATGCTCTGTACTGAGCCATGAAGCCTTTCGAGAAATCACTTTTTGGAAGCACGTGTTTAGACATAATTTTAGGTGATTTCTGTTATTGGAATTCCATTTCTTATTGGAATTCCAATAACAGACCATTTCCAATAGTCAACCGCTCCATTAATGAATTCCATTGGAAATGAGGGGAGAATGAAACCATTTCCAATAGCCTAATTTTTCCAACAATGGAACCCTACTCCCTACCGTTTCTTCCCTCCTCCCGTCCTACCTCGACGAGCCGTACCTCGACTCTGCCGGTCCATCGGCGATGGTCAGCGATAGATGTACAGCGACAAAGCAGAGATACGATCCCTGTGAGTTTCAGTACTATTTTATTAATATCCGGACTTCTGAAATGAAGAATCCGATCAAATTAATCAATTCGCCACTTTATCAGACGCCACAACTGCTCACCCACTGGCTGAGTTGTTCCCCCACCTGTGCGCCGGCCCGTCCACGTCCCAGCCGGATACCGTACTCTACCAGAAGACTACGGTAGCCCCGGCACTCCCTACCGCCGCCCCTGCAGCTAAACTGAAGAAGGGCAGGAAGGACCCTAAGGTAACATCAATTACAAAACCTCTAGATATATAGCCAGACAAAAAAAAAATAGAATCCTGATCGATACTGTAAATCAGTGACCATTGTTGACAGCTTAGGTCAAACGAGAGTACTGTAGAATATAAAATCGATAACGAAAATCAGTGATAACGCGAATTTTTCAGACGACAAGAAGATTTGCTGGTACTTCCTTCTCACTCTTTTGATGGATCCGAGCAAGAAACACATCGTCGCTTGGACGGGAAGAGGAAGGGAATTCATGTGAGTTTAGGGGAATACTCGAGTCGGGTTTGACACCATCTGAAAATCGAAATCACACAGTACTCTGCTCATTTCAGCATCACTTCTCTCCCGCTCCTTCTTCCCCTCTGGAGCCAGATCCAGGGTTTCGCACGCACAGTAAGAGACTTTGACCTACCTGCACTTCTAATCTTTTCCGGCGCTTATCAACATAAAAATAGCAAAGATTGTTATCTTTACAGATCAAAATGGACAGTTTCCGCCGCAACCTCCGGTCGTGCTACAAGAAGCGTATCCTGATCCCCGTCGACGCTCAGGCCAATCGATTCGCCTTCCACACTGAGGTACGGTAGGCTTTCCGGGTTACGGTAGCATTATCGATTTTTCGCTATTGATGATATTCAATCGATTTTTTTTGCAGCCCTCGGTCCACATCGGCATGACTAGAGGCCAGCTCAGCGAGTTCATTGCTGCGCATTCTCTGGTGAGTTACCGTATCCCGATGTTTACCTACAGCAAACTACCGTTTTCCATTCTACAGTATACTAATGGTACTAATTTCAGGCTGCTCCTGCCACACCTGCGCCGCAACAATCAGTCGCGGGCGCTACAATGACCTACCCCACCCCTCCTCCCTCGTCTACCGTACCACCCTTCGACGGCTTCAACCCCATCGCTCCCTTCCTTCCCGAGTACAGTATGACTCCCTCCTGCTCTTCTACCGTATCCCTCCCTGTTCCTACCGTAGTCTCCACATCAACCCCCTGCTTGCCAATTTGCCCCTCAGATTGATCAGTCTCATTCCCATCCTGCCCTGACTGATCTTTCTAGTTCCCCATATTGGTCTCTTCCTCCTATGACCAATTTATACCCCGATGCCACGCAATTCCCCGGCCAGTACTACCTTCCCGGTCCTAATGTAGACTATTACGGTAACCACTATTGATTTATTTGAAATACTCGGTTGGTTCAGTATCTTACGGTGCATTTTCCGCATTGCCCTTTACTGAACTGTAATTCTATTTTACTCGGTGTATTGTTTGCTCTGCTCGGTTCATTTATTAATATTAATAATATTGAAATGTCAATAAGAAATAAATATCTTTTTTCTCAACGATGATGTAGAGTCAAACAAAACAAAAACAAAAAATATTTTAAAACATTGCGGCTGTAGATAATATTGAAATTGAACTTCCACTTTACACACGGCATGAGAAACAAATAAAAAGATAAAAATCAATAAATATTCCTCCACAAATCTCTGCTCAAGATTCGATAATTTCATTCTTACTTCCACTTTGAATCTGTAAAATCACCCCCGAAGGAAAACAAAGACACTGTGAAGCCAAAAACTCTGTTATTCGACAACAAGGTTAGGTGTGCCGCCTATTTCCACAAATCGCGTTCAGGTTGGTTTCTTTATCTCGAGGTTCCAAACGTTAAAAAAGGCGTAAAACGAGAGAAGTTGGTTCAGTCTTTCTCAAATTCCCTCTCGCCGATGCCCCGTTTGTGGAGGTTTGTAATCATTTCAAAGTCGCGCAACATCCGAAAGAGCAACGCCGAGAACAAGTTAAGTAAACAGGAAATCGTTGAGAGAGTGCGCGAAACGAAAGAGGCAGACAACGACATATCGTCTTGGCACGGCGCCAACTCGATGTGTAAGTCCATCATTGCAAGATTCTCTATCCGAAAGCATGAGCCCACAATAGGAATATTAATTAGTGTTTATTATTGCAACATGGGCAAGCGCTATTAGTACACGTCTCATTAGTGGAATGTGAGTTGACGGGAATAATTAATAAACCGAATGTAACAGTTGGATGAAAGCTCACTAGCAATTGGCAATGGTGAAAATGTCACAGAAGTGAAGATAAAAGAACCGTATGTTAGAATAAAATCCGTGAGCAAATAAACGAGCCACCGTAATAGAAAGCAATCAATCGGAAACCGTATCAGCTACCGTAATAAAATACAATCACTCAGGGACCGTAGTAACTACAGTCATAGAATACAATCAAGCAACTACCGTAACTAGATACCGTAAACATCTAGGGTAATGGAATACAATCAAGCAGAAACGGAAGGAGATACCGTAATAGCCAATTATCGATTACCGCCTGTACAGAACCACCGTAATAGAGTACAGCCACTCAAGTACCGTAATACCCACCGTAATAATACATGTTAGTAGCGTCAGGGACGTAGTAGTGATAAGGGTTGGGCATAAAGAGGGGAGGAGTCCAGTATGGGGCCATGTTAGAATCGAATTGGGTGGGCTGGGGATAGAGATGGTCGATAACCGGAGAAAACTGGCAAGCAGGGGGCTGATGAGTGGCGGATACGGTAAGGTCGGGCAGGGATACGGTAGGAGAGGATGAGCGGATGATACAGTACTCGGGCGCGGGAGGGATCGGACTCGATCGATCGTCCAGGGTTACGGTAGACGAGGGAGGAGGGGTGGGGTAGGTCATCGAGCCGCTGACGGTTCCTTGTTGGGCAACAGGGGCGGTGGCGGGAGAAGCCGCCTGAAGATAGTGAGAGTTGCATACTGTAGAATCGATAATGAATGGCTACGGCAAGCCAAGATGTGGGATGCGGTATTGTAATATTAAAAATGATATGTTTGGACTACTGGTGGGTGTACACACTTTCCATACCTCGGCGTGTCTCTTGCTTTGTCATGCCCTACTAGCAACCGTATATGTTGTTCAGGAGCCGTACGTTTTATTATTATGAACGAGTGTTCATGAATTTGTAATATCTCACCAGAGAATGCGCTGCGATAAAATCAGTGAGCTGGCCGCGAGTCATATGGATGTGTATCGAGGGCTGGAAGATATCGATTGAAAAGTGTACCACACTATGAACAACTAATGATACCGTAACCCTCGAGACCCCTACCGTACCTCAGTGTGAAAGGCGAAACGATTGGCCTTCGCATCCACCGGGATCAGGATGCGCTTCTTGTAGCAGGTGCGCAGGTTACGCTTGAAGCTGTCCCACTTGAGCTGAAATTGAATGCTATGATGGACGACTCAAAACCAAAAGTACCATAGCTGCTACCTTTTGCTAAATTTCATTTTCAGGAAATTTTCAGTGAGGCCAAGGCGAAAATACGGCATATTGTATGAGATCGCAAAGCACTGAAAGTTGCAGAAAGATACATCAAAAGCGCTCACGTGAAAGAATCCCTGAGTTGCGCCCCACATGGGCAGGAAGAGGTGGGGCGAAATGATGCTGGAATTATTAAAATTCATTCATTGATTAAAATGTTAAATTGATTAAAATTAAAATTCATGATCCCAAATCATAGCTCTAAAAGTGGATTGAATTCGACCTGACAGATTCGGGTATAAGTCGATTACCTAGAGCCGAGATACCCACACTGTTTTGTAGCTACCATTGTCCCAATCAATTAAAAACCTGAGGCGAATTGTGAAAATCTGCGGCACTCGAAAATAAACCTGCCCGACTGTAAAAAATGCATTTCCTAGTGCAAATGTATTTCGCGAAAAAAACGTGCCCTCCCGTGCAGCGACCCAGTAAGCGATATTTTTGTTAGAAAGAGGACCATCAGAGGAATCGAAAACGCTAAAGACCGGCACGTTTTTCTTCCTGGAAAAATTCTAGTAAAAATAATTTAAATCCGTCGATTTGACTTTTTGACCTATGTCCCAAAAAATCCTCTGACAACAGTACAATCCAAGTCATCTGAGCAAGGGGTGGTGCCGCAAGAAATAATTATCATAACAAGCGGGGTTGTGTTGAGGTCAAATGCACCACGCTCTAGTTCTCTGTGCGGTTTCGGTCCAGGGGGAGCTCAGTAAATGGCTTCAGGTTCGGTCCAGGGAGAACGCGGTAGATTGGTTTAGGTTTGGTCCAGGGGGGGAGCGTGACATCCTTCTTCTGATTCGGTCCAGGGGGAGTTCGATAGCCGACTCCAAGTTCGGTTCAGGGGGAGCTTGGTAGCCGACTCCAGGTTCGGTCCAGGGGACCGAAGCTGGAGCCAGGGGGCCGAACCTTTTTTATTGCCCAACATTTTTTCCTGTGACCCCCGAGATTCCCCGATGTGTTTGGCAAACATTCGAAAATTTCGAATTTTCAAGTTGAAACGAGTTCGAACATGTTCAGACACGTTTCGGACATCGTAAATCACTTTTCCGGTGATCCCCTACGCTCTCTGAATCATTTTGGAACTTTTCGAAATTTTCGACTTTTTCACGTTAGAACGTGTTAGAACACGTTCAGACACGTTTCCGACATCGTAAATAACTTTCCCTGTGATCCCCGACACTCAGCGGTGCGTTTGGAGAAAGTTCGAAAATTTCGATTTTTCGCGTTAAAACTCGGCAAAACTTGTGAAAACAAGTTTCACGGTACTTAAAAACGTGCCAGGAGCACTTGCGGCACTTGCGAAAAATGCGGCAAAAGGTTTGCCCGCGGCGGGGGTCGAACCTGCGTCGGTCGGATCTGAATATCAGGCGCTTTAACCACTTGGCCATGGATTTGGTGATTTAAATTTTGTAAAATTTTATAGCAATTCTGGTCAGTTATCATATGCAAAAGGTTCTGAGAAGATAGAGCGAATTTGAAGTGAAATATAAGGAAAATGAGAAAAAAGTGTGACCGGACGGAAGGAAAAAAATAAAAACGGTCAAACAAACAAACAAACAGACAGACAGACAGACGTTAGCATTTTCTAATATATAGTAATTTCGCGCGCACACACCGGTCTGACCGACGAGATAGTGTGTAGAATGATGAGGGCATTTCTTGCGAAGCCATCCCTAATGTGAACCCACAATTCAGTATTACAAATTCTCGCGTGGTAGTGGTTTTTCTCTCCTTGCATGGAGAAACAAGGAGTTTCTATGTTTACCACATAATTTTGGTCAAATTAATGGCTAAATAGCGTATCACATGGTTTCCAATTGTCAAAAAATTCGCTAGGAATGGGTATCATCGGTTAGAAGGCATCAAACCCGGCTCGAGTAATCCCCAAACTCACATGAATTCCCTGCCTCTTCCCGTCCAAGCGACGATGTGTCTGTTACTCGGATCCATCAAGAGGGTGAGCAAGAAGTACCAGCATATCTTCTTGTTATCTGTAAAATGAAACATGGTGTACAATTTTTTTAATTTTAAAAATATGTTTTTATATTGTAAGAAAATTAGCGGACGAAACAAAAGAACTGTTCCGAAACTGAGTCGATTCGATTTTTTTTCCGACATTTCTAGTTGTTATCTCTATTAAAATACAATACTGTCGTTTTAATATAATAATTTATCTAGGCCCGAGGCGCAACATGATTACAAGAAATAAGGGGAAGATATGGGAGGGGGCGAGAGTACTGTAGGGTTGAGAAGGACACTGCAAACACATTATTGTTGTAGCTGCCCAAAAATATGACAGGGAAAAAAGATATGGGGGGTTTTCTGTCACATTTTTGGACAGCTACAACAATAATAATGTGCTTACAGTGTCCTTATCAACCCTACAGTACTCTGTACGAGCTACACAGTAGCCCTCAGCTATCGTACTCACCTGCTCTGAGCCCTGTCAGGCTGTGGTCCTCGGGCAGAATTCTGTCAGGATTGAAGATACCGTAGTCTTCCTTCGGTCGGATCAAGTCCTGTAATAAGCAAATCATGGATAATTGTATGTCCATTTCCGGTAGTCTGCACTTCCGCAACTTTTTTTTCTAACGAGTAAAGTACACACTTGTGAAAACACTATGTACAAATCGCTAGACCCCACATTGATTCGAACTACAAATGCACAACACTTGTCTTAAAACGTTACGTTGCTATTCCCAACTGATTAGCGAGCAAAGATGATAGAGCAAGGGAAACGCGATGATATTTTAAAACTGTAATAGAAACGCCAAAAATTCCATCCTTAAAATATTTTAGATGCCTACCTTCGGGTTCTTTCTCCCTTTCTTCAATACAGCAGCCGGGGCGGATGTGGAAGGTGCGGCCGGAGCTACCGTATCCACAGCCGTCGAAGCTACCATATTCAAAGAAGTTGAAGCTACCTTATCCACCGCCGTGGAAGCTACCGTATCCACCGCCGTCGAAGCTACCGTATCCAGCGGCGTCAGGACTACCGTATTCACCGGTGTCGAGGTTACCGTAGTCCGCTTGCTGGGTACGGTAGTCGACTCGGAAGAGGCCGGAATGCACTTCAGATAACGGCGGGCTGCGGAGGCGTCTGAATAGATAAGGTAATAGTTAAGGGATTAAGGATTTGCATTATAAGCACTTAAGGTTAGCTAATTAACCCTAACTAAATTCAACTCACACCACTAATCGAAAGGTGCCGTCAACGTTCTGTCCAAAACCTCGTAAAGAAGAAGTCTAACATGCTATTGTTTGTGGAAATAATTAGCAAAATTAGCCTACCACAAAAGTATAATAGCAATTATCATCACACGTCTTCTGTCGACAATTGTATAATCTGTCTCGCAGGGGGTATGAAGAGTTAGGTAAAACCTTACTATATACTTAAGCGTTCTAACTACTTAAACACTAGACTTAGGTCCAACCCACAGGGGTCGAATCTGTGCTGCTTAACCTCATAGATGGGCAGCTAAAATCCAACTCGTCATATGGCCCCCAAAGGACCCCTTTTTGAGGTGTTTACCAGTGAAAAAGGTGTTTTTTTTCGGATTTGGCTTGCAGGCGGTAGCCAAGGTACCCTGTGCCCACCTACGCTTAACCTTACTAGATATTTAAGCGTTCTAAACACCTAAGCGTTAGACTTAGGTCCAACTCACAAGGGTCGAATCTGTGCTGCTTGGTTCCGCTCCTCTCCTCATTCATCGCTGACGCATTCTCACAGCGTCCGTATGCGTCATCGATGTAGGAGGGGAAGAAGGAGGAAAGGGAGAAGGACGACACTGGAGGCAGAGGAGTGGGCGACATTCAACACTGAGTTCGCCTAATCCCTTAAAGGACAATCATTAATTTACATACAATTATCACAGCAATACATAATCCAATTGCTGTGGGCGCATAGTGGCTTACTGCGTAATGAACTAACTCTAGTACAAGAAAAATGAGCTAACTCTAGTCATAGGTCAAATGGGTTACTCGCAAGTTCGCAATTAACATAGAGCAGGGCATGTTAATAGAGTCCTTCATGTGTCTGCCCTGCACTCTCTCGCTATGTTAATCGGGTTTACATGCAAAGTGCAGAAGTGCCTATCTTCGCCAGCGAAGACCTATTTGACGTATGACTCTAGTACAAGAAAAATATGCTGGTCACAATGTTAATACTCCCATCACTCTGAAAGACTGTTTTGCCACCCCTCCGTAAACTAAATAGTCGCGCCAAGTTGTAATGGAACAATTCCCTTTACCGCACCGAGACCAGATCGGACTCGTGCCCTTTCTGGCACCGCGGGACACCGTTAACAACTCTCACACAATTAATGCCAGAGGATTTAAAATGCTGACATGAGGTTGTGAGGTAGGAATAGGGCCAAATCAATGCGCCTTTTTAGAGATTCCGAAAGAGAACCGTTTATGGCATCATAAAATCGTTACCACTAGCACTAGAATGCGAGGCAGGTCACAAATGCAAGGAATTTATCATTTTTGGCACCTCACATCAAATGCACCTTTGTCCTTTGGAAGCCATACCGTATCGCAAGGACCACACGTGTGCCGAACATAAACGGACTTTGACAAACACCAATTCAACACTCTCACATGCACACTACATTTATCATTATCATTACTATTAAACATATATGCGAAATCGCGACCACAACACTCGAGTTTGCACTGGAAACAAAAGCAGTCAAATTATTGATTGGGAGAGGAGACAGAGTGGACTACGGTAAACTCGATTCATCGGTGGGGGTTACGGTAAAGCGACGAGACTACGGTGGGCATCACTCAAGATAAGGGGACCGCATCGATACCGTAATCTTTAGGAGAGATTAGGAAGGTGGATGGAACTAAAAAGTCAAGTGTGAGGAGTCGAGAGGGCGCACGTTAAATCACACTGGTGTAGATCAGAATAAGCAACACAAAAAATTGAAGAAAAAAAAACTAGAGTTTGAAATTCGGGTAAATAAAAGGTTCAAATCTCACACTCGATCATCAATTGACCGGCGTAGAGGATACGCGAAATGAAGAGATCTGGTCCAATTATTTGCCCAAATTTCAAAACACAAATAAAAAAGAAACAGAGAAGATATGAGCGAAGCAGGCTCCAGATTCTGGGAGGGGTGAAACGCGTGGTGGGAGACACGGGGAGGGGAGTATACTGTAGCTGGCCCTTTCCGATCATTAATCGATCGATCGTGAAACTACGGTAATAAAATAGCGAGGGGTAGAAAATGGGAGGAAGGAACAGCATGCAAACACGGGAGACAGCGGGAAACGGGGATAGACAGTCAATGGAGCGATGGGAAACTGTGGCGATTACCGTAACCTCATTTAAGGCCACCTCGAAACGACCAACAAAGCAACTTGGCTACGGTAAGAGTAAAAGAATAACATTTGAAATTGAAAACAGAAACATTTAGCAACTTGGCAATAGGAAGGAAACAAGGGAAAAAAATCATGAAAGGCGTGATGAATAAGATAGAACGAGAGAAATGGAGGGGAAAAGATACAGGTGCGAGGGGGCAGGGAGGAAAAGAAGGGCGGTAGTACGGTAGGTCAGAAGAGGAAATTATCGATCAACCAATCAATCGATAATCAATTAGGTAATGACGATCTGGCAGCCGGTGAGGTCGGAGAGCAGGCGAGAGGCGTCCTTGCTGCCGATCTGCGAAAGAAAAATACCGATTAAAATATTTATATTCGAAATAGATTCGATTTTTTTCTTGTAAACGCGCAGAAACGACATTTTGAGGAAAAAAAACGCAAATTCTATTTCATTTTCTGATTCTTCATTTTCAGAAAAAAAAAATTAGAATAATAAATATAACGTTTTCAATTACTCGTACTCGTGTTCATCTACAAAATTTATAAAAAAAATAAATTACCATGAAATATTCAAAATACCAAAAATTAACATACAATGACGGGGAGGGTCTGGGTGGCGATGGTGGCACGCTGCGGCGGTCGCTGAGAAGCGTCCACTCCCACCTGAAATGAGCGCTTTTTGTGCTAATTAGAAATATCGATTTTTCGAATTTAGTAGCAGCTTCTAGCCCACAACATTATTTCATGCATTTTTTTTCAAATTTACAAGGTTTAAACTTTCAAGTTATTCCTCCTAGATCAGGCAGAGGATTGAGTTTCCAAAAATTTGGGTGAAATCGCAAAAAGGCAGGCCTCGATATTTTTTTATGCAAGCATGCAATCGAGTGTGCCCAATACTTTTGCAACGTTCGAGAGTAACAAGGCAAGTTTACGTTGCAGCACCTACTCATGTTTCCGCTGACTCCAAAGTCATCGCTAAGACGACGCTACATATTTTTCATAATCAAACAATAAAAACCAAAAATAATTTCTATTATTTGTGCTCCTCTGTAAGGAAGAAGCGTTTTCTTCATTCTAATTACAATTTAACAATGATGCGCTTATGAAATGGGCTATTGGTGCGTGCACTCCCCAAGTATACCTCGGTAGTGTACATTGCTTTGCCATGCTCACTCGCCTATATTTTTGTTCATTTTAGAGGCGGATTAGCAACGGAACGTTATACTATTTTCGAAGAGTGTTTGTGAATTTGTAATACGCAATCTCACCTCCTTCCGACTGTTCCAGGGCGCGTCGTGCGTGCCCGTCATCCGGCTGTACTGCAGCTGGCCGCTCGACGTGTGCACGGCGGCACCGGCTGCAGCCGCAGCTGCTGCAGACATGGGAGAGGAGTGCTGCTGCTGCAGAGGATGTTGCTGTTGCTGCTGCATCTGGTGCTGGTGTTGCTGCTGCTGCAGCTGCTGCATCGACTGCAAGACAAAGATGAGAAACTAATTTTAAAATGTCAACTCTATCAAGCGCACCCAGGTGCAAAGGCGTTTCAGAACACTACCTTCACCGTTTACATCGGAATTTGTGACAGTAGTTCGCCCATCGCTGAATAACTAAACAAAACAAAAACAACACTTATTTTCATTTGGCAGAGTGCTCTTGTTTTGGAGATTTCAACCAGCCATCTGATGCAATATTTTGAATTAGGTAAAAGGTAAGTTCAATCAAAAAAGCAATAAATAAATCACTCAACAAATCTGCCTCACCATAGCTGCCGCTCCTCCACCGCTACCGTAGTACTGCTGCATGCGCGCGGCGCCCGCGTGCATCTGCGGGATGGGCGGCGGCGGCATGCCCATGTTGTGCAGCGCGCGGAACTGCAAATTAGTAGGGTAAGCGGGGGTTGGGGAAGAGAAACGAGAATACTTTTCGGAAATAAAAGCAGATTAGTGTTTAGCAGTTCTTTCAATAAGCTTTTTGATCCTCAGAGCAGTTTACAATGCGATTTTAGAGATTCCGTAGATTTCGATGAGCATACAATACAATTTGAATAGTTGCAAAGAGGTGACTGTCAAATTGCTCATCTCAATTTCAAATTGACCAAATTGCATTTATGAAACTCAGAACAACCATGTATGGATTTAATATTCGCTCGCTTCACTCATATTTTTTTTTCAATTGTCCTAACCTCGCGCTCCGTCTGCCAAAAATAATCGCACTGTTTTCCACGCTCATTAATACACAACTATTCCGAGATATCGAATCTACAGCAACGAAATCGATTCAGCTCCCGTAACCACACCACTACCGTACTACTCACGTCCTGCTCGCCGCTGTCGGGCGTGTGGCTGGCGGAACTGTTGGCGCCGTCGTTCGGCTCCGAGGGAGGCTGCGAGAGCGGGCCGCCCTGATCAGGATGATATGAGGGTACTGTAGGAGGTTGTGAGTACTGTAAGTGGATTCATAGCGGTCGGATTATTACAATATTATAGATTCCTTCATTAGTAAGTTTAAAATAGGAAGATTCATGTTCTACTACTACTACAACAGAATTGAGATCATCACTACAACACTCATCCAGTGTACTTTTTGCTACTTTATAGGGCATAGTTGATATAGTCGTAAATTCTACGAAAGGAAAGACTCACGTGGTGCGGCATGTGGTGCTGCATGGGCATGTGGGGCGGTCCGCTGGCGCCACCGCCAAGATGGAGGGCTGCCATCTGGGCCGCGGGCGTGGCGCCGTTGGGCGCGTAGCCGGCGCCGCCAAAGCGGCCGGCCGCGGCTGCATTCGCAGCTGCTGCTGCAGCAACCGAGTTGTAGCCGCCGGCTGGCTGCGGCAGACCCGGCGGGTACAGCATGAACGGCTGCAAAGGAATGGTTATAGCTAATATAAATATATTTTAAAACTAGACAACTGACTATGAATGGATAATAATTTACTCGTTACATTATTTAATAAGGAGTCGCAAGATCAGAGACATTTGAAAATGCACGAAATTTAAATGCATGGCGTAGCGCAAACATAACGGGGAAGTTGAAAACAAAATTCACGAATATTGCTCCCGCTTGTTTCCCAAAAAAGTCTATTGCAGTTCATTTAAAACTAATTAATTTAAAATATATAATTAACTAGTTAACAACGCTCCACCTGCGGAAGCTGCTGCGGCTGCTGGCCGGCCGTGAGCGCGTGCGCGAGCACGTTGAACGCGGGCACGTTGTTGCTCCCGAACGGATTCTGTAAACATAGGTCAAATGGGTTTCTCTCGCAGGTCCCTCGTGCAGAAATGCCTAAAATCGCACGCAGAAGTACATATTGCCCAATTTTCGATAAATTTGTCAAAGAAAATGGTCAGAAATGCACGACACATTGAACATTTCTTTCGCCGACATGGTCTGGACGCCATGCAGAAATTCCTATCCTCGCTAGCGGGAACCTATTTGACCTATGTCTGCAAACAATCAATCAATAACCATCATCTTTTCGATTCGTATATCAAAACATCACCAACATCGCATGCCAAGCATTAGCTTTCTTTTAAGCACTGCACCCCGCCTGCTGGCAAATCGCATTAATATATATATATATATATATATATATATATATATATATATATATATTTATGCGTGTTCAATGGAAACGCGGTTACAAATAGAAAGAGAAAACGAATACAGCATAACAGAGTGAGATCATGAAAGGTCGGGGTGTAGGCGTCGCTCATACAGGGAAACTGATTTGATTACCGGGTTTTGAGAAAAGCCGAGCCGCTCTGGGAAAGAAACTATTGTGTCTATAGTTCGCATGAGAGCCAGCATTTGCGAAATTTATTCCATTTCGTGTGTAATAATAACTGAAATGATGTGGTTTGAGTTTAGAGATTTTGTATTTGCCTATCAGAAGATTCATGGCTGTCTTCAAGTCTATCGCTTCTCTACGCTTTTCTAATTTGTCTAATCCTAATTTCCTATTCCTATCCGCTACTTTAGGGATGTTTTCCCGTGTCATATTGTAGCAACGCATGAAAAGTCGACGAGTAAAATAATTCTGGACTTTTTCGAGTACCTTTTTGTTTTGGATCATGTAGGGGTTAAACACAGTGGACGCACTTTCTAGGATGGGTCTTATGTATATCGAGTAGGCTTTCACGAGGATTTCAACATTTTTCGTTCTGAGCGCTCTGAGTATAATGTGACAGGCTGTTTTACCTTTCATTGCAGTTGTTCTACAGTGCTTAGTGAAAGTAAGTGTTTTCTCAATTATGAACCCTAGATCTTTTACTTCTACGTTCTGGGCTAATTTGGAAGTGCCGATACTGTATACCTTTTTGGTATTGGCCCGACCTAAGTGAAGTGAGCTGCATTTATGCGACGCAAGGGGGAGCTGCCACTCTGCAGACCAATTTGATATACTATCGATAGCATTTTGTAGTGGGATAGAGGCATCACCCTTTTTGAAAGCTATATTTTAATGCTACTAAAACTAAATAGATCAGCAAAGCACGCCACAATTTCATTAAAGTCGTTCAGTTTTTCCGGCTAATCAATAATTCCCACGGTCTAGCCAATCAATAATCTCTCAACTACCGTACCGCGCCTGCCATCACAGTAGTCCAGTCTCCGATGGGGTGGAACATGTCGTCCTTGTCCGTCTTCACGGGCAGCGCGTCGTTGAAGTAGCCCGTCTTGCTCCACGTGTTCATCTCGCGCGGCCCATACGGACCGTACGTCTAAATTAATCATGTATCGATTAATTGCAGTAAGTATTGATAGATTTAGAAGAGGAGGCAAAGAAACGCATATTCGGAAAACCTTTTTTAAAGTTTAATCAACGCCGGTCAAGAGTTTGACTAAATCTAGTAGGCCTGTTACGTTCGTGTTTCGTGCACATTATAAAGATGCGAGTTTGCGGAAACCACATTCTAAGCAAGGAACCATAGGTAAATGCAATTAGACTAAAAGTCTTGTCCAACACCAGTGCTCATTTACATCGGATCCACAGTATTGACTATATTAAATCTACGGTGAGCTCACCAAACTACCAGTACCGATCGAAATTGTCCCCACTACCGTACCTCTCCGTCGGGTCCGCGGTACCACCACTGGGTGCCGCCGGGCGGGGAGCCGCCTCCGTTCGCGTCGTTGCCGCCGTTCATCGCCTGCTGTTGCTGCTGCTGACCGTGGTGCTTCATCATTATTGATTGATTGGTTGATCGATCGACGGAAGACTACGGTATCAGCCAATAACCCTGCAATCGTGTGGATCGATTATTGGGGGAAAGGGTGTGAGAGGTACAGGAAGGGCAACAGAATTGCAGATATCACACGAGACTCAAACTCGGTTGGAATCAAAAGGGAAAAAATCATAATCGCAACAAAAAATCGCTTTATACATGAGATCAATCAACAATCGAGGTCAACCTAGCACAACTTTGAGCATCAAACAATATAAGCACGTGAAAGCATCCATGATGGGTGAGAACTAACAGCGCTACCGTAGTCAATTAGCAATCGATAGATTGACTATGCTACAGTACTCGTAGCCGTCATTGCATGACTACCGTACTCAATCATCGTCAAACCACGCCTCCTCCCTGTCTCTCTCTGCTATCGGGTCGTCTTCCTCCTCCCCTCCCTCCTCTCCATCCACAGCTGCGTAGTCGAAGAAAGCCGAGTCCTTGCCCGCGAGGAATCTGCAGTTAATAATAATCAAATATTTAAAATTAGAGAAATTGCTAAATTTTGAGTAAGAGAATTTTAGTAGTATTTCTAACGTTTACAAAGGCATGTACGGTAGCTATTCGGGATAAAAGCATCAAAGCAAGATCATAGCATTGAGAAACAAATCAAAAGAGACCAAATGGATAGAGTTTAAAAAGCATTTCGAAACCTCAGTCTCTCTAGTCCAGAAATAAAGCCAAGGCAAATCTGCTAAATATTTTAGGCAACTATACTGTCAGTCTATTAACGTCAACGTTATTCCATGCATACGTCAAATAGGTCTTCGCTAGCGAACATAGGCACTTCTGCACTTTGCATGTAAACCAGATTAACATAACGAGAGAGTGCAGAGCTGACACATGAAGGCCTCTATTTACATGCCATGCCGAATGCTAATTGCGAACTTGCGAGAAACCCATTTGACCTGTGATTCCATGCAAGGGCGATGGGAACAAAACAGCACGCATCGTACTGATTCCTAGTGATTACGTCGTCGCTGCTGACCTCTCATACATGAGGGAGAGGAACTCGTCCCGCAGCGTCTCCACGGGCACATAATCCTCCTCCATCGCTTCATCCTCCTCTTCTTCCTCCTCTTCCCTTTCTTCCTCAAATTCCTCCTCGTCTCTGTCTTCGTCGTCCTGATAATTATAGTGCTATTTTAATTAATTTAATTAATAAATTTACTAGAGTGCAAAATGTAAGACCACAATCGCTTCATTTCGTGCGCAATCTTCGTCACTCGATGGATGAAAAAGAATGCGAAATGAAGAGACAGTAGTCTCACGTATCGCGCTCTACAATTTTACAGGCATATTTCCAGAATAAATAACGGCTTCTCGTCAATCTCTACAGTCGCTATTGCATCATTACTATGCAATCGCCTCACCATCCTCTTCTTGATGCCGTCCATCTCCTTCTTCATCTCAGTCATCCGCGGTCCCTCTTCTTGTCCCTCGAGATCGCCGAATCTGCAAAAGAAAACAACAGATTGAATTGTGTTTCGGGTCCCCATACGGACATTCGTTATTATTCAACTGATTATATATTCTCAACCTCTGTTGGAAGCAATTGGAAGCAACTCAAAAATGAGCACAAAAAATGAGTGAAATAAAAAGTCTGCACACCTCGCCGCCAGTTTGGCCAATCCCAGCTTATAACGCTAATTTGTAGCAGCAAAAAGTACTTGTTGCAGCGAGGCACACTCTCATACTAGTACCACTATCGAAAGTGGCCACAATTTCATCCGTCAACGATTAGGAATGAAACGATTATATCTGCACCATCCCGTACGCCTACTGTAACCAGCCTCTTCCTTACATTCGTTGATGGGCTATGCATTTCGAATAAATTTCTGGCCCGTTGCGGACACCACGCTACATGTCGAATATGTAGTCCCACTTTGCCCACGTCACTCACCTCTCTCCCTTCTCTTCTTCATCGTCCTCCTCCTCCTCCTCCTCCTCATCTTCCTCTTCCATCTTGAATCGTCCGTCCACATGTGCGAGCAGGCGGTCCGAGGCGTCGCGCTGAGAGATTCGTTGTAATTCAGCTATGAACGTCAAATTGAATCAGAGAAACCAGCGCCGTACTTAGAGCACAGCAGAAACGGAAAACCGCCGGGGCCTGAATATATAGGCTAATACCGGAACATCAACACATATTAGATTTGAGTGTTAAAATGCCGCAGAATCTCGTGGTTTAAAAAAAATTACGACTGAAAAAATTGCTCGCGTTACTTAAGATTACGCGTTACTTTCCCATCACTTTATAGTTTCAATTCATCACTAAATTCACCTTGCCCTCTCCTCCTCCGATCCAGTCGCCCGCAGCCTCGTCTGCGTCTGCAGCACGCCGATGCTGCACCGCCTCGTCCACCCTGTCCTGAACGAGGTAATAATCAAGAATTATACAAACACCAAAAATATACGGTAAAGTCATCTCGCCAACTCATAAACTCACCAATTGCTTTCATTTTTATAGCAGAAAGGTCAGCTGATTTTATTGCACATATTGCCCTCATATCAAGCGCTGTCAGTGTTTTTGAAACAAAAAAATATCGAAAGTAGACAGAATCATGTTATAATCCCCCTTGAAATGTCTGAACAAGTACGATTCGTTAATAGTAGTTATATAACCAATTGACGCTACCATTATCTCTTTCAAGTGTGAATAGCTAATAACTAAAATTTGAATAGAATATTGCCAAGCTACGCATCCCTTCAAGTGCCAGTGTTGTTTTCGGAAGGTACCAGAAGTCATTTTAATATTGATCGATAAAAGGGGTCCTACCTCGAGTCGCGTCAGCAAGCCCGCCCACCCATTGGCCTCCGTCGCCATGATCGTCGGTCGGAGATGCAGCTGCTCTGTAATTTGAATATCTTAATTAATTAAATTATCTTTAACACGATCAAATGAAATGCTGGTACAACGTTACACAACCGCCTGCTAATACAACTTCCTCCGGCCTGCAAAGTACAAGCTATTTACAGACCAATTAGAATACTAGAACGAGTGCTAATGAAATAGCGTGCATCGTGCGACTAGTAAAGTGCAAGTACGTAGTAAGCGAGTCGGAAAGCTAGACACGTCTCCACTAGGCACAAGTCAAACAGGTTCTGGCTAGCGAGGATGAGCACTTCTGCACATCGTCCGGACCATATCGACAGATGGAAATTTATAAACAAGACATTTTTTTTAATAAAAAGAATCAGAAAACTATAATTAGTCAATGTACCGTCTTCGCCAAGATAGCGGCCGACCATGCGCAGGTACAGTGCTGGCGCGCGCTCCTCCATCTTCGCGTCCGAGAAGTACATGCCCTTAATGGACAAATGATTAGAAAAATAAATATTTTATTTCGACAGTGAATAACGTTGTTTGAAACAATGATCACCATTGCTGAAAAAATGCATTCGTTACACTATCTGATCTTGTCAAGTGCGGAATCTATAATCCAGTGGGATGGATAAGCTTTCAAGGGATTATGATCTTCAAGGGATCCACGCAACTCCCCTTATGAGCAAAAGAAAAATCGATAACACTCTTTCAGACCGGTGCCTTTAGCAATAATTAATAATCAAGGCGGTTTCAGGCCTCAAAGGATGATGAAATTCCGCGCTGCTCACCTCCTTCTTCAGCTTCTCGAGCGCGTTGTAGCGGCGGTTGCGGCGCTGCGCCTCAGTGGGCGGCGGCCGGTCGAGCTTGTCCAGGAAATAGGCCACCAGCGGGTTCTCGAAGCGCGCGAACAGCGGCGCGTCCGACTTGTGGATCCATCTGCAAGGAGAATCAAGCGATATTTAAATAAATGGCAGGAGAACAATAGCAGCGTCAGGGAAAAACCGATAACAGAGAGGGGGCGGGAGTAATACTTAGCCGTGTTGCGAGATTCATCGTTGAACCGATCAGCGACTATAATTGATTAACCTATAACCGATCGTATCTATCCCTCTCTGATTCTCTAACTCAATCTTTCATGATCATCGAATTTGCGCAATATTTTCTGCAAGATCGACAATCGGGCGATCGATACGCTGCAGCACTCGATAAACGACGAACCTGGAGTAGCGCTGGAGGAAGACGGGCGGGCTCTCGGCGAAGAGACGCGTGAGGATCTCACGCTTGCCTTCCGCGGTCAGCTCCGCATCGCCCTGCTGCTCGTGGCGGTAGAAGACTCGATCGCCGCCCTGTACGATGCGCGCAAGTAACGCGTCCATCCGCGTGGTTGCGGATCGCTGGAAAAGGAAAAATATAAGAACATATTAAAAATAATAGAAATATTAGAAGGTCATAGGGTTCAAGAAAGAGTAAAGGGAAAACTAAAGCGATTGGCGATGCCATTTAAATGCATTTGGACAAGGAAAGCCACAATATTCGTGGTTCTATGCGCCGCGAGGGCAATAAAACATGGAGAACAGGTGCGGCATGATTCCGACGTCATTAACGATAAGAAAAACAAACAATCAATACCACGCGAAGTCATCGAAACCTCGAAGATCCTTTCGAAATTTCCCGTCTTGAAACCAGCACAGAAGTGCCGCAAGTGTTTCGCGCGTATCGACGTTTACCGAAGTACATTAACACATACTATCGATAACTGATTTTATTAATTCTTTTAATATTTCAAGAAATATTATTAAATTGTATACGTTGTTTCTGTATGTCATAATGAATGACGAATGAAATCAAGTCAGCATTTCATTGATATATACTACTGAACATTGTTCTACGATCTTTTTTTTGAACTAATATGAACCTACAGCTCGGCCATTGCTCGGTCGTGGAAATCATGTCTTACTGGATCAAAGCTATTTGACAAAATCATAGACAGAAAATGAAAAAAAGATATTTATTATTTCAGGGTTTATAATCATTATTAGTATTATTACGGAGCTTTAAAATCAATAAATCGAGTAAGGCGAAGATAGAAAACACTCGAGATCTGAGCACCACTGAATACATCACACCGGAAACATTGGATACAACCGAATGCTAAACATCAATCAATAATAATGACCGTAATAGTCAACATTAGAACCGGGAGCGTAGTACTGTCCCGGGAATTGGGTGGCATTGGGATAGAAATTGGTCATAGGGGGAGGAGACCAATACGGGGGAATGGGAAGATCAGTCAGGGTGGGTTGGGAATGAGACTGATCAATAAGAGGGGCAAATTGGCAAGCCGGGGGTTGATAAGTGGAGATTACGGTAGGAACAGGGAGGGATACGGTAGAAGAGGAGGAAGGTATCATTCTGTACTCGGGAATGAGTGGGTAGGGAGAGGGGATAAATTTGTCGAACTGGGGTTCGGTAGACGAGGGAGGAGTGGGGTAGGTCATCGTAGCGTCCGCGACTGACTGAAGAGAAGCAGGAGCAGCCTGAATAAAGCGGACTCAGCATACCGTAGATTCGAATACGGTAGACTACGGTAGGTAAAGAAGGGGATACTGTAACTCACCAGAGAATGCGCAGTAATGAATTCGGTGAGCTGTTCTCTGGTCATACCGACGTGAACCGAGGGCTGCAAAAATCGATTGAATATCGTTATTAACAAACAATCGATACTGCTACCGTAACCCCGGTAGTTTACCGTACCTCAGTGTGGAAGGCGAATCGATTGGCCTGCGCATCGACGGGGATAAGGATGCGCTTCTTGTAGCACGATCGGAGATTTCGACGAAAACTATCGATTTTGATCTGGAATTTTGTTAACATTTTAATTATTTAATTCGACCAATCAGTGCTTAAATCGATATTACAGGTAGATCAAATCCTCTTACCGTTCGCGCGAATCCTTGCACATTGCTCCAGAGGGGAAGGAGGAGTGGGATGGAATGAGCAAAGTACTTTGTGATTTCGGTGGTCAGATGGTGTCAAACCCGGCTCGAGTATACCCCGAACTCACATAAATTCCCTGCCTCTTCCCGTCCAAGCAACGACGTGTTTCTTGCTTGGATCCATCAAAAGAGTGAGAAGGAAGTACCAGCAAATCTTCTTGTCGTCTGGAAAATTCAAAAATTCTCAGGGGGTGCGTCACAAGTTGTAAACAAACGCGAAAATGCCGTTACAAGTTGTAAACAGGGTTGTTTTAACCTTGTTTTCCATCACTTGTTTACAAGTTGTAATCTGATTTGTTTACAACTTGTAATAGTGTCTACGAGCGAATTTCTTATGAATAGAGCGCGCGCATTACACGAGACGGGTTTGGAACGGCCACTTGTTTACAACTTGTAATCTCACTTGTTTACAACTTGTAATTGTGCGCTTGTTTACAACTTGTAATCTCACTTGTTTACAACTTGTAAAGTTCGTGTCTAACCCGTCTCGTGTATGACTCGGAAGTAGTGTAAAGGGAGACCCGTTTTTGAAGCGTTACAAGTTGTAAACAAGTGGGAAAACAAGGTTAAAACAACCCTGTTTACAACTTGTAACGGCTTTTTCACGCTTGTTTATAACTTGTGACGCACCCCCTGAGTTATTACTGATTTACAGTATAGATCAGAATTTTACAGTACTCTCGATTGCTCTACCGTAACCTGTACACTACCGTACTCACTGTCTCTCAGTCCCCGCATCTTCGGATCCTCAGGTAGCACTCTGTCGGGGTCGAATGGACCGTAGTCTTCTTTAGGACGGATCAGATCCTGAAATTATAGATTTTTTTCAAATTGGAAAAGAACGTTTTGTGAGGATTGTGTCGTATCAGTCACACACAAACCTTTGCATTCTTCCTGCCCTTCTTCAGCGTGGCTGCAGGGGCGGCGGTTGGGAGTGCCGGGACTGCCGTAGACCCGGGAGTCGAAGCTACCGTAGTCGACTGGGAGGGTACGGTAGTAGAGTTAGAAGTGGAGGGGCCGGTGCACCGATTGGGGAAGAATTCATCCAGGGGATCAGCAGAAGTAGAGGCATCTGAGGAAGCGGTGAATTAATTATTCATTGATTGTCAATGAATAATCAATTTAATGAATCAATTTTAAAAAATATATTTTTATTTTAAAAAAAAACCATTTAAACTTACAGGGGTCAAATCTATGCTTGGTTCTATCGTTGACCATCACCGACGGACCCTCAGAATTGAGGTACGGATCGCTGAGGTAGGACGGGAGGAGAGAAGAGATGGAGGGGAGAGAAGAAGACATGATCAATATGTATCAATCAAGTGTTAAAACAGAGTGGTGTATCTTCCCTTATATTGGGCCGTGAATTTAGACACGCCCATCTGAGACGCTATTGGCCCTTTTATGATACCGTAAGCTAATCGGAACCGTATCCTTTCTGGACCCGCGAATTGCCATAAACAGTCTAGCACTCGTTTGATGCCAGTGGGTCAATAACGCAGACGAGGTCGGAATCGAAGCGTACAGAGACGCTTGTTTAGCGACTCCTAAAGGGTGTTATAAACCCACTGGCATCAATATGGTTGATTACAAACACTGAGGTGTGAGGAAATCGAGACCAATTACTGAAATAAAACTCCTATCACGTAAGGTTCGTGTTACATATCATGTTCTGTGGTACATTTCGAAATATAAAAAAAATCAATCTCTTCTAGACCAATTTCAACATTTTAAATTTTTTATTGTTTTTTTTCTAGAAGGGCAACTATTAATCGGAGACACAATTTGCTTGATTACTTGGCATATTACTCATTATCTTGTAATTTATTTATCAAGAGCATTTCCAAAATTCACGAACTCTTCCAGGAACGAGAAGTTGTTTGTTAGTGAGCAAACAATTAGCGATGATAACACGCATTGTTCCTATATTTTAATCTTACAGCTAACGTAAACCGATATCTCAGCTGGATCGAGAATATCATGTTATTTTACACAGGAGAGGGCACATCACCGACTTCAAGCGTTGCTTCATTGAAAGACTTAGACAAATCCGTGGTTGTCCAGAGCAATCAATGCATTTGCTGAAAAGGTTAGAATTATTAATTATATTTTTTGACAGAAAAAAAGAAACCTTTTAAAATGAGGTAAACTCCAACGGATCCCGTGAGAATAAGACTGCGATCAGTGTTCCCAAACGAAATTCTGAGAGACAAATCAATGAAGAACAGTCGAAGTAGAACGAGAAGTTCAGACGCTTAGTCGTTTTTCGTCGAGAGTGAAATAGAATGTATCGATCGAAGAAATGGATGAACCGAGCAAATGTAGGTTGCTCATACCTGCAAATTCGCAATAAAAATCGCAAAGAGGGGACTTGGATTCGTAATAAACGCAGAGAGTGTGAGAAAAATGCATGTGGACAGAGTCGAATTCGATGAGAGAATAGTGAAGTGAAATTGAATCGGATAGTGAGAAAACAGGATTGAGCGCATTAGAAAGAGGAGATCGGGGAAAAGGAGAGAATGATGAGAGATAGAGAGAGAAATAAAACAGGATGCGCATCTATAGCACTTATCTAGTCAGAAACCATCTAAATGGGAACAACTGACCAATAGACAAAATGCGAAAGATACGCATAATTCCTAAGCCAGCTCACAACTCCAAAGTGGGGCCAGAGGCGCAAATTTTGTACCGATAGTGAATATAAAAAATTGCACACAACATATCGCGTGTGACCCCTTCCTGGAGAGCTAGAAAGAGGGCTTGGGATCTGGGGAATGTAATCTAGCGACTAAGCTATATCTTAAACTTGGAGAAATCTGTTTCTGCCCCACTTCGTATAGCAAGACGCCAAAACATCACGGGAGTAGGTAGCCTCCACAGTCTCCGCCCAAATCCACCGGGCACTCAATCGCGAAAAGTCGAGCGGGGTGAAGCACAAGCTGAATTCTAAACGCTATGAGACGTGCTTTGGCTTATCTTGTAGCTTTTGAAAAGCTCTATCGTTCGAGCCCAGGCCCATGGTGGTACGACGTCTTGAAGACGTTCAAAAAGAGGGAAAACAGTTTCGAAAACCCCTAAACATCTAATTATAGCTATCGTAGCATGTTCGGCCGATGTTTAATATATTGTTATCTTCCTAAAAATAAAATTTGGTCTACCTTAGTCTACCTTAGTCTACCTTAGTCTACCTTAGTCTACCTTAGTCTACCTTAGTCTACCTTAGTCTACCTTAGTCTACCTTAGTCTACCTTAGTCTACCTTAGTCTACCTTAGTCTACCTTAGTCTACCTTAGTCTACCTTAGTCTACCTTAGTCTACCTTAGTCTACCTTAGTCTACCTTAGTCTACCTTAGTCTACCTTAGTCTACCTTAGTCTACCTTAGTCTACCTTAGTCTACCTTAGTCTACCTTAGTCTACCTTAGTCTACCTTAGTCTACCTTAGTCTACCTTAGTCTACCTTAGTCTACCTTAGTCTACCTTAGTCTACCTTAGTCTACCTTAGTCTACCTTAGTCCCATAAACACTCCCTAAGCCGGACGCTGAGTGATGAACCGGTTAAGAGAGACGATGCGAGAGCTAGAAGAATGGCCACGCCATTGAGAGCCGATGAGAGAGATAGGAGAACAGAGCACTAAAAACATGAAAACTTAATTCGTGGTGAAACCAACGCACATTTACATGCTGTTTTCGCACTCTGCTTGGATTTTTCAGCTTGCAATTTAACCATTTAGCATTTTTTTCAATCATTTCCATAGAATTACCTGAATGCCGTGTTCAGAAGACGCAGTAGATAATAGAAAGGGAAAGTGGAGAGAGTAACCGGTCTAGACGAAACAGCTCTCTCAGAATTAAATGAACTCTCTTCTACCCTCAAAACGAGTGATTATTTCTTTCGGAGGGGCGGTCTCGTCTAGACAAAATTGGCGAATAGGTTCCTTTTATTTCATTTTATTCAGCGCTGAGTGCTAGAACAAAGAGTCAAGGTAAGGCCATTTGCAGCATAAGCCAGCTAATACAATTGCACTTACGATCAAGTTCGATCAGCGTCAACAATATCGATCGAGCACATGGGAAATCGAGCAAGTGTAGATTGCTCATGCCTGGAATAAACCGGATGTAAATTGGAAATTATCGAGACATTCGCGAACTGAAAATACATTGGAAGATGCGGAAAGAGTGCAATTCGATGGATTTCCAACACCTGAGAGCGGAAATAATCAATGGGAAAGACAAATGAGGTGATTAGAGGGGAAGAGATTGCGGAAAAGGAGAAATTTGATAGGTAGCACGAGAAAGAAAATCGATGTCAATTAGATCTCAAAGAGCGAAAGTGTGTGGCCGTGTTTCAATTTGCTTGCACGTAAGGCCAACGACACTACAATTGACCAAAGAAGACAAGCATGATTTATTCCCTTGACCCTGTTATCCTGAGTTCGAAGATCCTGCCCCCCTCTGCCCACGAAGCTACCTTCCTGCAGGCCCATTTGCCTTGATGACTGGATAAATCTGTAAATCTGTAAGGCCAACGAGAGAACATCCAGCACGAGGTCAGGAGTGAAAGAGCGTGTGAACGTGAGACGCATTCTATTATAGAAATGTGAACCGTCGAATCTGGAACTTTTATAAAAATTTCAACATTTAAAAGTTCAGTGACCGCATCATTCCATCGCGCACTCTCACCCCCGTTGATAGGCGACAGCGTGTGCCAAATGAGAGGGACTCTCTCACTTTCTCGCTGCTTTGGTGTAGCTACAGGTTTTCGTCCTGAAGCAGTTTTTATTTAATCTGGAAATATTTTTTATTATTTAATGTTATTCATTTTTTCCGGTTTAATCTTATGGTGTCGCTCATTTTGACACAGTTTCTCGTATAACCTTCCATCATATTTATATATTGATGCGATCAAACAAAATCTCAACATGATACTTCCTGTGTTTACCGAAATGAGAGAGCGGATAACAGTGCTAGACAATGTGCACGCTTGTTAAACAACGCAAGTCCGTGGTTTGACTTTTTGGTGTGATCGTATCATGTTTCAAATGTAATAATCGGTTGGAGTCATGTTTACGCGAGCGTTATACACATGATTCCAAACTGACGGACAGCGATCAGGGTGAGAGAGTGTGCAAAAGTGAGAGAGTCCCTCTCGATTTCACACACTCTCTCACTCCAAAGGCCTTTCTGTAAGGTCGAGCGACCTGTGGAATGATGTGTTATAGCGTCGTATGACACGATCAGACGCTAACCTTCTCCAGTAGGACTGCATTGGCATAAGTACGCGTCATTATTTGTCTAATACAAATTGTAATTCATCCATATTTGATTCATTCTGCCTAGCACTTAATTCAAATCCCACACCGAATTAGATGATCGACCACGTTACAATGGAAGAGACACCTAATCAAACGGTATGCTTTCAAATTTTATCTATATGATTGCAAGATTGGATTGGAAGGGAAAAGTTGGTCCATTAGTGGTTGCATTTTCTCTAGCAATATTAGCTATATATTTCCCCCAGGTCTTCTCCGGCTGTACGTCACACTCAAAATTTGATTCTCATTGTAGGACCACTTCTCCTCGTTGCCTGATGACTGCGTCTTCGAAATACTCTCATTTCTCGATCGGTAAGTCTACCAAACCAACAGTGCTTTGAGGGCGGTCAGTAAGAAAGAACAACTTAGAGACAACGGGTTAGAGAAGAAGGTAACCCCTTTCTGGAAGGTTTTCTGAAATTTTTTTAAGAAACACTCTGGACCGTCTGCTGGGCGTCAGCTTGAGGATGCACACCATAGCTACCAATCAGTATTTTGCATCGGTCAAGAGGAGGAAGCATACGCTTCTCATCTGCCAGCAGGTATAAGGGCCTCCAGAAAGGGGTCAAGTGCGAGAAAGTGAGAGCTCCTAACCAATATATGGAGGTTCCCGCTGGCTGTAGGGTGATCAATCTATTAAACTTCCCTCTACACGTATCACTCAAGTGTTTTGTCGCGACAAAATATAATAAATTAACGCGTCATTTGAAAAGAATAGCTTCATTCGAGACACCTACAAATTCTTGAGGTTTGACATTCTTTTTGTTCCGGTACCAACCCCTCCCTTGCAGGGCATTCGAAACAGCGTCGGCAAGAACGAGTTAGAGAAAGAGAGAGAAGGCGAGAGAGTGTGCCAAACGAGAGGGTCAGACAACGAGAGATGTTCTTGGCATGGTACCAACTCGATGCTGTGCCTTGCAGGGCAAATACACCGGGCACGCCTTCGGGTTCCGTCCCGCGATGGGCGAGCATCGGACCGGCGTATACTTCGTGCACACTACAGCGAACTACGTCGTTGTCGACTACACGAGGATCATAGTCGAGACGAAACCAGCGGAGGTAAGAAGATGCTGTTCAAAAGTGCTAGAGTTCCTGTCGATTTTGCACGCATGCTCACCCCAAACCAATTGATGTAAGATTGACCGGCCGCTCACAACAGGGGCCAGGGTTTGCATCATCTATTCGAGGAGAAATGAAAATGATTCATCCCGAAGCTTATGTGGTTGACAAATATTATCAATTCTCCGTTCCTTTCGTTTTTTGTGCCTTGTTTCTCGGTGACTCAATTTGTAATTTGCATTTAACTTGTGCAATTTTAAATTTCAAATTTTCAGACAAATGGGGCGGCTGCTAAACCACGGACGACTAATCCCCGCACTGAGACCATCCAGCGCCCACTGTTTGGCGAATTGGAAAGGGCGTTGCGTAAGAATGACGCAACAATTTGCACTCTGCTAGATGTGAGTTGCATAATATATATTTTTTTTAGAAAAAAAGAGCCTGCGACAAGACTGTAGAGGAGAAACGCAATTTTATCTTATGAGGGGATATTGTGAATAGAAACATCACTTTTCGAAAATCCCGGAAGACGTGAAACGTATTTCCAAATTACAGCTCTTCCTGGAAGCTTCCACTATAGCGCCGCTGCTTGAATCTCTTCGCGAATTCACTGGATCGAAAATCTCATTCAACAACATTGTATTGTCCCGAGACTGCGATGAAAACGAATGGAAACAGTACGAATTTGTTTATTTTGATTCATCGTTCCATAAATTAGAAGTTGGCCGTAATTTTTTTCACACGCTTTCTCACCCAAGCCCCATTCTGGAAGTTGGTGATCATGCAAAATCGATTGATATTTACAGGATCTCCGTCTTTCTCCTCTGGAAGAGACCACAGTTCGTTCGGTCGAGGCGGTTTGCTATTGAGAATAGCGGGATTATCGATCAGCAGTTCTTGGAGGAATATGTACGAGGAAGGAATAACGTGGAACTAATCTTAACAACGGAAAAAGATGAAGATGTAAGTGCATCTAGAGAGTGGAAAATCCCGGAAAGGGCTGACGGACGAGAAAGTAAGAGTCCCTTGTATTTCCTCGCATTTTCTCGTCGCGGCCCTTTCTGGAAGTGGGTTGATCAGCTGTCCGCATAGAATTTTTAAAGCAAAAAGATCGATTCTTTTTCATGCTTGAACAATACAAAATCCGGTTAATTCCGATAACCATTTTCATCTTTCCAGGAGGTTCCTCCCTTCTTTCCCACTCGAGACATCGTGTCTGCCATTAGCCGATTCTCCAAACTGTGGCTAACTTCGATGACGCTGACTACGGAGCTCCTGCTCGAGGCAATCTACGTTAGTACATCTTTCACTTACTGCACTTCTCTCACTCGCACATTGTCGTTGTCACCTAGCCGTGACATCGTAAATATCATTTCGCTTCATAATATTGCATAATTCTACAAGCTACACGCAGAATCGATTGGAGCTGGAGGAAGCAGCGGATGTGGATTGGCGGTTTACAGTGACTTCCCCTATAACAGACACCCACATTCTAGCTAACGACAGAAATTATGCGCAGGTGTGTTATATAAAAAAACAATTTTAATGACATGGTAGCGCAGTGATAATCTTCTATAGTGCACCTGAAATACGTTTTGAATTTACTGAATGGATCTGCCACTCTGAGCCATCTTGCTATAGAGATGCTGGGCTTCCTATTTTCGGGCAAGGATTCTCCGAAATATTGTAACTTTTCACTTGTAATCTTGTAAAATGCGCGCGAAAGCGAAAAAAATACAGTAAAGATACCACAACCGGTAGTTCTTGAAGAGCAACTTATCATATTACTGTTACAATTTACGGTTTATCTTGTGTACATTCAAATTGCATCTTGTAATATCTATTTACAGTGGCATTTGACCGCAACGACAGGACGGATCTTGCACGTCGGCAAGCAGACTTATGCCGTATTCGCGTATGAGAAGAAAGAGGGCGTCGAGGAGTGCCTCATTTGGATCAGTTTCTACACCAAATGGCCCGGTGCCGGCTGCAATTTGGTCGTGCGGAGGAGCATGTGAATTTTCACATTCACATTTTTATGCATATTTATCACGTCAGACGTTGACGTCAGATGGGGATGTGGTTTCAGGGCAGGATCACTCTTCTCAGTATCGACTGATCCTTTTAGCTGCGGTCCGGTTAAATGATCTGTTTTCTTCCCATTATGCATAGTGAATTGTCACATCAACTCATTCCAATTGTTGATAGCCCCTCCCCCGTCGCACGAGTTTATGCAGTTTTATGTAAAAATTGAATTGAGGAAGGATGATCATTGGTTCACCCAAGAGTTGTTATCTAGTATAAACATTAAGCTCAGTTTTTTTATCGTGGATCAAACGTATGAGATTTCACAGTCTGCATACAGACTGCATAAACACAATGCTATGATTTTCAACAAATGGGGTGTTCATGGGATTAAAGGAACCGCATCTTCTCTACATCACCTATCCTTATCATGTGTAAATCCTGCTGTAAATATATGATTACCCCGTAATCTTATCTCACCAAAAAATTGAAATAACGAAAGGAGTCTCTCAGTTATACACGAGCGTTCGAATGCCCACTGGCAAGTGCCGTAATATCGTGTGCCCTTGAAAGACGCCAATTACGATCCAAAAGATACGCCACTCAAAATAACGCCAGTTTGCCATTTTATGTCACGGCATTCTGTTTCAATCATCTCGTTGATTCTCTCTTCGATGTGCACTTTTTTTCTGAATTACAATCGACTTTTCGACCGTTATTTCGTACCCTTAAGACGATGTTTTTCTTAAAGGCTTCTCAAAGTTCACAAGTTCATTCTTAACATTATAGTCCTTACATGTCTCGTTCACTTATTATCCCGAAATTTACTTGAATCAATTGTTTACATGGCACACAAGCTAGTGGTGCTTGTATTCACGCATTTCTGCTGCGATAAAGATATTACCTGCCTCGCACTTTTCAACTTTCGCTCTTTCCTCAATATCCTTTAAAAGTTGCGGTTCAACTAGTTGAATAGTGGGAAATGGATAATGAGGAGTGTGCGGAGAAAAAAACACAAAAATAATGCCCAATTCCGGTGGCTTTACTGGGTCACGAAATAGTGTGAAAAGATAAACGGCTAGTTCAGATAATGTCGGTCGACATCACTCTTGGTAGTTTGAATATTGAGGAGGAAACGGAATTAGTGGTAAGTTCCTTATTATTTTATTTATATTGTGCATAAAATAATATTTTAATGAAGGATCATCTCTCGATTATGCCCGATGATTGTGTCTTCGACATTTTCTCATTTCTGGATCGGTGAGACATTATTGAATACATTTTAATACAGTCAAACTGTCTCAAATACCTACCTTTTAAGGCAGTTTGCCTCGTTATCGGAATTTTATGACATTTTGTATCGATCTATTGACTTCCAATTCCAATTTCTTCCACTTTCCATTTCAGAATAATTAAACGCGCGAATAATAATAATATTAATAATATTTTATCAGTGTCGCTTTAGGGGATTTAGGGAAGAATGGATTACCAGACTTTCCTGAAACACGCCCATATTATAGAATATTTTGATTTGCAATAACGTTTTTTTTTAAATTTTAGAAACGCTCTTGATCGTCTGGAACGCGTCAGTTTGCGGATCAATTATATTGCAGCTAATCTATATTTCAAATCGGTCATGCGGAGGAAAAGCATGCTAGTCGTCTGTCAGGTACTGTACTTTTTTACCATGAAGTGCTTTTTACTTTTTATATGCTCAATAGTGACCTTATTAATAATCGTGTTCCTTTAGATTATTAAGTTGAGTTAGTATTTGTACGTGCGAAATTGTGGGATTGTGAATAACGTAGTTTGATCACTTTAGTTCAGTGGTCCTTGTCTAACATTTGCGCTAAATAAGGTTTGAATATTTTGAGAAAAAAATTGCAGACAGACGACGGTTACGGCTTCGGATTCCGTTCCACAAACAAGGAAGGCCCTACTTCCGCATATTTCATGGACACGAATAAGGGCGATTTGATGGGGAGGAAAGTCAGTTACACCGAGCCGAAACCGCAGTCAATTGTGAGTCGCAATATTATGGCTTTTTGAAGAAAAAATCTTTGAAAAGTATTTCTACACTCGTTGTAATTCTCGTTTCGCAAGGGTGGATTAGTGAGTTACAAATAGCTTCACATTAAAAAGTATTTGAATATAAGTATTTACAATAATTCAATTTAAATAATTTTATTATTTTGCAGGGCTCGGTCACTGCTGCTCTTCCCTTCACTCGCCGTGACGAGAACATTCCCGCTCAATTGATACCCGAATTAGAGAAGGCGATGGTCAAAAATGCGGCGGCGGAGTTGGCTCTGGTCGAAGTGAGTTTGCTACACCCAGAATGAATATATAAGGGTGTCCCAAAAGTTTTGCGACTTTTTTCAATAAAAACTTTTATCATCACAACTTCAACAGTTGACAAAGGCGATCAATCAATGTAGGCTCCCTTCTTAGTCACAACCTTCTGCCATCGATCGGGCAGGCTCATGATTCCATTTCTCCAGAATGACTTGGTCTTCGAATCGATCCAAGCCTGGAAGGCCGAGTCGAGATCGGTCCGATTATCGAACTTCTTTCCGCGACAGAAGTTAGCAAGAGATTGGAAACAGTGATAGTCACAGGGGCTGATATCGGGTGAATACGGTGGATGAGGCAGCCATTCCATATTCAGTTCGTCCAACTTTTTCTGGGTCAATTTCGCATGATGGGGTCTCGCGTTATCCATAAGGATTAGGATTTTTCCATCGCTTAGAAGACCAGAAGGGACCCTGATGGTGACCTCTTCCAGTTGAGTAGTGAAGACGTCAGCGTTGATGGTGGTTTCATTGGGGAGGATCTCCCAGTAGACGGGTCCCAACACGGAGAAGAAGAAACTCAGTAGTTCCTTCTTTTCGTGCAATTCCTTCTTCGGGACTGGCTGGGGATTCTCTCCGATGCCCAACCATTCCAATTTCCGCTCAAGGTTATCGTATGTGATCCACTTCTCGTCCATAGCGATGATCTTGCTGACCCATCAAAAGTTGGGTCTACGGTGTAGCAATTCTCGGCACACATCGACACGCTTTTTGATCTGAGCAGGGGTGAGGGAGTGGGGAATGACATGGGGGAGCTTCGGCTTCCTCTCATCCCGGTGGAGGATTCGTTGTACCGTGGATTTGGGAGTATGAGTCACACCAGTTCTTGATGGGCTTCCTTCGCCGTCTTTCCCGCAAGAAAATTGTGAAGCAAAACTGTGCGATGATCGAAAGAAGTGTCCATCGTGAGAAACGTTGTAGAAACTAGGAGACTACAGCACTCGACTTGTGCTAAGGCTTGAATGATCACGAAATGGATTGTTTACCAAATGTATTTCGCAATCATCGATATCGATCGATTGCGCAATCGTCGCAAACTAAAATAGGCCCGAGTCGCAAAACTTTTGAGACACCCTTATACTTACTATTGAGTATATTCTATACTGAGATGTGACACCGAGTATATGATATACTTACAAATCTCTCGTTTTCGCACGCTCTCTCGACGCGCGAATATACTCAATATTGAGTATATCATATACTCGGTGTCTCATCTTCTCCAACTGAAATTAGCCAAAATTTCTGGCCGCAGTTCCGAAAATTCACAGGATTCTTTTTTTGACTTATGGGTGGACACTGATATCTGTTTTTCTCAAGGATGGATTAGTGATACAGTATTATATTTTCATTTACAACTTAATTATTATGGTTTAGGTGTTCCTTGAGCCCGCCTCGGTACCACCACTACTCCACGCCCTTCGCTCCTACAGCGGCGAGAAAATTCTATTCACAAATGTGAAATTATCCGAATCCTGCGGAGAACTCGAGTGGAAACTGTCAGTTGCTACACGATTTTCAATAATAAATTAGCAAATGAATATATTAATTAATAATAACAAATTAAATACTGCTAAAATTTGAAGTTAGTATGTACATATTGATTGATTAGTCGATTCCGCAGATTTGCTCAATTTCTGCTGCACATGGCGCCAGTCTACCTGAAGACGAAGCGCTTTGCCTTAGAGCAAAGCGGCGTCGTTGATCAGTCATTTCTGGAGAAATTTGTGAGTGGCAGGGACAATGTCGCACTCATTTTGAGCGAGCGGAGGGCGATGAGGTAAGTGTGACAATTTAGGGAAATCTGCAAACATTATTCCATATTCGCGCAACACATTGCGATATGAAGTACACTTTTTACCTCATGTGTCGTGCTTCAAAATGTAGAACAGAATGTTTTTAAATTAGGGATGCCAAATGAAGAATTTTTGGGAATGAATTTCCACTAGTAAAATCGACGAACGTTAACCAAATGATGTTTCAAACCATTCAATGTATTCTAGGAATGGTATCGGTTGATTTCAAACTAAATAACACAGCACTTTAACTTTCATTGGTGATCACGAGCCCGAAAACGCTGAAAACAATACAAAAATCGTAGGCTCTTCATGAAGAGTTGCTCATAGAAATGAACAATGCAAATATTTGGCCATGACAAGTACAAAGAAATGTTACGGATTACCTTTGCGATTTGTGGAATCAAAGTCTTCATATGATTTGCTACCTCTTTTGCGTACTACAGCAATTATTGGAAAGTTCAAATTCGCAAAATTGCTCTTCATTTGTCATACCTATTCTTAATATAAAAATAATATTTCGAATTGTTCAATATTTTCTCGTTCAGCATGTTCCTCGTTTCTTCCCTACACGTCAATTCATGTCGAGTTTCACTCGATTTTCCAAACTGTGGATGAATTCGATGACGCTGGAAACGGATTGGCTTCTGGAAGCGATGCTTGTAAGTTGAAAAAGGAAAACATTCTTTCCTGATTAAAAATAAATATTCCCCAGCAGCGATTAGTAGCAATTAGGAAAAAAAGCGCTATAAGCGAATTTCAAAACAATTATTAATAATTGTAACAAGCAGACTTAATTATTAAAATCAGGATCAGAGTGTTCCAGTAACAAATACATAACGTAATTAGTGAATTATAGAAAAAAAACAAACAAAAATGTTTAATGTATTACATATTTTAAATACTACGTTCCACTTTCAGTACTACCTGTGGTGTGCTTGTGCTTATTTTCTGCTGTTCATCAGCGGAACGTTTTTTTTTATATTTGGGACGAGTGTTTATAAATTTGTATTATTCAGGATCGATTGGCGCTGGCTGAAGATGCACTGGATGTTGATTGGAAACTGAGCGTGACTTCTCCTGTAACGAACACGCACGCACTCGCGCACGACAGAAACAATGTTGAGGTTCGTTTGTAGTTTTCTCAATTAATAATGTTGTTATCAAAACAAGGAGACAATGAGCCACACATTGAAGACTTTCGAATGACTTGGTCTATTGAATGTTCCTCGAACGCTTTGTTTAACAAATATTAACCTGCAAGTGCAATGAGCGAGAGTAGGAAATTGATAAAATTTGAGTACAACAAAAAGTTCAATTTCAGTGGTACTTATATGAGACACATGGACGTATTGCGCGATCAGACAACAAGAATTTCGTTGTTTTCAATATCGACAAGAATGAGGGGAGTGATACGTGGCTGATTCGAGCCAGTTTCCAGAAGAATTGGGCCGGAAATGAGGGGAAATTCACTCTGCGAGCCATGTGATCTGCAATGTTTGCTAGAATATAATAATAATAATGTTTATGGTGAATGTAAGGTTAGGTTATCGCATGATCGGTAGCTAAACGAGGCATGACTTATTACTATGTCACAACAAGGCAACATAGGGAATATGTTTTGCTTTGTAATTTTTATTGCTTTTTAAATCTTACATTGTTAGACGTGCTTGATAAATAATAGTATCGATTCGATCTTGTTCGCATTTGAGTAGAGTTATTCCGCGAATATTCTCCCTTGGAACTCTGTTTCTGGAGGCTATTGACACATTTCCCACTGGCAGGAATCATTCGGTCTCATACAGTCAGGGACAACGCCGACTACGGTATTACAGGGTGGGGCAAAAGTCTTTTGACAAGTTTGACCTATCATAACTCGGCCATCAGTGAACCGTACGAGTTTACATTTGACAGGGAACCAACACAGTCTTCCATCAGTTATTCACAAAGGCTGGACGCCATTTCGTACAATGCGAAGATCGGTTCATCCGAAAATCCGCCATTCCAAAACTAGCCTCCGCGCCGCTGCTCATTTTGGCTCTCTTTATTTTTCCAGACAATATCTGGCGATGAATGTCCATGAGCAAACAACCAAATACAAGACAAAACATAGCTCTATTACCCATTATACCAGATCCACTTCAGTACAGCAACTGATAATTTTACAGCTCGTGGCGCTAAGCACTGAGAATTAAATTCCGGAAAAGTGACTTTTTCGATTTTCTTACAAAGTAGTCGAATGCTCTCATCTAGTCGTTTTTAGAATGATCTGGCATTACCAATGCTTGCCATCAGTAAAATTAGACGGAATACGTACAATGAGAATAATCAAAAGCAAAAATCATTTTGATAATTTATCGCGGAAATGCCAGTTCCATGAAGTCGGATGCACTGCCAAATCGTTTTCGTAGGAGTATGACAAAATATATAACACTGATTAATAGCTGAGGGTGATGTGCACTTGCCCCATGCTAAAAATAGCAAACATCGCTATTCATCTTGAAAATTATCCGTATTCGTAAATATGTCTTGTTTGCGCGCCGAAAATTGGATTTTTATAAAAATATTTATAAATAAGTCAACAAAGGTTACCGGAGCTTGCCATTAAGACTGCAGTATTGTACATACTACAGACATATTAACAAAAAAATACTGGGTTTATATTGCTCTCACAGTGCGCGTGGCTAGACTCCGAGTTCAGTGAACTTGCACCTCAAAAATAGATGTAAACCAGAATCGCAGAGCAACTAATTTTATTAAAATTATGTAACTCCAGTGAACCTTCGAGACAAAATGTCACATGGTTATGATATAATTGCGAAGGCATGAGCAATATATGGCATAAAATTGAGAGCGATCGCACATTCATAAATACAGTTATGAGGATTAGCAGTGTGTCAAAAGACTTTTGCCCCACCCTGTAGATTGAACGGACGCCATCTTCAACACGCGCTGGCTCTCTCGATATAAACTATATTGCTTGCGAATTTTCATCTTCTTCTTGGCTTTTTTAACCGAATTTCTTACCATCAATTGTTAACTTGCGAATAATGACAGTGTTAAGAAAAAGATATAGTCGAGATTGTCTTCTGATCATGATATGAGCCAACTCTCAGAACGGGAGTATTGAGAATTCTAAGACAACTGACGGTGAATAATGTACAAACCAGGGCTGTGCGGAAAACTTTTTCGGAAATTTTTTTGGAGCTCTCGGAAACGTCGAAGCCAGAAGTTACAGACATGTGTTAGTAATTATATTGTAGCTTAATGAATGTACTTCAAGAATGATCAGTTGAAATTATCATATTTTCATTGTCTTTAGAATTATAGCCTATTTCCCAAAAATTTTCCGAAAATGTTCCGAGTCGGAAAAAAATTCGGAAATTTTTTTGGGAAATCTGCTACAATTCTCAACACAATATAAATATGACAATTCCAACTGATCATTCTTGAAGTACATTCATTAAGCTACAATATAATTACTAGCACATGTGTGTAACTTCTGGCTTCGATGTTTCGGAGAGCTCCAAAAAATTGTCCGAAAAATTTTTCCGCACAGCCCTGGTACAAACTAGGGTTCGCCCGGCAAACAAGGTCTTGGGACCTTGAAATGATATATTTTAATTATCTCACTCCTTGCAAGAATAGTGAAAATCATTTCAAGATCTTGTTCCTTGGCAAGGGATGGGAATCAGAAATGGAATATTTCAACCGAATAAACTTTTCAACAATATTTAACTAGAGACTGGACAAGTTGTCCTACGTGGAGCTAATTTTCTACATTATAATGAAAAAATCGGATCAGTTGGTAAAAGCATTTTAGGAAAGTGTTATGTGAAAGAAATATTTGAAATCAAGAGATCACCTGTGTAATAGTTTTCAGGATCGACTATCTCTTACTGATGACGCACTCGACGTTGACTGGCGACTGAGCATCACTTCGCCCATTACTTATGAGTCGATATCCGAGTATCGCCACGTACTGGCGGTTCGTACACTGAACACAATTTTGCTAGAAAAACAGTTCTAGGAGGTTCCGTTTCCTACAAAACAGTATTCCTGAATCTTCCTTTAGCCCGCTCTCTTTAAAATGCAAATTTATTAAGAAATGAATCTTTGGGAACTGTTGTCCTAGCGCCAAATATGAAAAAATAACTTTATGTGGGAGTATTATCGCGAGAAATGAATGTGTAAAATGAGCTGGTCTGTAGCCGGGAGCTGGCAATGATTAGAGATGCTGATAACGATTTTTCTTCAGTTTTATGTTCACGAGCGATTCTGCCGAATCGTTCTCACGGACAACCAGAACTACGTGGATTTCATACTTGCGAAGAACGAGGGAAGCGCTGTAACTTGGCTGTTGAGAGCGAGTTTTCACAAGAATTGCGCCGGCAGAAGCACGAAATACGCACTGCGAGGGATGTAAATTACACTTCAATGTTTACTTTCGTTTTCTACGTTGATTTCTACTTGTTTTAAGGTTCCCATGAAAAATGTTTTCCCAGATTTCCATCCTAAAACCCTATGGTAGGAGTTGCCTGTGTACCGAATTACACTTAATTCGCTACCGAACACACCATAATTAACCCATTTAATACATAAAAATCCAAAGAAAACCAAATACACCAAATCAGAACCGGAGCCGGTAAATAACACGACACTACGACTTTTGGAAACGTGCCAAGTTTTAATCCCGCTTTGCCCCGTTGGGACTCTCACCACGACTTTCCCTGACATACCGTATACGGCCTCCCGCAACTCACTTCAAGTGCACTTTCACTCCGTGACGAGTTTTTTCGAGTTCTCATCGAGTTTTTCTACTTTTACTCTCTTTTGGAAAAGGCGCCCAAGAGCCGCTGTTCGGCGCCTTTTCCCAATTAGGGAAACACACTACGTGGACGCTTCCCTGACAATCCGAACATTGTGGGCCCTAATTTCATTCGAAAAATTTCACTATGTTCGAAACCCATTCCATAAATGCCTATTCATAACGCTAATTATGTACATAACTATATTTTTTTCATTCTACTCGATAAATGTTTATTTAACTGCTTCTCAAGACGACAGCTGATGCTAAATTATGCATTAAAAAATCGTATCTCATCCCGCTGGCAGAGTTCAACACAATGTAGGTTAGGAAGACGCTAACTGCGGCAGCGAAATAGACGCCAATATCGTAAATCGATCACGCAGTTTGGAGTTTCGCGATTCCCTTCTTGTTTCCTTCGATTATTGCTGTATTTGCCACTTCTATACACTTTTCTTGCACGAATTCGTTAAACATTCTTTAAAAAAAGAATTCAAATCTTGTTTAGATAATGTCAGATGATACCACTGATCAGCTTCGTAATTTGGAGGTCGACAGCGATCAAGAGGTATGTTTCCAAAGCTGAAAAATCAGTTTTAACTTTTAATTGTAATACAGAGGTGCCAACTCAAGAATTTCGTGTACCTGGTTGTGTATCTCTTGTACCTGGTCTGTACCTACTAGACCTTTTTCTGTTTTTAAGCATTAACTAGACCAGTAGCAAAAGAATTTAAATATTACACAAGTTGTGCAACATCAAGTGTTATTAGCATTGATACATGTACAATAGGCTTTTGAATTGTGGTGTTTCTGTTTAGTACCTGGTCATGTACCTGTTTTACAACAAGATATGAGAAATTCTAGAGAATAATATTAAATGCGATTATTTATGATTAATTAATTAATTACGTTATCTTCAAATCCAGAAATTATCGGACGACGTGGTTGCTCAACTTGACAATTTGAGAATCGATTCGGACCAAGTGGTACGTGTTGATTTCTGAAGAACATTCTAAGAAAGGAAAATAACAGAAATTAGAAATTTGCAGGATCAATTCTCCTCCCTGCCTGATGATTGCATCTTTTATTTGTTTTCATTTCTCGATCGGTAATATATTTCAAAATAATGGTTTTTGAATTTTCAATTTGATAACTATTGCAATTAGAACATAATTAGAATGCATTTGTTCAGTGTCACTCTGGATAAAATGGAAAGCGTCAGTTTGCGGATGAATCTCATCGCGGTCGATAAATTCTTCGAGTCGGTCAAGAGGAGGAAAGGAAACCTCGTGATATGCCAGGTACAAGGAGTGGATAATGCCAATTATAAGGGTGTCCCGAAAGTATTTGCACTTTTTAACGTTTTTGCTTCTCTCTCGTTTCGCCTCACCCGTATGGGACATTGTTGTAGTATGTTAGTATGAGGGCCAGCTCTCACTACTTTTCGAGTGTTGACTAGGGAGATGTGAGGCACACGGTGCCTTCTGTAGAATTGCAAACTTACCATACACAGACCTGAACTTCACTAGTTTTGATATTTTATCTAGGAGTGGAAAAAGTTAGTACAAAGTGCCAAATGAGTCAACGGGTGATTGCCGACCATTTCTGAATAATTTCGTCATCACTACGTAATAATGAAATTTCAACGTGTTTTTTGAACCGCTGAAATTTTCTACGCAAAATCGGTGGCTATGAATTTCTATTCGCCTATAAGTGTGTATAAGCCATTTTTGGGGGGAATTGGGGCTGAAGAAGTAGGAAATTTGAAAATGTCGAAAAAAATATTTCTGACGATTTTCGAGTTTTCATTAATGACGAAGAAATTATCAAGAGTTAGACCTGTAAATGCAAGTTAAATTCACTCTAATTACACACGTAAAGTCGTATTTGATTAGCTTCAATATTCATAAAGATTTAGAGTCTGAAAGGTATGTTTCGGAAATCATGTAATTGCATATTGCATCACTACTAGGTAACATTCAAACAAGCCAACAGCATAATTAATTTCGTTAATTTTTTGTATTGATAAGACATGTGACAATTCGTGGCCAAGAAGTGTATTTTTTCTAAAATTTTCGAAAAACTGAAAGTGCAAAAACTTTCGGGACACCCTTATACATGCACTCTTCCCGATAATAATTGGTTTCTCTGCTTACTATTAGAACTCAAGTCGAGAGATGATTAACGTTTCTGAAACTAGCCATTTTGAGGAACTGTGGTTGTGTTCATTGGTTTCGGGTGTGTTCAAAACCTATACAATCCTATTTTTAAAGCAAAATATGGTCATCAAAGTGAATTAAATAGCTTTCTGTCTTTGAGGCTAATTTCATTTTGAAAAAAAATAAAACAAGGTAGAAAATTATTTTTTTCAATTTTTTTCCTTCAGGAGTGAGAAAAGCTGAACAAAAAATATGAAAATTGAAAATCTGTTTTGGCCGCTGCCTGGCCCCTTAGATAAAATCAAATATAATTGAAAGGCTCTTCCTGATCACGCCATTGCTGTCCGTCCTCTTATCGCAGGGAATCGCTCTGGACTATACTATGTTCGTCCCACTTTGGACGGATTCGACACTAGAAGATACAACAAAATCGAGGAATTTCCAGTGGTGAGCTTATTTTTACAAAATCGTGAACGCATGATACATGGATTAACGGCATCATTCATATTGACCGCTGATTTTGTTAATCGATTTTGTTACAGGCAAGTGACTGTCCGAATGACATTACCCTCTCCACCCTCCCGAGCATTCCTCCACCACTGTTTTCCCAACTGCAGCAGGCGCTGGTCAAGAATTCAGTTGAAAGTGTTGTACTCATAAAGGTGATTTACCTATCTGAATTGTATTCAACGGGGTATTGAACATAACAGCGTCAATCGTCTGGCGAATATAAAGATATATTTAAAAAAAATTATAAATATTGCAGCTCTTCCTCGAAGCCGAAACTATTCCACACCTCCTCTCCTCTCTTCACTCTTTCACGTCTATGAAATTCCAGGATGTCCAAATGTCGCGCGATTGCGATCAAAAAGAGTGGAAACTGTAAGTTATATTTATTTTAATCTATCTTCAAAAATAAGTAAAGAAAAGAGCGAAAACACATTTCATTTCCAAAAATAATTGAAATCGATATAAAATGCATGGCTTTCAATTTAAGCAGAATTTTATATTTTCCTTACAGAATCGCCCGGTTCCTATTGCAAATGAAGTACGTTCGGACCATTCGCTTCGCTCTGGAACAAAGTGGCGTTATCGACCAGCAGTTTCTCGAGGACTTTACGCAAGGGAGAAACGATGTGGCGCTCATTATGGTCACAGAGGACGGCGCGGAGGTATTACAAAATAAGTTTTAAATAATCGTTTTCCAATAGTGAGAGGGTTAAAAATCGAAACACGGACATTGTCTTTCAGTGAAATATAACTATTATTCACAGCGATTTCAGGATGCTCCTGCTGTCTATTCTACTCGAAACATTGCGTCGAGCCTCAGTCGATACTCTAAGCTGTGGTTCAAATCTCTCACCGTGCCCCCAGAGTGGCTACTGGATGCATTCGCAGTTCGTTTTCTCCCAACCCTTGCTATTTAAAATTATATAATGATACGAACCACAACTTATAAAGTACTATTGTAGTTTACGTCTACAAGTCGGCATAGTAATAAAATAAATCGATAGCTATGAGAACTGTTCAGAGACGGCTTGCGCAAGTGGACCCACTCAACGCGGACTGGAAGCTCAGTGTAACCGCACCGATTACCGACTCATTGATGGTGGAGGCTGGTTACAAAAATATTGAGGTTTGCGCAGAGAGAGCAATCTTTTTTTACCCGTTTGTGAAACAAATAACCAGAAAATATCCTGTTTGCCGGCACGTACACTTTTTTAAAACTTCTAGTAGAAAAACCACTAATATACTCCGTTAAAACGACATATTTGGCCACCCATTCACTCTGTATATATCTGTATATACCGGTCGATAGGTGAAAAAGTGTGAGAAGTGCAGAGATATGACTTATGCAAATTTCTAACTTTAGTCTATGCTGTTTCAGTGGCACATGTACAAGACGAATGGACGAATTTTCAATGCTGACAACAGGAATTACGTTATATTCCGAATGGACAAGCACGTGGAGAGTGAACGGTGGCTCATCACCGCGAGCTTCTCGAAGGATTGGCCGGGCAATAGACCGACGTTCATGCTTCGCGGCATGTAAATATGAAGTTTTTGCAGTATGACCTGTACACGTTTTATAAATTTGCCATATTCGTATTCTGCAAAATATAAGCACAGACTGCGATGTTTCCCGACAATCTCCCTTTTGTGAGTCGGTTAAAGCGAGGAGCCGCGCTGCAATTCATCAATACTCAATCGGATACAGTAACCGCTACAGCTGAGAGGAGTGTGACTACAGTACTCCTCTATTCATCCTCGCCCTCGATGCGCGCCTCCTTCGCAGGCATCTCTTTTGCTATCAATTCACTAGAAATTGATCTTTCGTGCTATTATGCCACGTTTCCTCTTGATTCGCATAAATATTACTATATTTTTATCTCGTTCTCGTCAATCGTATTCGCTTCTTCCCAATCACTTGCAGAGATCAGAGATCAGAGATAAACTATTTTCTTTTGCCTGACCCCTTTCTGGAGGTGTGAAATTGTGTGTGAGATATCAAAATGAAAAAAATGAAAATTATGAAGCGATTTCCATTATTAACGAATTGCCAAATGCGTACTTCCAAAGGAAGTAGCTTTTTTAGAGCATTTCCCATTTTTTTCGTTACATACCGTACTCCAAATTGTTCTTCCATCACCACAGGTCCTCGCACTCCAGCAACTAGAGTCTGGTTCTTCGCATTTCCCTATCTTTCTTAGTTAATATTTATCATAATTGGCTCTTTTTCTTTCTCTTTGATTCTCCTCATTCTCCACCCATTTCTCCTCGATTCGGTCAGTCGGTCGGTCGCTCCCTCACTCAACTCCACTCAGTCGTTCGTATACTTTTTTAAATCATTATTTCTAATATACAGTGCAAAGCGAGCGGTGGTTATGAGCAAAGTGGTGGTGTCTCCTCATCGCACGCGCTTTTACGCTTGATCACCGAAACGAGAGACCTTGTAGAAGGACCTTTCGATTTCTTCTTTGCCACCGCATTGTGTTGCTGCAAGACTGGAAATTGCAGCACCTGCAGCAGGGAGAACTACTGAAAGAAAGAGGGAGGAACGAGAAGAAGATTGCGAAATGGAGAAATGTCTCGATGAATTTGCATTCCAAGAGAAACACTGAAAAGAACAAATAATAACACAATTGCCCAAATTTTGTTACAATCTTGTGAAAAGTGTGATGTTCATTCAATTTTTATCGTTACAATAACATAAAATATAATAATAATTTCTCAATAAATCAAGCTTCAGATTCATTTCTCCATATGTTGCAGATAGAGACAGATAGAGTTTTGCGTCCACAGCAATGCCATCTTGGTGCAGAATTGAGCGTCACTGAAATAATAAATTAGTACTAATTAGTAATTAACAAATTAGATAAAATTTAGTTAAAAATAAAAAAAATCACATAATTATCACCCAACCATTTTGTCTGGTGATAATCTTCCTGATCGATAATCAGCTTCCTGATCTTGTACATCACGATCTTGTGGAAAATAGGCGGTGTTTCTCATTGATCAGCATGTTCTGAAAAGTAATCATTTAATTATTGCAAATACATTTATTAGAACAAATTAAAATTGGTGCAATTTATCTACAAAAAAATTAAAGCTATGAATTATGTCTCTTTGCATACTTACCGAGAGTTGGACGATTATTCAGTAAAAATTGTCGTTGTCAATCGGTTTCTTGACGTAGAGAAGAAGATGACGAGATAGTATAGATATCTAAAATTTCGATCATTTGAATTGAAAAAGTTATGAAATAAAAATGAATTATGTATTCAATTAACGTAGCATGACAGGATTCAAGAAGGAAGTGAGTTGAGTTACGCGTCAAGAATACCGAAAAAACATTACTAGTACGGTACACATGAATGCTGAAGAAAACAGTGAGAAAGGGGAAGAAGGAAAGAGTGAGAATTTGTCTGACTCCTTTCCTTTTATAGGACCATCTTCAGCCGTAATCGGAAAAGGACGCGCAAATTGAAGAATGGAATCACCCGATCTAAATGATGATTGCCAGAAGGGACACTGACGACTAGGGTTGCCCGTTCGATTTCCGACTCGGTGAAACGGATTCTCGCTTACCACATGGCATTTCTCTCCGTTTCACGGAAACTTTGGAGAGAACAGCATATTTGATGAAATTGCAAAACGTCTATCATAGACAAATCAGGAATGGGAACAGGAAGTCCATTCAATTTGTCCCGTTTCATTATGATACTCGTGATCCCACTATGAATTTATTTCTACACTCAAACGGGCCGTTTTCCGTGCAGCGGTCCTTTCTCTCTTTCCTCCCCTTTTCACGGTAACATACTTCATCAAATGAATTCATTCTTAAATATCTATTCGCCTGTCGTTCCTCTGGAAGTTTTCATTCAAACGTCAATTGACACTGCAGGACGCTAACTACGGTATTTACTACGGTATTTAGCAGCTCCCTACTACGGTGGAATAGACGCCATCTCCAGCGCGTCACTCAATCCGTCATCCACTTTCGCCAAACCTCCCTTATTTACATTTATTTTAATGACTTCTTTGCGAAAAATGTCGCACTTCCCACTGATGTTTACTTCTCGCGTGTGAGTGCGCCAACTTTCTTTTTTTTCAAGATATTACTGATCTCCTGCTCGAACAATGTCAGACGAAATAACATGTCAGTTTGGCAATTTAAAGGTCGAGATCCAGTCAGCCCAAGCGGTACGTGTTACTACTCAATTAACAAGTTAATTATTTTCTTCTATTTCCAGGATACCATAATTTGATTATCTTTAGTCAATTTATTTTTAATTGATCATAAATTCAGGTATTCCCCTATGACTTGACTGTTGAATTTGATAATGTGAAGACCCACTCGGAGCAACTGGTGTGTTTGTGGTTCTAGAGATTGGTGTCTCTATTTTAGTGACATTGCCATAATTGTCATTCTTGCTTTATGTTAATCTCGTGTAAAAATAATATATAAGTATGTTTTTGAAAAATCAACCCATTTTATAAGAAATATTATAATTTGAAAATAAGTAAACGAAATATGTGTTTTATCTTTCCAAATCTCTTTTGGTTTGTCACAATCTCGCGCTATTTACGTGGTTAGAAGAGTATCATTTTATTATTTCGAAAGAGCGGTCGTAATAGATCGATAGATTCCAGGATCACTTCTCAGCACTGCCCGATGACTGTATCTTCCATGTATTTTCATTCCTTAATCGGTTAGTTATTCACAATATTCGCACTCCAATATTACACTCATTACCATAATGAGTGTGACATTAAAATATATTTGTTCAGAAATGCGCTGGACAGAATGGAATGCGTCAGTTTGCGAATGAATCTCATAGCTGCCGATCAACACTTCAAATCCGTTAAGAGGAGAAAAGGGAACTTAGTCATCAACCAGGTAATTTACCGTGTCTTCACTTGTTGACGGACATCATGATTAGGGATGCCAAATTAAGAGTTTTTCGCGAAATGAAGAGGGGGTGAAATGAGAGGGGGATTATCTCCTCAAGAAGAGGTGAGCGGTCGTTCCCCCCTCTTCAAGAAGAGGGAATAGTGACACGACATTGAGCCTCTCATGGCTGCCACAACATGCTAATGTGGACTGATTCCAGACATCCACACTAATCTCATGCAAATTAGAGATGCACGCGTCATTTCGATTGACATATCAGTCGATTGACACTATTGCTCTTCTTGAAGAGGGGCCTCACTCTTCATGAAGAGTAGAACGACCGCTCCCTCTCTTCTTGAAGAGAGGAAGGAATCAGAATGCCTTTGTTCGGGGAGAGGAAGATCTTCATTTCACTCTTCATTTGGCATCCCTAATCATGATTGCACAAGCGAACGACAATCTCACATTTACAGACTAAAAAAGGCCACGCCTTCGGTTTGCGTCCGCTAAACGTCGATTTGCACCGATCTGGCGCATATTATATTCATGCGACCGAAAATGGATTCGTCCAGGAACGAAAGCAGCACTCAAAACGTTTCAGACATCACAAGGTAGGCAGCCGAATTAATTTGTAACCGTGAGATCGGCGTCATGGCCTCAAATACAAACAAATACAAATTTATCAGTGTCGCTTTATGGGCGCTGATCAAGATGGGGGTTTCATATAGGTTTCAGACGTGGTCGATGGTCTTCTTTAGAATGATTCATTTTGTCCAGTATTAAGCGTCGGGATCGGTCTTCTTTCCATATCAGAGACCCAGAATTATTTGCTGGAGAAAGAATAGTGATCTCGCGAGCTTGACGTTGAAGATTTTGCGTTCGAAGAAAGAGAGTCATCGAGTCTAGAAACTGAGGGACCAACCATCTTATGTAGTCATACCCATCACACGGTGACCAGTCCGGCTTGGATGGGGATTCCGATCTTGTTGAGTAGTCGATGGCATAGACGAGGGAAATTGAGGGAAAATCCCCCTCTCCATCAGAGAGAAATGGAGAGGGACCGCTCGCGACGACTGACAGACTCGGGAATATGGCCTCAATAATATTTATATTTTTTTTGCCATTTGTCCATATTTTATGCTTTGAGTGTTTGTGCTACTTTGAGTTTTGTGGTTTCTTAAATAAAAAGTAATCATTGCGAGTGTATTGAGAACTGACTTTGAGTCTAGCATTTCTTCAATAAAACATATAATTGCTACTGTTCCAGACAAATCCTCCAAAACAGCTAGCCGCTGTAAGGACGGAGACTATTCCCGAGCCTCTTTGTGCTGAACTTGCTAAATTGTCCGTCAAAAATTCCGCCACCGGCATACAACTCGAAAATGTTAGAATATTTTTGTATATTTCCAAGGACAATGCAGTGAAAAATAAGTTAGTTTAAAATGTTAATCTAAAGAAGAATGCTCAAATCCGCATATTTTCTTAATTTTCAAATTTTCAAATTTTCGTCTCATTTAGCTACAATGCCATGGATTGTTGCCACAAGTCCTGCGACGATTTTCTTACTACAGTTATGTAAATAGTACAACAAATTGTATACAATTCATTTACAGCTTTTCATCGAAGCTTCCACAATTTCTCCCTTGCTCGAGGCTCTTCTTGGATTCTCCGCAAAGAAAATAGTAATTATTAATGTGCCAATATCGCGAGATTGCGACCGGATTGAATGGAAAAAGTAAGCTTATTGTTTAAGTAAAATAAAAATTTTAAATACAGAAAACAATGCAAAAGGGAATACAAATATCCGCACGGCAATACATAAATTTAAATCTCGATTCGCCAAAATTTTTAAATCATTTAAAGGTTCGCCGAGTTTTTCCTCCTATCAAAGCCAAGCGAAATTCGCACGTATTCTTTCGGAATTGAGGATAGTGGAGTCATCGATCAGAGTTTCCTCCAGGAGTTTGTGAGAGGAAGAAACAATGTAATTTTCATATTGAGCAGGAGTGACGTCCCTCAGGTGCGTCTATAATATTTAGAACACATTTGGTAGAGAACGGTTGGTTATTCAACCTCCACAGCTTCTAGTTTTCTTACGAACGCCATTCTTACGGACACCATCAATGAAAACCGTTCTCCATGAGACTAAATCTTGAAGGACTGTATTATTACCATGTTTGCGCGCTGTGCAAATTTTGTTTTTGCTGTTTTCATCAAAATTTATGTATTTCTTTTTATCAGATGCTGTGCTTTCATCCAAAAGTGTGAACTTGTTCTTGGCGGTAGAAAGGGTTGCCGGATCAAGGGTCAAGGGTTTGTCTCTCTCTCCCCTGACCCTCTCTCTCATTCCAAGTGTGTGAGAGATAAACAGCCAGGGGGTCCAAGGGTTTGGAGTGATAAGACGCCGAGAGAGATAACAAACCAAGCCCTTGGTTTTTCCAAGCGCTTGGTTCTATTCAAAAGCGCTATTTCGTCGATTAATTATTTGAAAAATAGTTTGTGTGAGTCCTACTCACGGTAATAGGTCAATAACAACATAAACAACTTATTTAATTGTGTATGGAAATTGTTTTGTTTCACTGAGCTGAAAACCAAGGGCTTGGTTTATAAACCAAGCCCTTGGTTCTCTCTCCCCCTGTGACCTCCCCCTCATCAAGTGCTGAGCGAGAGATCGCACTCTCTCAGGCGAGAGAAACCAAGCCCTTGACCCTTGGACTTGAAACGGCAACCCTAATAGAGATGTCCTTTTTTTCAAAAGGCAAATACATTTTATTTTCAGGAAATCCCTCTTATTTTTCCCACCCGGGAAATCGTGACTTCCATTACCAAATTCGCCAAACTATGCATGCATTCGCTTACGCTGAGTGCGGAATGGATGGTGGAAGCGATGCTTGTGAGTTTTTCACTAATGACAAAGTAACAATGTCCCAATCCCGCAGTGCTAAAACAGATGATTGATTATAATAATTCGCTGAAATGCGAATTATGCGATATTATTTATTTGTCGAGTAGCGTATCCATCACAAACACCTATCAATATCGTTAGAAGATTGCGAAATGCTATTTTTTATTTTTTTTCCAGAATCGACTTTCACAAACGGACGATGAGCTGAATGTGGATTGGTGGCTGAGCGTTACATCCCCCATAACAGATGATCACATGCATGCAATACAACCGGCAAATGTCGTGGTCAGTGAATTTTTTGTATTTGTATTTGAACTATAATGCAAATTCCAAAGGACACCATTCAGTTCAGTAGACTTAACAAAGATATCGGATGTACAAAGGCAACTAAGTCAAGAAACGAGAAAAAACAAGTAAACTGCAACTGTAAAATCCTATTGCAGTGGTATCTCAATGCCACTTGTGGGTACATCTACCGGACCGACAGCAAGGACTACGTCGCATTTGTAATGGAGAAGAAGGAAGATGATCGGTACTTAATATGCGCCGGTTTCTTCAAAAACTGGACCGGATCTGCCACACAATTCGTGCTGCGCAGAATGTGATATGTACTGTTGTATGGCTTCCTGTTATCGATAAATTTAATCATTAAGTCTAGATATTGCCTTTATCCAATGATAAATGTGTGAAGATGAGTATTTACATTTTTCTCGGCCACTCGGAAACATACGTTTCTACCAATGTTATTGGCGAGAATGGATTTACCGAGAACTCGCATTTTAATGAAAGAAAGCGTATTCTTGGACATCAGGCGTTTACAGTGCTTCACCAACTCTATAAATGTTTATTAATGACCTTTTAAAGAAGGCAAATGCTAAAAAAATCACCTATTCTTTATCTATTTCGACCCGCTGGCAGAGTTCGGACGCGGAGGGTCCTGGCAGGAGACGCTTACTACTGTAGTAAGCGGGAACGCCACAACGAGGTCAAATTGGCTAGAATCACATTCTCCCTTTTTCCTTTCATTACAGAACGCTGCTCCATTTTCCTCATTCCACACGCCCTTTTGTTTCGGTGAGCATACGCGAAAGCGTGTCAAACAAAGTTTTTGGCGAATCGTTCTCTAAGAAACAAAAGCTAAAAAACCGCTCTCTTAGAAACAAAAGCTTGAAGAACCGTTCTTCCAGCAACTTTGCGCACTATTCACAACTATTTAACCGATATTCCATTTAGATAATGTCCGTCGATATTACTGGTCAGCTTGACAATTTGAAGATCGATGCCGAATTGGATCGAGAGGTGGGTTTCCAAAAAAATTCAAATGGGACGTTAGCTACAATGGTAATTCATCACCCAGCCAAACCTCCAGATGGGTTACAGGGCGAGAAGAATTGTGAGAAAAAGAAATAGACCCTCTAGCACTGTCCCACACTTTCTACGGCCATGTAGATTTGTAAAAAATCAGAAGCGACGACAGTCTGCATTAGTTGTCTGCGATTTTTTTGCATATTAAAATATTCGGATTCATAATTTATTTCTTGTAATTATATCTCTACAACTCAGACAACGCAGTGCGAAGCCGCTGCTCAATTAGAAAATGTAAAGATTGAAGCAAAAATGGACAAAGAGGTGCGCCCGTTATTTTAGTTTTTTTTTTAAAGATAACTTTGCGGAAACTTCTTTCCAGGATCATCTCTCCGCTCTGCCTGATGACTGTATCTTCGAGGTGTTCTCATTTCTCGATCGGTAAGTCAAACATAATAATGACACATAAAATATCAAAGGATAAAGTGGTTCAATTCTTTTTTCCGATTGCTTTCATATTAAACTATTAAAATGTATTTTAAAAACACACGTTAGCCGTGTTTGAAATAACAAATCACGTCGATCAGTATTTTAGCGCCTTCCCACAGAAGTATTTAATTATTTCATTCATTCGGCGTTGTAGTTTTTCTTTGATTTTACACCTTCTTTTCAGTGACACTCTGGATCGAATGGAGGGCGTCAGTTTAAGGATGAATCTCATCGCTGCCGATCAATACTTTGTTTCTGTCAAGCGGAGGAAGGGAAATCTAACTATTAATCAGGCAATTTACCAAAGTTCTCAGATCTATTGAATTCGTGTTATTTCTAAATAGGGAGATTTCTTTTAAAAAAAGTATTCGTAAAAGAGACGAATTTGAAGACGAAGAAGGGTCACGGCTTCGCATTGCGCCCGCTGAATCGAGAACTGCACCATTCGGGCTCGTACTTTATCAATGCAGCCGATACTGGAGGATTCACGGAGCAGCACATAAATCAGAAGGAGGGAAAACCACCATCCAGCGTAAGTGCTACCCTGAACACACTCACAAAGAAAAACTCTAATCTTGATATGCCCAGAGCGAGAGTTCGAACCTCTAATGTTAGAGAGTGTGCGAAAATGAGAGAGCGCGTCTCTCGGTTTCGTGCGCTCTCTCGAAAATTAGAGTTTCAAACTCTCTCTCTGGGCATATGGAGTTTCAAACTCCTAGAGTTTTTTTTCTTTGTGAGCACGATCATGAACATTTAGAAAGTTCTCACCTATTTATATAAGTTTTGGAATTTTCTGGTAGTATAATGAGTATCTATCATAATTAATAACATTTTTTAAATACACATAAAGGCCTGAATCAAAAATGAAAAAAATGGGCTACATATTGACAGGTATTTGATAAGATTTTGCAAATTGTTTCCTTTATTAGTGACCAAAAGTATTAAATATGTAGCGTATTGACAGGATAAAAAATTAATGAAATAGACGAAATGTAGGTTAGTGAGTGATAATTTCCTGCTAATCAGCGATTATTTAGTGAAAGAATGATCGAGGTACGTGCAAAACGAAACGAATACGTCCTTTGGACGGAACCATAATTCGGCGAAAACGCTTTAAAAAAAATAATTTTCAGACAGGAGCTGCGCAGGAGCCGTTAATTCCCTTACACGACAGTATTCCTTCGCCTCTATTTGCTGCACTAGCGAAACTGCTAACTAAGAATTCCTCCACTGATTTGCAGCTACTTGATGTGAGTACATTTCTTCGCACCCAACTAACACAAATGACCGGGAATGTGCAATCTCTCTCTGATGTTGAGATATAGATAGCGTAATGTTCTTGCATAATGCTCGACAAATCGCCTATTTAAGAGAATAGAAAGAGAAAATACCCATTTCCGAGATGTTTTGCTGTCGACAGCTACTCACAAATAAAAACTCTAATCTTGATATGCCCAGAGCGAGAGTTTGAAACTCTAATGTTAGAGGGTGTGCGAAAATAAGAGAGGGCGTCTCTCGGTTTCGTGCACTCTCCCGAAAATTAGAGTTTCAAACTCCTAGATTTTTTTCTTTGTGAGTAGTGGATGTTATGTGGGTACAACGATGGTCACCGTCGGATGAGAGCCAACTGGATGACAACTTTTTTTAGAACAAAATACGAAAACATGAAAGAAACCTTTTTAGACAGCATAATTGTTTCTCATCTAGTCGATTCTCGTCCGACGGTGATAATCCGACAACATAGTGCTCTTCTGTGAAATCAACGTCACAGAAAAGAAGCTGATTTACGAAAAATAACAAAAGCATACAGATGTTTCTCGAGGCGTCAACTATTCCTCCCCTGCTCGAAGCTCTTCATCACTTCACTGGAAAGACAATACGAATAAGTAATATGCAAATCTCACGCGATTGTGATCGACGAGAGTGGAAATTGTTCGTGAATTATTGTTTATAGTACTTTTAATATTATATTTTTTGAAGAAAAAATTAAAGATAGTCCCGTATTCAGCATGTTTTACATACGCGGAACATTGCGCTGTTCAGTGTGCGCGCAATCTAGACATGTACGGCATATTCAGTCACTCAATTTGCAGTTTTTGAAACCACATTTTGATTTTTTAAAAACTGTTATAGCAATGATAAATTCAGGTTCACCGCGTTCTTCCTGCGCGTGAAGCCAAACTTCATTCGCACTAGTAAATTCGATATTGAAAGGAGCGGGGCTATCGATCAGTGTTTCCTGGAAGAGCTTGTCAGAGGAAGGCGCAATGTATCGTTGATCCTATGCAGGCTTGACGCCGATGAGGTGCGTAATACGAAAGCAGGCTTGACGCCGATGAAGTGCGTACTACGAAGGCAGAGTAGGCGAATATTTTTAAAAAAAAACCTTGCACCACCGGAAGGTTTCTCCATATGAGAGGAATCGCGAGATACTCGAGCTCGTCGGCCATGGCCGGGACAGTAAAAGTCAAAAGTGCTGGTTCTCTCTACGGGCGCTCTGGTGAGCATTGTTGTTACTCACTCCAGTATGGAAATGGGTGGAATCGGCCCATGCGTTGTAAAGATGGGACGAATTATGTGAAGTCCTCCAAGAGTAACTATTATTCGCGAATTATAATTCTTGATCTTTTTAGGTGAAAACCATGTAAAATTAGCAGAAAACAATATTCAGGTTGTTTGTGACCTTTTTATTGACAACTTTTTGGAAGAAAAAAATTGAAAAGTTTCAGATTCAATTTTTGGATTTGCTGAATATCTTATATTTTGATGTCGATATGAATCTTAAACATCTTCATATTATTAGATATACTCGCAGGAGGAAGATCTGTCCGATATTTGTAGAGTATTGAACTTTTCCGCACGGAATTCACAACTTGCAGGCGAAATTTGTCTTTCACTATTAGAACGGGTTTAATTAAATTCGTACTTCATCATGGCATTCGTCATTATAGGTAGACCAATTTCCTTTTTGGAAGTGAGAGTCTATCTGTTCGTAGAAAAGAGTTATAGCGCCTAGAAAATCGATTACAATGCGAAAAGCGCGTGCTCTGACTTCTCTAGCACTCTCTCAATTCCCCACGCTCTCTAGCCTGGTTCGGACCCCGAGCTGGGCAGAAATCTTTTGCAAAGCCTTTATGTAATTGAAATCACGTGAATTCAGCGCCCAAACTCTGGTGATGAATCAGAGGAGTACTGGCAAAAGATTTCTGCCCAGCTCGGGGTCCGAGCCAGGCTAGAGAGCGTGGGGAATTGAGAGAGTGCTAGAGAAGTCAGAGCACGCGCTTTTCGCATTGTAATCGATTTTCTAGGCGCTATAACTCTTTTCTGCGAACAGATAGACTCTCACTTCTAAAAAGGAAATTGGTCTACCTATAATGACGAATGCCATGATGAAGTATGAATTTAATTAAACCCGTTCTAATAGTGAAAGACAAATTTCGCCTGCAAGTTGTGAATTCCGTGCGGAAAAGTTCAATACTCTACAAATATCGGACAGATCTTCCTCCTGCGAGTATATCTAATAATATGAAGATGTTTAAGATTCATATCGACATCAAAATATAAGATATTCAGCGAATCCAAAAATCGAATCTGAAACTTTTCAATTTTTTACTTCCAAAAAGTTCTCAATAAAAAAGGTCACAAACAACCTGAATATTGTTTTCTTCTAATTTTACATGGTTTTCACCTAAAAAGATCAAGAATTATAATTCGCGAATAATAGTTACTCTTGGAGGACTTCACATAATTCGTCCCATCTTTACAACGCATGGGCCGATTCCACCCATTTCCATAGTGGAGTGAGTAACAACAATGCTCACCAGAGCGCCCGTAGAGAGAACCAGCACTTTTGACTTTTACTAAAATTAGCTCAACTTTTGCAAAAGCAACCACCCCGCATCGGCGCATGAACCAGGAATGACATCGAGCGGTTGGTAAACAAGCCAGGTCATTTATCTATCCAACACACCAAACTGTGAATTTCTATCTTCACGTTGAAGATATTTATAATTTTCCAAACTTTACTATTTCTCGAATTAGTTCCCGACTCACCAGGTTGATTTGTGTTTCACGCGAAAACGAAATTTTTAAAAAAAATTCTGAAAACGCTATTCGATAGAGGAAGGTTGATAGTACCTTGTGCTATGTTTTCAGCCAAATTAAAAATCATAAATTTCTATGTCCCGGCCATGCTCGAGTCTATCGCGTTTACTCTCATATACCGAGACGACCTATTAATATGGGGAACAATGTTTGAATAAACTTTAAAGAAGGCCTCCCACGAATATTTTGTCACATAGACTGCCAACGCAGTGTTGTTGGGGACCTTCACCCGATCACGCGCCCGTTTATCCTAAGTGTTACCGTAGCCTTTGGAGCGAGATACAGCCGCTGAAAGATTTGAAATTCGACATGCAACCATTCGTGATTCAGGAAATACCTTGATCATACTGTAATAGATATTTGAACAAGAAATAGGGAAGGGGATGTTTGTAAGGCACTCTGACCTTTTCTCTCTCTGCGTCTCTGCCCCTCCTGGGAAGAACGGTGAGAGAGAGCGTTGCATCTCTGGAGGGTGGCAGGAACGCAGAGAGCTCTGGTCGTCTGTCGCTCTCGCCGAGTATCTCGCGCGGTAACGCTTTTCATGCGCGACACCTGCACTTGGCATTTTGCCCACTTTAGCCACAAAATCTTTCAAGATTTAGTGCTTTCAAGATACCGTATTTTTCATTGAATCGACAGGGACTTTCGGGTCCCCATTTTATTTTTTATTCGTGGGATGCCTTCTTTAAGCTTCTCATAGATGAATTCACTTTTCACTCTTTCTCGAATACATAGGAATGACTTCACCAATTTCAACATTTTATTTTATTTTTGCATTTTCAGTATTTGAAAAAATATCATAAACAGTACATAAAACACTTAAACTTACATACACAATTAGTCTCTGCACGTCTGTATCTATTTTTCCAGGAAGGTCCCCTCCTTTTTCCTACTCGTGAATTCATGCAGTTCTTTAACAATTTCGCCAAACTCTACATGCATTCAATGGTGCTGGAAACGGAATGGGTGCTGGAAGCCATCCTCGTGAGTATATTTATGAAATATGTGCAATATCGTTACTTAAACGGTAAAAAGGTTTAAAGTGGTCGAAGTGGTGTAGTGGTCTAAGGCGCCCTCCCAGTTTCATTCCGTTCCGCACCGGGTTCGATTCCCGGCTGTGCGTAGCGCCACCGCCCCACTGAGGCGCCCGAATGGCTAAAGATTGGTAGTGGTGTAACCACGAGGGAATTAATTAGATCAGAATTAGAAATTTAATCGTTACTTATAATGCAAAAAAACCCGACAGATCATCCAACATTCACTGTTTCGCTTTCGTAAATGGCCATCATCCCGCCGCATAACATATTTATATTTGAAAAGACATGAATAAGTAAATTGGTCTGATTAGGAATATTTTGTGGGCCATTAATTGAATGATAATTGCCAGTATCAACTGTGTCAAACGGAAGAGGACGTGGAGGTGGATTGGTGGCTGAGTGTGACATCGCCCATCACAGACGACCTCATGAGCGCCAATCGCTTGTCCAATGTGGAGGCCAGTTCACTTTTTATATAATATTTAGAGCACGAAAAAGGGTTGGCTCGATGAGACAGAAAATGAGAATCTCGAATTTGATAATTTATCTGTCGTGAACAATGATGGCTCGATTTTCGAGATTGTTTTGGGCGGTGGTACAATGGAGTGCAACATCTGACGAGTGACATCATAAGTCATCAAGATGTACGATAATGTTTTGCTCCTGAAATCTACGCAGGATGCATACTGGCTCACGATGTGTGCCCGCTAGACTTCGAGAAACAACGAAACAACAGGTTGCATAAGAGGCAAATGCATCGCTCTAGCAGTGAGAGATTGTGAAAAATGAAGAGAGCTGAGAGTGATTTGCCTCTTACGCAACCTGTTGTTTCGTTATTTCTCGAAGTCTAGTGCCCGCACTGCGCAATAGTATTCGTTTGCAGTGGCACCTGACCGATACTAACGGACGAATCTATAACATAGATAACAAGAACTACATCGTGTTCACAATGACCAAGAAGGGAGAGGGCCGATATCTATTCAACGCCGGTTTCTTCAAGAATTGGCCATGCAATGACCAAAAATTCGTCTTGCGCCCACTGTGATCCCTCACATCATTCCAAACCCACGGGAAGGGGTCATGCGAGACAGCGTGTGAAAGTCAGACAGTGTTTCTTGATATCACAGACTATCTCACCCCGCACACCTTTATGTGGGGCTGCTCGGCCAGTGGAGTGATCGTGTGTTTCATAACTTGTTTAATAATTCGTTGATAAAGCGCATAAAGCATTTGAGCGGTATAATGGTCGCAATAATCTTAACCGAAGGAGAACACAGCACCTAACTATTGTTCGCTCATCACGTTATGCCAAACGTAATGAGACGGATCAGGAGTGAGGTAATGCAGCAAAGTGAGAAAGCTTCAGACAATCGTATATCACGCCTCTCACCTAAGGGTCGGCTCAAAGTGGCAGTTTTACCGCATTGATCAAGGTTTTAGTGCCGGTGTTTATGTTGCTTTCATATAGCCATGGGTCCAACTAAGACCCCTGAAAGTTATTACAACCTGAATTTCATTATCGGCTCAGTAGCTGCATGCACTAGAGTGGCGCTAAATGACTGGGAGAGCGGGTCATTCCTCACTGAGCGGTCGAAAGGTGCGGTGATTCCCATTGTCTGCGAGGTGTCTGTTGTTGAAAATGAGTGATAAAGTTTTTTATGTGAAAAACATACCCAGCTCCCGAGTTTGGGGAGCATAAATATATCATTTTGATCCTACTGTCCTTGCACAGACTCCTGTGACTTTATTTCTTCTGCTTTCCTTATGGTTTTTATATAATTCATGAAACATTGTTTTCATGCAAATTAAATTGCAAATTGTAAAAATAAACTACACAGACAGAAAGAACAATGAAAAATAACGTTAGCTCCAAGCCAATAGTTTTCACAGAAACGCCGTTTAAATATCGAAAAAGTGATTGCAAAGTGCAAGCTTCATCTAATGCATGCAGCTACTGAGCCGAGAATGAAATTCAGGTTGTAATAACTCTCAGGGATCTTAGTTGGGCCTATGGCTATCCGAAAACATAGAAAACTCAAACTTCAATATTTGATCCTGTGCAAAACCCAGTCCGACCCTTAGGTGAGAGGCGTGATATATATTCTTGTATTGAATCGAGCATGCTGCTTTTTGACATCATGCCGAATGTCGAAATGTGTCTAATCCGATTCATCCTATTCTTTCGGATCGAAATGTGGCGTCACTGTTATTTTATTTCATACTTTCCTCATGCACGGCCTGGCACGGGCACTGCACGGGTGTGGTGAGCGCATACACGATGCGTTCAGAATAGGAGCAGTTGCGTCAATGTGAATTCTGTCAAATAGACCGTGAGCGAGTGAATTATACGCGCAATCACACTGGCAAGTATTTTTATGTCTTATTGGAGGTCCTTGCTACGGTACTCGGATAGACGCCAGCTACCATTAGGCGTCCTTTCCACATTCACTATAATTTCGGCTTAATTTATCCACTCATGCACCATCCCCTCTCGACGAGTTGCACGTGTGATATATTTTTTTCTCTCGTATACTTCTCTTCTACCGTCCTCTTTACTATTCCAGATGATATTGACGTTGCATTTCTTTATCGAAAGCGCACATTTCTATTCTCGTTTGACGTAGAGTGCGAAATGTGAGACCACGATCTCTTCATATTTCCTCTCACATACCCTCTCACATCTCACATGCCGGCAGGTAGAGAGAGTGTGTGAAATGAAGAGATCGTGGTCTCATATTTAACACTCTAGTTTGACGTAAACATTTTAGATAATGTCGGACAGTGATAATGCCATTCATTCTCGGCTGAGAATAGATTCATAATTGATCCCAAAGGTATGAATACTCAATGTTGTTCTGTAGCATAGCTCAAAAAGCTGCTCTGAACAATGTGTATTTGCGATTTCAATCCTCTAGAAAGGAGTTATGAACGGTAGTGTGCACTAGGGATGCAAGTTCGGTTTTCGTATTACGATCCTCTCAGCAAGAGATCGGTAATACGGCTGATAAAGGAGAGAGAACCAGAGAAAAAGAGACGCCGAACGGGCAACCCTAGTGTGCACACTTGGACTTTCTCGAGGTTCTTCTAGGATGTGGAATGATAATTGCAGATTCACTTCTCGGATCTGCCTGACGATTGCATTTTCGAGATTTTCTCATTCTTGAACAGATAAAATCGTTCTAATCTTAAAATTTTTTATCAATACAATTTTTTTATTATGAAGCGTATCTTAAGACAAAATTCAGTACGTAACACACTTAGACAAGCACTATTCACAAAACGGATGAATCGTGTTAACTGCTTTTTTCAATCAATACTACCATACTATTCTTCTACAGGGACAATCTGGATCGCGTCGAGAGTGTGAGCACGAGAATGCGTCGAATCGCGGTCGACAAGTATTTCAATACCGTGAAAAGGAAGAAAACCAATCTTATCATTTGCCAGGTACTCTTCACTTATTCTCTCTTCACACTAACGACCGAAGAGCGCATACATTTACGCATCCCAACAATTTTCAAATTTACATAATTTCCTTGAACAATAACATGCTATTCCGTAATTACAATACTAAATTAGCTTGCGCCGTGCTAGAGAAAATGATAAATTCGATTATGCTCACCTTGCAGAACAACGGATCAGTAGCCGAGAATAACGAAATGAATTTGCAGGCAAATTTCGGCGTGTGCGCGTTCGGATTTCGTCCCAACGCGGCCGAACACAGCGTTGGCGCCTGTTTCTATGGCAATAACGCGGTTAACGGGAGAGCGATGGAGCAAACGCAGCGCACGCCTGTTGTGCGCGCAGCGACCAAAGTAAGCAAATACTCTGATATGACCTGATGTTTTTATTCATTTGTTTCTTTGTCGTACGCCATAATAATAAGAGTGCGACAAGAGGGCGCTGATGACGAGAGAGCATGGAGATCGAGAGTGCATTTCCCATCGTCTCTCGATTGCACTCTCTATTACCATGTTCTACTGGAAAAGGCCGTTTTAAAGAATCGCTCCGACAACTTAATTTTACAACATGTGAGTTCACTAATATCTAAACAATGTTTAAAAAACAATATTTCTCAATAAAAGTATTTTGTAGTAATTTAACTATTCTGTGAAGCGAATGGCGATCAAAATGAATATGTTTTCTATTTTTGTTCCGTTGCTTTCATTTGTTGCGTTTTGATTCGCACTATGTAAATAATGATTACAAGTTTTAAAACAAATTTCTTCCACAAAAATCTTACAGCTCTTCCTCGAAGCAGCTACGATTCCGCAGCTCATCGATGCTCTTCGCAATTTCGAAGCAAACATGTCAACAGTGATGCGCATCGGAGGTGGAGCTTTAAGCTTTTTTCACATTATTTTAAATCAGTTACGAGGGAGGTAACGGAATGCACAGTAATCGGCGGGTTACCACTGCTGAAAATACTTACGATTTAAGAGAGGTCTCACCAGAGATTGCAGGTGGATCGGAACAATTTTCAAAAATTATTTTTGATTTCGATCAAACTTTTATATTAGAGTACCCAACAGACGAGAATTCGATTTATCCTGGTCCCAGGTCCAAAACCGGCTTTTAGGAAATTTCCGGCTCCAAAACCGGAGTCATCATAACTTTCTTCATTTTCAAGCTACAATGCTCACAAGGGGCTCAAAAAATGCGGAAAAATATAGCGAATAAATTTTCTGTTGAAAATGAAGTGCGCAGAATGACAGAAAAAAAGTTATGGCAAAAAAAGTGTTTTTATAAGAGTGAAAAAATTCATAACAATTACATAGTTGGTGAAACTCATTAGTTTCTCTTCAGAATATGGAAGAGCAGTTCAAGTAGTATTATAATACATTTCCAGAAAAAATAAAAAGTGGGTCATTCAGACCCGAAAAATGGCGTCGAATGTGAAAAATCGGAAAATTTCGAGAAATCAGTTATTTCAAAATCACGCGTAATCCATTTTTTCTGAGGTTATTCAACCTTCATGAGTGCGCGAAAAATGATTTCAGCTCATTTCGCGTGTATATAAACCTGCCAAAATTGGAAAATCCCGGCCAGCTTTTGAAAGGACACATATGGATGAAATTTTCAAATTTATTTGGTTCATATGCGTGCGTTAAGAGCTGATATCATTTTTCGCGCACTCATGAAGGTTGAATAACCTCAGAAAAAATGGATTACGCGTGATTTTGAAATAACTGATTTCTCGAAATTTTCCGATTTTTCACTTTCGACGCTATTTTTCGGGTCTGAATGACCCCCCCTTTAATATTTTTTTTTTTTTTTTCTGGAAATTTATTATAATACTACTTGAACTGCTCTTCCATATTCTGAAGAGAAACTAATGAGTTTCACCAACTATGAAATTGTTATGAATTTTTTCACTCTTATAAAAACACTTTTTTTGCCATAACTTTTTTATGTCATTCTGCGTACTTCATTTTCAACAGAAAATTTATTCGCTATATTTTTCCGCATTTTTTGAGCCCCTTGTGAGCATTGTAGCTTGAAAATGAAGAAAGTTATGATGATTCCGGTTTTGGAGCCGGAAATTTCCTAAAAGCCGGTTTTGGACCTGGGACCAGGATAAATCGAATTCTCGTCTGTTGGGTACTCTAATATAAAAGTTTGATCGAAATCAAAAATAATTTTTGAAAATTGTTCCGAAAGGGGTTGTTTTCCTGCAATCTCTCGTGATACCTCTCTTAACAGAGGTATTCTGAGAGATGGCACCTGCGGCTTTACAAAGAAATCAAAATGGCCTGATTCGTCCGTAACTATGATCTTTGATCACCTCAATACAACAACTATTTCGCAATATTGTTTGGAGCCGTAAACTCGATGAGGCCTAAAAGCCGCTTCTCCAAAGATTGAAATTTCAAAAATATGTATTTTTTTAAAAGTTGTCGAAAAATCTCGTTCAAAAAAAAAAAAGAACCGTCATGACAAGACGAATAAAATATCTGTTGGAACTGAATGCGCTAAGTGAGGGTAATGTTATGAAAATTTCGAAAAATAAATTTTGAGATTCAAAAGCGAAAAATTCTGAAAAACTTTTCTATAAGTTTAAGCTATTTTACGACGGAATCTGATTCTAAATCAATTTTTACTCCTGGAGCCGCAAAATTGGAGAAATCGATAAAGGTATTTTTTCAGAAGCCTTAAAATTGAAAATGCCCTATGAAATGGTCACAAGTTGAAAAAATCGAGAAATAAAATTTCTCCCAGATAGCCACCAAACATTGCTTATGTTGATTTATGAACTTTATATTTAATTTGAAGAGGTTTCCAAACGATATTAACATTCTTAATGCTCACAAATGAACTTACGTTTCAACGGTTCAAATAGGTGTGGAATATTAACCTCCGAACGAAGTGTACGTGGCATATAGCCCCTGATTTCATAATCACTGTACATCCCAAGATGTTTGCAACTTATTTAAGACATTTTGGAAGTAAAAAATTTTCTCGATTTTTTCGACTTGTGACCATTTCATAGGGCATTTTCGACTTTAAACGAGGCTTCTGAAAAATATCTTTATCCATTTTTCCAATTTTGCGGCTCTAGGGGTAAAAATTGATTTAGAATCAGATTCCGTCGTAAAATAGCTTGAACTTATAGAAAAGTTTTTCAGATTTTTTCGTTTTTGTATCTCAAAATCTATTTTTCGAAATTTTCATAACATTACCCTCACTTAGCGCATTCAGTTCCAACAAATATATTATTCGTCCTGTCATGACGGTTCTTTTTCTTTTTTGAACGAGATTTTTCGACAACTTTAAAAAAAGATATATATTTTTGAAATTTCAATCTTTGGAGAACCGGCTTTTAGGCCTCATCAAGTTTACGGCTCCAAACAATATTGCGAAATAGTTGTTGTACTGAGGTGATCAAATGATCATAGATACGGAGGAATCAGGCCATTTTTATTTTTTTGTAAAGGAGTTTCTCGTTTTCATGCAATCTCTCAGAATACCTGTGTTAACACACGTCTTCTGATAGAACGTATGAGAACAGCACTTTGTCGTCACAAAAAATTCAAACTGCTTCGTCCCAGGCTAATTTCTGCACGTGAACAACTCTCAAGCATCTCGTTCGAAAAAAATGTTAGTATGATACATAAAAGTCATTATGTGCGAAAATACTGGTCCTGAGCGGTCGGATTTTCGAAAATTCATATCTCCGTTTAAAATGAAGTAATCGAGTATTTAAAAAAAGAATAATGACCGTCTTTGTGAGACGAATAAAACTTATGAACACTTTAAGGTGATATTTTAACGGTATTATGGGGAAAAAATTAAAAATGTGTTTTTCGATCTCGAAAATCGTCCGTCCTGAAAAAAAAATGCACTTGTTATCAACATTTCCTTAGCAGAATTGGATTCCCCATTCAATTCTACACCATATATTTTATTTGTAGCGAATTCGAGCTTTACCCCGGTTTTATTTAATTTTTCAAATGAACGATTTCTCAATTTTCCATGTTTTTCGAATCTGCCCTCCGCAAAGCTAGTTGCTCTTTCATAGCACAATTTAATACCATAATGTAGTGGCGTGTTAGTAAAGTATTATTAGTTGCTTGGAAGAGAATGTGAAGCGATATTTTATTCAAAAATGATTTTTAGACAAAAAATACATGTCGATTATAATGAAAATACATGTCGATTATAATTTTTTTTTTTCAATGTTCGAGGAATACGGATGGAGTAATAATACAATACAAACAGCATATCGAGGTCCGAATTTACAATAGAGATTCTGTAAGCTGTGAACAACTGTGAATAGAATCGTTCATTTTGTATTTGCTCTAAACTGAGCCCCTTTTTTGACATTTTCCCTAATTATTATTCACTTTCTCGTTTGCGTGCGAGACTTGAGATGAAAATGGCATCGATAATATAATGACGACTACCAAATCGTTTTATTTGAAGACCGGACGCTCTATAGTAAGTGCCATTTGGAATAGTTTGAGTACGATAGATGGGAAAAGTGAGGAAAAACATCTGCCACGTGAGAAATTTGATTGGAAATTGGATTCTCACTGTGAACTCGGACCACGATAAAATAGAAGTTAAAAAAATTACTCGAAATCGTTTCCGATGTTCGCGTCAGAGATATACGGCTTCAACGGATTTGTGAAGTGTTCCTCGAGATTGTCGACGAGATGTTTGTGGAGATCATCGTCAGTGTAGATGTGATTTTCTTCCGGAATGTCCACCTGCAAGTATTAAATATTTTTGTTGCGGTGTAAATCGCATTGTATTCGGTTAAATATTATGAAAGAAAAAAGAAAAATTAAACGGATATAACCTCTTCTTCGATGTATCCATCCTCTTCAGTGTACTCCACCGGAGCATGGCGATGTCCACGAGTTACAACCGTTGTTTTCTTCTCCTTTTTCTCTTTCGGAGGGGCAGCGAGAGTACGAATGAGGTTCCGAATCTGGTCGAGAGTCATCCTCTCTTCCGGTGCTATCGTCGTCTCCAACTTCATCAACATCTCTACTTCCTCCGCTCTCAGCTTGGAATTCTGCGCGACGGCAGTATCGAAGAGAGACTTGACGAAGGTGCGTGTTTTCGGTGGATACCGTCCGCCTTTCTTGCCCATCCGCAATGCCCATCCTTCCAACTCCACATCTTTTCCGGTCTGGAGGGCTTTGAGGGAATCAGAGAGAGGAGCGAGAGCAACAGCTGTTGAACGTCCTCCAAGTAGATTTGAACAATCCAAGGGAGTAGTCAAGCAGAGAGACCCTCTCTGGACGAACTTTGTGACTGCCGGAGTCGTGATGCCGAACCAGATTCGAATATCTAATGAAACTGGATCCGCCACGTCGGGCAGATGAAGACAGATTCTTGGGAACCAGTAAGGGGGGCTTGGGTTGACGAGAGATCATCATCAGCATCATCGACCTCGACGATGTCTCGAGTCGACTTGGTAGGGGGAGATACCAGAAATATCCGCCTAAACCTTCAGTGATGTTCCAGAGCTCCTCATCCTTCTTGTTCTTGTCGGCCCTCTTTCCACCATGTTTCGAAAAAGAAAAGCTGGCCTCCGTCGGTACGAGATTCGAGAACTCGGCTCCAACTCCAATTCCTCCGAAGCGCCATGCGCGCATTTTCTCTCCACTGAACTGGAAGTGTCCAAGTTCGGAAAAACGGTTGATTTTGCTAGTCGAAACACGCTTCTCATGGACAACACCCAGGTGCACTGACAATCCGTTGAGTAGTTTTCCGGTAGTTTGCCAGCTGGATGGGGGAAATGCGCCATCTGCCACTTCCGTTCTAGTCGGCAATGAGAACGTGAGAAACCAATGGAGGAGACAAGCAGTGTTAGGGACCGAGCGGAAAATTTAAAAAGTAACACACATTCCTTGGACAGTAATAACAGATTTAGAACGACAACTGACTACGAACTCTAATGCAGAAAACGAAAAATTCGAAAAAGAAACGAATAGATAAAATATCTAGTGGACTTAAGAATTCGATCGAACCCAGTTTCTGTTCAAGGCTTGCGAATAAGAGAACGGTTATGAAAATTAGCGAAAATATCAACAAAAAAGGCTCAGTTTCGAGCAATTACAAAGTGGCCGATTATGTTCACAGTTGTTTATAGCTTACGGAATCTCTATTGTAAATTCGGACGACGATATTCTCTTTGCATTTGTATTAGCGATCCGCCCATGAGCATCCAACATTGCACATTATAATCGATAAGTATTTTTTTTGTCTAAAAATCATTTTTGAATAAAATATCGCTTCACATTCTCTCCCAAGCAACTATTAATACTTTACTAACACGCCACTACATTATGGTATTAAATTGTGCTATGAAAGAGCAACTAGCTTTGCGGAGGGCAGATTCGAAAAACATGGAAAATTGAGAAATCGTTGCTAAGGAAGTGTCTACATGCCAAAATAAGCTTGGGAGGATGCAGTTTGAATTTATTGTAAAACGCCACCTGCGATCTGTCAGAAGACGTGTGTTAAGCGTGTATAAATATATATTTTTCAGATGTACTCGTTTCCCGCGACTGTGACCAACGTGACTGGAGACAGTAAGCGTTTGTTGATTTTCTAGTTGTCTCGCAGAATCAAGCAGATATATTCAAATTCCCTCTTCTCAACATCTCAAAAGTTTCACAATACTTTAGAGTAACGCTAACGCTACTTTCAGATGGAACCATCTGTTTTTGCTAAGCACAAGTTTTCAGATCTGATATTGCAGAATCGCGCCTGGCTACCTCGACACACAGCGATTTCCAATAGAGAACAGTCGAGTAATCGACCAATCGTTCGTCGAAGAATTTGCTAGAGACAGGAGCGACGTGCGACTTGTCGTTGATCCAACGCAACCATCGTGATTTACATAAATGGAAAAAAACATAATAAAGGATGCATACTGTAGTTGCACGACGTAAAATTCTGTTGCAGTGGCGTTTAATCAAAAATAATGGACTCATCTGCCGGACCGACAACAAGTGTCACAACGGACGGGGGGGGGTGACAATTCCGCAACCGACATTTCCGCAACGGCTTATAACTTTTCTCAAACTCGAGGAATCTGTATGAACTTTTTTTTCCCTCGTTAGTTATTTGCTCACCTCCATCGACTCGGCTTGTTGCTGTATTTTTCTGACCATTTTGAATTTTCTGCTAATTAGCCAAATTTTAATTAGCTAATTAGTTAATTTGTGGTTTTGAAAGCCCTCGTGATTCTGATCATGATAACACGATATGCAGATGTTTAGAGCAGTTTAAATCCTCGTTGCGGAAATGTCGCGTTGCGGAATTGTCACCCCCCCCCACAAGAACTACGTCGTGTTCACCATCGATAAGAAGGAGGACGGTTGCTATCTGTTCAGCGCCGGATTCAACAAGAATTGGCCCGGCCACGGCCACAAATTCGTCTTGCGCCCAATGCGATCCCTCACATGTTTTCAAGCTCCCAACAGAAAGGCTCTCGATTTGACATGCACTTTTTTCTCTCGTTCTCTGTCTATGTCAATATCTCATTCTTTTTCCCCAAACACAATCCTGTTGAGTGATGTGTTATGTTTCGTACCTTGTCTCGTATTCCTCTTCACATGATTCCAAACCGACAGACAGGGGTGAGGGCGAGAGAGTGTACAAAAGTGAGAGAGTCCCTCTCGATTTCACACGCTCTCTCACTCCAAAGGCCTTTCTGTAAGGTTGACCGGCCTGTAGAATGATGTGTCTTTACTTTGTCTCGTGTTCCTCTTTCGTTCTGGTGCGCGATGCAAGCGCGGTTATAAATCGTCGGGTACCAAGAAGATGCTTCCAATAAAATCAGTTCTCAATCGTCGTTTATAAATAATTGGGTGCATAGAAACGTTTATAATTTCTTGTTGTTAATATAATTGTGTTTATTCTGATTTAAAAAAAGTGGTTCCAGATGAATTCGGTCTATAATTAGTGGGTTCCTCTAAGAAGTTTTTAAAATACTTTGTCCTAAATCATTGTTCATTAATCGTAGTTCACAATCTTATGATTACAAAGTCATCGATCTCCAAAATTGCTCATATTATAAATCGTAGTTCGCCCCTCTGGCAGAGTTCGGCTGGAGAGTCCTGGCTGGAGACGCTTACTACTGTAGTAGGCGGGAACGCTACACCAAGATCGAATTTGAAAGGAACACGTTCTCCATATTATCCTTTCTTACAATTAGAGAAAGCTGTTCCATTCTCCTCCGTCGACGCACTCTCTCGTTTCAAAGCAAACGAAGCAACGCGTGAAAGTTTAGTAGAGTGAGTAAAGTTTAGTAGAGTGAGTAAAGTTTAGACAACCCTTTTCCTAGCAACTTTGCGCTCTGTCACTTTCTGATCAGCGAGAACTTCATCGTTTGTCATTGCCGTTACTAGACTTTGAAAGGTAACGATAAATAACAAAGCAACTAGTTGTGTAAGAGATTGGCGGAATTCTCATTTTCTTCGTTTATTCTCCGCGTCACCGGTCTCGCGGGTAGTTGTTTATTTCACCCGGCAACTAGTTGCGTAAGCGGCATCTTTAAAACAGAAGAGTGATGAAAATAGAAAATATAGTTATTCTTGTTAAACAAGTTTATTGAAATCAAGCCACCCATACGCAAATTATTAATGCCAATCTAATGGCAGGTCTACAATCTATCACATTTAGTCCACAAATATTCAATATTCAATATCATCGTCGTCTTCGTTTTTGGGATTGATCAAATTGATTTGCTGATCTCCTTCTTCTTCATCTTCATTCTCAGTGCTTGATTCCACATGGTGAAGAATGAGAGAGGAGAACTAATTATGGCCTCTCTCATGATTTTCATAAAAAAAAACTATTCAAAGATCATATGCTAAACAACTACCCGCGGAATTCTTAGCAACTACCCGCGTAATTCGCAAATACCCGCCAACCGCTCCGTTTTTGAAAATGAGACGGAATAAACGGGTAGTTGTTCCGCCTTTGAAAGTCAAGCCGTTACCCTCTACTTCTTGTCACAACTATTTAATCGATACTCAATTTAGATAATGCCGACGATATTACTGATCAGATGGAAAATTTAAAGATAGATGTTGAATTGGATCGAGCGGTAAGTGTTCTACCAAAATTGGAGGAACGATTTCTACTAGCAATAAATTATAACTTATGATATCATTGTACAGCCCAGCGAAACCTCCAGAAGTGGTCAGGGGCAATGTAAAGTGTGAAAATCGTAATAGACCCGTAGGTTTGAAAAATAGGTTTAAGCGATGCCGTTTGTTTGCAGCTATTTTTTTGTTAAACACGGAATCATAATTTCATTCCAGTTTTGAAGTAATTATATCTCTACAATTCAGATAATGCCGAGCGACGCCGCTGCACAATTAGAAAATGTAAAGATTGAAGCAAAAATGTACAAAGAGGTGTGCTGTTTAGTTTTTTGAAAGGTAATTCTGAGGAAACTTCTTTCCAGGATCGTCTCTCCGCTCTGCCTGATGATTGTATCTTCGAGGTGTTTTCATTTCTCGATCGGTAAGTCAAACACATAAAATATCAAAGGACAAAGTGGTTCAATTCTTTTCCGATTGTTTTCATATTAAACTGGCTTATTTTTTTGATTCCTAAAGACTATGCAGGTCCAGTAAACCCGAATAATCTCTCGACAAAAGAGTGAAATAAAAAAGGTGAATTAAGTATTACTCGCACTCTATGTACTCTTCCTACGTTCTATGTACAATACATCTTCCCTTCAGTAATGCACTGGATCGAATGGAGTGCGTCAGTTTGAGGATGAATCTTATCGCTGCCGATCAATACTTTGTTTCGGTCAAGCGGAGGAAGACCAATCTAACTATTAATCAGGCAATTTACCATAGTTTTATTCTCAGATCAACTGAATTCGTGTTATATTTGAATAGGCACACAAATACCCATTTCTTTTTTTAAAATATTTGTGCGTAAAAGAAACGAATTTGAAGACGAAGTTTGGTCACGGCTTCGCGCTGCGCCCGTTGAATCGGGAACTGCACCACTCGGGCTCCTACTTTATCAACGCTATCGATGACGGAGGATTCGCGGAGCAGCACATAAATCAGAAGGAGGGAAAGCCACCATCCAGCGTAAGTGCTAACCTGAATACACGAACATAGCAACAAAAATTTTTTTTAATGAGCAAGAAAAGTTCACACTTACTCATTTTAATCTTTAATCTTTAATCTTTAATCTTCATTTTCGAATTTTGTGGTAGTACAAAGAGTACCTATCATAATTAAAACATTTTAATGCATATAAACGACTGAATTCGCCTGAATAATGTTTGCAGGTATATAAAAAGATTTTACGGACAGAATATTTTTTTCTTAATTAGTCACCGAAAGTAATGAGTATGTAAATAGTGTATTGACGGTATAAAAACTTTACGAAATATATGAAATGTAGGTTAGTGGGTGATGATTGCCTGCTAATGAGCAATTATCTACAGTCGCGCCGGAAAGTATTCGTACACTTTGTTTTTCTTGTGTAACTTTCGCAGTAGTTGAGCAATTAACCTGAAAAATTTATTGGAGCTAGCAAATCCATTTCCTAATCGGATGCTTATATTGCGGTGTTTGGAGCCAATCGTCTGGATAACATAGTGCTGACGCAACTAAACATCACTTTTTTGAAAAAGTAACTCTCGGAGGAAAAAAATCTCCTACGTGCCAGTTTAACAGAAGTTGTAGATCTACCCATTGACTACCCAGGAAAAAAATTTCAAGATGCTGCGATTTTTCTCCTTTGCAGCAACCTTGCTGCAAAATTGAGGCTGCAAACTCATAACTCGGCTCCCAGATAAGCTAGAGACCCGTTCTAGTGTTCAAAATGATCCATTTGGTGAGCCCAGACATCTCTCAAAGTTTGGTGAAGATTGCACATCATTTGCCCTCAGGGCTCAAAAAAGTCACTTTTTTGCATACCCCAACTTTGAGGGTGCTCAACTCGAAGGCTGAAGTTTCTAAAAATATGGTTCCTGTGCACGAACGACCCAAAACCATCTAAGAATCGATGCCCGACTTTTTGTAGCATCAGCATTTTTTTCCTGCATGGCGCGATCGCATCCCTGGCGCGCGCTGGTTTCGAAATGTATCGTCTCTCCCTTTGCATAATCTCGCCCCGCCTCGTTTCCGAACACCAGCGCGCGCCAGGGATGCGATCGCGCCATAAAGGAAAAAACTCTGATGCTACAAAAAGTTGGGCATCGATTCTTGGATGGTTTTGGGTCGTTCCTACACAGGAACCATATTTTTAGAAAATTCACCCTTTGAGTTGAGCACCCTCAAAGTTGGGGTATGCAAAAAAGCGACTTTTTTGAGCCCTGAGGGCAAATGATGTGCAATCTTCACCAAACTTTGAGAGATGTCTGGGCTCACCATACGGATCATTTTGAGCCCAAGAACGGGTCCCTAGCTTGTCTGGGAGCCGAGTTATGAGTTTGCAGCCTCATTTTTGCAGCAAGGTTGCTGCAAAGGAGAAACATCGCAGCATCTTGAAATTTTTTTTCTGGGTAGTCAATGGGTAGATCTACCACTTCTGTTAAACTGGCACGTAGGAGATTTTTTTCCTCCGAGAGTTACTTTTTCAAAAAAAGTGATGTTTAGTTGCGTCAGCACTATGCAATCCAGACGACTGGCTCCAAACACCGCAATATAAGCGTCCGATTAGGAAATGGATTGGCTAGCTCCAATAAATTTTTCAAGTTAATTGCTCAACTACTGCGAAAGTTACACAAGAAAAACAAAGTGTACGAATACTTTCCGGCGCGACTGTAGCGTAAGAATAATCGAGATAATTGCAATGCGAAAAGAGAATAAACGAGACCAGATTTCAGGGAGGATGCTTTAACAAATCATTTTCAGACCGGCCCTGCACATGACCCGCTGGCTCCCTTGCACGATAGCATTCCTTCGCCTCTCTTTGCAGCGCTGGCGAAACTGTTAACTAAAAATGCTTCCACCGATTTGCAGCTCCTGAATGCGAGCACATATTCATTGCCATTACTATTTACGCTTGGTGACAATTCTGTTTGATGTCGACATCTAGAAAGCTTCAGTTTTGTGGATAACGCGCTAATATCGCCTTTACGAGAGTCGCGCAACTTCTCGAATTGAAAGTTCAACTTCAATTCCCGCATTTGGGTATCTCGGCCACTAGACGAGCTAGGAAAACTTTGTATGAGGTGTAAAACAATTTTACTCTTCAAGGAAATCAACTTTTGAGATCACTAACTGTTCTAGAAGCTGAGATACCTAAGTGAAGGAATTCAAATTTGAAGTTTCCACCTGTGAAATGTGCGCATCATTATTTATGATATTAGAGATAAACCTCTTCTTACATGTTATGCTGCTTGGTTACGCGTAACCATTGTCGTCTTTCACAGAAGTTGGGATTTATTTTGTTTAATAGCAAAAGTATCCAGATGTTTCTGGAGGCGTCCACCATTCCTCCTCTGCTCGAAGCCCTTCATCACTTCACCGGAAAGACTATGAGAATTAATAATGTGTGCATGTCACGCGATTGCGATCGTCGAGAGTGGAAATTGTTCGTGCATTATTTATATCATTTTTTTAAATATAAATATTTTACATAAAATAACTACATTTATATATTTTTTTAAATTTAAAAAAAATGCATTCAGGATTGCCGAGTTTTTCCTGCTAATGAAGCCGAACATCATTCGCACTTACAAATTCGACATTGAAAGGAGCGGGGTTATCGATCAACGTTTCCTGGAGGAATTTGCGAGAGGAAGAAGCAATGTATCCATAATCCTAAGCAGACTTGACGCCGATGAGGTGAGTGATACGAAAGCTGGCTTGACGCCGATGAGGTGAGTGATACGAAAGCTGGCTTGACACCGATGAGGTGAGTGATACGAAAGCTGGCTTGACGCTGATGAGGTGAGTGATACGAAAGCTGGCTTGACGCCGATGAGGTGAGTGATACGAAAGCTGGCTTGACGCCGAGCAAAGAAGGATAAAGAAGAAAAAAGTTGCCTGAAATCCATCCAAATGTTTCTCCCCACACCGTACCGACCTACGAAAATGGTGGAACGATATTTCAATTTGAAAACTGAATAAATAGTGATGTTATCATAGATGCATTCATTTTTCACTCCTTTTCGAATGGTTTTCCCAAATTCCGCATTTAAAAAAATGCATTTTACAGTACATTGTAAATTCCAAATTATTGAACACAGGCAAAACTCATTCCGAATTTGTTCCTGCATTCCCCTTTCAATTCTTGCAGGATGGTCCTCTCCTTTTCCCTACCCGTGGATTCATGCCGTTTTTTAACAATTTCACACAACTCTACATGCATTCCCTGATGCTGGAAGCGGAATGGTTGCTCGATGCGATCCTCGTGAATATATTTATGATATTTTTATGCTTATACAAATTAGTCTAGACTAACAAAGTTTGTTTACCGTATAATCGTTGTTATGCAATTCTACTCGATCTGTGCTCGGCCAGGTCGAGCTCTAACCTAATAGATCCCCTCTACATCCCGTACCATCATTTGGAACAGCTAACTTGCATTTTATGGGTTTGTTGTCCTTTTAATCGATTGATAATTATTCAGTATCGGCTAGATCAAACGGAGGACGAAATGGAGGTGGACTGGTGGATTGGTGCGACGTCGCCCATCACAGATGACCTCATCAGCGCCTTTCGCTCATCTAATGTGGAGGCCAGTTTTTTATACCTAGCCTCGAATGCCCGTTATCTATAAATTGCATGATAATCTTATTATTATTATTATTATCATCATAGTTGTATACGTAGTATACGGCGAAATCTCGAGTGTAACCACGCAAAACCGGGGCAATGCGGAATGAATAGAAGTGAACAAGTCGAAATAAACGAATTAATAATAAGAAAAAATTGAAATTTAATTGAAGTGCTTACAGTGGAAACTGACTGCGACTTCTGGACGCATCTACCGTACCGACAACAAGAATTAAGTTGTGTTCAATATGAGAAAGAAGGAGGGCAAGGACCGCTATCTGTTCAGTTCCGGTTTCTTCAAGAATTGGCCCGGCAATGATCATAAATTCGAATTGCGCCCATTCTGACTCCTCATTTCCCCGCAAACCCACAGAATAGTAGTGTTGTTAGATCGAATAATGATATTGGCGAAAGCAAAGGTTATTCGCGAATAATTGATTGTTATTCGCGTACAACGAATTTTCATTTGAGAATTGAATTATTTTATCTAACAACACTACTGAATTGGGTCACGGAGAGAGGGAGCGAGTGAAAGTGAGAGAACGGCATTCGATTACACACGCTATATCACTCAAAAACTTTACTGTGGGATGGTATGTTTTGTTTCATAACTTATTATCATAAAGTAATTCATTAATAAGGTGTATAAAGGATTTGTGGAGTATAATACAATTATCTAGAACAAAGGAGAATACAATTATTATCTATTGACGCTCATCAGATTACTAATGAAAAAAAACTAATGAAAGGGACAAGGAACGAGGTAGTGCGGCAAATAATTACTTTACAAAATCAGCATAAAAATATCATAAATATAAACTGAATCACCATTATATTTAAAAAAAATGATATAAATAATGCACGAACAATTTCCACTCTCGACGAAAGCTCGTGGTATTTCAGTCTCTAGGCAATCGTATCTATTTCTCGCATTGACACAATCATACATGTTGCCGAATGTCGAAATGTGTATAATCCGATTCATCCTATTCGATTGTATTCGAAAAGTGGCACCACGGTTTTTAATTTCACACTTTCCTCACGCACGGCCCAGCACGGGCATTGCACCGAGCACTAAGCAAAAGGAGCAGTTACTCTATGGGAATGCACTGTTCAAGGAGACAGTGAGCGAACTGAAGTATACCCGCCTTCCCTCTGGCAAGTAGTTCCATTTCTCAGGGTCAAGTCCTGTCCACGGTACTTGGAATGGACGCCAGATCTGCAGATATTGTTAGGCGTCCATTTAATCTTCAGAGGCATCATTGGGGATTTATCTTATTCACCTATGCGCCTATTCCCTCTCGACGATTTGCTTTTTGATTGAAGCTATTTCTCTTTTCCCATGGTCTCCATTATTAGAGATTACATTGTCGTTGAAATTCTTTTTCCAATTCTTGTCGAACAAAACACGTTTTAGATGATGTCGGACAGTGACAACGCTTCTTGTTTGAGAATTGAAGAAGAGTTGATCCCAGCAGAGGTATGTTAACTCAAACTTCACCTCCTTAATCTCTACTTTCACGATTCGACTCCTTAAAAACGGAGTTATGAACGAGGTAGTGTGCACATTGTCTCGCACGTGGACGTTGTCGAGGCTCGTTTATGATGTGGAATAGACTTTGAAAGTAACGATCTAACTAGTCCCTTTTCTCCACACACTAATCGCACTCTTTCTCGCAAAATCGGTCGATTTCGAAATTATGCAACGTTACTTTTCAAAGTCCTATGTGGAATGAGTGAGATCATTACAGGATCAATTCTCGAATTTGCCCGACGATTGTATTTTTGAGATTTTCTCATTCTTGAACAGGTAAACTCGTTCATATCTTACTCTTTTTATCAATAATTTTTTTGTTGTTATGAAATGTATCTAAAGATAAATTCAGTACGTAACACACTTAGACAAGCACTATACACAAAACGGATGAATCGTACTAACAGCTTTTTTCTTCAATCAATACTACCATAATATTCTTCTGCAGGGACAATCTGGATCGCGTCGAGAGCGTTAGTAAGAGAATGCGTCGAATCGCGGCCGACAAGTATTTTGAAACAGTGAAAAGGAGGAAAAGTAATCTTATAATTTGTCAGGTACTCTCAACTTATTCACTATTTACACTATCGGTCGAAGGCAACCAAAACTTTCTTCTCATCTCCATATTAGGAAAAACAATTTACCAGACCTAAATAAAATCTAATGCTATTCCGCGGAATTTCACATTTGATCATTATCATCAAGAGGGACGTATCAATTTAAAATGTTGCTAAGTTCTGGAAATGGCGAAACAAAATTGCAGTCTGAAAACGGGTTGTGCGCGTTTGGATTTCGTCCGATCGCGGGAGAACACAGCATTGGCGCCTGCTTTTATCGCTCCAACACTGAGAGCGGACAAGCGATCGAGATCTTGCAGCGCCGACCCGCAGTGAGCAGTGGCCATGTAAGAAATACCATTACAATTTTAAAATGAAACGCTCGTAACATGGACTACTGGTGTATGTAGATACTCTCTTTCCATACCTCGGCGTGTCTCTTGTTTTGTCATGCACTCTCGCCATTCATTTATGCGTTTGAATGTTTAGCACGGATTAGCTACGGAAGGTTATATTATTTTGGGCGAGTGTTTGTGAACTCGTAATATTACAAATTCACAAACACTTGTACAAATATGACAGGAATCGGGATAGACTCGAGCATGCCCGGGACATAGAAATTCATGTTTTTCTAATTTGGCTGAAAACATAGCACAAGGTACTACAAACATCCCTCTATCGAATAGCGTTTTCAGATTTTTTAAAAAAAAATTCGTTTTCGCGTGAAACACAAATGAACCTGGTGAGTCGGGAACTTTTTCGAGAAATAGTAAAGTTTGAAAAATCATAAATATCGTCAAAGTGAAAATAAAAATCCACTGTTTGGTGTGTTAGATAGATACATGACTCAGCTTGTTTACCAACAACTCGGCGTCATTCCTGGATGATGCACCGATGCGGGGCGGTTGCTTTTGTGAAAACTCATGTAATTTTCTCAAAAGTCAATTGGGCTCGATGCCTCAGTAGGCGCTCTTACGAGTGTTGTGAGTAGTAACTACGGTTATAAAATTAGAGAAATCGGGCCATGCGTTGTAATTGCGGGCGCGATTATGTGAGGTTGGTCAAACACAACTAATAGTAGTGAGCCTAAATTCCAGCTCGTTTACGGTGAAAATAATCGAAAATTATCCAAAAACAATATTCGCGTTGTTTAAGACAAATTTTTACAGCCACTTTTTGGAAGAAAAAAATTGAAAATTTTCAGACTCGAATTTTTATTTTATTGAATATCGTTTATTTCGAAGTCCTACTAAGTCGTATCTATCAGTAAATTAATAGATATGATTGCGAGAGGGAGATGTGTCCGTGTGTCGTTGAGAATTTTTATAATATCATGTTTTTTCAAATTCAAAATGGTATATTTTAAAACTCGCCTTACAGAGCTTCTTTGTTCCCCAATACTCCTCGAACAGTTTCATTATTATGCATGGAACATTTCCCCTTTTGAAAGCTAAGAGCTATCATTTCAAAGAAAGAAGCTACACCGACTAGAAAATGAAGTGTCTGATGAACGACGCACGCTCTGACTTCTCTGGCACTCTCTCAATTCTGCCTGCTCTCTCGCCCTGGTTCGAGACCCGGGCACAGTACGAATCTTTTGCCCGTTATCAGTGGAATTCGATTATCTTAAATTTAGCATTAAACTGTTTATTAGGATTTAGTATAGTACTGGCAAAAGATTCGTACTGTGCCCGGGTCTCGAACCAGGGCGAGAGAGCAGGCAGAATGGAGAGAGTGCCAGAGAAGTCAGAGCGTGCGTCGTTCATCAGACACTTCATTTTCTAGTCGGTGTAGCTTCTTTCTTTGAAATGATAGCTCTTAGCTTTCAAAAGGGGAAATGTTCCATGCATAATAATGAAACTGTTCGAGGAGTATTGGGGAACAAAGAAGCTCTGTAAGGCGAGTTTTAAAATATACCATTTTGAATTTGAAAAAAACATGATATTATAAAAATTCTCAACGACACACGGACACATCTCCCTCTCGCAATCATATCTATTAATTTACTGATAGATACGACTTAGTAGGACTTCGAAATAAACGATATTCAATAAAATAAAAATTCGAGTCTGAAAATTTTCAATTTTTTTTCTGACAAAAAGTGGCTGTAAAAATTTGTCTTAAACAACGCGAATATTGTTTTTGGATAATTTTCGATTATTTTCACCGTAAACGAGCTGGAATTTAGGCTCACTATTAGTTGTGTTTGACCAACCTCACATAATCGCGCCCGCAATTACAACGCATGGCCCGATTTCTCTAATTTTATAACCGTAGTTACTACTCACAACACTCGTAAGAGCGCCTACTGAGGCATCGAGCCCAATTGACTTTTGAGAAAATTACATGAGTTTTCACAAAAGCAACTGCCCCGCATCGGTGCATCATCCAGGAATGATGCCGAGTTGTTGGTAAACAAGCTGAGTCATGTATCTATCTAACACACCAACCCATGGATTTTTATTTTCACTTTGACGATATTTATGATTTTTCAAACTTTACTATTTCTCGAAAAAGTTCCCGACTCACCAGGTTCATTTGTGTTTCACGCGAAAACGAATTTTTTTTTAAAAAATCTGAAAACGCTATTCGATAGAGGGATGTTTGTAGTACCTTGTGCTATGTTTTCAGCCAAATTAGAAAAACATGAATTTCTATGTCCCGGCCATGGCCGATGAGCTCGAGTCTCTCGCGATTCCTCTCATATAATAAGACGTTTCGCGGGCGAGTCACACTCTCCATGTGCCATGCTCTCTAAGCAGCAGACCACAGCAAGGAAAGTGGGAGACTCTTTGTACAGTAGGTATTTTACACAGGCATTCCCTGCAGATCACTCTAGCAACAAAGTCACAAAGAGCGTGAGGGGGACAACACAGTGTAAAAGTTATACGTAGTTTTGCCTATAAAGTATAGTTTTCCAGCAGAAACAGGTGGCTACCTCGACTCCGAGAGAACCTTGGATCACTCGTACCGATAGCATTCCGACTCTTCTATTTTCTAAACTCGAAAAGGCCGTTTTAAAGAATCGCCCGAAGAACATTCTTCTGCATAACGTTAGTTATTACTATTGTTATCATAATTGTTTATCCCACCAGGATAGAATGCAAGACATTTCACCGTGATGAGGGTATGTAACGGATGCCCGTCGACGTTTTCGTACACATAGCGCGAATTCTCCAGCTTTCCTTACTCTACAGATGTTGTCTCCTGCTGAGAGAGCATGTGAAATGGAGAGATAGTTAAATCACTTCTCCTGATAATTGGAGATGTGAACACTCCAGAGTAAGGAAAGCTGGAGACTTCGCCCTCTGGGTATCAGTTTGTGGAATTGCAGCAAGTAGAAATTGTAATTCGTTTAATTCACGTAAGGAATTTTGAAATATAATCTGCTCCCTTTTTGTGCCTTTTTCTACGCGTTTCCGTGAATTTAATTATATATTATATAAAAATGAAAATCGTAAAGCTCTTCCTCGAGGCGGCCACTATTCCGCCGCTAATCGAGGCCCTTCGCAAATTCGAGGGGAACATGTCAACAGAGATGCTGATCGCAGGTGTGTTATTTAAACGCCTTTTATATATATTTTTTCCTAAACCTACCTTCTCGCACATTCTCATGATATTCGTCGAGTAGTTAGAATGCTGAATCATAGCAATACGAGTACATGAAGGGTTGGATCAGATTTTATCGGGTCAGACGCGTTTCGGGCACTAGGCCCATCATCAGTGACAAATTACCTCAAACTAGGGAAATAAAGATATTCGTCGTGCGTAACACAACTGTTTTTCCGGTTACTCATACATTCTTAAGAGACGTGATCGGTAAGACTCGACCATATTCGACCATGCCCGGACACGTTGAGCTAGCAATGAGAGCGAGTGGTCCATACTCGAGTATATGGAGTACCTCAAGCCCGCATTGCACAAAACGACCCTTACTTCCTGGTACTACCTCTGGGCTAGGAGAAATATAAATTTCAGTGAAAAAATGATGAAAAATAAAAATTTCTCAACTTGTGAAGATAGACTCACATATTCATTTGCGTTATGTTTGGGGTGCCCAGATGTTGTAAAACCCATTTTCAAATTGATTTTCGGCTAGTTCAGAATATGATTTTCTGATTCAAAATTTCATGTTTTCGAAGGAAGTCGGCACTTTTTGGAGTTTTTGCACAACATATCCATATAGGTAATGTACCTCGACATAATATGTATCCATATCGCTCATTTCGGGGGAGTTCCCGAGATGACGTTTTTCAGAAAAAAATTTCAAATTTTGAGACTCGTGATGACCATAACGAACTTTGACATTAAATTTTAAATTTTCAGTCCCAATTTCGCACTTTATGCACAGAATAATATTAGAAATATGTAATAAGACTTTTCTAAGCTGTTTACATGGCGTATTTTTAGGTTTTTGACTTCTTACTTTTTGAAAGTACCGCCACTGTTTCAACCCTTAGTTCTCCGGATTCATATCCCATCCATCTTAACACCCAGGTGTATTTCGTGATTGTGGATAAGCACAAGTTGTTTAAAACTCATTAACAAATAATTTTTCTCTTGACAGGTTTATTAGATTTTGATAATTTGAACTCGCAAAAAATCAAAAAATGAAAATTCATGAAAATTTCAGCAAAAACGATAAATTATGAAATTATCAATAGCTCTAACAGCAAAAGCTTTCATATTCTAGTTTTACTATAGCTATTGAAGAAATTGAAAAATATTTCATCGATTTTGAAGAAAATATTTTTTGACCAAAAACCATGAACCATGGTCGAAAAAGCTGCAAATTATTTTTCGCTTATCTCCTCTTCCGTTAGGACTCTGATATCCAATCATGGTTTGTGTTGTTCCTACATTGTCAATTGTCATGTTAGATAATCCAAATCTACAATTAATTCAAAAAAAATTTCTTCATATTTTTATACGAGATCAAATTATCAAAATCTAATAAACCTGTCAAGAGAAAAATTATTTGTTAATGAGTTTTAAACAACTTGTGCTTATCCACAATCACGAAATACACCTGGGTGTTAAGATGGATGGGATATGAATCCGGAGAACTAAGGGTTGAAACAGTGGCGGTACTTTCAAAAAGTAAGAAGTCAAAAACCTAAAAATACGCCATGTAAACAGCTTAGAAAAGTCTTATTACATATTTCTAATATTATTCTGTGCATAAAGTGCGAAATTGGGACTGAAAATTTAAAATTTAATGTCAAAGTTCGTTATGGTCATCACGAGTCTCAAAATTTGAAATTTTTTTCTGAAAAACGTCATCTCGGGAACTCCCCCGAAATGAGCGATATGGATACATATTATGTCGAGGTACATTACCTATATGGATATGTTGTGCAAAAACTCCAAAAAGTGCCGACTTCCTTCGAAAACATGAAATTTTGAATCAGAAAATCATATTCTGAACTAGCCGAAAATCAATTTGAAAATGGGTTTTACAACATCTGGGCACCCCAAACATAACGCAAATGAATATGTGAGTCTATCTTCACAAGTTGAGAAATTTTTATTTTTCATCATTTTTTCACTGAAATTTATATTTCTCCTAGCCCAGAGGTAGTACCAGGAAATAAGGGTCGTTTTGTGCAATGCGGGCTTGAGGTACTCCATATACTCGAGTATGGACCCCTCGCTCTCATTGCTAGCTCAACGTGTCCGGGGGGTGGTCGAATCTTACCGATCCCCTCTCTTAAGCGTAACTAAATATATTAAACCCTGAAACGAGTTATCGTGAATACAACAAGTGAATAATACCAGCCCATCTGATCACGAGTGATGTTTAGGGATGCCAAATGAAGAGCTCAGTGAATTGGTTTATCATCCATAAAACTTCTATACTCCGACCAATTCTCCAACTTAATGTTTTAATCTGTTCTGGGCATCAATACGAAACTTTTGAAACTAAGTATGGGATGATTGCGCATGAGGATAGTTTTTGAGAACTGTTAAACACGAAAATCACGAAAAATCGCAGGCTCTTCATGAAGAGTCGTTTATAAACCTGAAGAACGTAGCTCTTTTCCCAAGATCAAAAGTAATAAATGTTACTAATAAGATTCTAGAATGATTGGAATCAACTCTTCACATGTTTTCATACCTCATTTGCATACTATAGCGATTTTACGCGAGACAAAATTTGTAAAATTGCTTTTCATTTGGCATCCCTATTAATGTTACATAGATGAAATACAATATTCAATATTAACATCATTTTTCAGATGTTATCGTGTCCCGCGACTGCGATCAACGCGAATTGAGACTGTAAGCGTTAATTGATTGTATATTTGTTTTCTTTTTCCACGCTCATCAGATCAGGGAGACCCAAATTCCCACTTCTCAACAACTAAAGTAGCACTTTCACAACAGTTGAGAGTGTAAACGTTAATATTTGTTGATCAACACTTTGCCTATCGTAACTCTGCCCCGAGTGAATTTTCTAAGATTGTTAAGCACAAGATGTCACTCATGTTATTATAGATTCGATATTCCAGGCTCGCCAATTTTGTGCTACGCATGAGGCCTGGCTACGTCGCCACGCAGCGATTTGCGATCGAGAACAGTGGAGTATTCGACCAATCGTTCATCGAAGAATTTGCTAGAGACAGGCGCGATGTGCGACTAGTTATTGAACCAACACAACTGTCCGGTGACGAGGTACGAGTTGTGCATCATTTTATCTAGGAAGCGAGACTCGGGAGGGAAAGACTCTGCTGAAAGTTTTCACTTGGAAAACTACCAGGACTGTATTTGCTCAGAATTAAAACAAAACGTTTAAAAATGTTTTAGTAAATATATTATATAGATACAGTGTATCTTCTATTTGTTGTCAGGCAGAACATCGCTTCTTTCCGAGCCGGGAAATCATTCCTAGTATTTCCCGGTTCACTAAACTGCGGTTGAATTCTATGACGCTCAAGACTGAATGGTTGCTGAAAGCAATATTGGTATTCTACATTATTTATATTTTTCTAAATATCGTCTCTTTTTTTCTTTTGTTAGTTAAGAATTTAGAGCAATCTTTCGGATGAGGAACCTTGAAAAAAAAGGCGAAAAAGGAAACTTTTTTCAGCCTTATAAAAATAAACATTAGATCCATTTATTTTTTTTTAAAATGTGATATATTTTGAAAATGAACATTCCGTTTATTCAGGATCAGTTGGCTGTTAAGATAGTCTACGAAATTGATTGGGAACTTAGTATCACTAAACCGTTTACGGAAGAGCTTCTATGGGATAACTTCCGACCAGACGTGCACGTAAGCTGTTATAAATTGGGCGAAAATGAATGCTTCAGTACATTCAAAAACCGGCAGCCCAAATACCATTTTTACTAAGACGCATCTTCGTGTAAAATAAAACTTACTTTCCAATGAACGTGCTAGTACTCTCCAATAGCTACCTAGCCAATTTAATGAGTGTAGCAGGTAGAACCTACGATACTCACTAAATAGGCACACATATCATGCAAAATGTCGTGGTGTTACCGTGTTTGAGGATAAAACTTTTGTGGGTCTAAATCAATATTTATTTTTTGCAGTGGTATTTGAATGAGAAGTCGGGACTGTTCGTCAATTCGGAGACCCGTAATTATGTTGTTTTCGAAACAAGCAAGCTCGGAAGCAGTGAAGTTTACCGCATCAGGACTAGTTTCTACATTAATTATGTGAACAACGTTGCACGTGTGTTGCGGAAACTATGAATACGTTTATTGAAAAGTCGCAAACATTCAAATCATAATTAGGTTGTGATATTTTTTCCTTTTGAAGGCATTACATTACACGTTTGCATATAGTCCATTGTTTCCTTATAATCATTTTAATTTTTCTTCAATCCTGTGGTCGTGGTGAAACGTTTATAAAGAAGTTTGAAAACGGTGTCGCATTTTTTCGGTTTGTACGGTTTACTTAAGAGACCCTCCACGAGAGAATGGGAGAAATCAGTAGAGGTCTCGGATGGGCGAAAATTCAACCTACCCTAAAACTTTTTTCTTGCAATGAGGGTCACGAGTGCTGATCGCGAGCACATAGCTTTGAGCTTGAAAAAAATTTTGGAGGTCAAAATTTTTTTTTAGAAATTTTGACCCTTTTTTTGACCCAAAAATAAAGTTTCGCCCTGACTAGTGAGAAGTAGTTAATAATACGTAACTTTGCATGCTGGTTTCGAATTTTCTATTTAGAACTCATGAAATGTGACCCCAAAAAAGATATAGTCGAAAAGTAACTTTTTAAAGCATAAAATGAAAATATCGTATTCTCAAAAAAATCTCTCGGAGTTTTCACTATGATTTTCAAAATCTACGTGAAAAGTTGGTATTATGATAATTTTTTTAGAATTTTAAAAACACATATATGTAGTCGTTCGCTTAACGATCTACAAGGACTCGTACGACAGGTCTTCTGAGAGATTGCAGGAATCCGACCCTTCCCGCGCACAGATGCCAAAAGTTTGTTCGATAATAATGAGATAATTATCATAGATACACTTTTGGACGGAGATAATTAATATATGGTTCATTTGGCCCAGAACCGGGTTTTAGCAAATTTGCGGCTCTAGAACCGGCTCTGACGTATCTCTGCTCAAAATGGTGCTAGAGCGCTCAGGTTGGGCTTAAAATTCGTAGAAAAATATTTTAAACAACTTTACTGTTGAACATGTTATCGCATCTCTTGTTTTTCAGGTTCTGGGCCAAATGAACCATATATTAATTATCTCCGTCCAAAAGTGTATCTATGATAATTATCTCATTATTATCGAACAAACTTTTGGCATCTGTGCGCGGGAAGGGTCGGATTCCTGCAATCTCTCAGAAGACCTGTCGTAAGAGTCCTTGTAGATCGTTAAGCGAACGACTACATATATGTGTTTTTAAAATTCTAAAAAAATTATCATAATACCAACTTTTCACGTAGATTTTGAAAATCATAGTGAAAACTCCGAGAGATTTTTTTGAGAATACGATATTTTCATTTTATGCTTTAAAAAGTTACTTTTCGACTATATCTTTTTTGGGGTCACATTTCATGAGTTCTAAATAGAAAATTCGAAACCAGCATGCAAAGTTACGTATTATTAACTACTTCTCACAAGTCAGGGCGAAACTTTATTTTTGGGTCAAAAAAAGGGTCAAAATTTCTAAAAAAAAATTTTGACCTCCAAAATTTTTTTCAAGCTCAAAGCTATGTGCTCGCGATCAGCACTCGTGACCCTCATTGCAAGAAAAAAGTTTTAGGGTAGGTTGAATTTTCGCCCATCCGAGACTCTTCCCACTCTCTGGTGGAGGGTCTCTTAAATTGACAGGGATGAAATATCGACGTCCGAAGGTGCAACGAGACATTGTGTGTGCCGTAAAATGAATACCGTGAGAACAGTAAATTATGACTCATTACCCCACTCCTTGTTATATTTGCCTCTGATGAATCCCAATGACAAATATCATCGCAATGCCATTCCGTGATTCACAACTAACAACCAAAACAATCATACACACTAAAAGATGCTTGTAATCCAAGCAGAATCAGCCGTCCGGCAGACAGATAGCTGGTTCCATGTGCAATTGAAGCTCAATTTATGTTGGGGAATGTTAATTGCTGCAAAGAGTGCGGGCTTATTCCGTTCCAAAAAGGCACATGAGCGCTCGAAAAAGTTGCTTTCGTGCCGTAATGCTGAATACAGTCGTCACTCGTCCTCCAAGACGTCACCATTAGAGTGCAAAAAGGAAAACCACGCCCTCCTAATTTCACACACTCTCTCGACCGGTCGGTAAGTAAGAGAGTGTGCGAAATGAACATACCGTTGTCTCACATTTCGCACTCTAGACACCATACTTTGTGCTCTGTTAGGAGTGACTGTAGGGAAGTTGGCTATAAATGGGGAAGAGATATGCGGTGGTGTGGGGTACAATAGAGTTGCGCGACTCACGCCCGCCGCGACAACGATAAGGCTTGTAGCATTGGGAATGGTACCAAATAAAAATTGATAACTCGAGCAGATGACTAATTATTGTGAACAATAGATAACAATGCTCCCCCAATTGAGCTATTTGTAAAATCAGCATCGGTCTTTCTTATTTTTCCATTTCTTTTTGTTATTTCACACCTGATATTTTGACGTACCTCTTTTTAACACCTGATATTTTGACGTACCTCTATGATTACGGGGGGGGGGTGACAATTCCGCAACGCGACATTTCCGCAACGAGGTTTTTAACTGCTCTAAACCTATCTGCATATCTCCACCAAAGTGTTATCATGATCAGAATCACGAGGGCTTTCAAACCCACAAATCAACTAATGAGCTAATTAAAATTTGGCTAATTAGCAGAAAATTCAAAATGGTCAGAAAAATACAGCAACAAGCCGAATCGATGGAGGTGAGCAAATAACTAACAGGGGAAAAAAGTTCATAAAAATTCCTGGAGTTTGAGAAAAGTTATAAGCCGTTGCGGAAATGTCGATTGCGGAATTGTCACCCCCCATGATTACAGTTTTTCGATAAAAGTTCAATTTTAGAATGATCGTTACTGATGCTGGTAGCATCAAGCAGTGAGCTTTTTTGTCAATTTAATTATCTTATTTATTATAATACGATCAGAGTTTCTATCTCATTAAGTACTGAAAAAGTAGCAAATATAAAAAAATGAAAAATATCAAATTTCGAGGATCAATTTTCGGATGAATTTTCAGATGCCCTGGTTGATTTCTCACACTCTGCGTTCTTTGTCGAAAAAGACGAGGTTTGTCGTTGAATTATTACAAATTCGCGGCATAGTATGGGGAGAAGAGAAACAGGAAAATACCCGTTTGAACTTATGGCATATCATTCAACCAGTGAAATATGAATGATCCCCCACGCAAACGTCGTGTCTACGGTATTCGCCGCTGTATTCACCGAGCGCGCACCGCTTATATAAGGTCGGGAGAATGCGGTCTGTACTCGAGCCGGGTTTGACGATGGAGGCTAAAGACGACATATCGTTTCGCCCCTCGCTTGATCGATCTCGTTTCGTCCTGCCCGCTCGCTTGACTGTGGCACAGAGAACGAGAGTCCTGCGGCAATTCTGCGTCTCTGCGTCTCTGTCCAATTCGAAGGACTCTGGTTTTCGCCCACCAGTAGTAGTACCAGTGGCTCTCTCACATTCCCATACTCACTCGTTTTCCACTAGTTGCTCACCTATAGGGTAGACTACTAGGGGAAAGTGAGAGAGCGTGGAAAATAGAGAGAGACACTGGTACTACTACTGGTGGGCGAAAACCAGAGGAGGCGGGATTTGTCAACCCCGTTTCGGGTAAAACTAGTCCTCCCGCCCGTTTTTTCATCGCTGACTGGCCTCTCCCTCAAGCGAACGCTCTCTAGCTTTGTTCTAGTCGTCTAGCTCTCATGTCATGTCCGCTCTCGTAATGCTGTGCATGGTCAGGTGTGTTTGTGAAAACGATCCTTAGAAACAACAAAACCGCGTTCCAAAGCAAGGGTACCTATGAGGCATAAAAGAGAGCACGCGCGCACACTGCACTCCATGTCGGGAAAGCAACTGGAAAATTAATAAAGACTCTGATAGTTTCACAAGTCAAATTGATCCTTTCGAAAGTCAAGTTACGATCTTTTATAAAATATTTTTCTCTACAACATATTGCAGATCACCATTCCCAAGTGCAATCAAGTTTGAGTGTGGGGCGACCACTTTGAATGAGTTGTGCCACCCTATCCGACGTTCTTACAGAGAGCGCGTTTCAACTTATGATTGAACAAGTTGATATTTTAGTTAAGAGTAAATTATTTTCGTTCTTATTGTTTCATCTAACTATTTTAGAACTTTTTTTATATTTCAAAATTTGAAAATTCCCCGACAAAATCTTAGTTCTTTGTCCTTTCCTTGGTTTATCCCTGGAATAATCACGCAATCTCGCCGTTAAATCCTTGTCAAAATCTCTTCTCTTTTTCCAACGAAAAAAAGCGGTCCTTTTTCTTGCTAGGCACACTATAGGATAATACCAAAATGACATGTGCACCTTCCGTTATTTAACACCAGGAACTTTACCGAACCTCATACTTTTTCATGCTTTCTTTCGTAAACACTGGATGTAGTATTCCGTCATTTAGGGAGGATTCGTATCACGTTATAACAATAATACGGGGCCGTCTAACAATAATACGGGGCCGTATTTCAGGCCGTCTTCACAGACTCTTTCGTTTTGTAAACATTGCATGTAGTATTCTGTAATTTAGAGGGTTCGTATCATTTTATATAAATGATAGGATTTCAGACCATCTTCATTGACTCTAGCGAACTGTCGAACACCGAGGGATTCATTGTTCGACACACGGAAGTGAATACAGAAACGCCCATGACCGAGACCGTCAAGGCATCCGGTCAGTCATATGAGCCATGCTGAACTCCGTAAAGCCGCTAGGCCAGTCTCCTCACTTTGCACACTCCCTGCGGAAGCGATAGGTAGAAGAAGTGTGCGAAGTAAACAAGAGTTTTAACACTTTTTATTTCGCAGGGAGCTGCGCTAAGGGAACTACATAATCATGTACTATCCACACATCAAAACCGCGGTAGTGCTATGAAATATCAGTGGAAATCATAAACTAATAACTAATTTAATACAATACATAATGTAATCAGAAACGATAACGACAGTTCCAACCACGACAACCGAGATGCTAACCGCGAGTGACGCTCTCCATGTAACTGGTTGGTACTCCTTCTTTAACAAGCAAATCATTCTCAGCACCCGCGAATACAATTCGATTCCCTCGGAAACCAGAAACATGCGAGTAGAGTTCTTAGATTTTAAGAGATGGGATCGGTAAAATTCGACCACCCCCCGGACACGTTGCGCTAGCACTGAGAACTGGAAGCCCATACTCACATATGTGGAGTGTCTTGGTCTCGTATTATCCAAAACGGCCCTTATTTCTATTTGCTGGCTCTGGCCCTGGAGAAAAATGGTTTTGAGTGACCAAGTCTCGAAAAAAAATTTTTCTCCAAATCGAAAGATATTCTCAATTTTATATTTTTATTATGTTTGGAGTGTCAAAACATTGTAAATGACCTACTCTGATCCGATTAAGTATGTTTATGAAACCACTTTTTTTACTCGAAATTTTGGTTTTTTTGAGAAAAGTTGGCCATTTCCGAACTGAAGCCAATAGCTTTTATGTACATGTTGTAGCCAGACATGCTGTGTATCCATGCCCACCATTCCTAGCCTCTGATCGATCACCCGTTTTGTCGAAATTTTTGTCCGAAAATTTGTTACCGTGAGACTGAAAATGAATAACCGTGTTTCTCTCCTTGATAATGATTCTCTTTCACATTGTTGGCGATGAATATATTTGTAAATATATTGAAGAATACATCACAATAAATTTGGAGGAGCTTTTCACCCCCTGCTTTTCTGTGAATTTGAATGATTTATCGAAATTTCCCACGAAATTCTCATGGATAATATTTTCCATATCTTATCGTCCCGATGAAAAAATTAAGTCCTAGATCTGCTTAAATTGTTTAAAACTCATTTCTGAAAAACTTTACTGTTGATTGTTTCAAAATAACTAGATGACTTCCTATATTAAAAAAAAAATCAGAAACTAAAAGTGTAGAAATTATATACAAAAATAAATAAACTCTCAATGACTCAGAAACAATCGTGGTCAAATATTGCACATACCAGTTTTAATACTGCCATTGATGACATTCAAGGTCATTTCGTCCACTCTGGAAAAAAAAAAATTTCAGATGAAAATTCGATTTGGACCATGAACCTGGGGTCATGGTCCAAAATGCCAAAAATATTTTTTCGCCTAATTCTCAATTCAAGGTATCATGTATGTCCGCCTCAACTGCAAACAGTTAATACACCACGATATGTTAACTGAGATCGAATGAGAACGAAGTTACATGAATAATTGTTTTGACATTTTGGACCATGAACCCGGGGTCATGGTCCAGAACGAAATTTTCTCGGAAATTTTGTGTTTCAAATGTGGACGAAATTACCTTGAATGTCGGCAGTAGTAAAACTGGTATATGCAATATTTGACCACGATTGTTTCTGAGTCATTGAGAATTTCTTTCTTTTTGTATATAATTTCATCACTTTTAGTTTCTGATTTTTTAATATCTGAAATCATCTGGATATTTTGAAACAACCAACAGTAAAGTTTTTCAGAAATGAGTTTTAAACAATTTAAGCAGATCTAGGACTTAATTTTTTCATCGGGATGATAAGATATGGAAAATATTATCCATGAGAATTTCGCGGGAAATATCGATAAATCATTCAAATTCACAGAAAAGCAGGGGGTGAAAAGCTCCTCCAAAATCGTTGTGATGTATTCTTCAATATATTTACAAATATATTCATCGCCAACAATGTGAAAGAGAATCATTATCAAGGAGAGAAACACGGTTATTCATTTTCAGTCTCACGGTAACAAATTTTCTGACAAAAATTTCGACAAAACGGGTGATCGATCAGAGGCTTGGAATGGTGGGCATGGATACACAGCATGTCTGGCTACAACACGTACATAAAAGCTATTGGCTTCAGTTCGGAAATGGCCAACTTTTCTCAAAAAAACAAAATTTCGAGTAAAAAAAGTGGATTCAGAAACATACTTAATCGGATCAGAGTAGGTCATTTACAATGTTTTGACACTCCAAATATAATGAAAATATAAAATTGAAAATATATTTCGATTTGGAGAAAAATTTTTTTTTTTTTTGAAAAATTTTTTTTTCGAGACCTGGTCACTCAAAACCATTTTTCTCCAGGGCCAGAGCCAGCAAATAGAAATAAGGGCCGTTTTGGATAATGCGAGACCAAGACACTCCACATATGTGAGTATGGGCTCCCAGTTCTCAGTGCTAGCGCAACGTGTCCGGGCAGGGCCGATTTTGGTCGAGTCTTACCGATCTTGTCTCTTAAGAGAGACTATCTGACAGGGTCAACATGGGTCTTGGCACTGGGTCAAATATTCGATATGAAACTGGCAACGCTATAAAATAGTGTATTACGTGAGGGTTACAACTATGCCATTCAGGAAGCTCAATGGCGCGTCTACGCCTCAGGGCAAGACAATATCTGGTTGTGATGTCACAAATCATTTTCGCCAATTCGCAACGAATCTTCTCGATTAATAGCGCGATCGATAGCCCATCAAAATACAAGTATATTTTACTTTCGGAAGTTTTTTGATTGCTGTTCATGCAAATTAGTTATTTGCAAATTTCGTTTTTGCACGAAAATTTCAGTGCCGTGCTAGGCCCTGGAAATTTTATACTGTTTCTATTTAATCGCTGAAATGGTGTGCACAAACTATGAGAAAGTGAAAATTTAAAAGTTGCCCGAAGGAAGTAAATTCATGAAAAGTGTGGCTGAAACTCAAATAAAATCAGTTATCGATAGCTAAATTTTGGTAAAAACGGTTCGTTTTGAATTTCTTCATGTTTTGCGTTACTCTGCAATGATACTAATGTCATTGAAGTTCGAATTAAAAGAAAAACATGCAAAATTCAACATATTTCTGAAATGCTATTTTGCGGCGTACAGTATATTTGCCAAAATTTAGCTATCGATAACTGATTTTATTTGAGTTTCAGCCACACTTTTCATGAATTTACTTCCTTCGGGCAACTTTTAAATTTTCACTTTCTCATAGTTTGTGCACACCATTTCAGCGATTAAATGGAAACAGTATAAAATTTCCAGGGCCTAGCACGGCACTGAAATTTGCGTGCAAAATCGCAATTTGCAAATAACTAATTTGCATGAACAGCAATCAAAAAACTTCCGAAAGTAAAATATACTTGTATTTTGATGGGCTATTGATCGCGCTATTAATCGAGAAGATTCGTTGCGAATTCGCGAAAATGATTTGTGACGTCACAACTAGATATTTTCTTGCCCTGAGGCGTAGACGCGTCATTGAGCTTCCTGAATGGCATAGTTGTAACCCTCACGTAACACACTATTTTATAGTGTTGTCAGTTTCATATCGTATATTTGACCCAGTGCCAAGACTCTGAACAAATATGTCTATCCTCTCAGAAAGTCTCTCTTAAACTGTTCAGGATTTCGGGGGGACTATCAAAATACACCTAGAAAACCTATAAAAACCTACTTTTTGATATGGTAAAAAAATCGATGTCGGAAGGTGGGGTTACTGTAACTTTTCGGTGCGGGACCCAGAACCTTAGTTACTTGGCAAAATATCAGCACTCGTGATACTGACTTCACCCCCAAGTTATTGGGATAGGTTGCAAAAAAGCCATCCGTGAGGTACCCCCGACCTCTCGTGGATGCTCTCATAAACGAAGCAAATAACCCTCTGGCGGAATAAATAATTGTAATTGTAATTGTGATTTTTTTCTGTGCGTAGGTCTACATTGCAGGGCTCTCAATGTGTTGTGTTGATCACGTGCTTTAATTGTTTAAATTGAGTTAGGGACCGATCGTTACATCTATTTTTGGCAGAATTATGGCTGCAAACAAGCTCAAATACTCAATTGACAAGTGAATGGACGATTAATGATTGTCTGTACCTGAGATCACACACAACAATTCTGAAGCAGTGCCCCACTCAGCTACAAATTAAAATCTTTCGGACATTCATGATGATGAATGGGGATTAATGTTAAAAGGTATGTGCTAAGAAGAGACGAAAAAATCTTTATTCCGCTCCGCTTGTAGCATTCCTACTCAAGAGAATTGCGTTCGTAAAGTTTGACCGGTGAATTATTGGAGCCAGTCATACCGTGTGCATTTTTCTGTCGAAGACGATAGAAATTAGCCAATATCCTAAAAATAACCGTATTGGACTTTCGAGTAATGAGTGGCAAACTGAATTGATCAGATGTTCTCTAAAATTATGGCATTTTGTGCTCATACGAACGCACAACCGAATCGAAGATATATCTATATCAGTGCGTTCGCGTAAGGATCGCACAATTCTCAGATTTTTCGGTACAGGGTAAAAATGCATTTTGGGTTTTTCACAGTTTCAGATTACCCTATGGCTGGTCTATCGATTTCTGATAGTATCATGTTCTGATTGAACTCATTTGCATAATTACAGCCTGTCAAAGTTGAGCTGTTTTTCAGTATTTCGAATGCAATTTAGCTCAAAATATAGATAATCATTCACATAGATAATGAAAAAGGATCACCAAGATGAGACTGACAACTTGGTGTCGTTCAATTTTACGTTTTCCGAAATTTGCATATTTCATGAAATTTTGATCTCATGTTTCTCGAAAACGAAGCAAAAAACATGGATTTTTGATATGTTATGGATACAGTTGATATCTATCAGATGCGCCCATAATTGGTAAATTTTCAGGGGATCCTGGTAGTTTAATTCATGAAAAACCGTTGAGTTCTAATAGAGGGAAAGCCCTCATTTCGTCTCATTCCACCCATTCAACCCCACCCGTGCGGTGCGAAATGAGATAGAGAGATGAGATGACGTCACTAGCCATTGTTCTGTCCATTCATTTCAGACCGCACGGGTGGGGTTGAATGGGTGGAATGAGACGAAATGAGGGCTTTCCCTCTATTAGAACTCAACGGTTTTTCATGAATTAAACTACCAGGATCCCCTGAAAATTTACCAATTATGGGCGCATCTGATAGATATCAACTGTATCCATAACATATCAAAAATCCATGTTTTTTGCTTCGTTTTCGAGAAACATGAGATCAAAATTTCATGAAATATGCAAATTTCGGAAAACGTAAAATTGAACGACACCAAGTTGTCAGTCTCATCGTGGTGATCCTTTTTCATTATCTATGTGAATGATTATCTATATTTTGACCTAAATTGCATTCGAAATACTGAAAAACAGCTCAAGTTTGACAGGCTGTAATTATGCAAATGAGTTCAATCAGAACATGATATAGGGTTGATGCATAAGTTTCTTTCTTTTTTTATTGTCTTAAATTTTATGCGCATCTTTCGAAAGGGGATTCCAATCGATTACAATATAGGTATATTCTTGTCTACCAGGTCTCCTCTATTTCTCACACACTATGTGGGAGGCATTCATTCACATAGTAGAAACATATGGAAACTTAGTTTGGTATTATCGAGAATTGCACTGGGCCAGATTTCAAAACATTTTACAACGGAGACACAAGAGAGGTCTACAATCAAAATAGTATTACCGCGGGCAGTATTAGGCCCATCCATCCTGGGCAACAACACACTTTTACAATTTCGTAGAAAGGCAGGGTGAGCTCTTAAATTGAGATGGTGGTTTACCGGAAGTTTTCCATAAGGTAATTTTGCATTATTATCGCATCTGCGCATTATCCGGGAACATATATAAAACTGATGCATAACATACTTATGTGGGTTTCGAATAAATATGGTAACTGCCGGGCTGTATCATTCGAAGGGGAACGAAATGACTACTAAAAGGGGGTCCATTTTTTGATGCCGAAAATGATATTCTGCTTGATGCCCCACCTTTCTTTCGCGATGGATTGTATCGAATAACGTGGTTTTTCATAGAGTATGCATAGTAGAACCAAGCATAAGAAAGGGACGATTCGAATTGCGCTCGATGTTATATGGCGGATATCCAATTGATGCACTATAATACCGATTTTTACGAATTTTTGTGGATATTAAATATCTTCGAATTTTTCGATTTCCTGGAATTCTAAATACAACTCAGCTTACCGGTTGTGGTAAATCGATAACTGGATAAGGGACCAATAAATCCCCCCTGCTTGGACCTAGTCTGTGTGATCGCCTGAGAAACATTTTTACTACATATCATTCATATTCTTCAATAACGATTCTCATTTGGCGAGACAGATATCTTGACGACGAAAATGTGACATCATGATCAGTATAGGTTTGGAAAGAGGACTTATGTGGCAGTACGGTCCGCTGTATGAGAAATCCCAGAAACGATTCTTAGACGAATTCAAGCTTGTGCAAAATTTTCTAAATTTTCACATCATGACTGTACATGATTTTTATTTTGCTTCTCACAAACAGAGGGAGCTTTGGCTATAATATATATATATATATATATTTATGCGATCACAAGAAACGCGGTACAAAAAAAATAATTACTCTATGCTCTTTGAGTACCATAGCTGCCCCATACCATCCTTTGACAATGGGATGATTGAATTTTAAAGAGCCGAGATAGAGTGTCCCGAATTAGGTACTCAAAAAAGAAAGAAACTTATGCATCAACCTGATACTATCAGAAATCGATAGACCAGCCATAGGGCTAACGGAAACTGTGAAAAAAAGAGGGTGCAATTTTGCTGTACCGTGAGGGGTGCGATTCTTACGCGAACGCACTGATATATCATCTCAGTTTTAGCTTTTCATATGGCTCTGTCGCCGTTTTGCAACTAGGGACATCTTTCACAACATATCGCGAAACCCTTCCATTGACTTTGCATAGCTTAAAGTAATACATAATTTGTTGAACTTTAGCCCCACTCCTTGTTATATTTGCCGCTGACGAATCCCAATGTCAAATATCACGATTCCTCATGGAGATGTCATTCTGTGATTCATCATTTCAAAACAGTCGCGCGTTGACAGATGGCTGTAGTTCAAACGGAGCGCTCGTGCAGACTACATTATTTACCCTCCAACTCTCTGATCCCGAGTCGTCACCAGTCCTCTAGAGAACGTGATTTCCCTCTCGCACTCTCGTTGTGGCTCACTCTATCACGACAGACTGTAAAAGAGTGCGCGATAAAATAGCGAGAGTACGGGTTTCAAAAGAGCCTCATGAATCATTCCCGCCCAGAATACGATAAGGCTTGTAGTAACGATGAGGTTTGATGTTTCGTCGTGCCGATATGTCCGCATCACATGACTGCTGCATTCCACTGCTGAACGCGGCGTATTTATGCCAGTCATCTCCAGCGGCCGTCGACAGTAATATGTACCCGTAGCTCGCAAGCGTTGGTCTATGGGACCGTGCGCTATTTCAGCCCTGCGAGTTGTTGGTTAGTATTAATTCCTTTCCAAGTTCTTTTCTCACTTCCCAATGAAAAAATAGCAGCCATTTTCCTTGTCAGCCACACCATAGGAAAATATCATAATGACATGTGCACTTCCGTTATTTACCACCAGAAAATTTCGCGAATCTCTTTTGCGTGTTCCCTTTGGAAAAAAAAAGTGCTGTATTGTTCCGTCATTTAGAGGTTCATATTTCACTTTATATAAATAATAAGATTTCAGACAGTCTTCATAGACTCTAGCGAAGTGTCGGGTACCGAGGGTTTCAGTATTCGACACTCTGCAGTGAATACAGAAACGCCCATGATCGAGATCGTCAAGGCATCCGGTCAGTCATATGAGCCATGCTGGACTACGTAAAGCGGCTAGGCCAGTCTCCTCACTTTGATCACTCCCTGCGGAAGCGATAGGTCGAAGGAATGTGCGAAATAAAAAAGAGTTTTAACTCTTTTTATTTCGCAGGGAGCTGCGCTAAGGGAACTACATAATCATGTACTATCCACACATCAAAACCGCGGTAGTGCTATGAAATATCAGTGGAAATCATAAACTAATAACTAATTTAATACAATACATAATGTAATCAGAAACGACAACGACAGCTTCAATCACGACAACCGAGATGCTAACCGCGAGTGACGCCCTCCATGTAATTGGTTGGTATGAAAAAAAACCGAAATAGGGAGGGCGAATGAAGAGTTCATTTCCTTTAGCATACAAATAAGTCTAAGACTCTAGACTTATGGGCTGCCCAGCTTAGACGTTCGAAGTCTAAACGCCTCGCTCCCCTGCGCTTCGAAGTCGTTTCTGGCCAGCTTAGACTTATGAAGTCGTACATTTATTTCCTTCTGAGTAGGGCGCTTATGCAATACAGAGCGGACGTTTTCCCTATATGAGAGGAATCGCGATAGACTCGAGCACTTCGAGCGTGGCCGGGACATGGAATAGTAACGGGATGTTTTATAATTTTGGACGAGTCTGCGAATTTGTAATATGAGAGGAATCGCGAAAGACTCGAGCATGGCTGGGAGATAGAAATTTATGATTTTTAATTTGGCTGAAAACATAACACAAGGTACTACAAACCTCCCTCTATCGAATAGCGTTTTCAGAATTTTAAAAAAAATTCTGTTTTCGCGTGAAACACAAATAAACCTGGTTAGTCGGGACTTTTTTTGAGAAACAGTAAAGTCTGGAAAATCATAAATATTTTCAAAATGAAGATAGAAATCTACGGTTTGGTGTGCTAGATAGACAAATCACTCGGCTTGTTTACCAACCACTTGGCGTCATTCCTGGATGATGCACCGATGCGGAGCTGTTGCTTTTGTGAAAAATCATGTAATTTTCTCAAAAGCCAATTGGGCTCAATGCCTCAGTAGGCGCTCTTACGAGTGTTGGGAGTAGTAACTACGGTCATAAAATAAGAGAAATCGGGCCATGCGTTGTAATTGCGGGCGCGATTATGTGAGGTTGATCAAACACAACTAATAGTAGTGAGCCTACATTCCAGCTAGTTTACGGTGAAAATAATCGAAAATTAGCCAAAAATAATATTCGCGTTGTTTAAGACAAATTTTTGCAGCCACTTTTTGGAAGAAAAAAAATAAAAATAAAAAAAATTTTGCCAGCTCTCTCGCCCTGGTTCGAGACCCAGGCACAGCATGAATCTTTTGCCCGTTATCAGTGGAATTCGAATATGTTAAATTTAGCATTAAACTGTTTATTAGGATTTTATATAGCACTTGCAAAAGATTCGTGCTGTGCCCGGATCTCGAACCAGGGCGAGAGAGCAGGCAGAATGGAGAGAGTGCCAGAGAAGGCAGAGCGTGCGTCGTTCATCAGATACTTCATTTTCTAGTCAGTGTAGCTTCTTTCTTTGAAGTGATAGCTCTTACCTTTCAAAGGGGGAAATGTTCCATGCATAATAATGAAACTGTTCGAGGAGTATTGGGGAACATAGAAGCTCTGTAAGGCGAGTTTAAAAATATCCCATTTTGAATTTGAAAAACATGATATTATAAAAATTCTCAACGACACACGGACACATCTCCCTCTCGCAATCATATATATTAATTTACTGATAGATTCGACTTACTAGGACTTCGAAATAAAAGATATTCAATAAAATAAAAATTCGAGTCTGAAAATTTACAATTTTTTTTCTTCCAAAAAGTGGCTGTAAAAATTTGTCACAAACAACGCGAATATTGTTTTTGGCTAATTTTCGATTATTTTCACCGTAAACTAGCTGGAATGTAGGCTCACTACTATTAGTTGTGTTTGATCAACCTCACATAATCGCGCCCGCAATTACAACGCATGGCCCGATTTCTCTAATTTTATGACCGTAGTTACTACTCCCAACACTCGTAAGAGCGCCTACTGAGGCATCGAGCCCAATTGACTTTTGAGAAAATTACATGATTTTTCACAAAAGCAACAGCTCCGCATCGGTGCATCATCCAGGAATGACGCCAAGTGGTTAGTAAACAAGCCGAGTGATTTGTCTATCTAGCACACCAAACCTTGGATTTCTATCATCATTTTGAAAATATTTATGATTTTCCAGACTTTACTGTTTCTCAAAAAAAGTCCCGACTAACCAGGTTTATTTGTGTTTCACGCGAAAACAGATTTTTTTAAAAAAATTCTGAAAACGCTATTCGATAGAGGGAGGTTTGTAGTACCTTGTGTTATGTTTTCTGCCAAATTAAAAATCATAAATTTCTATCTCCCAGCCATGCTCGAGTTTTTCGCGATTCCTCTCATATTACAAATTCGCAAAGACTCGTCCAAAATTATAAAACATCCCGTTACTATTCCGCGCTAAACATAGAAATTATGGGAGAAAGAGAATGGCTAACTAGTAAGTAGGAGAAACGCCGAGGCATAGAAATATGTACACACACCAGTAATCTATTTCGCAATAGTTTTAAATTGTAATGCATTTCAGGCCTGTCACTGCTCGCTCTATCCATGTTGTGGGGAGTCATGCGATCCGGATGAATTCTCTTTTGCTAATTTTTGCTACCGTCACTCTATTAATAAACACCGCTTTCTCTGGTTCATGGCATTTGCATTATTCACAAATTACGGCATTGTTTTCTAAGATATTCGATTAATGTGGAGAGTTAAGGAAATCAGTCGATGCCACCTCGCTTTGAAATAGCGTTCATCAAGTAAATTTCAACTGAGCCTCAACCTCATACTACTCTTCACTTTTTTGTTGTTTCTCATGATAAACATTTTTTTAGAAGAAAAATACTCATTCCATAATTAATTATGTTGACACAATTAGGGACTGAACATTACATCTTTTTCGGTAGTATTTTAGCAACGAACAATCTCACATGCTCAATGCACAAGTGACTGGACAATCAATAATCTTTCGGTTTTTTCTCTGAATACAATGGCGAGATCGATATTGGAATTGGGCGCTTCTTTGCGCCGCTCACTTTTGCAGAAACATGTTTTTCGAATAATAGTTGACTGAGCTCTTCCGAATAGCCGCAAATATCACGTATAACTTAGCACTCGCGTATCCATCTGTCCCCGTATTAAACACCTCGGAGGTACGAGCGTGGGGAAATGAGAGTCATCTCTCTCTCATTCTCTCTCATTTCCGTGCACTATCTCGCCACCCCGCACTCCACCCCTCCGAGGTGTTTAATACGGGGGCTGAGAAAACCCGGGAGGACACAGAGGAGGGGGTGAATCCGCTCGACACCCAGATCCCCGCCAGCTTTGCGGTCCCTTTAGCTGTGATCTGCGACGATCAGGTGCTATACTGTGGAGACAAACTATAGGTTGTGATACAGCAAAATGTTCATTTCGCACAATCTCTTTCACTTGTCTGATAGAGAGGGTGCGAAAATTTGTTCTATATTTGTCTCGGATGAAACCCAATGGCAAAAATCGCGATTCCTAATCGCTGGGTCGTTCTGTGATTCACTTACTACTAGCCAAAACAACCACGCGCTAACAGATGATTGTAGTTCAAACAGAATGAGCCGTCGTACAAACTTCAGCCATTACTCCCCCTATCTGATCCGGGGCGTCACCAGTCCTTTGGAGAACGTGATCTGCATACTCCGATTCTGATTGCCACTAACTCTAGGGCGACGGACTGTAGGGAACTGAGCGACAATAAGGCCGCATGACTCATTCCCGCCAATACCACGATAAGGCTTGTAGGTACGATAAGTTTTGTTTAGGGATGTCAAATGAAGAGATTTTCGCGAAATGAAGAGTGGTGAAATGAGAGGGGGGATTAACTCTTCAAGAAGAGGTGAGCGGTCGTTCCGCCCTCTTCAAGAAGAGGGAACAGAGACGGGGAATTGTACCTCTCATGGCTGCCACAACATGCTAATTTGGGCTTACTTCAGACATCCACACTAATCTCATGCTAATTAGAGATGCACGCCTCATTTCGATTGAAATATCAGTCGATTGGCACTATTAGTCTTCTTGAAGAGGGGCCTTACTCTTCATGAATAGTAGAACGACCGCTCCCTCTCTTCTTGAAGAAAGGAAGGAATCAGAATTCCTTTGTTCTGGGAGAGGAAGCTCTTCATTTCACTCTTCATTTGGCATCCCTAGTTTTGATGTTTCGTCGTAGCAATTTGTCCGCATTACGTGAATGCAGCATTCCAGCATTGAGGGAGCGTATTTAAGCCGGTCATCTCCAAATAATCAGCCTCTCTCAGGGGCAAATACTCTCGTATTTTCCCCAATGGATCCCTAGTTGATATACCAATGGGGGAAAGATCAAAGCTGCCGAGGATTTCCCAATGGGGAAACTATGGTCCCCCGTCGGGGGGAAGTCTCTCATTCATTGGGGCAAAATAGCAGATCCATTGGGGCAAAAATACCAGAGTAGCGCACATTCCCATAGCTCTAGTCGGACGAGCCGCGGTTCCCGAGCTACCATTAGGAAAAATGAGCAACTTAGATACTGGATTTCTTCTAGAACTATTACAATCTGGAACTCTCTCCCTTATAAATCAGTTTTCACTTCTCATGATGTCATTTTTCATCTCATCTCATTTCAACCCATCTCATTTTTTCCCTGGATCCATTATTAAAAATTGGCTCTGATCCCCCCCCCCTCCCCACTACACCTCCTCTCCCATACCCTTGCTGCCGAAGCAAAACCATTCGACGACGTCGACGGACATCCGTCTCTTGCCCCCATTCACAGTTATAATTCTTGCACATGATTCTGACGGAACGGTGAATGAATGATTACTATATTGAAAATCTCTTGTTGACCTGTTCTCCGCTTTGATCTTTAATCTTTATTTTCCAACGGACGAGGGGGATATGAAGATATGTTGGATTTTTTGGATCTAGATCGAGATTTGGTGGTGGCGGAACCAGATCATAATTTATCGCCATATGTGTTGTTGCGTCATGCCCTTCGTGTCTTATTCAAATTAAATAAATACAATCATATGTCATACGATTTGAAAACTGCCGAGAGTGCAGCCTACGCGCCGTTCTTTGGCTACATGGGAGTTGCGTCTGCTCAGGTAAAAAGGTGTTCCATGTCAGGATCTTCGAACTAGAGGCAACTGGGTCAAGGGGATGGATCTTTCTTGGCTTCCTTGGTCAATTATAGTGTCAATCTTGGACGATAGACATTAAGCGCAGAAGTAGATCTTCCAGCAACCAGTGACGTCCTGACTAGCGTAGACTAGATATTTGTATTATTTAAAAATTTAAAATTTTTTTTACAGATATTCAAGTAATGTGGAGAGATCGGGATGTTGATCACGTAAATGCTTTAATTGTTTTAATTGAGTTCGGGACTGATCGTTACACCTATTTTTGGCAGTATTGTGGCTGCAAACAAGCTCAACTACTCAATTGACAAGTGAATGGACGATTAATGATTGTCTGTACCTGAGATCACACACAACAATTCTGAAGCAGTGCCCCACTCAGCTAACAATTAAAATCTTTCGGACATTCATTTTGATGAATGAGGATTAATGTTAAAAGGTGCTAAGAAGATGCTAAGAAGAGACGAAAAATCTTTATTCCGCTCCGCTTGTAGCATTCCTACTCAAGAGAATTGCGTTTGTAAAGTTTGACAAGTCAATTATTGGAGTATACCGTGTGCATTTCTCTGTCGAAGAAGAGAGGAATTAACCAATATCCTAACAATAACCGTATTGGACTTTCGAGAGTAATGAGTGGCAAACAGAATTGATGAGATATACATACGAACGCACAACCGAATCGAAGATATATTTCATTTCTGTTTTAGCTTTTCATATGGCTCTGTCGCCGTTTTGCAACTAGGGGCATCTTTCACAACATATCGCGAAACCCTTCCATTGACTTTGCATAGCTTAAAGTAATACATAAATTGTTGAACATTAACCCCACCCCTTATTATATTTTCCGCTGGCGAATCCCAATGTCAAATATCACGATTCCTCATGGAGATGTCATTCTGTGATTCATCATTTCAAAACAGTCGCGCGTTGACAGATGGCTGTAGTTCAAACGGAGCGCTCGTGCAGACTACATTATTTACCCTCCAACTCTCTGATCCCGAGTCGTCACCAGTCCTCTAGAGAACGTGATTTCCCTCTCGCACTCTCGTTGTGGCTCACTCTATCACGACAGACTGTACAGGAGAGTGCGCGATAAAATAGCGAGAGTACGGGTTTCAAAAGAGCCGCATGACTCATTCCCACCCTCACTGCGATCAGGCGTGTAGTAACGATGAGGTTTGATGTTTCGTCGTGCCGATTTGTCCGCATCACATGACTGCTGCATTCCAGTGATGAACGCTGCGTATTTAAGCCAGTCATCTCCAGCGGTCGTCGACACTAATCAACAACTCGCAGGAAATAGCGCACGGTCCCATAGACCAACGCTGGCGAGCTACGGCTCTATATTACTTCCATTAGGAATGAGCAACTTAGATATTGGATTGCTGTTATCTCTTGTTGACCTAGATCCCTCCGTCTAGATCTAGAATTATTGCCATATTTGTTGTGGCGCCACGCACTCCTCGCGTATTATTCAAATATAATAAGCAATCAGATGTCGTACGATTTGGACACAGCTGAGAAGGCCGCCTACGCGCCCTTCTTTGGCTACATGGGAGCTGCGGCTGCTCAGGTGACACGCGTTAAAAAATCAATATAATTGCCAGTTAGTTAACCATAACTATCGAAGTCATCGGAACAGAACATAAGCAGGCCTTGGTTGCAAGGCAATTCTCGCATGTTTTTTTCTTTACGACTGTTAGCGGACGGCGGTAGTTAGAAGCTTCCTATATCCCACTTCCTTTGCTGCAAATTTCTCTATTCCAGCAGCATTGCAGCAAAATCTGGCCTGCAAACTCATAACTCGTTTTTTTTTCTTCGCTCGCTCCCGTTTCAAAAATGAAGGACGATTCTAACCGGCTTCTTTAATAAAGATCAATCTTCTTTGATCAAATCGGTTCCTGCTCTCTTCATTTCACACACGCTCTCTCGTCTGCCGACAGGCGCAGAGAATGTGTGAAATGAAGAGAGCAGGAACCGATTTGACCAACCCTATTCTTTATCAGATCTTCACCGTGCTTGTTAAAGTGCTGAATTATAGCCATACGAGTACATGAAGGGTTGGATCAGATGTTATCGGGTCAGACGCGTTTCGGGCACTAGTCCCATCATCAGTGACAAATTACCTCAAACTTGGGTAATTAAAAAGATTTTTATCAGGTATTCACCGTGCTCGGCGCTGCGTACGGCACTGCTGCAGCTGCGCGCGGAATCATGGCGACGGGCATACTGCGTCCTGAGCTCGTCATGAAATCCGTCATTCCCGTCATCATGGCGGGCATTATCGGCATCTACGGACTGGTGGTAGCCATGGTGATCAAGGTAGGCAGTAATTGCATAATGACTCAAGATTCGTGCACACATCGTTGCAGGGCAAGGTGATTCCATCGAGCCAGGGCTACGATCTCAACAAGGGCTTCTCGCACCTCGCAGCCGGGCTGACGTGCGGTTTGTGCGGACTCGGGGCAGGTTCGTTCCGCATTTTGCTTTCATTTTATCTTATTGAGAGTGCAGAATCAGAGCCATGGTTAGAATGGTTTTTCATAACCATGGCTCGTATTCGGCACTCTAAATATCCGAATCCAAAGCATGTAGTATTTCCTCTTCTTTTGTCATTTTTGTCACATACATTTGCTGTCGCTTCTTCTCGAATACACTTCGATACGTACAGGATACGCCATCGGTATCGTTGGAGACGCGGGTGTGAGAGGAACTGGACAACAACCGAGACTATTCGTCGGAATGATCCTCATCCTCATCTTCTCTGAGGTACACAACATTGGAGAAATGAACCATTTGTTGGAGAAATGAAACATTCGATTCCTCATATGCATTATTTTACAATGCTTTTAATCATCATATGTGTTGTCATTTTAGCACTTTTCTAAACATTTTCCATATTCGAAGAATACTATTTGATGGATTCACGTCATTCCCGCTCAACTTTACGGAAAGGTCTTTGGAGTGAGAGAGCGCGTGAAATCAAGAGGGACTATCTCATTTTAGCATGCTCTCTCGCTCATGGATGTATGGAATTATGCGGATTTGCAGGTGCTTGGTCTCTACGGAATGATCGTCGCCCTCATCCTCTCCACGTAAATATGTGAAGAGCCATACCAATTCATGATCAAGAATCGTAATCAATCTGATGTTATTAGGTCCAGTAGTATGTGAAATTCCGCAGCTAGTTGTTCTATTCGATATAGCTTATTGAAATGCCCCTTCCCAAATGTGAATATAGTAAATACTGTTAGCGTCACCGTGACATTGGAGAAATTAACCATTTGTTGGAGAAATGAAACATTCGATTCCTCATCGATATGTCGTTCCGTGGTGCTAACTAGAGTGCGAAATGTGAGACAACGACCTCCACATTTCGCACACTCTTATCACCGGTCGGAGGATGATAGAGTGTGCGAAATGAAGAGACAGTGGTGTCACATTTCGCACACCATCACTAACAGCCCACACAATCACGCACACTAACAGATGATTTAGTCCAAAGATGAAGTGCAGTCGTGCATCACAGGCCGGTTAAACGTACGGAAAGGCCTTTGGAGTGGGAGAACGTGTGAAATAGAGAAACTCTCTCGCTTTTGCACACTCTCTCTGTGTTACCTTGGTCTGTAGGTTCGGAATCGTGTGGTGGCACCGTGTGCCGCCTCTCTGATTCCACGTCGTGATGAGCTCTCCTGGTAACGTGATCTGCCCACACCCTCTTTGTGCGCTGATAGGGGGGTGTGTCGTTTTAGAACTGGTCGTTTTAGAACTCAATTTTGAAATTTCAAGTACGTCACTAGCAAGTCACTTATTAATATTGATTAGCTTACTGTAATTTTTCCACCGTATCCTGAGCTACCATAACCCGGGCGACGTTTCCCACTGCACCATAATTGCGCAAATCGCTAATATAATGCCCCAAATCATTAGTGAAGATACCTAACATAATCGATAAAATTTCTAAACTATGCCTACAGTATCCTTCATCTACCTTAACCCGGGCGACGTTTCCCACTGCGCCACAATTGCACAAATAGCTAGCATAATGCCCCAAATCATTAGTTGATATGCCTAACATAATCAATAAAGTTTCTACCGTATGCCTACAGTATCCTTCATTTACCATACCCCGGGCGACGTTTCCCACTGCACCACAATTGCACAATTAGCTAGCATAATGCCCCAAATCATTAGTTGATATACCTAACATAATCAATAAAGTTTCTACCGTATGCCTACAGTATCCTTCATTTACCGTACCCCGGGCGACGTTTCCCACTGCACCACAATTGCACAATTAGCTAGCATAATGCCCCAAATCATTAGTTGATATACCTAACATAATCAATAAAGTTTCTACCGTATGCCTACAGTATCCTTCATTTACCATACCCCGGGCGACGTTTCCCACTGCACCACAATTGCACAATTAGCTAGCATAATGCCCCAAATCATTAGTTGATATACCTAACATAATCAATAAAGTTTCTACCGTATGCCTACAGTATCCTTCATTTACCGTACCCCGGGCGACGTTTCCCACTGCACCACAATTGCACAATTAGCTAGCATAATGCCCCAAATCATTAGTTGATATACCTAACATAATCAATAAAGTTTCTACCGTATGCCTACAGTATCCTTCATTTACCGTACCCCGGGCGACGTTTCCCACTGCACCACAATTGCACAAATAGCTAGTATAATTCCCCATATCATTAGTTGAGATACCTAGCACAATCAATAAAGTTTCTACAGTATGCCTAGAGTATTCTTCATTTAACGTAACCCTGGCGACGTTTCCCATTGCACCACTATTACAAAATTAACTAGTAGTGTGTCCAGTATCAGTTTTTGAGGTACTTATAATAATCGATTAACTTTTAATTAGCGTTTCCGTAGTATTATTGGATGGACCCGGAAGCACATACAACGATAGAAAAAACAGAATGGGTAATGTAGAAAAGTATTCCAAAAAATTGAGTTTTTTTTTCGTAAGAAATAGAAGGTATTTAAAATTATTCACGATATGATAAGATTGAACATCGAGATCATTACATCGCATAATTGGGCCTGATAACTCGGCTCCTTCTGGTCACTACCGAGAGATTTTTTTTAAACAAAAAAAGCTGAATCTCTAACCGTCAGGATTAACTATTACATTTTCAAATGATACGTTCACATAAAATTAGAAAACGGTACTTCCTGTGATTAGCGAGGCTAGAGATAGAACACAAAAAAATGAGAGGTTCGCCAACGATCATGTTTTGTATACATCGGAAGTTTGTGTATTGGCTTTTTCCTATGATCGTATCATTTTATAATTTTAATACTGTTTCCGTGGTATACATACAACGATAGAAACAGAGAGGGAATTGTAGAAAAGTATTCCAAATAAATTGATCCTAATATATTCATTGATTTTACGTAAGAAATAGAACTTTTTTAAAATGTGGTGTGGCTGGGCGACGAATGTCAAATGGCAGAAAATCACTAAACTTCATACCAAACAAATTCCAAAGTATCTCCATGGACATTCCCAACGATAAGAACCTTCAAGTGACCACATCCGCAATTATTGTGCATTTGGGAAACGTCGCCCGGGATATGGTAGCCGATGATACTGTATGAATATTTTTTAAAAGTTAATCGATTATTATAAGTACGTCAAACGCTGATACTGGACACACTACTAGTTAATTTTGTAATAGTTTTGCAATGGGAAACGTCGCCAGGGTTACGGTAAATGAAGGATATTGTAGGCATACGGTAGAAACTTTATTGATTATGTTAGGTATCTTCACTAATGATATGGGGAATTATACTAACTATTTGTGCAATTCTGGTGCAGTTGAAACGTCGCCCGGGTTACGGTAAATGAAGGATACTGTAGGCATACGGTAGAAACTTTATTGATTATGTTAGGCATATCAACTAATGATTTGGGGCATTATGCTAGCTATTTGTGCAATTGTGGTGCAGTGGGAAACGTCGCCCGGGGTACGGTAAATGAAGGATACTGTAGGCATACGGTAGAAACTTTATTGATTATGTTAGGCATATCAACTAATGATTTGGGGCATTATGCTAGCTATTTGTGCAATTGTGGTGCAGTGGGAAACGTCGCCCGGGGTACAGTAAATGGAGGATACTGTAGGCATACGGTATAAACTTTATTGATTATGTTAGGTATCTTCACTAATGATTTGGGGCATTATACTAGCTATTTGTGCAATTGTGGTGCAGTGGGAAACGTCGCCCGGGTTACGGTAGATGAAGGATACTGTAGGCATAAAATAGAAATTTTATCGATTATTTTAGGTATCTTCACTAATGATTTGGGGCATTATATTAGCGATTTGCGCAATTATGGTGCAGTGGGAAACGTCGCCCGGGTTATGGTAGCTCAGGATACTGTAGAAAAATTACAGTAAGCTAATCAATATTAATAAGTGACTTGCTAATGACCTACTTGAAATTTCATAATTGAGTTCTAAAACGACCAGTTCTAAAACGACACACCCCCGCTGATAGAACAGCCTGTTTTGTAGTTGATGATAACTGAGTAAGAGATAGGCGGTGGTGCGGGGTACAACAGAGATGCATAGCTGAAACCCACCTTGACATCGATAACGATTGTAACTTTAGGTAAGGTCCCAAATATATACTGATAACTCTGATGAGTAATAAAAGTTTACTGGACAGAACAGATGACAATGCCCCCCTCCATATGAGAGATTTGGAAAATCAACACCGCTCTTTATTGTTTTCCCATTTGCTTTTGCTATTTTGCACCAACTGATTATTTGGCGTACATCTTTGATTACATTTTATAGATTTTGATCTTTAGAATGAGATTGGTCGCCGCGTCTGTACTAATGCTGGCGGCCTCTAGCAGTGAACTCTTTTTGTCAATTTAATTTCCTTATATTCTAATTATTATAACGATTAGAGTTTCTGTCTCATCACGCAGTGAAAAGGGTGGCAAATATAGAAAAATAAAAATTTTGAGGGTTGCTCAGGCAAAAGGAACAATTTTCAGATGCCTTGGTTGATTTCTCACACTCTGCGTTTTATATTCATGACCTGATGTCTCTGATTTGCGTAATTACAGCAGGTCAAAGGTGAGTTATATTCACGGTTTTTGAACTGTAAATCGTCAGAGAGAAGAGATAGGGATTTGGTTGTTTCAGAAAGTTTGACCGCCTTGACGAGCTGCATCTACATACGTGTTTAATTTGTGTATGCAAATTTTCAATTCTAAAAAATCACAAAAATTTCAAAGACTCAAATGATGGAAATACGGATCTTAATCGAGAGGAACCCCTCATTTCGCCCTCATTCCACACATTCGACGCGGATTGCGCGGTCTAAATGGTTTCAAATGAGAGGAATGGAGAGAAAAAAAATTCATGTGCCATTTTAATCCGCGCAATCCGCGTCGAATGGGTGGAATGAGGGCGAAATGAGGGGTTCCTCTCGATTAGGAACGAACCGTTTTTCCATGATTTGAGTCTATAGTCACCCTCCAAAACGTGTTTGATTGTGCTTGTTCGATAGCTAATGACCATGGCCACAACATTTCAAAAAAATAGGAATCATCTTTTGCTTTGTTTTCGAGAAAATCGTCTGTGAAATTTTCATGATTGTTTAGAAATGAAAATTTGCATAAATAAATTAAACAGGTAGATGCAGCTCGTCAAGGCGGTCAATAGTGCTGAAACAGCCAAATCCCTCTCTCTGACGACTTTCAGTTCAAAAATTGTGAATATAGCTCAAGTTTAATCTGCTGTAATTATGCAAATTACTCAGATATTCTCTCATATTTCAAAGGGAAAAATAAAGGGGAAACCGTACTTTCTATATGGTTTCATGTACCATATCGTCACTGTGGGACTCTCACACGGAGCAAAAAACATTGCCAACTATTTCGATTTAATCGAAAAATATTGTTAACGTTGTCTAGGAGTATTAAAATCAGTTTTAGGCTAGGACAAAATGTTGAAGATGTACTCAGAGCGGGAAGTCTCCTATGGAAATTTTGTCTCATGCTGAGCATGCGAAAGAAATTTTCCAAACTGCGCGCATATTATTCCACAGGCCGGCAAAATCCGCAAAAAAGATCCAAAGAAAAATGCGTAAATTCAAGAGGGTAGACGCCGGTTCATTCTGTGTAGGTAAATTGTACAGTGAATCAATATCTTCTGCACAACCACTGATTCTCCGAACTTTTCGTCTTGAAATATTTCCGCGTATTCTATCGCATTTCGTGCCAAATGAGTCAGAAAGGGGGCAGATAGGAGAGGGAAGATGTGCTTTTCTGGCTCTTGATTGGCCTGCTAATGATGCGTAGACAGGAAATGTTCTCTAGAAGGCCTAGAAAAGGGGCCTAGAAAAAAAAAATGCCTTTACTGTTTATCGTGCTTTGATCATTATTTTTCTTCGTCCTCAAACACCGGTTTACGCTTTTTCCAAGACGAATAGTGTGTTTCTAAAATGCATCGAGAAAATCCCCTGGAACATCTCTGTGTTCTAAGTGGATCTTCAACAAGCAACCTTTAGTTTCAAACGGTCATGTGTGTCTATGCAAATAAGAAACGAATTTCACATTGTCTTCCACCGTCGAGATGTTATCTTTTTCCGGGAGGTGCGCAACATGCTAAACGCCAGTTCTTCTCACTTTCTTGATCGCGTTGCGATACGCTCTCGTGTCAGCTGGCCCTTTGCACTGACCGAAGGGAAACCATTAGTGTTGACCGCTCGAAAAGTCGAAACCAAAAAGAACAAAGTGTTTCGATTCCGTTTCGGAACAGTGCATTGTTTCGTTGTTAATATCCCTTTGTCCTTGATCAAAGGTTATTTCGTGTGGTCAACATTAGAAACAATCCGATAGTGAGAAAGGAATAGGTAGCATTGTTTGAAACAGGACATTACTGTCTTCAATTCTCCCCTACCTTCAGGAGAAAAGAAAAATGGCGAACAGTTTCGAGTATGAGTATGAAGGCAGGATCAATTAGTTCACTTAGATTTAACTGACTTAGAATTAATTAACACGAATTAACAGAGCAATATCGATTGATGATTATATCAATCGTAGTCAGTGCTAGGCGAGGTAGAAATAGAAAAGAGGGTTTTCTCAACCACAAAAAAACAGATTCTTTCTTGCCTAGGCTGTCAAGCAATTGGCGCCATTAATTATGGTTGGGGTGTTCTACGAGAACTTTCCGCGTGTTATCTTTGTTCAATCTATTCCGAAAATAATCAAGCTCAGCGTTCCTTTTGTAATAGATGTTCATCGTAATTCGATCTCTCTCCCTCCAGCTTCGAATTGAGATAATAATCGGAGCAAGATGGGTGCAAGGGGAAAGTGGCGATGACACTGCCTGATTTGAGGTTTTGCGGACCTTGGAAAAATATTACATAATATGCTAGCCCCATTGTATGGATGTGAAAGTGAGTATAAATGAATGTGAATGATGTGTTTTAACGCCTTGGCGAATCGATTTCAACTCATTGATCTTATACCAAACGCATGTCTTGTGTAGGCAAAACAATGTTATTCATTTAGCGATCTTATAGGAGATACACGTTTTTATTGCAATTGAGGGAAGAATTTGTTGAGACAGTGTGGATCTTCGGTGTTCACGAAGTAATGACGACTGTGAACTGAAAATACCCGAGTTTAGAGTATTTTCAACTCATTAACCCCTGTAAACGGTAAGTAAGCTTTAACGAAAAGGAAATGTTAGAAGGTTTTGAGAAATGTTAGGAGGTGACGTTTCTGGTTTTCGATAAAGTGGTAATATTGTACGATACCTGAGGCCAGCGAGCTCCTGAGGAGTATGTATCGTTTGTCGCGTAGCAACATGTGCATGAAATCACTGAACAATTTCTTCTGTTGCGCATCGGGGTTGTGGACCTGGCAAAATGGTTAATCGTTTTTTTGATAAATTTCCTAAATTACACTTACTAAACTCACTAATTTAAGATTAAACAGAAATATGTTTTAAAAAGACGAAATTACCTCCATGTTTATTTGACAAATAACAATGTTCTCCTGCTCGAACGCTCCACCACGACTGAACATGGGAAACATTCCGTACTCAGCACCTTCTGAAGAAAAAAAATTGCAAAAAATGTAAATTATTACAATAGATGTGGATTTCTAACCTGCGTCGATCCACAAATGGTCGATGGTTGACATCTTCATGAAATGCTTGATGAATACAACAAAGTCAAGATGGAGTAGGGTTTCGCCACGATAAAACCCTATTTTTTAAAAATTAATCATTAAAAAATAAATGCTAATATGCAAACCGTTTTTGAGGACGTAAGCAAATCCCATCTTAGTCTCATTTCCAATTGCAACAGGGAAAAACTGGCCCAGGGTCGAGTATAATTTCCTGTTTATCTGAACAAAAATAATTCAAACTACAAATAGCGCATTTTCATTTATAAATCATTTGTCAAATTATGGGAATGTATGCGTACAAATCGGCAGTTTGAATTATTTTATTATTTTTTTTTATTACAGAAGAACAAACTGATTAAACTTCTACTCACTTGCGAAATCGGATCTGCTCCGAAGAATCTCGTGTTCGGCTGCACTTCTCTAAACGACTTTTCCGCATTGATGTCATTTCCAACGCCAATTGTGAGCACGGTGGACTGAAAACGACGATTGTTCGGAAATTTTACTTCGAAGAATCCTCAAATCAGACAAATTGAACTAAGAGTGGGTGGGGATGAAAAGGGGCTCTGTTTAATGTTTCAGAAATAATTCAAAAAAAGAACGACAATTGCTGAGCCAACGAATACAACTGCAGACTCAATGAGCAATATAATTTGTTTTGTGTTTGTTGGGTGACCTCCCCTCTCCCCATTCCGAGCCTTCGTCCATCTCTAGTCTGAATCTATCCTCCCACCTTCCCCACCCACATATAGATCTTTTATTCGTCCTCGTTTCTTTAATTGCCGTCACACCCTTCGCCGGTTTATCAAATAAATAAATATATAAACCTCGGAACTGTCGACCGAGAGAACCGCGAACTTTTGCTCGTCATCATTGCGAAAGGCGCGAATAATGTTGGCGGAAATTGAACTGCGACTGGCGCATTTGGCGACCGCGCCAGGCACCATCTCCCAGATCTAAAGTTGATATTCATTATTTGATTAATTAGTGTAATTAAGCAAACGTCATTTTCGTCAGGAATTGGAATGGTCACTCAGTGAGTGAAAGTGCATGTATACGTGCGCACTTTCACTATCAAATGTAATTGGAGATGCTCTGCCATAATTGTTGTAATTTTTCTCTCTCAGGCTTACTTGGATAATTGAGATACTCGATTCTCTAAATTCAACAAATGTCACCAGCCTGATCGTCACTCATGTTCGACGATAGACGTTGCTGCATGCAATCGTACCATTGACTGCTTCTTGATGTGATCTGATTCGCACATATTGCCTTATCAGCCTTGTGGAAATTAGCTAACTTACCGATGGGTTAGATATTGATCGGTTAGCCAGTTGTTTAGATGTGGTGGTCGACCAGCATCTGCGATTATATTTTTTATCAATTAATTAACAGTTGCTGAATTAGCTATTAATAATAAATTAATTATCTGCTCCCATCACTCGCGATTTGATTTTTTACTTTTAACGCTGAACGTTTAGCACTTATGTTTATGAGCATCCTAAAGCTATTGCGACAGCATGATCAAGGTACAAAAGGGTTCTAAATGATCAATTTTTTTTCTCTTTCTCTCGCATTAATTCTTTTCTATTCGATTCTAGCAATTGATTCTCGCAAAAAAAAGAGATACGGGCTCATCATGTTAGCGAAGGATGAGCCTGTATCTCATTTTTCTTTTAATGGGTTATCCAATTTTGACATCGCAAAAAAATAATAAAAGGAAACAACAAAACAATGTACGAAGAATTTAGAGCGATCATTAGCATATCCATGTGCGATTCGTTGTCGGGAAGCTCAAATTCCTAAAAAAAATATTCATTGAAATAATTAATTAATTAGTCAAGCAAAGTTATACCTTCAACGGATTTAATGGGCTTCCGAGCACGAGGTACGCTATGAACAATACTAGAATCCAAAGAGGTAGCCGCTCATGCACCATCTTGAAGCGGTCGGGTAACATCTTGAAATATGAGCTGATAAATAAAAAAGGGTGTAAATATCGAATGGAACAAATTATCAATCATCAATTGGAAAAAAGGCTCGGCAACCATTTTTTTAAAATCTTCACCGACAGAGACCGGTGATAAAATTGATAAAGTGAAACGCGTCATGGAAAAGAGACAATGGCGCGCAAACAATGCAGCGGGGTGGGAATCACGATGAATACCTAATTCAAGCCAAGATCGGCGGAGGAAGGTTCAATCTTTGCGCAAAGACGTGCGTATCAGGAGAATAGATCTGAGCGGAGCTTAAAAGCCTATACGTCAACCTTGTGTCTTGCTTTCACCTATGACTTTGATGTAATCTTCATCGCGAGAGAACCGTGGGTGGATTTCCTTTTCCCAATTAATTGTCCCATTTTCATCGAATCGAATATCTTCTGATATGACAAAATGATTGAAATGTCGGTAATATCGGAAGATTCTAAGTGCGGTGGCCTGTCGGGTAAATTAGATTCCGTTATCTGCGCCGATCAGAGATTGGCATCATCCCATGTACAGAAAGGGATCAAGAGCGACTGAGTGCAGGTTGTAATGGGAAAGCCAGTCTCATGCTGCGCACATTTCATGGGGTGTTTGTTTTACTGTGTCGGCCAGGCCGGAGAATTATGATTTTATTCTGGCAACATTGCATCGAACAAAAAATTGCCATTACAAATTCCCAGAAAGGCAAAGAGCGATTCTTGAAAGTGAAACAGCCCCTCTCTATTTTGCACGTCTCTCCCTCTCTCCGTCATGTTCCTTTTCTAGTGACTTGACTTTATGATGGATTATATCGGCGACTGCGTATGTTTAGAACGCTCAGAATCGTTCTCACCTTTCAGCCTCTCTTTGAGTATTGCGCAACTAGCGGGGTGCGTGGAGGTTAAGCGCACTACGTTTTCAAAGTACGGTCCAGGGGGACTTCAGTCGCCGGGTACAGTTCGGTCCAGGGGGACTTCCGTCGCCGGGTACAGTTCGGTCCAAGGGTACTTCAGTCGCCGGGTACAGTTCGGTCCAGGGGGACTTCCGTCGCCGGGTACAGTTCGGTCCAAGGGTACTTCAGTCGCCGGGTACAGTTCGGTCCAAAAAGTTGCCACTACGCCACTTCGTGGCGTAGTGGCAACTTTTTACCTGACCCAAGGAAGTGTGGTTGCCCCAGCGAACTTTTTACTGTAGGTTACGGTAGTATTTATTGATTTATCGATTTTCATGTCTTTGAGAAAAATCACGAATCTGACCTGCGGTCTGACCCACCGAACTCATCGGAGGGTACTGTAGGTTACGGTAGTTTTTATTGATTTATCGATTTTCATGTTTTTGAGAAAATCATGAATCTGACCTGCGGTCTGACCCACCGAACTCATCGGAGGGTACTGTAGGTTACGGTAGTATTTATTGATTTATCGATTTTCATGTTTTTGAGAAAAATCACGAATCTGACCTGCGGTCTGACCCACCGAACTCATCGGAGGGTACTGTAGGTTACGGTAGTTTTTATTGATTTATCGATTTTCATGTTTTTGAGAAAAATTGATTTATCGATTTTCATGTTTTTGAGAAAAATTATGAATCTGACCTGCGGTCTGACCCACCGAACTCATCGGAGGGTACTGTAGGTTACGGTAGTTTTGATTGATTTATCGATTTTCATGTTTTTGAGAAAAATCATGAATCTGACCTGCGGTCTGACCCACCGAACTCATCGGAGGGTACTGTAGGTTACGGTAGTTTTTATTGATTTATCGATTTTCATGTTTTTGAGAAAAATTGATTTATCGATTTTCATGTTTTTGAGAAAAATTATGAATCTGACCTGCGGTCTGACCCACCGAACTCATCGGAGGGTACTGTAGGTTACGGTAGTTTTGATTGATTTATCGATTTTCATGTTTTTGAGAAAAATCATGAACCTGACCTGCGGTCTGACCCACCGAACTCATCGGAGGATACTGTAGGTTACGGTAGTTTTGATTGATTTATTGATTTTCGTGTTTTTGACAAAAATCATGTATCTGACCCAAGGAAGTGTGGTTGCCCCAGCGAACTTTTTACTGTAGGTTACGGTAGTTTTGATTGATTTATCGATTTTCATGTTTTTGAGAAAAATCATGAATCTGACCTTGTGGTCTGACCCACCGAACTCATCGGAGGGTACTGTAGGTTACGGTAGTTTTAATTGATTTATCGATTTTTATGTTTTTGAGAAAAATCATGAATCTGACCTGCGGTCTGACCCACCGAACTCATCGGAGGGTACTGTAGGTTACGGTAGTATTTATTGATTTATCGATTTTCATGTTTTTGAGAAAAATCATGAATCTGACCTGCGGTCTGACCCATCGAACTCATCGGAGGGTACTGTAGGTTACGGTAGTATTGATTGATTTATCGATTTTCGTGTTTTTGACAAAAATCATGTATCTGACCAAAGGGTTGCCCCAGCGAACTTTTTGAGGGGTACTGTAAGTTACGGTAGTATTGATCGATTTATTGATTATTATTGATTTATTGATTTTTGTGTTTTTGACAAATATCATGTATCTGACCCATTCAAGTGTGGTTGCTCCAGCGAACTTGTTTCCGTAGTTTCAGACGGGACGGACTCACTCACTCACTCACAGACTCACAGACAGACAGGGCTTGTCGTTTTAGGTTAAGTAGTAATTTTTACGCAACTCGAGTTCGAGAAGAAGGACGACCAAAATTGTTTAACATTCCCACGTGATCTACCTGTATTCGGAGAATTCGAACTGAAATGGCTATCGTGATTTAATAAGCGTGCTTTAATTATCAAAACTTGGATTTGAATAAACAATATTATCGTTTCACCATATTGAAGTCGAAATGCACCCAGAACCACGCTAGGTCAAAAAGGAGGCCGAATTGAGCCCACTGCGTTTTGGCATTCAAAAACGTAATAGCCATGAAGACTGAGAGACGCAATCAGAAACAGCGTGCTTTCTATACACACAATATCGACATTTTTGCCACTTGGAAAGTTTGTTTTAATTTTTTTCTCGCAATTACCCTTTTATTCATGTTTTTTGTTCAGGATTATGTTATTTGACCAGTTAGCCAGCCAATTTTGGCAGATTGGATTTACAGAAGAACAAGAACAGGAGGTAACAAGTGGGAATATAACTAGCACAGGATTTTCCTTGTGTAATAATTTTTTTTCCGGTTTAAAATAATATCGTCTATCTGCATCACAATGAACGATTCAGGATTTCTTCTCAAACATTATGGACGATTGCCTATTTCAAATATTCTCGTTCCTCGACAGGTAACTTTCTGTTTCTCAGATGTGTATTTGTTATCTCTGTATGCCACGTTTGAGTAATGATCATCTCTCCTCATTCTGCATGCTCTCTCATCGATCAGACAGCGCGAGAGAGCATGCAGAATTGAGAGAGTCAGACCATTACTCCGAGGTTTGGAATGTAAAAGTTTGGAATAAGTGTGATTTTTGAAAGTTTTCCGGGTAACATTGAACTCTGATTCACTAGAAACCATATAGCGTGTCAAGTTCATTGTGCAGTGCAGTCAACATAGCGTCGCGTATTCGCTATTTTCAGGAACAGTTTGGACGCAATGGAACGCGTCAGCAAGCGAATGAATCTCATTGCGAGCGATGACTACTTCAAATGGACAATAAGGAGAAAAATCAGTTTGATTGTTTCGCAGGTGGGCGGGACTTGATCTTTCGCACATTTCTTCACTCTCTCACAGTGCTACGAAAACGGTTACTTTTTATTGCTCATATTAATGAGATCTTTATATGAAAGCGATTTAATTTATTTGATCTACGATACAGACGATCTAGTGGTAAAGATACAAGTATTTGTTTTTAAGACCACGGGTTTCTGCTTGACGCTTCGTCCCATGAATAGAGAGCTTCATAATATCAATCGATACTTTATCAAGCCTGCCGAAACGGAAGGAGTTGTAGAGCTATTTGAGAATGAGAAGGCGTCGCTCGAGGTATAGAAATACTGAAAGTATACAGCGCTTTTAGTATATTAAAACATGCCTCTTTAGCATATTTAAAATTTATAGCACATAATAGATATATGGAAAAAAACAAGGGAAGATTTTTACGAAATGGCAACTTTACATTGTTAGTATGCAAAATGCAACGGACTATAACCTTTTTTTGTAATTCATTTTTCATACTGCTAATCTAGGAACAAATTGGTTCCTTCGCTTTTCCGAATAATGAATAGAATTTTTTAGTAAAATATGATTTACATATCTGTTTCTTGCAGGTCAGTGGAGCGACTAGGAGTGTCTCCAGTATTCGAAAAGAGACCATACCACCTCAACTCTTTAATCAACTCGAGAAAACTGTTTCGAGGAATTCTTCCGAAATGATCTCCCTCCGATACGTTAGTTTTGTTGTTTTTCAAATATAATAGTATCTAAGACTTCTCATTTCTTATACGACGTATACAGTTACATGGACACATTCTATGCCGCTTAAGTACCGAGTGCAGTTTTTGACTGTTATTTATATCTCGTTGCTGATTTTGTTTAGGTATTTCTTGAACCTTCGTCCATATGTTCTCTGATCGCCATCCTACGCAACTCGCGTGCGAAGAATGTAACCATGTTTCGATGCCTAGTGCCACATGGTTTAACCGCGAGCAATTGGATACCGTAAGATTCTTTCATTGTTCATTTTTAAACAAATAATAATTTTTATCGATTTTTTACTTCTTCCTCCCTTTAGCAATATTTTACATAAATGCCATTGAAAAGCTTCATTATAACGATAATGTCTCATTTATTTTTTTCGGATTGTGGTCAGTGAGCCTATATAATTGTAGAGGTTTAGTTTCTCCCGGACTTTATGCGCACAGCGACTGTCCATGAAACGGATGGTATTATATAATGTGTAATAGTCGTAATAGCAACTCGAGAAAAGTTTTTTTTTAAATCTTCGCGAGAGATTTCTCATTCTGACATGAGTTGTTTATTCAATCTTGTAAAATGCACAATGTGATTATAAAAATTAATAAATTATAGGTTCATCCAGTGGCTGCTGGAACTGAGGCCGGAATTTTTTGAAGAGATTGAGGGTTCGCTAGAGCAGAGTGGAGTTATCGATCAAAACTTTTTGGAACAATTCAGTAATGGGCGACAGGGTGTCAAACTCATATTGAACTCCGCAGAGGATCATCTAGAGGTTAGTGACAACAAATTCCGTAAGCGTTAACTGCATTCTGTTTGCTGAATTTAATTTGGAGTCCAGAAGCTGTGTTTTATTAATATTTTTTATACGGCATTCGTTGCTATCCTTTCTCGGTGATATTGGTTTGTTCAATTTTGTCATTATTCGCCTAATTTTGTAATTATTCATTTCTTCCAGCTTCCTCATTTCACGCCAACCCGCCAGATTGTGTACACTATTCCAAGATACAGCAAGCTTTGTATCGCCTCAATGGTTCTCACCACGGAGTGGGTTGTTGAACTGATCCTGGTGGGTCCTCAAACATCCTTATATCCGTTACCTTTTATGATAAATATATTATGATAATATATTTATGACAGGTATCACGAGAGATTGCATGAAAACACCCCCTTCTGGGAACAACTTTCAAAAAAGTATTTTTGATTTCGATCAAACTTTTATGTAGAAGTACTCTGGGGAAGAGAATTCCGTTAATCCGGGTCACAGGTCTCAAAACCGGCTTTTAGGAATATTCTTTTAGGAAACCGCAACTGTTCAATGTTATAGGACAAGCTCATCTGTCTATGCGCTTGAAAAGAAATTGCAGTGTCACTTTAATTGCGATGGTGGAGTCATCGCACACGGCGGAAACCGCCAATTCATCCGCTTCGCATACGTGAAGAGAGAGAAGAGCGATTTCCCGTTGCTGAGCGCGGGATTCTTCATCAATTGGGAGGGGCCTCATCATATTCCCACACAGCTAAGGTGCATGCAGTAGTTTGTTTGTGTTATATTGTCTGATCGGGTTCTTAAAGGGACCAGGCAGCGAAAAAATAAGTTATTTTAAAATAAAAGAAAATTTTGTTCCCGTAAGAATGCTAAAAACCGCATATTTTTTGCGATTTTTTAAAAATTAGTTATGAATTTCCAAAGTTTCGCCTTTTCTCAAAGACAGGTTACGGTAGCGACTACACCACAATTCATTTCTCTAAAACCAGACGTTTTCATGAACCTTGGTTGTGCGCAATGATTCCGGGAGTGGCCAAAACCCCTGCGTTCTACTTTTTGTTGCATTATCTAATCATCCGACCAATTTAAATAGCTTTCTGTCTTTTCGGAAATAGGCGACGCACCGTCCCAGAGGCTAATTTCTAATTAAAATAACTAATTGTAAAAAAATGCTAAAAATTTAGTCTTTTCTTCATTTTTCATTAGATCATAGTGAGTAAAGTTCATTAAAAAATTATGAAAATTAAAAATCTGTTTTTGCACGCTGCCTGGTCCCTTTAAAGCAATTTGAAGATAAATGATCTCCAGTTCGTCAATGTTGACCGATTTCTTCAACAAAACACCTTGACAATGCCTGTGAGAAGAATCGCGACTTCTACCTAAATTTGGAAGTTTCGCGTTCACAAAATAGTAAAAAATCCGATGTTTGCATCTTTGCGAGTACACATTATCATGACTCGTTTTTATGCTAATTCGATTAATCCGCATCGATTTGCCGAAAATGTACCCGGACATGCCCGGTGAAATGCGTATAATAAAGCTACAAATTCGATTCGAAAATAAGGACAAAACCGGGAATTGCTGGCATTTCCCGGATGTATACGGTAATGATGACAAATCGATAGCTTTGTCGGTTTTCGCATCGAATTTTCTCCTTTGTTTTCGGGCATGTCCGGTTAGTTTCCAGTAAATCGACGTGGACAAAAAATATGAGCCTACCCACGAGTCGTAAATAATTCTCCTCGCAAAGTTGCAAAAATCGAATATTTTGATCACGTTCCGGTAAACGTTCCGATATTTTCAATACGTACGATACATTTGTATAAGGGTGTTCCAAAAGTTTTGCGACTTTTGGTTTGTCAAAGATTTCATGCGAACTACAAACCGTACATCCAAATATGCATCCATGGTGATATAACATAACCTTGGCCTATTTAAGAAAATGTTCATCTTGGGTAGCGATGTCATAGTAATGACGCAATATTGGCGAATGTTTACAGGATGCGCCAAACTACCGAGACGTGAATTTTTGTTCTAATTTTTCTTACAAGAAATGTTAGAAGTTAGAATTTATATATCTATTAAATCACCTTATAAGTAATAGGAGAAACATTGTACAAATAGAATAAAACTCTTTTCACAAGAGCTGTAAATCAAAACTCCCTGTACTAAAGCATTGTCGACTCCCGAGCATCCGATCTCATTGAAGTCAATGGTTCTCTAAGAATATGAAGAATGAAGCAGTTCCAAAATGCGTGTTTTGTAGAGGAAACTTCCCACTACAATATACTTACAAACTGAGATTTGGGGGTTCTTACTGGATGTACAACGCGAAGCAATTTATGACGTATCAGTTCTACATTTCGAGCAAAAAAATGGAAACATTTTTATAAAACTGTCACAGATTTTCCCAAACCCATTCATGTCCTCTGTCCATTACTGTTTTCACACTGGAGTAGAAGTACTTTCTTTTGAAGGTATCATGTGTTTCTACGAACACCTAAGTTTTTTTTAGCGTGAAACAGTCAAAAATCGAAATGTGAAATTGACATATTGTCTATAGGCGCTCTACGGAATGGTTGCATGTTCAACGATTCTCCCGGCGCCTTAATATTCTCTAGGACCAGGGGCATTACTTTATTTTGTTTTTAAATGCTCACCTCTCTTACACATTGTTTTGTCACCTTTCAATCTGAATACGCCGTGATTTGCGGCAATCATGTGTCCAACTAAAATATTACTTGTCCAAGTTCGGTTTAGATAGGAGTTCGAGCAATCTCAATTGTACAGTATCTTCTTCTTGATGGTTAGTTGTTACTGTTCAAGGAGTTATGATGCAACGAAACCGTTTCGATAGCGGTTTCTCAAAATGCCCGTAGGGGTTGAGTCTCATTCTCTAATAGATTTGTTAGAGGGAGCTGTATTTCATAAATATAATTATGAGAACTGTACATCATGCTCTACCCGTGGGTACTGAGAAATGGTCAAATTCAGCGTGATCTTCGATACATTGAGCAACCGAAACTGGTTGAGTGGTCTGACGCCATTGCGTTTCAATTTGAAATTGCTGTGTGGGTCAGATATTTTTCTGCCGTAAACGATTGTGAAGGCCAAATTATTTGAAATGTCGAATAGTTTCAGGGCATAAGTCAATAGTCGCAAAAATGCACTTGAAATCATACATAACTCTTTTACTATTTAGGAATTATCTTTCTAAATCGAGTCTCGGTAATTTTGCCGCACCCTGTAATGATGTTAATTTTACAACCCCATTTTCGACAAGTTAAATCTAGATGAATGTGGAAACGAACAAATACCTAATATTATTGTAACGTAGAAAGTGTGCTCAGTAATAATTTAAAACACAAAGTGGCGGAATCCGTAAATATACAAAAGAAATAAAAATTCTCTTTTCGAAACTCTTGGCGCAGCAGGTTCAATATTTTCAACATTTTTAATTATCTGAAGTCTTGTTGGAATTTGTTCAATATAACATGGCTTATACTTCTTTATTAATTACTAGAAAAACTTACAGATAGTGATGCGATTTTTTATAACCCTGCTAGTTTTCTGAGATTTACGTGGAAAAGCTAAAATTGCGTAGGGATAACGAAATTTGTTGCAACTTCGCACGATTACGCGCAACCTTTCTTGAACTTGATTGCGAAAATGAGAATTTTGACAGCACTCCTAATAGGATTCAGAGACTCCTAATTCAGCGAAATCATGATTTTCGCAGTCTGAGTCCTGTTCATTAAGCGTAATCGCGCAATCGTAATCGTGGGTCTACAGTTCAAGTGTCAATTTTAAACAGATAATGAGAATTTGTCCCATCATTGAACTATGCATGGCTCCCATCGAGAAAAGCAGCGACGAGAATTAACTGAAAAATGAAAACAGTCGCAAATCTTTTGGGACACTCTTATACAAAAATAAATTCCTTGCAAGAAGTATTACCAATATTGCACAGAACTAGTCGGTACACCTTCTAGTTGAATGCAAAGGCACTGCGAGAATATATACAGTCCGGTCAGACGCCCGGGCGACCCGAAGCGACCCATTGACTTTCACACCCAGGAGAGTGAGAAATTCACGTTGAATTAAAGTGCGATATGTTCTCGATGTCATTACCGAACTATTAATGTATTTCATTTAAATTTTTAAAAAAGGCATTAATTAAAAATAAATTATTTAAAACAGTTCAACTCACGAATCATAAGTGCGCCCGAGCCGGACTACCGTAGTTGAGAGCTTTGCTTTTCTACTGATCCCGGTCTTGGTGTGTTGCTTTTTTTGGTTTCCTCCGGTTTTTCAGAATCATACGTGCACCCGAGCCGAACAACCGTAGTTAAGAGGACGACTCCGGTTTTTCAACGCAGCTTGTGCGCGCGATTCCACTTTCACAAGCTGCGCGCCGGATTTTACAAGACGCGCGCCGGATTCTGGACTTTCCGTTCGGGACCTTTCAACAGAACGCGCGATCGGTATAAGGTGCTGCGCATGCCGCGTCGAACCCTACACAAATCGCGCGCACAAGCTGCGCTGAAAAACCGGAGGAAACCAAAAAAACAACACACCAAGACCGGGATCAGTAGCTCTCAACTACGGTAGTCCGGCTCGGGCGCACTTATCATTCGTGAATTGAACTGTTTTAAATAATTTATTTTTAAGTAATGCCTATTTAAAAAATTATATGAAGTACATGAATAGTTCCGTAGTGACCTCGAGAACACATCGCACTTTAATTCAACGTGAATTTCTCACTCTCCTTGCTGTGAAAGTCAATGGGTCGCTTCGGGTCGCCCGGGGCGGCCCTGGGCGCCCCGTTTTCACTTGGGGATCTGACCGTACTGTATAAGGTATTATACATATAAACGACTTTTTTCAGAAAGAGCCTGGATGCAATGGAGCGTGTTAGTGTTAAAATGAATGAATTAGCGACGGATAGACATTATCTAAAAGCAAAGAGGAGAAAATTTGCTCTGAAAATGTTTCAGGTGAGTTATCTTTTGGTAAAATAAATCATTGGAAACGTATTAATTCACCAAGACAGAAAAATTCCCATGAAATATTTTTTTTCTCGAAAACTTGTGCCTAGTTGTGTCGTCATTACGCAACGTGATACAATTTCCGGGATACGGTAGTGCAAACCTCATATTCTCCGTAGTATTTTCTATCTTGACTAAAAATTTCAACCGGATAGCAAACGTGGTTCAAATGTTAAAGCTCGAAGTACAAGTTCGGCGGAACTTTCTGTATATGTAATGTGTGCTGCAGGAAAAACGAAACTTTCACGTGGCTCTTCTCACATGCACACGTGACGTCTACAACTTCCATTGCTTCGTTTGGAAGAATTTCGACTATCGTGAGCATAAGATACGAATGCCGCGGGTGAAAGATGTAAGCCTTTATGAAAATATATTTTTTAAATGACAATTATAAAATGTATAATAGTGTTGAAAATGCTGAGACATCAAGGACTATAGTAGACCAAGAGTTTTTGTTTCTAATTGTGAGCATTCACTCAATCAAAATTAAAATATTGTGTACTTTCGGATTATTGGTTTTCCAGTTTGTTCCTCGATACAGCATTGCTTCCTTGCAGGATGGTGATTGCAGCTCTTCGGGAGGGACACAGCCCGCAAGGGGTGATTCCATTCCCAATCGGTTCTATGCAGGGATAGAGCACATGCTGGAGAAAAATTACGCAGACGAGATCCATATATATCGGGTAACCAAATAATTGTTATTTTTTTAGTCGAGGGAAGCGCGACATGATTTGACATTTGACAAGATATAAGAGAAGATATGGTTGGGGGGCTCTCTAAATTTCGCTTGAGATTACGGAGGTTTTTGATGACGGAGTGGTGTCTGAGACGTACAGTAGTTCTTGCCGTCTTGCCGCCATTCTCATTAAAATGGACACGGGGTGGGAAAAAAGTATCCCCTGAATGAAGAATATGTTTTTTTAATGTGACTATAAGTTTTTATCACTTGATGGGGCTGAAAGTTCTGTTTTATCTCATACACTCCGTATCACTATTTGAATTGATAACTGTAAAATCTGGAAAATGTAGCAATTTCCTCGACCTTATCACTTTCGTTGTTCATTGATCCTTTGTACCACTTTTTAAAATCGTGTATTGTGCCGCGCTTCCTCGTGACTCGCATGAATGATATAATTGTGCAATTCAGCTCTTTCTCGAGGCCGCGACCATACCCCTATTGCTGGACTCGCTTAAGAGCTTCACATTCACTTCGCCGCTATCCAGTTCAATTGACATCCACTCGATCTGCATGTCTCGTGACTGCGATAAAAACGAATTTCATTTGTGAGTTGTATTTATTCCCAATTGGAAAACGGTAACTCGGGTGTTCCCGTAAGCGGTGTTCCCGGGTGAAGCGATTTGTAATCGGCAAGTTTTGTCAGCAACAGATACCTTAAATACCTGAAAAGCAATAAATATAATTGTCTAAGCACATCTGTCATTTGCATGAATTCCGGCAGAGAGTTATAAAAAACATTATTCCACGATTCTATTCGCGAATTAACAATGCCATTCGCAAATAACCTTTGTTATTCGCGAATTGAATGATTCCATCTATCAACCCTACCCACGACGACAAGTGTTATGATCTCATGTGTAAAGGGCGTTGCTAGAAATGATTAAATATCTGCAAAAAGACAGAAACAAAGAAGACGATTGATTGAAATCTTTAATGCGAACTGTTTTTTCCTTCTCAGGTTTACGAAGTGGCTGTTGCTGCTGAGGCCAATGAACTTCATTACGGACACGTTCCCAATTGAAGAAAGCGGCGTGATCGATCAACGATTTGTGCAGGAATTTGCGCTTGATCGAAACGGCGTCAGGCTCATAGTGTACTCTCCCGAAAATGAGGTTGCGTGTTATTAAAAATTAATGAAAACTGGACGCTGTTAAAAGCTCTAATTGAGATTGAAAATGAACAATCAGACTAAATTTGGCGCTCTTTGCAGTAATAAAAACGCTATTGTCTACGAGGCAGTACAACACGTTGCATACGCGTTTTTTGATGAATTGCATCGCATAGAGTAGGGTTGGCCCGGCAAGTAAGGTCTCGAGATCTCGAAATGAGACAATTCAATTATCTCACTCCTTGCGAGAATAGTGAAAATCATTTCAAGGCCTTGTGATGGTCGGTCGGCTGCGCGTTTTCCTGTTCCAAATATCACTTCCCCAAGTTTCTACCAGACCACGAAAAAGTACTGCAAATAAAGGTGTTTGTTGAAGAAAAAATCAATAGCTTATCGAGGTCTCGAGTTCTCGACAATTTCTCGATCTAATCGAGATCTCAACAAGGAATTGATTCTCCTCACTTCTCACCGAGATCACTTCACTCTATCAGAGAAAAATATCGGTCATTTTCCTTGACAAGCCAACCCTAGCATAGAGTGCATGTCACATTTTGCAGCTCACTCATTTCTTTCCAACAAAGGAGATTCTTCATACTATTCCCTTGTACGGTAAGCTCCGACTCGTCTCGCTGACTCTACCAACTGAATGGGTTATAGAGATGTTCATTGTGAGTTGTTAGCGCATTACAATGTTATGGTCCCTCAAGGAATGTAAGGCAAACGAGCAACGAGTGTCTTTTTTCAATTGGGAAAATACTACGTGGTCGCTTTCGTTACAATCTTAACATTGTCGTATTCAGCCTTCGAGAACGGAAAATGAGAGAGTGTGTGAAATGAAGAGTACATCGATACTCAGAAGTTTATACAACATATGAATAAAGTATGACCTGCCATTAGTATTGATTAACATATAATTTTGGTTGCTGTATGATCAACTAAGTCGTCCGGACGATGGAATAGAGAGGGACTGGGACTTCTCAATGACAGTCCACTTCAATCATCCCTCGATGGCTCGCTATTTAATGAACGTCGAGGTGAGCTTGAAACTTGCAACTTTTCTAACGTACAACTAACGAATTGGAAACTTTTAAATGAATTTTCGCGATCGAAAAAAATGCAATGTAAAACTAGTTCAGTATGTATGCGATAGGAATATTTTCCCAAAGATTATTGCGTATATATTTTAGCTTTGAAATATAAATAATTAATTATTAATCGATAAATTAGTGTACTCTCTACGACGGTGGCGGCCGAATGGAGCGGCGTGACCTGCGGAGTGCCGTCTGTTTCTGCACCTTCGATACGGCGCAGCATGGGCCGATTCGGATGCGCGCGGGACTCTTCACGAATTGGACGGAGCCAGCGGACGGACGGGTCGTGCTTCGCCGCATGCCCCAGTAGTGGCATGCAATCCTCCGCTTTCAAGCACAACATCCAGTTGGCACCAGCTCCAGAACATCTCTCGCTGTCTGATCCTCTCGTTTGGGCCTGCTCTCTCGCCATCTCTCTCGTTCTCACACTCGGCCTCGCTGTCTCTGTTTCGAATGATGTAATCAATGCTCCTCCCCTCTTTCCCGTGTCGTCGCCCTGATCTCTCCGTTTCTCCCCACCCATACCACCTTCTACCATCAAGACTTTTTTATTTTTCCTATCATTTATGTACATGTTGACGCACCCTGGCGGTGTTCGATAAATGGACGGGGATTGAACTCGTGACCTTTCGAATAGCAGGCATGTTAAGCACAGCTTTACACTAGAGTGCGGAAAGTGAGACGGCCCGACACCTTTTTGACCCGCATGCTCGGAATGATTGGGGGGCATTACTCGACACCTTTGCTCGATTACCCGATACCTTTTTTGCTCCGGCATATGAAAACAGCTTCGATTGAGATCATGTGACTATGAATTTGGTTGAGAATACCCCTCCATGCTAATTAGCATCTTCCCTATCATTTCGACCGCTCTCCTTCCTCGAGGGTGGTCTCTCCTCCCGTCAAGAGGAATGCTCCTTCAGATAACACACGGTAAGATTTACTTTTATTGTTCGTAAATAAGCATTAGAACATTTTTATTTATTTGCCCATTAGTCACAATTGAAAAATGATTTAGGAACTCTTTTATTTAAAATTGTAACTATTTTCTAAGTTCTTCCGCCTCTCTCCTCTTCCCATGGATATTTATGTTGATGACAGATCCTATAGTGATATCTCTCGAATTTCTTTCCTATCGCACTTCCACTTTCTACTCTAATGCTAACTTTTATCCTTCAGAATTGTTGTTTCACCCTTGTGTTCAATCAGGCATGCGAAAATGTCATAAATAGTAACTTCATGTTCAATTATTCCTTGTTTGTATGATAATTTTGTTCTTTCCAGAACAACACAAAACACTTTCAAATTCAGAATTGGATCTAAGATCTAAAATCTAAGAACACCGGAGCAAAAAAGGTATCGGGTAATTTAGCGAAGGTGTCGGGTCGACGCATTTCGTGCAAAATGAGAAAAAGGTACCGGTCATTCCTCTATTACCCGACCCGAAGAACGCACTCTACTTTACACCACTCGGCCATCCCGGATCCCTGGTCAGAGAGGAGAACCGTAAACAATTTTAATCGCGCCTCACGATTTATGAACACGATAATTGAGCAAAGAACTAGCCGGGATGTATTGAGGTTAAATACACTACGCTCTATGCGTACACTACGCTCTATGCATAGTTCACAGGTTCGGTTTAGGGGAAGCTCTGTAGTCGGCTCCAGGTTCGGTCCAGGGGGGAGCTCGGCAGTCGGCTCCATTGAAGCTCTACGTATGCTGGATAAAGTTAATCGCTACAGAAAGTACTGGCGAATTCCGTTGGATCTTGAGGCTGAGAGCGATTAAAAAAAGTTGCCACTACGCCACTTTTTTTCGTGGTTTCGTGGCAACTTTTTTTCGATCGCTCTCAGTCTCACGAGCCTTTCACAACGGAAAAGCAAGATAGAGTGTGTTAAACTTTTAGAAAGTGTTTTGACACCTTTAGACGCTTCTCTTTTATTGCAAAACACTTTTCCTTTTATTTTCCACGTTGAAACGTGTCCTGACACTTTCAGGAACGTTTCTGACATCTCTTTCCTGTGATCCTCGACACGACACTTAAGGAAGAGACAAAAGGAAGAGTGCGGGGAGGGATTTGCAGGTTGGTTGTTTCTCGAAGGCTAGAGAGCATTATTGAAGGAGAATTTAGGTGAAATTTGTTATGCGCGAATAGAAAAGGAATAATAACAGTTATAATTATTTTAAAAAATCCCTGAAAGGGGTAAGGTAGGAGAGATTGCGTGAAAATATTTATTTTAATCCAGGAATTGATCATCAGCAAAACATTGTGTGAAAGGGGACTGGGGGACTGGGAGCTCATTATCAAATCGTATTTTCTCGCTCCTGACCCCTTTCGGGATGTTTCCAAAAAATCCTCCAGAGAAGATAACAAAGAAAAACAGAAATCTCTTTCATAAGTCGCTTGAAAAAATGATAAAACTGGGAAGCTGTAGAATTGAATGATAAATGCTGATATATCAAGCATCTTTAAAGAAAAGCTGTAAAATTGGATGCCGATCTTTTTTCATACATTTATTTTCGAGAAAATACAAAAGAAGCATACCATTTAACATATAATGTAACGATGATTGCATCACTCTAACTGCTCGGCTTGTAGGGTTGTCCGTTTGGTTTCGGTGAAACGGACTCTCACTTACCCTCCGGCATTTCTCTCCGTTTCTCAGAATACGGCCGTTTTGGTGGGAACAGCCAAATTGAAGAACTTGAAAAATGGCGATTATAGAAAAATCAGCAACTTGATCAGGATACCTATCCAATTTACCCCTTTTCATTTTGAGGCTCACATTGATTTTATTTCTACTCCTGAAAAGGCCGTTTTCCGTGAAACGACCATTCCCTCTCCCCTCGCCGTTTCACGGAAACAGACTGCCAGAGGGTACGCGATAGTCCGTTTCGCCAAAACCGAAAAGGCAACCCTACTGGCTTGTCTCGGCCTTGACCCTTTCTCTCTACTCTCTCTCCTCCCTCCTATCTCTCATCGCGCGCTCACTCACGCTCTATCGATTGGCGGGATAAAAGTGCAAGGGGCGTGCCCAAAGTGCAATTGGGGGCGGGGCGAGTGGGTCATTACAGTATCCAGTAAGAAGATGCAAGGTCACGCGCACTCTCCGTGTCCTTCCAGCGTCCGCTCAAACATACGTGCTTACGTAGGCTCGGCATGCCGCATACAGTAGTTCTCCTTTCCACATTTTCAAGGCAATTTTCTCCTTGACTTCATTCGCTATTCAATTATGATTTCAGGAAATGGGCAATATGAAGACTGTCGATGCGAATGAGGATGCTTTCATGTGCGGGGATGAGATGATCAGTGCTGTGCGAGTATCTTCGGATAAAGTGATCCAAGACGACACGCAAGTGGTGCGCTTAGCATCTCCAGAAAGGGGTCAGGAGCCTCAATTATCGTGCACTCTAAAGCGCCTGGCCCCTTTCTTTAGGCGCGGAAAGCATGCTGTATCTGTATTAATATAGAGCAGTTAATCATTGATCAGTTCAGGATCACCTCTCGGCCCTACACGATGATGGACTTCTCGCGATATTATCGTATGTCGATCGGTAAGCGTACTCAATTATTAATAATCAATTATTAAATCAGTCTGCGCGCTCCTGTGCAGTCGAACTTTGAGTTACAACCATGAAAAACAAGTTATGTCAAAGTTTTCGCTGTTGTGGGTCAGATCATAGTGCCTCTCCTATGCAATAAATAAATTATCTCAGAGACAGCTTGGACGCGGTGGAACGCACCAGCAGGCGGAATAATTACATCGCATCGTTTTTCTGTTCGGTGCAACGAAGAAAACGGGCGCTGGTAGTGTCTCAGGTAACTTTTATACATGTATTCGATGTATCCCTCTTTATTCATTTTCCCATATCGTCTCAAAATGAAGGTTAAAATTATTTCTGTTGCTGTTGTTAATTGATCCGAGCTCATAGTTCGAATTCTCTGCAGTTGACTTGTGTAACGAAATTCACGAAAATATCCATTGCACTTACTTGAATTTCTCAGACTGCGACAGGCTACGTCTTCGCACTTCTACCCTTCAATGCGGATTTGCACCCTTCCTGGTGCTATTATATCAGCCTCGATGAGCAAAGAACGGGCAAATATAACGAAAAGGCAGTGAAGCGGAGAAGAATGGTGGGCGCAATCTCTTTCTTATCGTATCATTACACGAGCCTGCCAACAACACTGATAAAGGTTTATAGTGATAAAGAGAGTGTGTAATCGAGCGTGACTTTCTCACCTTTGCCCACTCCCTCGCCCTGACCCCTGTCTGTTAGTAATCATGTGCTACTTTTTAGCGTAAATTACAGTGGGAAGTAGATCAATTTTTCTCCCGAGTATTGATTATTCAGAGGAGTTGAGATGTGGTACTGACGATGGATAAATCAACAGTTTGCGATTGGGTCGTTGGCGTTTAACTTTTCTTTGAGTATACTGTACTGACCTATCGATGGGCGAGTGGCTTCAAAGTGAGGCCAGCTTTTTTTAGTGAGTACGCAGCTCTACCGCGACTATACAATAACGCGTACTGTTAGGGAAGCTGGCTTATTGGTCGGGCGCATGTTAGGACGCGGACGCGCCGCGGCCGCAACGCTCCAGAATTCTTGCAACCAGCCGCGTTACATTTTGCCCACACAAATAGTGATGCGCTATGACATGACGAATCACACAATTATATAACGCCAAACAGATATTATGCTCCGGCTTTCGAATGCACGTTGTGCGCACGTCTCTGTTACGGTTCTTCCCTCTCTCGCCGCTCTGATACTCAGCCGAGAGAGGGAAGAAATGTAAGAGAGTCAGTACACTGAACGTGCGATGGAAGTGTTCTGCAGGGGCGTGGTGCGTACACACTCCGTGCGTTTCAAAACCGGAGTGATAGAGTGTGCGTTAACGTAATTGTAAGACAGGCTCTCTAGTTTTACACCCTTCTTTTTACACCCTGGTTTTACACCCTTCTGAATTAGAACCCCTCTCTGATGCTTCGTTCGACCTGTGAAATGAGATGTTTTTCAGGAACCTTGCGAATATCCTGTGCAAGGTTGCGACAACATCCGAGAAGAGTCGATCCCTTCTCTGCTCTGTGATCGAGTAGAGATCACACTTAGGAAGAACGCTGTCGACGAAATAGTTTTCTCTCTAGTAAGTGATCCTGTACGTTTTTACATAATAATACTGACAATAAAAGGGTGCTCGTCAGAAGTGAATAATCGATAATGAAATCATATAAGATACGAGTAAATCGCTCAACCGAAAGCAACATTGTAATTGTAATACTCCCACCCCCTCTCCCTCTCCCAATACCCTTGCTGCCATGCAGAAACTATACCCCCTCCCCGATTCGACCATGTCGACGGACATCCGTCTCTCGCCCCTTATCAACCTACCTCATGATCCCAATCCACTCTGACGGAATAAATAATGAATGAAAGAGTGAATACTCGTTGCAGCTCTGTTTCACCCCTGACAACCTCCCGCCCTTGACGGAAAAGCTAGAGCGATCGCTAGTAAGCGCCATAAAAATCGACAAAATCCGAGTCTCCGAAGATTTCACCATCGACAACTGGCGATCGTAAGCCCCTATTTGAATTCAGAGTTCGAATTCAGGTAAATAATTAGTCATAATCTCTTTATTTCTTGCACTCTCTCATCATCCCACCGGCGTAAACAGAGGAATAAAGAGATCTAATCCGATTATTTACTCGAATTTCCTATTCCAATTTGTCTATGTTACGGAACTGACACCCTTGTCAAGCAAAGACAACTAACCCCTGCGTGGTGCTGACTAATGATACTACCTTAACATGCAATAATGCGTGATAGGCGAAGAGTTCCTTATTCATAGTACAACTTTGATCGAACGTAGTACAACTTTAAAAAAAAGAAAGTAGAAAAAAGAATAGAGAAGAAAAGAAAAAAAATAAAAGAAAAAAAAAGAAAAGAGAAAAGAGAAAAAAATAAAAGAAAAAAAAGAAAAGAGAAAAGAGAAAAAAAAGAAAAGTGAAAAAAGAAAACAGTAGAGGAAAGACCATACGCATTAGAATAGAGCTTTCCCGTCAATGTTTCAAACCTTCTAAAATAGTTAGTTTTCAATTACTATTGTACTTGATTAATTTATGTATGTATTTCCTCGTCTGTTCGCAGAATTCACCGAATTTAAAAAAAAATCGGAATAAAAAGTTCGCTATCAATTCATTTTAAAAAAAAACTTCACATATTTTACCTCAACGTAAATCTTGACAATCCAAAAAAGTAAGTACTCTTTTGTGGTAGTAGTGAGTAATAACTAGAGTGCGAAATGTGAGACCACGGTCTCTTCATTTCGCACACCCTCTCGTTTATCGACCGGTCTAGAGAGTGTGTGAAATGAAGAGACCGTGGTCTCACATTTCGCACTCTAGTAATAACTAATGACCGTTGCAGGGCACGATTATTTCTGTATTTGCACATACCTTCATGATCATGCACGGGATGATGATGATTTTGTGTGCCAGTGAGACATTTTGTCATTCCTAATCGCTTGTTGGGGCTCTATGTTTGCACTTTTGAGCAATGGTGCCACACAATTCGGCACATTTTTCTATTTTTTCACCTTCTCAATATTTCTATCAAATCATCCTCGAAAAAAATGGAGTTTTGCCGAGTACTTTGGTTTTATGCAGCAAAATGAAGTCAACTACAATGGGGAATATATCACGTTTAACGTCAATTTAATCTCTATAGTTTGACATTTGTGGATTTATACTACGCTTGCACGGACTTGTGGGGAACTAAAAAGGATAAAAATTCGGAATTGTGAAGCACCATAATTAAAATTGTAATTGGCCAACCATAATTTAAAAAAAAATCCTTTTCGAAGAATTTACATGTGAAATCGTGTAATATTTTTATCGCCTTTTCAGGTTCGCAACTTGGATGTTAAAAATCAAGCCGAAACAGATTTGCATCAGCCACTGCCCAATCGATAAAAGTACGGTAATCGATCAAAAGTTTCTGGAGGATTTTACGAGCGATCGAAATGGCGTCAAACTCATTGTAAGAACGGACGCGGACGATATCGAGGTATTAACCGTAATCGATTTCAATTCAACTTTGAATTTTTCGCGTGTTAATAGATTTCTTGTTAAATACACAAGTTTAGCTGCCTCGATTTTATCCGACTGTGGAAATTCTTGAAACCATTCCGCGATTTGACAAACTGCGCCTTGCCTCGATGGTGCTGCAACCAGAATGGGTAGTCGAGCTGCTACTAGTGAGTTTATATTAACAATTCTTTTAAAGTGAAAAAAGTTCTCACTCTATCACGATAGGGCACAATGCCTTTTTTGAAATGAAAGTGTATAATCGATTTATGAAAGCTTGAAATAGTCTTTGAAATATATTTCGAGCTACTCGATAATATTCCATTCTCATTAAATGAGATTGAGATTCATTGCATTTAAAAGTTTGAGTTATTCCGGTACATAATTGAAATATCAGACTAGATTTTTGTCGGGAAAATTAAATTTACCAATTCCGGTACTTATCATAAATTTAAATAAAAGTTATACACTCGTAGGAGCAACTGGATAAACCAGATGACGGAGTAGAACGCGACTGGGACTTTACTCTCGCATCACCCATTGAGGAATATCACATGGCAGGATCGCGATTCCGATATCCTAGCCTAGAGGTCAGCGAATTTCAATATACGCGAAAAACGAAAGACATGCAATTTGAGAAGGTATTCTTCAAAACAGATTAATAATATTAATATTGTTATTTCAGTGCATAATCGTGGAGAAAGGCGGGAAAATCAAACGAACGGACAACAAGAATTGCGTGTACTTTCGCGTTGACTATCAGGAACGGAGTGACACGCTTCTCCTAAAAGCCGGATTCTACATGAACCAAAAGGCGGATGAAAGCGACCCGGCAACGATGCGTTCAATGATTTGAAAATAAACGAGCGGAAAACCGCTCGGTTATGGTTCATATTTTAAATTCTCAAATGTATACCAATTTTGTACCAAAAAGTTGTACCTGGCACCGAACATATACCTCAATTAAATATCATATGGTCAACAATTTAGCTAACACATTGTTAATTTTCTTGTACAAACTTGTTTTGCATGCGTAACATCGTGCTACTAACTTCTAACTCAGATTCGATTCTCAACATTTCGCCTGCCATATCTTCAATAAATAAATGCCATCGAGATCTTTAAAAAATAGCGCTTCATTATAACTCAAACCACATTATTGTTCAAATAAATAATTGATAAAGTTATTGCGATCACAACTGAAATCGAACGCATTTCATTGAATAAATATAATGAAATATTCATTGTATTTGAATATAATTATTCACAATAGGTGTACCTGATAAAAATCAGTGAGAAACAATATTTGCATACGTTCATACTTATTTGAAAGTATGAACGATTCCTCATGAAGATAACACAGTATTCCCACTGCAATTCACTGTTCTGCATTCTAAATTCTGTTGGGCACTCTGTATGTCAATGATTTGGATACAAAATGATGAAGTGCATTCAAACATGGAATGATAATACATTTATTCTCAATAATGTCCAAACATTTCGATTAGTTGCATTTAGATTCTACGTAAGAGAAGAAGATTCAAATATCCCAATATTCGTTGTCATAGTTCCTCATTTTCACCGCCTTGAAAGTCCGAGTACACTCGACACCCTCGCGCTCCATGTGCTGTAAAACGCATAGTAGAACTAGCAGGGTTGTATTGAGGTTAAATGCACTACGCTCTATGCGTACACTACGCTCTATGCATAGTTCTGTAGGTTCGGTCCAGGGGGACCTCGGTAGCTTGCTTCAGGTTCGGTCCAGGGGGAGCTCGGTAGCCTGCTTCAGGTTCGGTCCAGGGGGAGTTCGGTAGCTTTCCTGAGGTTCGATCTACGGAGGAGGACTCGGTAACCGACTCTATGTGCGGTCCAGGAGGAGCTAGGTAGCCGGCTCCAAGTACGGTGCAGGGGAGCTTAATATGTTGGGGAATATTTATCGCTAAAAAGAGTACTGGCTTATTCCGTTGCAAAAGGCTCGTGAGGCTGAGAGCGATCCTTTCTCAACGGAACCGCAGGATGCCGTGTATTCAGTTCGCATGTACTCGTCGTACGACTTTGTACACGCTTGTGACATCGCAGAACACTTTTCCCACGATTCCCCACGATCGCCGGTTCATTTGGGAACTTTTTTTTGAAATTTTTGATTTTCCAAGTTAAAACGTGTTAGAACACGTTCAGGCACGTTTCCGACATCGTAAAACACTTTTCCTGTGATCCCCTACGCTCTGCGCATCATTTGGGAACTTTTTAAAATGTTCAATTTTTCACATTAAAACATATCAGAACACGTTTCTGACATCGCAAAACACTTTTCCTGTGATCCCCTACGCTCTGCGCATCAATTGGAATCTTTTCGAAATTTTCGATTTTTCACGTTAAAACTCGGCAAAACAGGTGAAAACGTGTTTCACGTTGTTCAAAAACATGTTAGGACCACTTCTGGCACTTTCAAAAAATGGGGCAAAAGGTTTGCCCGCGGCGGGGGTCGAACCTGGGGGTCTCCGATTCAAAGTCTGGCGCGTTATCCACTTGGCCGTGAAATTAGCGGATTTTTATATTAAAATTTTGAAAGGTTTTCTGATCAGTTATCATATGCAAAAGGTTCTGAGAAGATAGCGCAAATTTGAAGCGATTTATGGGGAAAATGAAAAATTGTCTGTCACGCTGCAACAAATAAAAATAAACATACAGACAGACAGACAGACAGACAAACAGACAGACACAATCATTTCCTATAAGTGGAGGAATTTCATAGAGCTCTCTTGCTTTAATTTTCATTGTTTGCTATTTCGGCGTTGTACTATTTCCAAAGAGTGTTTGATAATTTTGCAATACGACATTCAGAATATGGCCTTGAGTGAAGGTGCGTGTTCAAGTTTACAGAAAAAAAATCTAACCTGCACCATTCCGTCCACAGTGATTATGTATGTGTACACCTCTTCCGGTTCGTCCTTCTTCTGATATGTCTCCACAATCGTGTCCACAGCGTTGGATGTTATTGTAATCTGAAAAAGGTACCCCTACTTTGCTGATGCTGAGGTCATAATAAAGGCCACAATTTCCAAAATAAAAGTAGTACGTTGTGAGGATTTCATGTTTACAGAAAAATGGCAAGAGGAATTGAGTTCGGAAATACTTTTTAACACAACATAATCCACGTATTTCTTTATAAATAATGTAATATAAGTTTATGTTCAATGAAAAAGTGTCCGGAAGAATAAACCAAAAAATCTAATAACTACAAGTATACGCAAAAATCTGTTTGAAGTGCTACGATAATCAAAAAGCAACGGGATGAAAAAATGAATACCTCATATTTTCGCTGATCGAATCGCTTGGCGACAAATTCTTTTCCAACATTGAAGTTAAATTGCACGGTAGTGAATGCCTGAAAATATTCGGGGCTTATTCTACATGTTATATGCATCATTATTATTATTATTATTATTATTATTCCTCAAAATGACATTATAAAATGACAAACCCCTTTGTGCCGCACCGAGCAATGTTTCCAGGTTATCATGTGAGAAGCAGCCTTGATTATCTGAACAAGATACTTGAAACAATTGTTCAAACAAATGTAGGGGCATGACACTGCTTCCCAAAGGGTCAATATCATAATTCCAATGGTTCTGTGAAGCCCATAGGGTAATTTAGGACATTTTCGGAAAGGCAACTCTTGGGGAATTTCAGGGTTTCAATTTGACTGGAAGAGAAGCAACGAGATCGCAAAGTGCGCGTCTCTTCAAAGTCTTGTTGTCTCTCCGTTTGTCTCTAGCAGTCTGGCGCTTGGCCACTCTCGATATGATGTGTGCCCCAGAGCAGAGTTGGCTATGCAATATTTTCTCCTCCCCCAACTTGAACAAAACGACCGAATCTCAGTAAGTCCTTTGTCAGTTTCAATTAGTTGAGTTTAAATAATGTATGAAGTGTAACATCACCTTTCTAACTATCCACGGTCTGCCCATCGCTTTCATGTAGTCGTCAAATCCTTCTTCCGAGACGTACTGCCACGACAGGTCGAGAAATGGGTTGGGAATACTCATCGAGGAGAGAGATACTGGAGAGAGAGAGGAATACTCAGACAGCAGAGAGAGAGAAAGCCATCATTCAATTGGGGGAAAACTGTGTCAAAGCAGAGAAAACATCGTTCAAAACAGAGACGGCGAGAACGAGTTAAAGAAAGAGGAAGATGGCGAGAGAGCGCGCGCCCAACGAGAGGGTGCGACAACGATAGACGGTCTTGGCATGGTGTAGAGTGCGAGATGTGAGACCTCGGTCTCTTCATTTCGCACTCTAGCGTGGTGCCTACTGCACGCTGTGGAGAACCTCTGAATGGGGGAAGATTGTAAATAAACTACGAATTGCAAGACAAATTTCGCACATTCATTCGTCCTGTATATTCTGGAAATGGTGTATGTATGTGTTGTGTAAACGAAAATACAAAATGATTTAAAAAAAGGAGATTTAGCAAGAAAGAAGCTCAAGAAAACAAGCAACATCCCGCTTACGCTACGAAAATCAGATATAAAACTGAGAAAAAACAACAATTCCTGTGATGAGAGCGTGCGAATTTGAGAAACGGCGGTCTCCCACTTTGCTCCCTAGTTGCGAAGGCTATTGAAAGCGCGTCTATTGAGAGGAATAAAGTGAGGAAATGTGAGAGAGTGAGAGAGAAAGAGAGAGGGAGGGAGAGAGAGAGAGAGAGAGTAGTTGTGAGAGGGTGAAAATCGAAGGGTGGCGCGCCTCATGCGAGACTTGCTTACACACTCTTTATTTTCTCTCTTTCGCTCCCCTCTCTCTCTTCCTCTCTCTCTCTCTCTCTCTCTCTCTCTCTCTCTTTCTCTCTCTCTTCCCCTCTCTCTCTCTCTCTCTCTTCCTCTCTCTCTCTCTCTCTCTCTCTCTCTCTCTCTTTCTCTTTCTCTATATCCTTCTTTTTCCTGCAACTCATTGAATGTTTCCAATCCTCCAGACAAACATTTGCAGCGAGAAAAAGTCCTAAAGCTGAGTAGGAGTGTCATCTCTCGTTTTACAAATTCTCTCCTGCCTGTGACTTCCTCCTTTCATTTTTTATACAGAGGAAACTCCTGTGTCATTGGATATTTTGGATCAGATTTTCAGACCGCTGATAATCTCAGGACAGGTTCTCGTTGCGGTAGTACCCCAAGAAATTTTGGAAATTTTGGGAAATATATGAAATTTTGGGGAAGCGCCATTCTGTAAATTATTATACAATGACCAGAAAATGATGAACAAATAAATGGAAAGACCGGGGCATTGTTTAAAAATATCAGTGCGTTCGCGTAATAACTGCACGGAATGAGGAAAAATCCGTACATCAAATTTTGAGACTTTATGATTTTGACATGGATCGATAGCCCTTGTTCTCCTCTCCCGATCCCGCATTTCAAAATATTTTTCGGCATAAAATTTTCATATATAATTAGCTCGAAAGATTCGTTATTTTTCAGTTTGGACCTCAGTATCTCTGTTCTTTTTCAAAATTAGAAATTATGCTCTGAACAAATAATGCTTAGTTTGTCAAAACGAATAAACGTGTGTTTTTAGAATTTTCAAATTCCATGATTTTTTAAATATGCAAATTTTCGAAAATTCATATCTCGAATACTAAAAATATACTACTTTTAGAAAATTGATATGTTATGTAATCGATGATATTCAGTCGATATTCGATATCAGTCGAACCGATATTCAGAGCATAATGCCTAATTTTGAAAAAGAACAGAGATACTGAGGTCCAAAGTGAAAAATAACGAATCTTTTGAGCTAATTATCTATGCAAATTTTATGCAGAAAAATATTTTGAAATGCGAGATCGGGAGAGGACAACAAGGGCTATCGATCCATGTCAAAATCAGAAAGACTCAAAATTTGATGTACGGTGAAGGTACACTTTTTACGCGAACGCACTGATATACAGAATGGCGTTTCCCATATTTTTTTTACATCTTGGGGTACTACCCTCGTTGCTACTCAGGCATAGGGGTGGTGGAAACCGAGAAAGCATCTTTACCATTTTACTTTACCACTTAACTTTACCATCCCATAATGAGAAATTGAGGAATTCCAGAAAGAGGGTGCCCAAAGTAGGCACAAATATGACAAATACCTAAAGCATGCAAAAGAATTCTGACCACTGAGAGTTCCAATGACGAAATGACTAAGAAAAAAGACACAAAAAACGATAGCGCTTGTTATTTTCCTTCAGATGCAGTCCTATAATGATGGCACTGGCACCTTCATTCCGCGAATTGTGAAGCTTTATTTGATCTATCGTTTTCGAGTAAATTGATTGATGATTTCAATGACATTTGCACTGCTAACGCAAACAATAAATACTAATACAATAAATACGATAAATAACAATAAATACGCAAACAATAAATGCAAGCAATAAATTAGAAATAGCAGTATTAAAGTTATTTTATTTTTTTTCGACATTTACAACAACAAAAACAATTTATGGAATGCTCAGCACATAGTTGGATTGAGTAGGGCATAATCCAGTGAAACATTCAATTTACTCATTGCGTAAGAGGGAGGAAGTTGAGACATTTTCTTCGATCTTCTCACGTCTCGATGAAGCACAAGAAACGCGATAAATGACATCGCCCAGAATGCGAAATCATGGGCGTCGTCTACTGCGAAATAAGCTGCGTAGTCCTTGATGTGAACTGAAAAGAATTTTCTATGCTAGATCATTAATGACGGATTGTAAAAATGAAATGCTGCCTATCGGATTACAATGATCAGAGACTATCAATCGGGCTTGATAATGTGTGAAAAGAACTGTGTGTGTTACCTTATTTCTCCCTAGAACAACTAATGGACACATACCGAGAAGAATCAATTTAGGCCCAGTGAAAACGAAGTAAATCGCCTCATAGATTGCTACGAGCAAAGGAAGAGAACTGAACGATGTTTTACCTGAACAAAGAGGTTTCTTACAAATTGAAAGTAGTCTTTGCTGGAGTAACTGGTTAGGTGTTGAGCGTAACCTCTGCCATTATTTTATCTGTTCATTATCAATCGTATTAAAGATCTCTCACTCAGGATGCCATGAAACGATTTCCGCATCGGCAGCTCTATTGTGTACCACGTACAACATGAACTGTACTAATTGTTTTGTCAATCAACGATGAGTGTTCGCGAATTTATAGCAAAAGTATCTTATAACTGACCCTCCCTGATGAGGTATGAAGCGATTAGAAAATTCGTCAGACCGGTCAAGCAAAATATGTATTCCACCTGAAAACTACTTCTTTCACAGGGAGATGCGTCTACGAATCTACGTGCTATCGAGAGACGGTTTTAAAAGTCTAGGAATGTGTCTTATCGAAGCTGTTAAGCTGTCAAAGTCGTCGCTCGGTAGCCTATATTTTTGGATTCATGGACTAAATTCTCTATGAGCTATTCATTCCATTCCCAACTTACAATATGTCTCCATACAGTAAGTCGCAAGAATATGTAGATGATCTGCGAGCATGTAATTTATTTAAAAGTGTTTTATTTATCCGGAAAACAAACATGGAATCCTGCAGTGCACATTGGTGGGCCGAAAACGAGAGGAATTGTTCGAGGAGTGATCGAAATGCGAAGGCACAGTAGAGCTCCCTGAATCAGGACAACATTTTTTGTACTATTTTTGGCTTTCATAAATTACAAAAACGGACAGATTATATATAGGAACAATGTTCGGCTATTTTATATTACGGATGGAGTCAGAAAGGGCTCTAATAATAGTTTGAAATTCGGAAAAATGGATTAGATATCTTGATTTTGGGGCACATTTAAAACTCTAGTTCTAACCATTGTGAAGGACGGGGTTGTTCGGACTACAATGAGACAGATTATTTGCACGAAAACAGTGAGTCGAGGGGCTTGTTTCTGCAAAAAAATGACAATGTTAAACGAATTATTTTCTATGTAGCCAACGGCGAGAAATGTGAGGCCATTGATTGCCTTTTTTTCTCATCATCGGATGAAAGAGCGTGCAAAATTAAGAGACCGTTGTTTCACGTTTCACATTCTCATAACCAGATTTACCGTCCAGCATCTTCCGTAAAATGCAACATCGTATGTGAGTTGAACAGCGGCCAGAAACATTTGCACAAGTACAATGACCAGAAAGTTCTTCTGCAAATTATTGTTCGAATTATTGATCGTAACCAGCATACAATAATAAAATTTATACTAATATTTTTACGCAACCAACGATACCTATCCCGATGATGGTTTTTTCTCGAAAAGCCAAAACTTACCATGTACTTTTCCCGAAGCTGCGAGTTTCTTGCAATGTATGTAATCAACATAGCACACAATATGAAATCTCCAACAGCATGGTACGATTTGAAGTCGTCCAACCCCCTCTTATGCGCGCATTCAGAGTAATCATAAGCCATCTCGAACTAGCTGGACACTTATTCGAAGCTCTGAAATGACTAATTGTGAGGAAGTGAAAGGCTTATGCTCATTCCTCTACCGTGGTTTACATCAACGCTCTGTAAACTATCAGGCAGCCTTCAAATGAATAGTAAAGCCAGAATAAAAAGTCGACTCTTTGCGGAAAATGTGGTTATCCTTTCATTGTTTGCTTCTGTGAGCGAATTTTAATTCCTAGATTAGCTCGCAAAAAATTACTGTTTTCCTTTTTATCAGCTCTCACTCGATCTTGGAAACGTAGAGCAAAAAAAACATGTCTCGTGACGTCTTTCTAGCCGAAATTAGGGATTTGGGGGATAAATCCTTCAAGTTTTTGATGCACGATGAAGAAGCGGAGAAGATAAAACTGATAACGACAAGGCGAAAGTTCGGTTAGGATCAGGATCATCAGGGGAACAATAATTCACAAATCCAATAGACGCCAATGTTCACCGTTCAACTGAAAGTCACACGAACATAATGACGTTTTCTAAGTGTCGCAGCGGCAATGATTATGCGTTTTTGGGACGTCTTCAAATGAGGCATCTTTGGGTAAAGCAAAAAGGACTAATTCTGGAAAAGCAAAAAAGTGCAAAAGATTCTGACCACTGAGCGGATCGAACGCCCAACCTTTCGATCTGGAGTCGAACGCGCTACCATTGCGCCAAGCAGTCATGATTTCGGATGAGAGGAGAATGAATACTGCAATCGCTCCTTTTGCAGTTGTTCCACAATAATCACTTCTCATCGAAATGCTGCCTCTCAAATACACTATTGCTAGCTATTACAATTTTACCATGCATGTACTTTCTTTCCATACCTCTCTGGGTCTCACGCTTTTTCATTTTCTCTCGCAGCCATATATTTTGTTTATGAGCGTGACGTTTTATTATTTGGAGGAGTGTTTGTGAACTCATAATAGTGTATCCCGCGAACTTTGAGGCCATGTTTTATTGATTGAACAAATTGGCGAAGCGTGGTTAGATAGAATGGGAAATGTTCCGGTCAAACATTCAATTTGCATATTGCATTATCGTAAGAGGGTGGAAGTTGCGACATTCTCTTTGATCTTCTCACGTCTCGATGAAGAACAACAAACGCGATAAATGACATCACCCAGAATGCGAAGTCTTTGGCGTCGTCCACTGCGAAATAGACTTCGAAGTAGTCCCTGATGTGAACTGAAAGAGCATTTTAAATAAGTCATATGCGGTGTCATAAATTATTTCATATCTGTAAATAGTGTTCATCGACTGACAATCTCGAGTCATGCCCGTGAATAGAAAAATAAAAAAAAATTTAAAAAAGTACTCTGAATATGTGCTCGAATTGCATCTCGCTACCAGAGTGCGAAATGTGAAACCACGGTCTCTTCATTTCGGACACTCTCCTCACCCGTCAGGGGGTGAGAGAGTGTACGAAATGAAAAGACCGTGGTCTCACATTTTGCAATCTGCTCGTTACTTACTGAGAATGACCAATTTAGGAACATGGAAAGGCAAGTAAATCGCCTCATAGATTGCTACAAGTAATGGAAACGAGTTGAACAATGTTTTACCTGAAATAAATTATGAGGTTTGCTCGTTTTATTGGAAATGTAACCACATCATTCCACAGGCCGATCAACCTTACAGAAAGGGCTTTTGAGTGAGAGAGCGTGTGAAATCGAGAGGGACTCTCTCACTTTTGCACACTCTCTCACCCTGACCCCTATCTGTCGGTTTGGAATCATGTTTAACGATGTGTGTGCCACTTCAAGAATGTTCTTGCTCTATCCCCGTATTTTTTTATTCATCAGCGATGATCGTTCGCTAATTTTTTGCTAAAAAATATAACTAACCCTCCCAGATGAGGCCAACTGCGATTATAAAATTCGCCAAACCAGTCAAGCAGAAGACGTATTCCGCCTGAAAGCAGTATAATTTGGTAACAGGGTAATAAGTGAATGAATCCAAAGGCAATCGAGCGACGACTTAAAAAGTTTAAGAAAGAAAGTGTAAGAACGCTATTAGATTTGTTAAGTCGTCGCCCGGTATTACAATTAGAAAATGATACGATCAAAAAAAAGTCGCCAACGAGCTTGTTGGGTAAACAACCGAGGTCCGCGTTTTGACTTTGTCGTTTGATCGTATCATTCTCACAATGTAAAAGCCTAAACTATTGGATTTTGCGACCTGGAATTTCAGTTCCAATACCAACTCACAATCACTTTCCATAAAAAGGGTGATGCATACGAATATCCTAAGACTGTAGAGATGATCTGAGGACAATTTCTTCATTGCATCGGAAGGATTTACAAAATGAAAAAAAAACAGATAGATAGACAGACAGACAGACAGACAGGCAGATATTTTCATTATAGTAACCAACAGAATAGTTTTAATATTTTTTTATTGATAAGGGAAAACAAACGTGGAATCCTGCAGTGGCCATAGGTGGGCCGAAAATGTGAGGAATTGTGCGAGGGGTGATCGGAAATCGAAGGCACAATAGAGCTCCCTGAATTAGTGCAACTGTTTTTCTATTGTTTTCTTAAAGAGTTCCAAAATGTATGCAGTTTGAACAATGTGTTTATACGAGTTAACAACGATGCAAAACTAATAACATATTACTTAAATCATCGAACGGGAAAACAAATACCATTGTGAAGGAAGGGATCGTTTTGACAATGATGACAGAGATTCGAGTCACAGAAACTGTCAATAGGGGGGCCTGTGTCTGGAAAAATACGATTAGACTTTGATGTCGTCGCTGGCCAGCTTAGATTTATGAAGTAGACTTATTTTCCCGTGAGTCACACCTTGCGCGCTCAAACACTGCAGATTTATAATGACTAGTACACGAAATACACAACTCATGTGTGTGCTCTCCTTCTATTGCTAGGCGGATTCTTTGCTTTTGCATACTCTCTCACCATCGGTACTTGTGTAGTTTGCGAATTTGTAAGATCTAGATTTACCACCCAGCATCCGCTGTAAAATGAGGCATCGAACGCGAGTCGTATAGAGGCCAGAAGAATTTGCAAAAGCACAATGACGAAAAAATTCTTCTGAAAAAACGATCGAATTAATCACCGTACACTAATTGCATGGAGAAAATCTTACTCTAGCAGAGACAATTCGATCATTAATTTTTTTTTCTTACCATGTACTTTTTTCTTACCATGTACTGTTCACGAAGTTGCGGGTTTCTTGCGATGTATAAAATCAATAAAGCAGAAAGAATGAAATCGCCTGCAGCGTGATACGAATCGAAATCGTCCAAGCCACTCTTATGCGCGCAATCGGAGTAATAGGTAACCCCCATTTTGCACTGCCTGGGCAGTCGATGTTCTGACTAATAATGAGGAAGTGAAGGGCTTATGCTCAATTTTCTACCGTGGTTTACATCAACGCCACTGTAAACTATCAGTCAGCCTTCAAACGAATAGGAAAACAGAATAATAAAGTCGATTCTTTGTTGAAAATGCCCCTACTTCATTGATAGCTTCTGCAAATGTACTTTAGCCGGTACAATTTGCACGGTATTCGTTGGAGGTCTTTCGCGTATGGCCAAGTTGAAGTGGGATGCAACTGTTCGTACCAAAAATGATATATCAATTGGGACATCCATTTGGCGCATTTTCTAGATTAGCTATGCCCGTCGAACTTTCTATTTCCTAATTATCAGCTCTCCCTATTGCAAAACGTAGTGCAAATCAAATCTTTCTCTTGCCTTCTCTTTCTCGCGCATTTGATAAGATTTAATTTTGAATCCCCTCAAGCACGAGTTGCGGTTACTTCCGAAACGAAAGGGGGGGGGACATATTGGATCGATGCGATTCAGCAACCTCATAGTTTATCTTTGGCAAAGCCGTCTAAACAACGTAGGGGTAACGCGTTGCCGAGGAGTCATTGTGCTCTAGTCGGCAATATATTCGATTTACATGCGAGCATGAATGGCTTTATCGCAAGATGGAGCTTAAAAACATAATAGATCAGTAATGGATATCAATGTTTTCGGGATTTATAGACGTGCGTTGGCGAAGGAAACTAAAAAGAAACGGTACTATTAGTTGTAATTCAGAAAGTTTGGTCAATTCGTTACCGTACGATGGGGGAAGTTTGGCAGCTGTCTTCGATCTTTTCAGCTCGAGATTAAGCACAACAAAAGCCACTGCGGCCATTACCCAGAAAGTGAAATCATCCACTTTTTCCAGCACTGCGTACACCTCCCAGATTTGGACGTCCACTGAACTGTGTGTGTTATAGTGCGCATACTGCTTCGAGTAGGTTTCCCAAATTGGAAGTCTTGGAAACGAACTGGCCACCTCTCAAAATTTCAATCGCTCTCTCGCACGCGTTGCGGTATGCGTGCTCCACAATTCCCATTTTCAAAAAAACTTCCAATAAGGCGACCCTAGTCGTGAGAGACTTACTGTTGTACACGATGAGTGTGCATGTGTGGAAAGTGGCGAATATAGATTCAAAGATCACCATGAGGAATGGAAACTTGCTTGACTTGACTTTTCCTGAGATTGGGGTGCAGCATACTGAATATAAGAGGGACACAAGAACGCTCTAATTACATTAATAAAACAATTAACAAAGTAAACTGACCCTCTTTGATTAGTGAAACAGCGATGATTAGATTTAGAAATCCAATAAGGGAAATGAGGTATTCGGAAAACTGAAATTGGAAGTTTTTCAGGTAAGCACCTTTGTCGGCGCAACTAAATTATCGGAAGCGTGTACTCCGTAATATCGATATCCTTTATTGATATATGAGAAGACCTGGAAAGAAAGAATTTTTTTCGTTATTAAAGGTAAAGGTAAAGGTACTTCCCGTCTTCGAGCTGGGCTCGCGGGAGAACACTGCTATGCCAGTGTTGTTTTTGTTTGTATTTTGTTTGTTGTTGTCGTTTTCTTGTTTCGTGTTTGTGTTCAGCTGTTGTTTTCTTTTCGTTGTTACAAATAGTTAATTGTTTGGCTTACGTTGAGGAATGCTGTGCAGACAGGAACTCCGACAATAAGTGGCAAGTTTCCTCGCGTTACGGTGAAACGGAGACATAGCAGGGCGCTCTAATTAGAGCACTTTTTTCTACCAAACAGATATTTTATGCCCTCCACTCAACAAAGGTCGTTTGTCTCAAAAAATCTGCGTACCAGTTAATGAAAAATGATGACAAATTCCCTTTAGCAATTAAAAGAAGAAATACTATACCATAACGAACGGCTGTAGGCTCGTGAGGAACATTGGCTCGTGAGGAACATCATGAGATAATAGGCAATCCAGATGATGAAGCGGTGAAGTCGAACATCGAAGATCTAATACATTTTGTTAAAAAAAGAAATGAACTAACGTATAGTTCGAAGTGCGGGACAACGGTCTTTTAATTTCGCACACTATTTTCATGTTTATAAATAATATGGATAATAATTTTTCTTGTATGCCATACTCTTACGAAATAAACAATGAATGAATGAATAACATAAATATGAATTAGAGAGTGAGCGAAATAAATTGATTGTTTTCGCATTTCTCACTTTTCAAATCATTCCACAGGCAGGTCAAAGGCTTTGGAGTGAGCGAGCGTGCGAAATCGAGAGGGACTCTCTCATGCTGCGCAAATTTCAGGGGTGCATGTGTACCCTCTGAGGGTAGAAAATTCTTGTAACTCATCTCAAACTGAAAGATCAAAAATGAAAATGTTCCAAACGTGGCTCGCAATCCCTGTATCAAGCTTGGAACTTGTAGCTTCACTATGAACAAGTTATGAAAGGGTGCATAATACTGATGTGCGCCTTGCACCCCATGAAATTTGCGCGACATTACTTGCGCGCATTCTCTCGCCCTGACTCCAGTCTTTCAGTGTTTTTAATATGTGTACCAGACAAGAAAGCTTCTGAACGCCTTCCATAGTGAGCACTCCCATTGCGAACGATAAACGGAACAATATGACGATCAGAAAGTTCTTCTGCAAAACACCGTATTTTCATATGCCGCTATAAATTAAAATATGCCAAACTTGGGAATTTTTTTAAATAGGGTTTTTCCAAATGTCACCGACCGAGTATTTTGCGCGAAGTTCAGCTTCGCCGATAATCAATCGAATTAAGAAGAGAGATAATGCAACATCCACAATTTCGTAGTATGAATTGAATTCATCAAACAATAAAATCTTTTCACACATGCTGAAATGTACGAAAAGTGGTATCTGCCAGAAGAAGAGGAAAAATAAATGACGGTGAGCCAGCGCTCTGATAGTTTACGAGATAGCAAATGCAAACTATCGCGGCGAAATGCTGTCTACCGTTGCTACGTCATTAGATACGGTAGGAATCGATATTTCATCGAAATTGCTGCGAATACACTGGAAATGTGGCGATAGTGAATGTGCGTAAACGAATAAATTTTAAAAAAAATTATATACATTATTTGTATTCATTTCCACAATAGATAAATCAATTTTATTTCTCAAGCGTTCAACTGCGTCATTTTGTTTTCGTAAAACTGCGGGAGTTCTTCCAATCTCTTTGCTCTTCTCAATTCGTAATGGAGTACGACTAGAGCCAAAGGTACGAACAACCAGAATAAATAGTTATCGGCGGTATCCACAAACACGTGTGCAGAAAACGCCTCGAGGTGAACTGAATGCACCTTGAATTATGCGACGACAACCAAAAATACAGTAAGTACAAATAAGTAAGCAGTAACAACAAGTAATATGTGTAGTAACATAAGTAAACATACAGTAGAACAGCAGTTTGGCCGCGTGACTCGGGTAGAAAATGGCGTTGTAGATAACCATGAGAAGCGGGGCAGAGAATTGTGCATAGTCTTTCCTGAAACTTTCCTTTTTCATGAAACTCTCTTTCCTCGCTCCTTCTACATTTTATGTATAAACAGCGTACCCTCTTTGATAATGTAAAAGGCGATGATTAGATTTGCCAGTGCCGTGAGGGAAACAACGTATTCAGCAACCTTTAAACCCATATTTTTGAATTACCTTTGAATCGTAAATTAGAGAATAATGGATGTCTTACATAGAGTGAGGACAGCCCAAACAGTGTGTATCGGTATCGCTTCCAACATAAGAAAACCTGAAATTAAGGATTTTTTTTAAAGTTTTGTTATTCTAAGACGCGTCTTCCCATCATTTTTAGGGTGGGTTGGCCTCAATGATGGGTGAGTACAGCCACTGTTTTTCGAAGAACATATCAGGGCCGAAAACTATTCATTTCACTTACGTTAAATATCGCAATGACGAGAGGTGGGCTGAAGATGACGGGAATAGTGCGCCGTTTCACTTCCAAACGAAGACATAATAGAACTCCCTAAAGGAAAGATTTGACTTTGCAAAAAAGGCAAGCAATCAGTGATCGCTTAGCCAATTTAAAATTTGATATGTTATTTGTCTATTATAAGTACAAACAATATTATTTACCATTATGAGCGGCTGCGTTGTTTGGTGCACTACAACGTAGAAGAAATTCCCAAACCAGGCAGTTAACGTGAGCTCTTTCTCGAAAGTAATTCAATGAAGCTAAATTTATATTGCCGATAAAGTACCGTGCAGCCGAAATAGACGTTCGCGTCAAAAACCATGATTCCAATTGCCGATGCCGTTCGAAACATTATAAAAACGCCAAAATTCTTCTTAAATAGAGTAATTCGTAGCTAACAAAGGAACAACATCCGTACCATGTATTTGGATCGAAGTTCTGCATGTTTCGCAATGTAAAAAATGAGCGAAGCGAAGAGCGCCACGTCGACAAAGCAGTGATACGTCATAAAATCATCCCAGCCAGTTTTGCCTTCGCACATGGACGCATTCATCAAGTCTGAGATTAATAGAATACTTTATACCCTTTTTTTCATTTCTGGTGGACGTGAAGATTGAGAGTATTTGTGAGATTTAAGAACATGAAACAGGACAGTCAACTCTACAGAATGGACATTAGAGGGCGAGATCGTGTAAAAAGCGATAAACGCTCACTTTTGCACACTCTCTGACACTGACCCATTCTGAAGGTTTAGAATCACGGGAGAATATATTTTTATTTTATCGACACCCGAAGGAGCAACGGAAACACGGAACGATGTTCAGTAAATTGTGACACTCTAGGGAGAAGTATTGTTTTGAGGGAGAGGTTGCACTAGGGGGTAAATCATTAATGTGTAGATCAATCGTTGGGAAGGGGTAGAATGAAGCAACTTGGTGAACGTCCGCAGCCATTGTATACAACATCGCTTACACAGCATCGAGTTGGCACCATGCCAAGAACGTCTCTCGTTGTCTGACCCTCTCATTTGGCGCGCTCTCTCGTCATCTCTCTCTTTCTCTAACTCGTTCTCGCCGACTCTGTTTCGAACGCTGTGCGCTTACATAAACCATCACTACTGTGAATCAGTCATTCACCCATTTTTCAGTGCACTTCGAAATAAGAAACCAAAGCACACTAAATCGGAATATTTGAAAGAAAAGTAACATCGTTTGCAACTGATGCACAATTGCGATTTTACAATACAGTGATTATGATTGGTTGCATGCAATGACGTCGGTAAAACTGATCTGAAGAAATAGTGTACACAAATTATGAAAGCGGGCATTGATTCGATCTGTTTCTACTATACGAACTTCCAGCAACGTCATGAACTCCGAATCAAATATATGAAGAGTCGACTTTTATCTTGAGCATGCCAAAAACATATCAAAATTGCAGAGAAACTTTGTTGCTATTGTTATTTTACCAGCAATTTTTTTTACATATCCACTCAAACTCTGACTCATTGTGAAAGGCAGAGCGTATTTCCTGCAATACACAGAGCTAGTTTACAATACAATCACGTAAAGCGAAGGTAGCGATTGTGCTAGAAGTCACTCGATTGATTGTTAGTAGTGTCGTTATATCGAAATAATCCTATTCGCGAATAACAAAGGCAATTTCGCGAAAGTCCCTTTGTTGTCGCGGATCGAAGATTTCGATCTAAAAACACGATTGGTTACTGGTAGATTCACTTCACTCCTATCCTCGTTAGAACCACCAGAAAATCTCCACGAGTGAGAGAATGTGAAGAATCGACTCTCTCACTTTCCCACATTATCTCGCACATGACCTCTCTCTGGAGATTTTAAATTGTTTAGAGAATGTACGACTCTGCCGACTACGATCTTGAGTGCATCCAAAAACACACTAGTGACGACGCTTTCATGGAGATTCATGAGGTAAGCAACTAATAAGTAAAATAGATAAATAAGTAAATAAATAATTTAAAAGCGTATTTCTAGCTGATCACGATGATTTTGTGCCTCGCTCTAGCAGGGTACATCTACTCAGTGCCAAAGCTGTGGAATTCATACAAGGTTGGATTTTTTTTTAAACAATTGTAAATTCGATCATTGAATACTGCTATTTTACAGTTTGATTTCATAATTCTGCTGGGTTATCGATTTATCGAGTCTTCAATTCTGGTTATGTATAACGCTACTTTTCTCATGTACTGCATGGTAAGGTTGTCATGCGAATTCTCAACTATTCAATTGTACAATAGAATCGAATTCCGCCTTACTTGATGCCATCCTATTATCTGTCTCTTTCTCTCTACTTCACGAAGCACTACTTTATAATGGTAAAACAATTTCGCTAACTAATAAGCTTTAACATGTATCAGTTCGCTCTAATACGACGTGAACTGAACGTAAGATTCTTCAGAAGAGGACTTGCTGTGGCAATTTCGATTCTTGCCGTTTTATCGATTTCGGATGTGAGTCTTTGAAATGTAATTTCTTCGACTAAAACACGAATTTCAGAGTCTTTTCTTCATTTTCAATGTTGAAATTGGCGGAGTTCGCGTAAGTCGTTGATATTTCTTTTTGAAATTAGAGTAAATATTTAGATTAGATCTCTTTATTTCACACAATCTCTCACCAACAAACAGACGCAAAGATTGTGTAAAATAAAGAGATGTAATCCAATTATTCACCCAACTTTATAAAATCTATTTGTATAAGCGAACACATCCTCTAATGCGATAGTTTCCACTCATTCAATTTGATATTGGTAACTATAGAAGCTTTTGCAACGTCGTTTACATAATGGAAAGTCAAGAAAAAAACATTTTTCAGCTCCGCATATTACTTCTTACAGGATGGTTAAATTGTGCACTTTCTATTCACCTAATTCGGAAAGGTTTTGTGATCACTTTGTCGGACTAATTTCTAATGAATTAATATTGCAGGCGAATTTGGCAGTTGTTTTCCTCACTTGATGGTTGTTTACGAGTTTCTTTACTCTTTGCCGTCCACCGTCAATCTTATCGTGTTCCGTAAGTTGTTTCGTTCCGCCAAATCAATTCCTGTTTTCTGGCGAGTCTATGCTAATGAGGCAGTTTTTGCCCAGAGCGCCATGAACTATCAGGACACCAGAGTGTGGAGAGAATAACATTTTAAAACATTCTTGATGCTTTTCAAATAACATTTTCGGCGTGTATTAATTATCACCGTAAAAAAAGTTTTTTTCTGCAGTTGTCACCCCTGATGACAATATCCGCCACGCCGTTTACAATGAAGTCGACGCTCTTGATGATCTTGAATTCGTCATTACTGCATCTTTCGCTTTTGTCGTACTTTACCTAGAGGCGCGAGGAATTTTGGGCGCCAAACGCGATGTTCTCGGGGCTGAAATTAACCCAACGCAGGAGACTGAAGAAGGCAAATGAACTGCACTGCAAAATGAAAACATCGCGTAGAATGGAAGATAAACGTTACATCGATTGTTGATATGTTCAGGTCAATATCGAGCGATTGAATCTTTCGTAAAAGTTGATGAAGTTGCGTTCGAATGCCTACACACAATTATTATTTGCATGAACATGTATTGAAACTGACCAACCAACCAATCTAACCAAACCTGACCAACCTGACCAATGACCAAAAGAGTGCAAAACGAAAAAAAAGCGAGGTGGAATACTTCCTCCAAAGTTTCGAACCGTGCTGCCGTTCCTTGCTCGGGTGGTAGTATCCCGGAATGTAGGAAATTTTTGGAAACGGACATTTCGTAAATTTTTGAACAATGGCCCGTCTTCCGATTTCTTTGTTCAACACATAGTTCAAAAATTTACGAAATGTCCGTTCCCAAAAATTTCTTACATTCCGGGATACTACAGTTTGGGTAAGCGAACAAATGTGGGGAAGGAACTGTCCTCAGAGAGACGAAGAACCGGCCTCTCGCAAAATGTGCTCTTCGAGTAGATTATTACAAATTTAAAATGATACGTTCACGAAATGGACTACTGATGGTGTACTTTCTCTCTATACCTCGGCGCGTCTCTCGCTTTCTCATGCTCTCTCGTAGCCATGTCTGTTGTTTAGGAGCGGGATGTTTTATTAGTTTGGACGAGTGTTTGTGAATTTATAATAGCCGTGCAAAAGTATTACTTTTTTCTCTTTGTGGATAAAAAGCTTTCTTCAACTTCTATTGGATCTATGGAAATCTGGTCAAATTAGCATACATACAAATAATTCAATTCATTCATTGTCATTTTCTCATTCTCTCTCTTCTTCTCCCCCTTCCCCTTCTCATTCTCCACTCACTCCACTCGTTTTACTCGATTACGTTCTGTCGGCTGAAGCAGAAATGAAGAGAGCCCAGGTACGCAACCCTCCCTGGATCTACCGTAACTTGATAGGACCTTCCCCGATCGATCCACCGTATCATGATCTAGAGTAACTCCATTCCCCCACAGCAACCCACTTTGTGATTCCTCCTACTCTTTCTGATCTACCGTATTCCAGGCAGTACTCAATCTTCATCATCTAATCGATGAAGCGAAGGAGGAAGAGCCAAAGATGAAGATGAAGAGAATAGCCATTAGGTAATCAATATTTCACATATCCGGGGTCGTTTGGTGCCGATATTATTTCTTATTGCGTCATCCTTATGCAATTCTTCCTCATTCAGAGTGGACGATTGCGGTGACTTCGTGCCTCCCCAGCAGGAAGAGGAAAGCAGAGCTGGTGAGTTGGATGGTGATGATGTCATCGATTACCGTTCTCTAGCTGAATATGGCAGAGTACAGTACGTTCTCATCAACTACTGTAACCCTCCTATTCAGTCCGCTCCATTCTCATTCCGTACATCGGAGAGGAAATCACGGAGAGAGATCTATTCGATTCCGTTCAGAAGTTGGGCGACGTCCAGTAAGTCGAATCGCTTATGCTGTGCAAATTTCAGGGGTGCATGTGCACCCTCTGAAGGTGGAAAACTCATGTAACTCAGCTCAAACTGGACGAAATCTCTCCAATCAAAAAGGAAAATGTTCCAAACTTAGCTTGCAATCATCAAGTTTGAGAGTTATAGCTTTGCTAGGAAAAAAATATGAAAGGATGCATAAAACTGATGTGCACCTTGCACCCCCTGAAATATGTGCAGCATTACTGACTACCATCAGCCTTTGTCTGATCACTATATATTACTGTTATCACAGGGAAGTTATGGTCTTCCGAGGCGTGATCTCTCGCGCACTCGTAGTTTTCTCGAAGAAAGAGGTACGGTACTTTGACGAAATACGGTGGTACTGTATCTTCTTGCAGACTGCTCTTACCGTATCCGATCGATCGCTCATCACCGTCAGAGGCAACACCTACTTTGTCGACAGCGCCACCGAGGGTACGGTAGATTTGATATCACTTTGCGATTGGCAGTAAGGATGACGGTATTCCAACGACAACGATATCGATTGCAGAATCCATCCCTTCGATGTGAAGAGGAGAGAAGTCAAGATGAAGGCTCATTCATCCATTTCTCCGCTAGTAGTTACTCGATAAAGACTCCTCACGATTCAATATATGGAAAAAAAATATTGAACAGCAAATCATCGTTGATCAAAACGACATTGAAGGAACATTATCCATGAGCGAAAATGTACCGCCCATGCATAAACTCTTCATAATATCGTTGAATCCATCGCGAACAGCTTAGTAGATATCGGATAATGTAAGTGCAAGTTCCAATGCGCGAGTTGGAAAATTGCCAAGTAATATTTGGTCCAAATTCAGAGTGGGATAGCTCAAACTTACTAGAAATTCGGGTAAATAATTGAAAAATAAATAATTCGGGTAAATAGTTTGAAATTCGGGTAAATAATTGAATTAGCACTCCTCATTTCACACACTCTCTCGACCGGTCGTTTGGTGAGAGAGTGTGTGAAATGAAGAGTGCTAATTCAATTATTTACCCGAATTTCAAATTCTAAAACTTACTTTAATCTGCCGCCGTATTAAATTCTCCGGAGGCGGGTGGGGGGAGCACACAGACGAAAATCATGCGGGGAAATGAGAAGCAAATAGTGACCTGCCGTAAGCCAGTGAAAACAAAACACACACCAGACCCCGCCCGCCACTACACAGTACACACCAACAACAAAACATTGCACGTTCGCACAGTGCTAAACTCAGTAAGTTCTCGGACAATCGTGCTCAAATATCGAAATATTATGTTATGGACTCATGTACTTCGTTTAGACGTGACGAGTCCTGATTGAGGGGAGGAGCGCAACCGGTAAGAGTGTGAGGATAGGAGGATACTGTAAGTTTGGATGCAGTAAGTGAGGATGAAAAGTGTGTGTGAGCGTGGGTGGGAGAGAGGAACAGCTATCGATCAAATATTAGGTATAACTGTATGCGAAAGTCCATGTTTACTAGTCATGTGAAGAGCTAACTAAATCAATACGCCTAAATTGGCTGCCAGTGTTTCGGCCCTGCGGTCTAGACACTGACCGCCTCCCTGGGGGCGGGCCTCGTCAGTAGACAAGCCCCAGGGACACAGGTATGTAAAGAAAACTAGTATCAAATGAAAACAAAATAGCGCGCGTAACAATATCAACCTATTCCTCAAAACTAGAATCCGAACTAATATGAAAAACAGAAGTCTAAACATCGAAAATGGGGAGAAGTCACGGGAGAAGAGTGAGCGAATGAGCTGTGGAATGGAGAGAGGAGAGAGGAGGGGAAGGGAAGAGGGTCTGAGAGGGCAGAGATCAATCAATCGAGGGAAGGGAGAGAGACAGAGGGATTGATCTACCTGAGTGAATGTCTCTCCACATCACTTCACCGGTTGGCCGGAAAGGGATTTTGAGTGCGAGAGTGCACAAAACCGAGAGGGACTCTCTCACTCCCGCACACTTTCTCACTTGACCCTTCCTGTAGGTTTGGTACTTTGCGTCTCGTCTGGTGTTCAGAGATCAGACCACGGAAAGATCAAAGATCATAGGTTATTACAGTCATAATTGTGAATTATGATTTCTAAATACTAAAAATACAAATTTCTGATTTTGACAGGCCGTATTTTATCTCAATAACTGGGTTGCTGCGAAGTACTCTAATGACACATGCGTTTATCAAGTGTCTAGGATACTGTATTGTCAGGAAGTACTCAATTAGATATTCAGAGCGTAGCATGAAATCGTCAAGTTTACTGCAGTTGCGATAGATTCTAACCATTTCTCCGTAGAATGTGTTCAAACCTATTTTGGTGGGAACATTTGATTCGAAATGTGGATACCTTATGACTTGAAACGAATAATCGTCTGTTTTGTTGTAGAGTGAAAGGACTGGCTTTCCTAATGATAACGCAATGATCAAATCGAGAAAACTCGTATTTGTCGGTTCGGTATTTGTCAACAGAATTATCTTTCTTTGGAATCACCTAGATGTTGATATTATTAGCAATATACATATCACAGTTGTATCAAACTATATCAAATCCATTCACTCTTCCCTCGTCCGGTAAACTAACCGCCGAGTTTCTTTGTTGCTTCATGCGACATCGTATTTTGCTTTTGCAGTAGTTCTTTTAGTCATTTATTGCACTTATTATCGATAAGTGCAAAATTCGATATATATTATTATTATTTTTATTATTATTATTATTATTACTAAAAGATCAAATATCAGCGAGGGGCGGAATTTAATAGGGGACCGGGGTTATTGCAAATATGATTTACGTCGCAGCAGTGCTATGAAGGCGCGTAGCGAGAACGGACTGCCGTATCTGAAATCGATAATTGGAAATCAAAGAGTAATCTACTGTAGAATTACAAACTCTTGCGAACTTCGGCCGATCTACGCAGGTAAAGAAAAATTTTGCAAGAAACATATTAAAATTCTACAATAACTAGTCGATAGTAGAGGGAGACCAAAGATAAGCGAAGTTAAAAAGATCAAAGATCAAATATTCACTTGTACCTTCGTGGTAGAGGTCGCAAGCTTCGTCCCTCCATAAATTCGAATAATTTCCACCAAATCTCCTTCCGATGGTGGTTGAGATGCGATATCTGCAAAATTGAAATCGACTTTTTATAGTATTACATTTATAAAATGATACGATCATACCAAAAAGCCGAATAACGAACTTCCGTTGTTTACCATACAAGAACATTGGCGACCCTCTCGCTTTTGCGTGCTCTCTCGTCTTTGTAAACACAGTTCGACATTTTGTTTGATCGTATCATTTTATAAATGTAATATTCAATCGAACGGTTAGTGAAAGTGGTGAATCAAAGCCATGGAATGAAGGGTTAGATCAATTTTATCGGTCATACGCGTTTCGGGTGTGAGTTAACCCATCATCAGTGACAGTTAGATTACCCTCAAACGTAAGTTTCGTTAAACTTCAAGTCTCCGGGCGCAACCGCAACTCCTCTCGCCGATTGCCGGACTAGTAGACGAATGGTCGGACTAGTAGCATTTGTTGACCGGTCTAGTAGCATTTGGTGGACGGACTAGTGGTCGGATGGCCGAACTAGTAGCAAGTGGTGGTCGGACTAGTAGCCAAACCAAAATTTCATATTTTTGATGGTCGGACTAGTGGTCGGATGGACGGACTAGTAGCAAATGGTGGACGGACTAGTAGCAAATGGTGGTAGATCAGGTAGCAAATGGTGGTCGGCTAGTGGGCGGCCACTAGCCGACCACCATTTGCTACTAGACCGTCCATCGGCGATTCTAGAGTCGTTCAACTTTTCCCCCCATAATCGATATCTTCTAGTTGGCTTACGCCATTAACATGGATTACGGGGAATACACGAAATAACATCTTCATGGCAATGCAATCTACCCTCTACTTGTAGTGTGACTAAGAATCACTTGGCTAAACATTAAGTGCTTCTCGTTTTATTCTCCGTCTATTTGCCGCTAAATAATCAATCTTCTCCGTTAGTATATTCGAAATCAAATCAGTTTTCGATTCTCTTCACTACCGTATCCCGTACCGTACCCTCAATCCGGGCATATCTGCCATTGTGTGGTACATGTAGAAAAGCCGCGTGCACATAACGTACGAGATGATCACATCGATGGTGTAGTGCCCTCTGAAATTGGAAAAAGAATAAATATGTTTTATAAATTTTGCGTTTAATACTAAGGGAAATATATAAGGATCACTGTACTCAATCGAGCACTATACTCGATCACTAATCGATCGAGCACTAATCGAGCAGTAGTAGTTCAGTTAAATACATAGTTTTATAATAAGATTGACCAACAGTTCAACACATTCTGCAGAAGTCTACCTATATGGAGACTGTGAAACCCCTTCTCACATAATCTAGTTGGCACCATGCCAAGAACATCTCTTGTTGTCTGACCCGCTCCTTACGCATCTCTCTTTTTCTCTAACTCGTTCTCGCCGACTCTGTTTCGAATGCTGTGATTTTCACCTGCTCATAATAAGTAGGAACAGGCCAATGAGTGCCATCAACCACGACAGATAATGAATGAAGTACCAGCGACGAGGAGAATCTGAGATATTGCGTAATCAAGAGGCAATTGTATAGTGTAACAAGTGCTTATAGATATTCGTCCTCTCAGATTTACTCGTACAATTGTGTTATTAGAAGAACGCAAACGGCGCATTCGTGGCACATAAATAATGTAAATGTAATTTAATCGACAAGCGAGGCTTAATTTATCTTACACCCTCGAATCAGCACAATTCAATATGGAACTGGAACAAGAAGGTGCAACAGCGTTTCGCACTGTGTGCAAGTATCATCTTGTAGCACAATGAGCCTTTTTTGCTCTGCTGGTGGCAAAAACCTACATTCGAATGTGTTCCCTTCTATCTCTTCCCTGACAGCCTTCAGTATCTGCTACAGCAGGGCTGTGCATTTTCCGTTTTCCGATTTTCCGAATTTTCCGATTTTCCGACTTTTTTCGGAAAAAATAAGAGTCGGAAAATTTTTGCCGAATATTTTCCGAAATATAGTGCCATTCGAAAATAATATCAATTTTTCATTCCATATTTGTATTTTTTTCAGGAAAATTAATTTTGTTTCTTTAGATAAATGTATCGCGTTGAAAACATAACGGAAAACGTGCTGAATTAGAGAAATCGGAAAACGAGGAATCTAATGAAACACAAATTTTTGAAGAAAAAAAATCAATTATTTTTTTCCGAAATTTTCCGAATTTACCGATTTTTCCGAAAAATAATTTCGGAAAATTTCCGTTTTCCGAAAATCATTTTCCGCACAGCCCTGCTGCTACAGTATCCGTACAGTACGACTCACACTGAGATATGAAGAGGGCTGACGTCACTAGCACGATCGTATGCCCCGAGTAGATGTAGTCGCCGCACAACGTTTGCTTGCCCCTGTAGAGATCAAAGATCACATTACAAACTACAAAGAGAAATATAAATAAGTGGATTATGAAATATGAATCAAACTACAAAGATTAAAGATCAAACTCCATTCACCCAGTATTCAGTTCCAATCCGGTGACCACAGAGAGTCCTCTGAGGAGCACGTTGGCGAACGTCGCGTTTTCACCCTGAAGAGTAGAGTGCGAAATGCGTGACCACGCTCTCTTCATTTAGCACACTCTCTCGTCTGTCGACCGGTCTAAAGAGTGTGCGAAATGAAGAGAGTCTTACGTTTGGCACTCTACTGAAGAGAGAGGAGAGATCAAATTACAGCCTTTTTTCCATCCATCCCCAGTTTTTTCGTATTGTTTTATGAATCCATTTTCTCACTGAAAGGGTAAGAAGATAAGGAAGTAAATATTTTTTGACGACGGAACTGTTGTCCCAATAGTTGATGGGTTGTACAAAAGCGCTCCAATACGTCGTGAAATGCAATCATGCCGCGCGCGCATTTAGCACATTTCCAGGTGGAAAATTCTTCTTCTCCAGCTATTCTTTTGTCATTCATTTTCAAAATATAATATACAATTCCCACCACAACAATGGCATTCCAGGACCGCAAACGGAAAAAATGTGTCTCGCAAATATAACACCATACCCACCATGCGCAATCAAAAGATTGTACGTGGTTACCCTCGATGTAAATTTTCGGTCTCTGCCAGTCTTTGCACGAAGTGGTGTAAATATGACATAGGGCGCAGTAGTTATGCCTACCAATGTACTTTGTAATATTGCACAGCTAGTAGACCTCCCTATCCTACTTTTGTGATAGCAGCTCAAAATCTAGACACCGTTCAATACCCACCATGCGCAATCAAAAGACCAAAAGAATTGATGTTAATAGTCGATGGCTACCTCAAAGTGGGCGAGAAATAGAGGACTGATGACCCTTTAAAATGTGCCTATGCACGAACTTATCCGAGCTCCGTATCCAAAGTAGGATTCGCCTGACAAGGAAAATGACCGCTTTTTTCCTTGGAAAGTGAAGAATGATCTTGGCAAGGAATCGATCGGCGTCGTTCCTTGTTTATTCCTTGGATGAACCAAGGAATATTCAAGGAACCAAGATCTTGTCAGGGACACTTTTCAAATTTAATAATTTTGATTTTAATTTTGATTCAAATTTATTTATTTTGGACTCCAAATATATTAGTCAAAATATGGTGGCTGGACAATCGAGTCAAACTTTCTTAACAACCCTATACAATAAATGGGCTCACATGTAATTTAGGTGAGCATTTCCAGTTGGGATCTGCCAGGGGCACTTGAGTGACGTAGATTGTGACACAACGGAAGAAATAGAGAAGAGAACCAATAGTTGCCAATCGACGAAGAACTATCCAACGGTGACTGAAATAAAGAGAGATTGCGCCATTCTTGAGAGCTGTATTTCTTAATAACTGGTTCGCAAGTATCTCTATAATTATCGAGTGAATAATTGCGCCCTCTTGTAGAGTTCACAAGTCTAACGTTCTCACCGATGGAAAATGATCAATGGTAAAACTGCACTACCGTAACCTTCTTCGGAAATCAGTCTACCGCATCCTACCGTACTCACCGATGGAAAAGAATCAACAGTGCCATTGCGGCGAAACTGCTGTTCATAATGTACTCTGTGATGGTGAGACCGTACGGGAAGTAGGGAGTGAGGGAGAAGATGAAATCAGGCAGTGGAGGCTGATCTGGCACCTGCAATTACATCATCCATACGCAATACGTCAGAATAGTCATATCCGGATTTTAAATTGATTCGCAAAAGCAACGTTTTTATCGCATTATCCTCTCGTGCTCAAAATTAGTGGCAGTGTGCTACATGTCAAGTTGAGCCCCTCACGTTCCCGTTTTAAATCCTCTACTAAATCTAAATTTTCGCTGAACTATCGATGCCGTCTGTATTCATCGACGATCTCAATTTCCACTATTATTATACCACCGGGTACTCCACTACTCAACGCCTTTTAGTGGTGTGGAATTCTCAGCATCCCCGGCTTTCAGAAAGGCGCGGCGGCGGTGCAACAAAGAGAAACGTCGCCCCCCAGTGCCACACCACAAACATTACTCAAAAAGGTGTCAAATTTTACATTGCGTGCAACGTTTTGGGAAACGTCGCCCTCAAACACACACCCGAACTCACCTTCTCGTGCACCACCGACTGCACGATCACGTTGGAAACGCCGGCGCAGATGAGCATCGCGACTGCAATCTGGAAGATCAAAGATCAACCTGTGAACTTGATTGCGACATGAATAGACAACCACGGGTTCCAGAGATCAAGGTGCACATTCTCAAGTGAATTACACAATCAGAAAGCAATCTTTCGGTTTCAATCCGTGCACTTTTCATGGATAAAGATCCCTCCGATTTCATTATAACTACGCAATGATATATTCCCCTCCATACAAATTTCTTTGAAACAACAACTGGCTTACGTTACCCTCCCTCCTCTTCTTTTTATTCGATGTTTTAGCGGAGCATTTTATAACAGGCAGATACCGATGTTTAGGTTCTTTTCTATCATTTTAACGCCACATCAGTGACGGAACGGAACGATTGATCGAATTGAAAACTTTGTTGCATTTTTAAAAATGCAACAAATTTTTAAAAATGCAACAAAGATGAAACCCGGTGATTCGATGACACCCACGGGATGTAAGATGCTGAGAGAAAAAAGATCAAAAATCAACTCACGAAAGTTTTGCCCCTCTCCTTCGGGTATTTCTGATGGGGATCTCCTCTCAAATCCTTCTCCGGCATGATCTCGTCGCCGTCTCTATGGAGAAAAATTTTTTTTTTAATATTTTAAAATAGGAATCGCGAGTAACTCGAGCATGGCTGGGACGTAGACATTTATGATTTTCTATTTGGCAGAAAATATGGCCTCAGGTATTTCAAACCTCCCTCTATCGAAGAGCGTTGTCAGAATTTCGAAAAAAATTTCGAATTCGCGTGAAACACAAACAAACCTGGTGACTCAGCGAAAAAAATTAGAGATAGACATGTTTGAAAAATCATAGCATGCTTCAAAATGAAGATCGTTCTTTTTTTAGTTAGATAGGGAATCACCCCGTCTACAAATTACAATTCTTGAACTTATTCCTGGCTCATGCGCCGATGCGGGGTGGTCGCTTTTGTAAAAATTGAAATATTTTTCTTAAAACTAAAAAAACAATGGGTTTTGTTGCATTTTATTATAGTCACTGTGTGTACTATTCAAAACCAAGAAATGGGCCAAATCTGCGTGAAAGCGAGAGAGTGGTAGAGAAGCAGAGCGTGCGGAATTTTGCGCATAAACGATTTTCAAATCGCCGTAGTTCCTTTCTAAGACTAGATAGCCATTCACTTTCAATAAAGAAAATGTTTGAGGCATAATTAGGAAACTCCTCAACAAGTTTCATGAGAACAGTTGCAGTTTTAAATGTCGAACGTAATTACTGAATATGCAGACAGAAATAACCCATTTAATGTTCAACCAACCAAGAAATACGAGTAAATCAATGCCGGATTAACAAGGCTTATTGCAAGGACATAAACAAATTTTCTTTAAAAATCTCGAAAAATAATCGTATCAAAATCAATTGGAATATTGTTTTGAGCTCATTTACGATTATTACCATCACTTACTTGAATGATTTCAACAATTTGGCCATGAAATGTCATTGGCCTGTCGCACGAAATCGCGTGCGTCTTTAAAAGCTCCGTACGGATTTGGCCCATTTCTTGGTTTTAAATAGTACACACAGTGACTATAATAAAAAGCAACAAAACCCATTGCTTTTTTAGTTTTAAGAAAAATATTTTAATTTTTACAAAAGCGACCACCCCGCACCGGCGCATGAGCCAGGAATGAATTCAATAATTTTAGTTTGTAGACGGGGTGATTCCCTATCTAACTAAAAAAGAACGAGTCGCTATCTTCATTTTGAAGCATTATATTGATTTTTCAAACATGCCTATCTCTAATTTTTTTCGCTGAGTCACCAGGTTTGTTTGTGATTCACGCGATTGCGAAATTTTTTATCGAAATTCTAACAACGCTATTCGATAGAGGGAGGTTTGAAATACCTTAGGCCATATTTACATTTTTTTTTAAATTTGAAATCATAAAATTTCTACATCCACGCAATCCCGGATATGCTCCATTTCCTCTCGATTCCTCTCTACAAAGAATCATTAATTCTATCAATGATAAGTACTGATCAGTTTTCTTTTGAGAATAGGTAGCGCGAATATGTATGAATTACCTCTAGTCTTTTTCGAATGCAAAATCAGTTCGAAGGGCTCACGGAACCTGCCTACTACGCCGTTTCAGAAACTATAGACAGCCCGGATGGTCACCCAACTATTGTTGGGTACGCAGTATTTATCAAATAACATAAAGTTCGCACAAAAAGTCACTCATCGATGACCGCAATCGGTGCGCCTACCGTACCTCGCCATTTCTTCGTCCAAATCGTCGTCCAGACTCGTGTTGCCGGCGTCGATCAGCGGCGACTTGTCCGAGTCGCTCGAGTACTCCTCGTTGACGTAGTCACCTGAAGATGAGGAAGAAGTATGAGAAAAGACAGAACCATCAGATACGGTATGCACACCACCAAATATTCTTCCTTCCCTCAAAACTTCCCGGCGCACACAATTATAGTTGCATTCCGGCAGTTAACTAGACTTTGCATTTCGTATTAGTTATGGGAAGGTTGTATTGGGTTTCAGGCAGACTATTACTGCCATCTATTGTTGAGCTACAGTATCCCCTGCGACTACCGTAACCCCGTAGAATACTGAAACCTCACCTGATCTAATCATCACTTGGCGACCAATAACGCACCATCACACTAAACTATCTCTCTTTTTCAATCTCGGCTGATCAGACAGAGGGGAGAGAGAGACGGCTATAGATGAGTGAACTGAACTGGACGCTGTGATAGACGGATTGTGAGCAGCGCACAATGTATTGATTATCTCTCTCTCTCCCTCCTCCTTCCTCATGACTTATCAGTCCCTGTCTCCCTCATTTTTACGGCCGACATAGTGTGCAAAATGAGGAGAGTGTGATATCAGTGCTCTAATCTAAACATCAAACTATCACTCTCCCCCTTCAACCCTCTCATGATCTCTAATACTCCATAAGAGCACAATAACTGACTCACATCTTTTAGGATGCTCTCCCGGGATGTTAGCATAGCATTGCGTCATCACTACGTCATTCATAATTTACCGATCGTCATGAGATCCATAAGCGAAAATGATAATATTTATCAATCAGGGTTATGGAAATCACTCACTGATCTCTTAGATATTGAGTGAGGAAAACAATGAGATGTCGGATTTGGTCTCACTCTTTAATTCTGAGAAAACCGGTTAGGAAAGTGTTGGATTGTCTCACTTTAAAAACTCAAAGAACTACAAAGATATGGACACGAACTATCATGCTTGCAAAAATGCACGCAACAACGTGACCGAAACTATATCCATAAATTGATTTCAAAGTCTATATACGGAATTCAAAGAAAGCCTGCTTTATATCACCATTTATTCGCTCCATTTCCATTTTCTCCATTAATTTCTTATGTTTTTTTCTTCTTCTTGATAAGTTTCCGATCCGCCACAGTGAGATTTCTCTGAAAATCAAATAAATTATTTTTTACAATAGGGGAACATAGACAGGAAATAATAATTCAAGGTTTAATACAAACGCCAGATTGATCAGCATCGGATATGGTGTGATGGGGGGATATAAAGGAATGTAAATAATCAATTATATGAGCCCGATTGCGATAGAGTCGGACAAATCACTACGGGCGCCGACAGTAGAAAAAATGAAATGTGAGATAAACATAGGTTTCGGCACTTTCGATGGTGCTGATCACGATTAAGTATTTTGTGCCATTGCTCACTACTTGACCAGATATGCAAATTCAAAAATAGAACTGATTTCACGGTTTTTAGCGATTTCTCTCATCTAGTCCACAGACCCTCAGAGAATAATGACCTCATATCAACCCTCAGAGAATAATGACCTCATTGAAGAACAGATAATATGTTGCAATTCATACTAATAGTTATAAAGTGACGTCTTCAGAATTTAAAATTTGCATATTTCTGAATTTCCATATTTCTGAAGTTAATTATTATATAAAGAGTATTATATAAAATCTACCTTTTGAATTTGGGCACCCCAATCTGTCGGCAAGTCGAGTTATGAATTTTTGAGTGAGAGGATCTTAAACAAACTTCCCTATTTCGACCTACCGCTATCGCGATTTGCAGTGTCTGGGGAGTAAATGTAGGATAATGTGACATTCGATTTGCCGACGGACTCGAGTATCCAAATTTAAAAGGTAGGCTACTCGATGTGTCCTCCATATCCCTTGTAAATTTCATGCCTCACTATTCAGAACAACTTGAGATATTAATTCACTCCCGCCCTTAAATATGCAAATTTATATTTCTGAAGACGCCATTTTATAACTATTGTGAATCTATGTACATATATCCAGCCCTTATTCTCTGAGGTTTGACAATTCTCTGAGGGCTAGTTCAGAGAAATCGTTAAAAACCGTGATATCATTTAAACTTTTTGCATATCTGGTCGGGGAGTAATTAGTGATCAATGGTACATACTTAATCGTGGTCAGCACCATCGAAAGTGTCGAAAACGATGTTTATCTCAAATTTCATATTTTGTACTGTCCGAACAATGTAGGACTCTATCGCAAGCGGCCTCATATGGGGAGAGAGAGAAAAGAGAGAGAGAAGAGTGAGATGCGTGTATAGTTTTGAAGTGATAAGAGAGAGAGAGGAGGGAGGAAGGGGCGGAGATAAGGAAGATGAGTGTTTGCCGCTTCAAAAGAGTGCAAAAATGCTGGATAGCGGTGAAACACAATCGTAATTTTTTAACATGATGTATCGAGGGCGGGATAAGGTTGATAGTTTCAATACAAAATTATATGAAACGCACGAAAACGCCTCATTTCACCTTTATTTCACCATCATTCCTCTCATTCGACGCGAACTGCGCGGTGTGAACTGAGAATTAAGCGAACCGAAGAGACCGCTCACTTCGCGTCGAACATGTGAAATAAGGATGAAATGAGGAGTTTTCGTGCGCTTTATGTAATTTTGTATTGAAAATATCAACCTTATCCCGCCCTCGATACATCATGTAATTGTGTGGATTCGATAGATTATACCCAGGGCAACAAAATATCGAAAACTGGTGACTGGACTCGGCCTGGTTTTCGAGAAAATCGTCATCAAATTTTTAGGCATTTTTTTTAGGCAAAATATAAAATTTGAATAAACAAATGACATACGTAGATGCAGCTCATCATGACGGTCATTATTGTTCTTTAGACAAAACTTCTAGCTCTTCTCCCTGAAGAGATATACTTGAAATACATTGAATCTATTCGAAATTTGAACACTCATAATTATGCAAATTCGAAACTTGTAGTCATGAATAAAACAGAAATCGATAGAGCACACCAAGGGCTATCAGAATCTGTGGAAAAAAACAAGTTCTCACTTTTTGCTGTACGACCGTGGTTGCGATTCTTACGCGAACGCACTGTTATACGGCGAAAAAAACGTGAGATTTTTGCCGTGAGCAAGGCACGGTAAAACGTCTCTCCTCACTTTGCACGTTCTCTCGGCGTCTCAGCCTACATTCCTGTATATGGATCAGGTTCCAAGGATGGGAGCACGGAAGTGCGTGCTGTAAAGGGAGATCATGAGAACAGACAATCAAGCTGGCTTCGAAAAAATGTCTCAGTTCTCACGAATTAGCTCCTCTCTTGTCTCCATTTGTTGTTTTGGGTAGTGCAAACTATTATTTTCAGAAAAGTGATAATTGAACAATGAGTCGATATTTTAAAAATAGCTTTTGTAATGAATTGTGTTTTCCAACTCTCTAATTTGTTATTAAAATTTAGTAACATGCAGAGATATATTTCAAATTCTAGTTTAAGTGTTGAAGGTATTTTTCAAGAACCTGTCAAAAACTTCTCCATGTTTCAACTTTATTTCGTTATAGATTAAATGTAGCAACTATTAATCAAAGAATTGTGTGGCTCCAGTGATTCAATAAAATTCATTAACAATAACTTCGTTTTTTTCTCAGCACTCAGTAAAAGTAAAAGGAAGATCGGAAGATGAGAGCGCGGCAGACAAGATATGTTATTTCGCTCTTAGCGAAAGTGAAATCGCCCTTCCTTCCTACGTGCACTGCCGATCTTACGGTTCCTCGACCAATAAAACAATGTACGCGAAGAATTTCAAGCATGCGTTGCGAAGATATCTAATTACTTTACTTTTATCTGTGTACTTATTAAATGATATCTAGTCAGACGGACTTTAGGACGAAATACGAATACGGCTGGAATGGAAGTGATGCCTGGAGCCACACAATCCTTTGATTAGTAGTACATTTAATCTACATTTAATCTATAACGAAATAACGTTGAAACATGGAGAAGTTTTGACAGGTTCTTGAAAAATACCTTCAACACTTAAACTAGAATTTGATATATATCTCTGCATGTTACTAAATTTTAATAACAAATTAGAGAGTTGGAAAACACAATTCATTACAAAAACTATTTTTAAAATATCGACTCATTGTTCAATTATCACTTTTCTGGGGGAGACACTCCTCGATGTGGTCTATTGGCAGCAGTCGGCTGATTGGAGGCATCAGTAGGAGACACTCCTCGATGTGGTCTATTGGCAGCAGTCGGCTGATTGGAGGCATCAGTAGGAGACACTCCTCGATGAGGTCTATTGGCAGGAGTCGGCTGATTGGAGGCATCAGTAGGAGACACTCCTCGATGAGGTCTATTGGCAGGAGTCGGCTGATTGGAGGCATCAGTAGGAGACACTCCTCGATGTGGTCTATTGGCAGGAGTCGGCTGATTGGAGGCATCAGAACTTTGAATTAAACTCTTTGCGGTCCACGAATTCAGTTTGTTATCACTCCTGTCACCTAGGACTCGGACACGTTTCTTATCCCACTTACAGTGAACGCTCTTGTATGCGATACTCGCTCGGAATAAATATATAATGATTGAATGAATGAATAATGGTTCACCATGGTTTCCACCCTCTCGGTGGCGGCCAAATTGGAAGCAACACTGATTGCGAAAAGAAAAGTACGTGCTCCAGGAGCCTCAAAAGCAGGGGATACGCAGTCCTGTGCAGCAACCGGCCTTACCGGTCGGCCCCGGCAGAGTGGTCGCTTGTCGACGTAAAATCCTCTTGATTCCGGTAGAAACTTTACTCTTTACTTTTACTTTAATCATTGTGCAGCTATGACCTCTCCGCCTTGATCGTCCCTGCGTTGTTGCTCTCGACGTAGCTATTATGTACACTCGGACTCCCCGATCGTCGCATTGAAATGATGAGCCAAGCAAATTTAAAGAAAACTACGTTTACGTGAGCATGAAGGTGCGCATATTTAGAGGTTTATTTCCCAGCTTTTTGACGAATACATTTCATCAATAGTGAACAGATGATGCTGAGACGGAGTACTTTTTTTGAATATTTTGTCGCCTCGAATTTATCCTCGAGTCGAATTTCTGACCCTTTCTTTTCCGGGTGGAGTAGAGTGACACACGTTTCTGAGAAGGTAAACGAAAATTGATCCCAGGGTAATGAGGTGTAATGCCGTGACTATTAAAACAATCTACAGATGCCAATTCGCGCACACATTGTACTTTACACACTCCCTATGAAAGAGTGTATTGATGCGACAAATACGCGACAAGTTTAGGTTAACTAAATTTATTTGCTGTTGCTGCTTTAGCGCATGGCTCGGAGACGCATATCACGGCCCACGTCGCCCATTTGCTGCCGAGTTCCATTTGCAGCAGTCGACCGATTGGAGGCACCAGTAGGAGTCACACCTGAATGAGTTTCATTGATAGTAGTCAATTGAGTGGTGCACCAGCAGGACTCGCACCTGAACGTGTTCCATTGGCAGGAGTCGGCTGATTGGAGGCATCAGTAGGAGACACTCCTCGATGTGGTCCATTGGCAGGAGTCGGCTGATTGGAGGCATCAGTAGGAGACACTCCTCGATGTGGTCTATTGGCAGCAGTCGGCTGATTGGAGGCATCAGTAGGAGACACTCCTCGATGAGGTCTATTGGCAGGAGTCGGCTGATTGGAGGCATCAGTAGGAGACACTCCTCGATGAGGTCTATTGGCAGGAGTCGGCTGATTGGAGGCATCAGTAGGAGACACTCCTCGATGAGGTCTATTGGCAGGAGTCGGCTGATTGGAGGCATCAGTAGGAGACACTCCTCGATGAGGTCTATTGGCAGGAGTCGGCTGATTGGAAGCATCAGTAGGAGACACTCCTCGATGAGGTCTATTGGCAGGAGTCGGCTGATTGGAGGCATCAGTAGGAGACACTCCTCGATGTGGTCTATTGGCAGGAGTCGGCTGATTGGAGGCATCAGTAGGAGACACTCCTCGATGTGGTCTATCGGCAGGAGTCGGCTGATTGGAGGCATCAGTAGGAGACACTCCTCGATGAGGTCTATTGGCAGGAGTCGGCTGATTGGAGGCATCAGTAGGAGACACTCCTCGATGAGGTCTATTGGCAGGAGTCGGCTGATTGGAGGCATCAGTAGGAGACACTCCTCGATGAGGTCTATTGGCAGGAGTCGGCTGATTGGAGGCATCAGTAGGAGACACTCCTCGGTGAGGTCTATTGGCAGGAGTCGGCTGATTGGAGGCATCAGTAGGAGACACTCCTCGATGTGGTCTATTGGCAGGAGTCGGCTGATTGGAGGCATCAGTAGGAGACACTCCTCGATGAGGTCTATTGGCAGGAGTCGGCTGATTGGAGGCATCAGTAGGAGACACTCCTCGATGAGGTCTATTGGCAGGAGTCGGCTGATTGGAGGCATCAGTAGGAGACACTCCTCGATGTGGTCTATTGGCAGGAGTCGGCTGATTGGAGGCATCAGTAGGAGACACTCCTCGATGTGGTCTATCGGCAGGAGTCGGCTGATTGGAGGCATCAGTAGGAGACACTCCTCGATGTGGTCTATCGGCAGGAGTCGGCTGATTGGAGGCATCAGTAGGAGACACTCCTCGATGAGGTCTATTGGCAGGAGTCGGCTGATTGGAGGCATCAGTAGGAGACACTCCTCGATGAGGTCTATTGGCAGGAGTCGGCTGATTGGAGGCATCAGTAGGAGACACTCCTCGATGAGGTCTATTGGCAGGAGTCGGCTGATTGGAGGCATCAGTAGGAGACACTCCTCGATGTGGTCTATTGGCAGGAGTCGGCTGATTGGAGGCATCAGTAGGAGACACTCCTCGATGAGGTCTATTGGCAGGAGTCGGCTGATTGGAGGCATCAGTAGGAGACACTCCTCGATGAGGTCTATTGGCAGGAGTCGGCTGATTGGAGGCATCAGTAGGAGACACTCCTCGATGAGGTCCATTGGCAGGAGTCGGCTGATTGGAGGCATCAGTAGGAGACACTCCTCGATGAGGTCTATTGGCAGGAGTCGGCTGATTGGAGGCATCAGTAGGAGACACTCCTCGATGAGGTCTATTGGCAGGAGTCGGCTGATTGGAGGCATCAGTAGGAGACACTCCTCGATGAGGTCTATTGGCAGGAGTCGGCTGATTGGAGGCATCAGTAGGAGACACTCCTCGAAGAGGTCTATTGGCAGGAGTCGGCTGATTGGAGGCATCAGTAGGAGACACTCCTCGATGAGGTCTATTGGCAGGAGTCGGCTGATTGGAGGCATCAGTAGGAGACACTCCTCGATGTGGTCTATTGGCAGGAGTCGGCTGATTGGAGGCATCAGTAGGAGACACTCCTCGATGAGGTCTATTGGCAGGAGTCGGCTGATTGGAGGCATCAGTAGGAGACACTCCTCGATGAGGTCTATTGGCAGGAGTCGGCTGATTGGAGGCATCAGTAGGAGACACTCCTCGATGAGGTCCATTGGCAGGAGTCGGCTGATTGGAGGCATCAGTAGGAGACACTCCTCGATGAGGTCTATTGGCAGGAGTCGGCTGATTGGAGGCATCAGTAGGAGACACTCCTCGATGAGGTCTATTGGCAGGAGTCGGCTGATTGGAGGCATCAGTAGGAATCACACCTGAATGTGTTTCATTGACATTAGTGGATTGAGAGGGGAGGCACCAATGAGAGTCATAGAGAAATAAGTCTACGACTGTATACTTCTCGGCTATCCAGTGACGACTTTATAAGTCTAGAGGCATATTAGCTGTATTATTTTTTTTAGAATTTAGAGTTTGATATCCTCTGTGGAGTCAAACCCCTATGGGTTCCATTCACCGTAGTCGTGATTAGGGATTGCAAAGGAATAGTAAAATTAGGTGTTTTGACTCGCGCTTTATCGCTAATCCTATGCAAATGAGAAGAGCGACCAATTCATAATTGAGCTAGATCGATCGCAAATTTATCAGGGGAACACTTTCTGATATGCCATTCTCCAATATTTTCAAAAACCATCGACTTATTCAAAAACTCTTCCGGAAGAGTGAGCGTTTTTTTCTCAAAATCGTCGATTTTTAGCCCTTTTTCGGCATTTTAAAGAAAGATAAGATAATTGTGATATCAAATTAGCAGCTAATGTATTCGTGGACAAGTAATGGTTGGCCTGTACTTCATGAGTGAAATATCGTACGCCAAGAACACTTTGTACAAAGATGCGACACGGTGTCGCACAGTGCGACACTTTTTCGCACCTTTTTCGCACTTTTCAGTTTCCGTTGAAATTTACCTCGAAATAAGATGATTTTATGATGTCGCTTGTTTGCGATCGATTCATATCTATATTTGCTACTTCTCTGGTAAAATAAAATTTAAAAATAATATTAAATAAACTTTTAAATGTTATTATAAGAAAAATTTAAAAATGCTATCAGTTTTCAATCGCGAGCAAGGATACGGTAGGTGCAATGGTGCGATGTGTACTTTCCTCTTTGGTGTTCCACCCGTCTATCACTCTCTTCTGAGCTACCTGCAATAATTTTCCTGTGATTATTGATCGATTTTCGGCATTCTCACATCGATATATCATGCTTAGCATGTATACCGTGTCTATTTAAAAATATATATGTTGACATTCGGTGGGACTGACGACTTAAAATAAATTTAGAATAGAAAATATCCATAATAAAGCAAATCAGTTGAAATCAAGACGAAGATAAACTACCGTAATCTCAACACATGATACCGTATGACACATACCAAAAAGCCGCGACTGTTGCAATATATAGCATATAATCCTTACCAAGATATATTTTTTAAATAGTGCTCTGCATCGAACAGAAGAGTTATATATCGAGCAGTACAGTAGTGTGCGCGCATAAGGTGTGGGGTAGGCAAATACAGGTTGTTTGTATGTGCACGGAAAATTACATATATTATTGGTCACAGGTTATGTAAGAGAATTAACGCACAAGCTGGTTGCGATAAATATTTTTTTCGAAGCACGCTTTGATTCTAGTTTGTTCTTAAACCTACTTTCGAAACAAAATATATTATCAGTCGAACTCCCGCAGTCTACCTTATGCGCGCACACTACTGTACTGTTCGATGTATAACTCTTCTATCCCATGCAGAGTACTATTTAAAAAAATATCTTGGTAAGCATTATATGCTATATATTGCAACAGTCGCGGCTTTTCGGTATGTGTCATACGGTATCATGTGTTGAGATTACGGTAGTTTATCTTCGTCTTGATTTCAACTGATTTACTTTATTATGGATATTGTCTATTCTAATTTTATTATAAGTCGTCAGTCCTACCGAATGTCAACATACATGTTTTTAAATAGACACGGTATACAGGCTAAGCATGATATATTGATTCGAACACCGAAAAACTTGTGTTTTCATTGTTAGTTAGCTGTCATACTCGAAAACGAATTAATGACCGATGCAATGGACTGTGAGAATGCCGAAAATCGATCAGTAATCACAGGAAAATTATTGCAGGTAGCTCAGAAGAGAGTGATAGACGGGCGGAACACCAAAGTGGAGAGTACACATCGCACCATTGCACCTACCGTATCCTTGCTCGCGATTGAAAACTGATAGCATTTTTAAATTTTTCTTATAATAGCATTTAAAAGTTTATTTAATATTATTTTGAAATTTTATTTTACCAGAGAAGTAGCAAATATAGATATGAATCGATCGCAAACAAGCGACATCATAAAATCATCTTATTTCGAGGTAAATTGCAACGGAAACTGAAAAGTGCGAAAAAGGTGCGAAAAAGTGTCGCACTGTGCGACACCGTGTCGCACCTTTGTACTAAGTGTTCTTGGCGTACGATACCTCAAGTGTATTGTTGAAATATTGTCTAAAATCCGACGATTTTGCGAAAAACGCTCACTCTTCCGGAAGAGTTTTGAAATAACTCGAAGGGTTGTGAAAATATCGGAGGATGCCAAAAACTGTTCCCTGATAGATCTAGCTCAATTATGAGTTGCTCGCTTTTCTCATTTGCATAGGAATAGCGACAATGCGCGAATCTAAACACCCCATTTTACTCTTCCTTTGCCATCCCTAGTCTAGGGACGGGAGTGTGATTTTTTGAGTACGCGATATTGCCGTACTAACTGCGACGCGGTTGAGGCCAAAATACCGTAATCTTCCAATGAAAACTTTCAAACGGATGTGTTTGATTAACTATGCATAATTTTATATGAGGCTGTTCGCGAAAGGATCAATGAAATGTACGTACACTGAAATTGAAAAGTTTTTCCAAAATGTAAACACTCATGTTATCGAGTGTGCTGCGCATGATGGTAACTATCATTTTGCATTTCACTCATTCGTTCAGGAGTACTGTAACTACCGTTTTTGAGGCTGCAATGCCATATCTCAAGACCAAGTGAACCGTTTTCCATAAAAAAATTTTGGGAGCGTAGTTTGAGTTGCTAATAACTATTTGTTACTCTATTTTGATATTGCGATTTTTAGTCATCTGCCAAAAAAATGTTCCCGAACACCCCTCATAACTAATGTAAATGACATATACCAGAAAATGCGCCGTTTCCTCAGCTTTCATATTCTTATGCTACATGCATACTTCAGAGGTATCACGATTTTTTTTATCACGATTTTTCGCTTCATCGACCGCGCAGGAGAGCGCGAAATGAGAATGATCAATGCAAAATGATAATAAATTATGTGATAATGGCCATTCCCCTTACGAAATTATGAATAAAAAGGTCATCTACATTACTGGTACCTCTGAAGTATGCATGTAGCATAAGAATATGAAAGCTGAGGAAACGGCGCATCTTCTGGTATATGTCATTAACATTAGTTATGAGGGGTGTTCGGGAACATTTTTTTGGTAGATGACTAAAAATAGTAAAATCAAAATAGAGTATCAAACAGTTATTAGCAACTCAAACTAAGCTCCCAAAAAGAATTTCATGGAAAACGGTTCACTGGGTCACGAGATATGGCATTGCAGCCTCAAAAACGATAGTTACAGTGTACTCCTGAACGAATGAGTGAAATGCAAAATGATTGCTACCATGATAATCAGCACACTCGATAACCTCAACTACGGGAATTCCAGAAAATGTACGAGGCCCTTCACAAAAGTTATTGATCCTCTCGCGAACAGTCTCATATTTTGATAAGGAAGAGATGGAGCACTGCAGCACTCGAAGAAGAAATTCGAACAATGAAAACGATACACGAGAAAAGATAGCTGGGGGGTACAAAAAAAATAAAGAAAAGATTTTCAAATAAAGAGTTGCAGGCCCATTTTTCTACCATACATAGCTTACGCGCAAACAAAAATTGTAATCAAAAGGAAAATACCATTGCAATTCAGTTGATTGAGAGAAAAGATCTTGAAAATTGTAAATTTGTAACAGAAAACAGATCTTTACTGAATATCTCAAAAACCGCGACGTGTATGTCTCTGTTTAAAAATATATTGTGACCATGGAAGCTTTCCGTGTTTTGCACAAATTTCAAGAAAATACACTCCGCGGTTTTTGAGAAAATCAATTTTTTAAATAGTACTGAAAGCGCCCCCTATGAACTACAGTAACTGAAACGTTCAAGCTCGCAGGAGTTCATTTTGAAGCTTCGATTAATCTACTTCTGTACTCAAAAATGGGCAAATTTGCTCGGATAATTCGTCTGAGGGGCAAGACGGGCGATTAATAAATTCGTTAATTTGCGAAACCTAGCAGCAAAAATAATCAGCTTGCAATAACACATCATAAAGTTGACCCAGTCACTACTGACTTTGAACTCTTCCTGACTGACGGCGTCGTTCAAAGAGGCTCTCTTTCTAAGAAATTTTCTTAGTATTTCAGAAACATTTTTATTAATCGAAGTTGATAAGTCGGAATGGTGTAGTGTGGGCTATCGAATGAGCATACTGTTGGAATTTATTTCGTTCATCTGTGTGCAACGTTCCCGTCCCTACCCTAGTCGTGATGAAGTAATTGAGTCGAGTAGAATAATACACAGCGAATGAATACACTGAGTTAGGACACCCAGTGTATGATACACTCAATATTGAGTGTATTCCCGCGTCGAGAGAGCGTGGGAAAACGAGAGATTTGTAAGTGTATCATGTACTCGGTGTCCTATCTCAGTGTAGGATACACTCAATAGTAAGTGTATTCATTCTGGGTGTAGAAGTTGTCTCCCGCAGATTAGATTCTAATAGTTTCGCCTATTAAAATTTATTTTTGGTATTGGCTCACTTGCGGTGCAGAGAAGGAGCAGAAGGAACCTCATTTCTCCCGAGAAGCGAGTACCTTGCATCATATGTCAATGCCAAGATTTATATACCATCAATCCCACTGATAATTGGTGATGACGCTAGAGTTGTACAGACCTGTGTCGCCTATTTTTTGCACACTTGAATACGTTTTAGGTACGCCTTCTAATAATTGTGACTAAGCCTGCTAATCCGAAGATGCCACGCATTCGATGATGTTAAGAGCAAATAAGGCGGAGCGAGGGTCAGAGCGATGATCTGGCCATGATATCGCGGTACAAATGAGCAATATGAGGCTGTTCGCGAGAGGATCAATAACTTTTGTGACGGGCCTCGTACATCGATTTTCTGGAATTCCCGTAGTTGCGGTTATCGAGTGTGCTGATCATCATGGTAGCAATCATTTCGCATTTCACTCATTGGTTCAGGAGTACTGTAACTACCGTTTTTGAGGCTGCAATGCCATATCTCGTGACCCAGTTAACCGTTTTCCATGAAGTTTTTTGGGAGCTTATTTTGAGTTGCTAATAACTATTTGATACTATATTTTGATTTTGCTATTTTTAGTCATCTGCCAAAAATATGTTCCCGAACAGGGGTGTGCGGCAAGGGCTTTTTTGGAAATTTCGGCAAGTTTCGGCAATTCTCAAGATCGTATAAAAACGACTATATCACGTTGTTTTTTTTTGTTGATAATTTTAGCCTCGAATTTTAATAGCAAATTACAACAAAATTAGCAGTGGTGACAGCATTTTGATTATTTCTTCGAACCGTTCGAAACGATAAATTCAGATAACCAATGCAATTTTTTCATCTTGAATTTTGACTTTTTTCTTCATTTTTATTTATTTTATTTCAAAATATTTGATTGCCGTTGCCGTCCAAAAGTAGTTGCCGTTGCCAGCAAGACATTTCGGCAATGAAAGTCCGGCAATTTCGGCAACTTCGGCAACCGGCGATACTCGCTCGGAATAAATATATAATGATTGAATGAATGAATAATGGTTCATCATGCCTTCCACCCTCTCGGTGGCGGCAAAATTGGAAGCAACACTGATTGCGAAAAGAAAAGTACGTGCTCCAGGAGCCTCAAAAGCAGGGGATACGCAGTCCTGTGCAGCAACCGGCCTTACCGGTCGACCGCGGCAGAGTGGTCGCTTGTCGACGTAAAATCCTCTTGATTCCGGTAGAAACTTTACCCTTTACTTTTACTTTAATCATTGTGCAGCTATGACCTCTCCGCCTTGATCGTCCCTGCGTTGTTGCTCTCGACGTAGCTATTATGTACACTCGGACTCCCCGATCATCGCATTGAAATGATGAGTCAAGAAAATTTAAAGAAAACTACGTTTACGTGAGCATGAAGGTGCGCATATTTAGAGGTTTATTTCGCAGCTTTTTGACGAATACATTTCATCAATAGTGAACAGATGATGCTGAGACGGACTACTTTTTTTTTTGAATATTTTGACGCCTCGAATTTATCCTCGAGTCGGATTTCTGACCCTTTCTTTTCCGGGTGGAGTAGAGTGACAGATCGGTCTCCTCGTCGATAGACGACAACGAAGTTGACCCGTGTGAAATCTATTGCCTCTTTGACGATCTGTAACTTCGTTCAGAGGGGAAATATGAGAAACTTCGTTAAGCTAGTTTCTATGTAGAATCTCGAACAATGCACATGCAGCATAATTCTACTCGAAAATAGTGAAATTGCTCCTGAGCATCCATAGCATTCCAAGCGATAATATATCAACATCGAACAGAAAGGGCACGGATTATGGTTCTCATATCGATTGACGCACAAAACACGTCTACGGTAACACAGAGTGAATCAATCGCTTTATATTCAATCGCATTTCACAGTGGACGTGTCAAATTTCATGATTGACTATGCTACAAAATTTCACGGTTACGGTAGCAGCGAGTGAATCAATCGCTTTATCACTTAATACACGCTGTTCGTCATTTTGAAAAAGATACAATTATTTCCCTCACACCATTACACAGACCGGTGAAATCTACAGAAAGGGGTAGGGAAGGTGAGAGTGTGTGCACTGGGATGGACTCACACCCGCAGGCTCCTTCTGTCTGTCTGTCTGTCTGTCTGTCTCTCGTTCCTCTGAGTTTGCTGGAATCTATTTGCCTTTTGCAACGGAATTTATCCTGCTGGTCACCTCTTGAGCGACGGACAATTCATCGATATGGTCTCTAGAGACGCCGCTTCCTTATCATCCTTGCTCTTCTGATGTTGGTAAAATGTGTGGATGTAGAAACGGTACGCACAATTCTTTTCATTTCTGCAATTTTTGGTGAGAGGTGTGCGCAAAGAGGTATCTGTAGTCACGCAGGGAATTATGTGGTAAGGGAGACTTATCAGGTTGGGTGGGAGACGTATATTCTGAGTAATCGGGGCTGTAAAATATTGATGGGTAGGAAACGTGCATCACGTCCAACAGAAGGACGCGTCATTTCCAAAACGATACGGGAAGGGATCGAAAGAGGCAAAAAGGCTGAGCTTAAAAGACAAGGAGGAAAAACAGCAATTGACATACTTATCTGATTCATTTTGTAAATACAAATACAAATACAAATACAAATACAAATTTATCAGTGTCGCTTTAGGGGCGCTGATCAAGATAGGGGTTTCATATAGGTTTCAGACGTGGTCGATGGTCTTCTTTAGAATGATTCATTTTGTCCAGTATTGAGCGTCGAGATCGGTCTTCTTTCCATATCACAGACCCAGAATTATTGGCTGGAGAAAGAATAGTGATCTCGCGAGCTTGACGTTGAAGATTTTGCATTATAATAAAGAAAGATGGTGTCTGCTTTCTTGAATCTGCGTCAACCAAACTCAAATCATCAATCTTAGAAGGAGATTCATCGAGTCTAGAAACTGAGGGACCAACCATCTTATGTAGTCATACCCATCACACGGTGACCAGTCCGGCTTGGATGGGGATTCCGATCTTGTTGCGTAGTCGATGGCATAGGCGAGGGAAATTGAGGGAAACTCCCCCTCTCCATCAGAGAGAAATGGAGAGGGACCGCTCGCGACGACTGACAGACTCGGGAATGGAGACATTTTGTAATAATATTATGATTTTCTTGTTTGCTATTATGTGTTTCCTTCTGTGAAGAAGAGTGCGCATTGTACGCTTGCATTTATTTCCCCCATCCCCCATTTATTCGTAGATATATTCGTAGATAACTTATAATTTTTTCGTTAGGTCATTAGAGACGCATAAGACACTACTAAGCCGATGAATTTAACCAAAAAAATTGAATAGAGAATTAGCCGCACCTATTAGAAGGTCGCGGAATTATGTGTGCTGTTCTCACGCAGCTAGACAGCGACGAGAGAGCACGCTGAACGAGGAGAGGGAAAGGTAAGCTATGTTGTTGATGCCTTTTCTGCGCGCTCTCTGTTGTTCAGCCTGTGCCCTACGGATTTAACTATTGCATTATTCATTAAAACGCGTTCTCCGTAAGAGCGCAGTGAGGGGGAGGGTATAGTTGCACACCTCTGTCAAAATGATCGCCCGGGGTTCATACTTTGGGAACTCAACCCCTATTACATAGTCTTAAACCATAATATTAACCGGAAATATCATGTTTTGACCTACTATCAGGCTGTTGCAAAAGTCTGTCGTTTTTTTGTGCATTCACTTTCGCTGGTTATCTCGGCTCTGTTTCTTTTTGTAATGTCCCTTCCAGTTTACAGTATAAGGGGGTCCATACCTTCTGTCTAAAGCATGGTAATGATCAGTCCCTTCTAGTTCTCTGAGGGAGAAATACGAATTGTTTTGTTGACGTCCCTCACCACTTTTGGAAGGTAGTTTTGTTCGTCTTCCTGCCTGGCTCAAAGTCACCCGAATTTGAACGTCATGTGGATGAGCGTCATCGGTAATATGTTCCATGTTTGCACAATGTGAAAAGTTGGACTCTCGCTAGCGAGAATATGGATTTTTCTCTGGCCGAAGAGGTCAGATCCGGAAAATCTTCAATCTGTGTTTCGGCACTCTGTGCACAAAGCAAGAAACAGACCCCTATCAAATCATGCGCAAACTGGGCGACTCACTAGGGGCAGACTTTACCACCATACATTGGGGAATTCACGAAATTGGAACGAAGCAAAATATGGGACCGTTGATTTACTACGAATTCTCGGATCCAGTCACTTTTTCGAGGGTAGTTATGTCTTTGATTTTCCTAATTTTCCACAGGGCCTTCAACTATCTGGACCAAATAGTGACGGGGGAGTATGCATGGGTACAGTATGAAAACGTTGTACCGAAACACCAGAGGATTGATCCAGATTAGAAGGCAGACGATGTTCCCAAACACAATTTTCGGTAGTCAACAAATGATGTTGAGAAATTCGTGGATTGCCCGGGGCGCTCAGTAATGGGAGCTCCTACTCTTAGGCACCGGTTTCATGGTACAGGTGTACACCATTGATATATAATAAGGCAAGATCAAAGTCGTTAAGAGACGCGGAGTGTGGGCAAATGTTTACTTCCAAAACGGCACTGCTCCACCCCTTACTGCGAGGACGACCAATTCTGAATTGGCGGCGTATGGCAGCACCATCCTAATATATCCTCCTAAGTCGTCAGACATTACCCTCTCAGAAAATAACTTGTTCCCCACCATCAACAACTTCCTCAGAGAACAGCAAGATTCGAGTCGATATCGTAAACGAGTTGACCGTCTTCTTCAAATTATAGACCCCGGCTTTCTATGAGGGTGGCACCCATAAGTTGCGCGAATTATAGAGGGGTACTACTGGTGTGAATGTAGACTATTCCCAAGTTCATTTGTTCTTCTTTGAAGATGGTAGTGATAAACATGTTAGTACCCCGAAACGCGACAAGACTTTTGCAACAGCCTAGTAAATCGATTTTTTTCAACTTTCGATTTTGACGACGCATCATTCGAAAGAGCATCAAATTGATTTCTAAATTTTCTAAGGAAATTGAATTAAAACGATATTACAAGAAATTATATCAAGAAAGGTGAAAAATGTTGTCTTTTCACTAAATATTGATTTCGCTGTCTACGATTACCTGATTTGCGTGAAGTAATTTGGATATATCAGTGCGTTCGCGTAAGAATCGCAACCACGGTCGTACAGCAAAAAGTGAGAACTTGTTTTTTTCCACAGATTCTGATAGCCCTTGGTGTGCTCTATCGATTTCTGTTTTATTCATGACTACAAGTTTCGAATTTGCATAATTATGAGTGTTCAAATTTCGAATAGATTCAAGGTATTTCAAGTATATCTCTTAAGGGAGAAGAGCTAGAAGTTTTGTCTAATGATAAAAAATGACCGCCATGATGAGCTGCATCTGCCTATGTCATTTATTTATTAAAATTTTATATTTTTAAAAATAGCTAAAAATTTTACTACGATTTTCTCGAAAACCAGGCCGAGTCCAGTCACCAGTTTTCGATATGTTGTTGCCCTGGGTATAATCTATCGAATCCACAACTACATGATCTATCGAGGGCGGGATAAGGTTGATATTTTCAATACAAAATTATTTAAAACGCACGAAAACCCCTCATTTCATCCCCGTATACATTTATTGATCATTGCAATGATTAAAATTCAAGTGTAACGCTAGACGACCGAATCTTTCGTTAGGCAACTTTCCATTGACTATTCTAATAAAATGTGTATGCATCGCTCGATCAACAGATATGAACAGATATCCACACTCATCATATAGATAATACTAGAAACTTGAAGTGAAGTTTCGTTTCCAAACAAAAAATAAAAACCAAAACAATAATTAATGAGATATTAATTAATTAATTAATTAATTATGAAATCTCAATTACCTGATGCTGATCACAATGGTACCACTCCAATAGTTGCTCAAATGTCACCCCCCCCCCGTTCATACGACGGAACTAGTGTCAGTGTCAAGTTTTGCACTTGTCCGAGATGTCAGAAATATACGCCAAAATCACCAACACAAACATGTAAGAATGAATACGTAGTTCGCAAGGTTATGATGCATGATCTTTCTGCTATCCTCCGTGATTTTTGTGTGAAATGTATGCAACCTCTCGACGGAAGTCGACTGATAACGCTTATCGCTAAGCTCACCAGACGCCCTTAAAAGACAACCCTGGAAAAAATGGCACAGACAACAGCCCAATCAGTCCAACATGAAGCCGCTCTCTCTTCTTCTTCTGCTGGTTTGCGCTTCCGGTAAGAAATACATAGATAAATCGCGAGAAATGTGTATCGATCTTTGCCAGGTGCCAATGCGTTTGTGTACTCGTGTGCGGAGGTGAAGAAGGTTGGTTCTTTTTTTTTGTTTATTGCCCATTTTCATTTTCTTATTTAAAATAAAATAAGATTGCAGCTCATTCTCAGCAAGGAGTCGATCAACGCTGAAAATGCCTGCGTTTCGCTGCACGAATCAGTCAGTTTTCTTATGAATTCGATAGCAATATTAGTGCGTTCGCGTAAGGATTTTAATACCTCCGTACAGCAAAAAGTGACTAGTTGTGTATTTCACATATTCTGATAGCCCTTGGTATGCTCTTTCAAAATACTTCGCTTCATTCATGACCTGATGTCTCTAATTTGCATAATTACAGTAGGTCAAAGTTGAGCTATATTCACTGTTTTTGAAGTATAGGTCGTCAGAGAGAAGAGATAGGGATTTGGTTGTTTCAGCAATATTGACCGCCTTGATGAGCTGCATTTACATGGTTAATTTATTTATGCAAATTTTCAATTCTAAAAAATCATGAAAATTTCAAAAACGATTTTCTCGAAAACAAAGCAAAAAATGGTTCCTATTTTTTGATATGTTGTGGTCATGATCATTAGCTATCCAGCAAGCACAATTACACACGTTTTGGAGGGCGGGTATAGACTCAAATCATGGAAAAACGAATCGTTCCTAATGGAGAGGAACCCCTAATTTCGCCCTCATTCCACCCATTCGACGCGGATTGCGCGGTCTAAATAGATTCAAATGAGAGGAATGGAGAGAGAAGCGGGCAGAATGCACGTAGATCTGTCATTTTAGACCCCGCAATCCGCGGCGAATGGGTGGAATGAGGGCGAAATTAGGGGTTCCTCTCCATTAGGAACGTTTTTCCATGATTTGAGTCTATACCCGCCCTCCAAAACGTGTGTAATTGTGCTTGCTCGATAGCTAATGATCATGACCACAACGTATCAAAAAATAGGAACCCATTTTTGCTTTGTTTTCGAGAAAATCGTTTTTGAAATTTTCATGATTTTTTAGAATTGAAAATTTGCATAAATAAATTACACACGTCGATGCAGCTGGTCAAGACGGTCAATATTGCTGAAACAACCAAATCCCTATCTCTTCTCTCTGACGACCTATACTTCAAAAACCGTGAATATAGCTCAACTTTGACCTACTGTAATTATGCAAATTAGAGGCATCAGGTCATGAACGAAGCATATTTTAAAAGAGCATACCAAGGGCTATCAGAATATGTGAAATACACAACTATTCACTTTTTGCTGTACGGAATTTTGGTAATATCTGCGCTCCTTACGCGAACGCACTGATATGTTCAAGTCGTCATGCGTAATGTCAATGATAAAAAAGTTTTCTAAGAATTTGCATTCACTGGATATGAGCGAGATTATTTTATTCTAATTCTTTCAGATTCCTTTGGATAAGGGTTTCGCCACCGAAGTATTCGTGCACGACGGGACAGGCAAGAAACGATGGAGGTACCTATTTCCACAGAAACATCTCTAAATATAGCTTTAGGAAAGATATACCCCATGCTTGAATTCGCGCGATTTCCTAGGGCCTCTCTCACCGTCCCTTTTCCCGACTTCAGTGATTCGCTGGATACGAGGGCACCTGAACTCTCTCACGCTCTCTTTGATTTACTCAGTCTCTCTTCTCCTCTCGCATCACCCGCCCCTCCTCGATTCCCCAATCTCTCTTTTCTTATCACTTCTTTATTCTCTCCAAGAGATACAGAGGAGAGAAGGCCAATCGCTATGTCTTTTCTAGGGGGGGATTTCTCCCCTTAAATTTACACCGATATGTAAAAGTGTCTGGGACATCTCATTTTTGCGTACAGTCGACTAATCCTCCGCAGATATCCCATACAAAATGTAAGATTTCCCCGTTTTCAGTTTGGCCGATGTCGTTCATGCGCGTGGCTGCGTCAACTCTGCCCACTCTTCCTGGACCATCGAAACGACGAGGTCAGACAAGGGCCAAGATATTGACTGCAGATCCTCCGCGTTTGCCGTACTCTTCGGATCCATCGACACCACAGCGATAACCGCGTCGAAACCAGGAGTGAGTTTGCAGTATTTTTTGTTTTGTTTTCCCCAGTTTTCCAATGGGGCAAAGAGGAAAGGTTCCCCAAGTACACCCGAACGGAATCTTTAATATTTGCACTGAAAACAAATTTGCTAGGAGACTGGTTCTCCAAGGTTTCATTTGTTAGAGAACGGTTCTCCACTCTCCTCGTTCCGCATACTCTCTCATCTCGACGAGCAAATGAGAGAGTGTGCGGATTGAGGAGGGTGGAGAACCGTTTTCTAACAAATGAAACCTTGGAGAACCATTCTCCTAGCAAATTTGCGCTCTGTGTGCCCTATCGGGAGACAGCCCTTGTGGGGGAGAAACATGTCGTCTCTTCAAAATTAATATCTTTATCGCAACACATTAAACTGTGTTAGAAGCAAAACCATTAGCTTGGGACAGGAGGTTGACACATAAAAGGAGACGAGATGTCGAGGAAAGAAATGAACTCGTCCTACGCTGTCAGACCCCATAGAGGCGTAGTTCTTCGATTAGACGATTGTGCGCCTCTTCTCATCACGAGAGTCCTAGATGTAGTTTCAATCTAATCGCGATTGAATGGCGCGAAATGCAGTTTGCTTTCAGACATTCGCGAGCTACTTAAACACTCGCAACATCACTATCGTCAATCCCCGTGGAGGCGGCATTCGGATCGACCTCATCTGCCAGAACCTGAAGGTATACTGCTGCGTGTATTGTAGCTGAGGGGTCAGAAATGGTTTCGTCATTCCATACACTCCCTCGCCTACCGGCCGGACGAGGGAGTGTCATTGCTGCATTCATAGGCGACGCCTTCTCATTTAGTCGAAAAATTTCCCGACTTTACACACTTTCTCGACCCACGAGAGATTGCGTAAATTGAGGAGTGTTGAACCCTCAAAATTATTGCACAAATACAGCGTATTAGGCGTGCAAATAAGTCAAAGAGATATGCACACTCATAAAATACATCGATTTACTGATGTCACAACTAATTATATGGTCAGAGTTAAATAGAGAAATACCCCCAGAAAACACATAGCGATTGACCTCTCCTCTAGTGTTGTCTCTCTTGGAGACAGCACAGACAGAGAAGTGATAGGAAAAGAGAGATTGGGAGAATCGAGGAGGGGCGAGAGATGCAAGAGGAGAAGAGAGTCTGAGTAGATCAAAGAGAGTGTGAGAGGGGGGAGGTGACCTCGCATCAAGGGAAAAAACTTGTCCGGAAATGGGACGGTTTGTCTGGCATTTCGTGGAGAGATTTCGCGCGAATTCAACCATAGGTTAACTCTCCTTTTAATTTAGGAGCCACTCCATTTCTACTCAGGCATGGGCATAAATTCGCGCGAGGAAGTGTTCTACATGGGAAGCTCGGCGTAAGTCGTCTTTCGAACCGCTTACACCCAGAATGAATATGACGCTGTTTGCGTTAGGATCAACAAGTCACTGGAACAGGTCAAAAAATCGAATTCACTCAAAAGTTGCTCCTAGGGCAAAAGTTGCTCCTAACTTTCGACGCTGAACACGCTGGTGCCATCGATTTCGCAATAGGGCGCCTCTGGGCGCAGGTATGGCGCCGCGCACTTTCGGTGGAAAACGTGTTTTTCGATTATAACTTCGTTAAAACTCATCAAAATGGCGGGAAATTTCGCGATTTAAATCAGAATTTGAAGTTCTATCAAATGGCGGTAATAACAGATCATGCTAATTTCTCTTTTTCGCGAAAAAGCCATTTTTTTATCTAGCCAGCATCGCACGAGATCTCATCTGAAAATGAAAGAGCATTTTCTCCTGATAATTTTTGTATATTTATTGTCGTGTTATCCGCGGTGGAACATTGTTTTATATCGAATTTAAAATTTTTCACGCGCGCGGAACGCGTGTATACGCGCGGCATCCGCGTGGTCGAAGTGGCAGTGCCCTAGAACTTCAATCCGAAGGTCATTGGTTCTATTCCCATCGGTTACCAAAGTTTTTTTGCCGAATTTTTTTCTTCGAAAAAATCACTTTTTTGAGAATTCTGAAAATCTGTTAATATTACCAGGGGGTGAAATTTCGATGAAAACAAATTGGCAAAAAACTTTGGTAACCGATGGGAATCGAACCAATGACCTTCGGATTGAAGTTCTAGGGCACTACCACTTCGACCACGCGGATGCCACGCGTATACAGGCGTTCCGCGCGCGTGAAAAATCTTAAATTCGATATAAAACAATGTTCCACCGCGGTTTCACCGATGTTCCATTTCCCGCCATTTTGATGAGTTTTAGCGAAGTTATAATCGAAAAACACGTTTTCCGCCGAAAGTGCGGGGCGCCATACCGGCGCCCAGAGGCGCCCTATTGCGAAATCGATGGCACCAGCGTGTTCAGCGTCGAAAGTTACCCCTATGAGCAACTTTTGAGCGAATTCGATTTTTGACCTGTTCCAGACCTCTGTTGAGACCTTGTTGATCCTAACACAAACAGCGTCATATACATACTATTGAGTATATCCTATACTGAGATGCGACACCGAGTATATGATATACTTACAAATCTCTCGTTTTCGCACGCTCTGTCAACGCGAATATACTCAATATTGAGTATATCAAATACTCGTTGTCTCATCTTAGTTTTCTCTTTGTAATATTTATCACCGTAGATTTCTTAACGCATTGGGATTACCTTGTGAATAAATAATTGCTAAGAAAACAGCATTGGAATTTTGAAAAAAAAGATTCTTATCAAAATTCGAGATGTCAGGTATAGATTACTAGCAAAACTATTTACATAGTTTTCGTTAGTAGTATTTATGCGTTTCAGTAACTGTAATTTGGTTTCAGTTGCAATGGAAATGTATCCGTCGTTGCTTTTGACACCGCGATTACGTTCCTGGTCCCGTATCGTCCGAGCATTTTCATGGTTTTCTACGCAATCGACTCGTCTCGTGAGAAACACTTACTGTGGATTGTTTAGTGAATGTATTTATCGAATACCAATAATGGGCTCCAGCACATACATAACACGCCACTCACGAGAGGCTCGACTTGAACTTGGCATTTTGGAAAAAATCGAAATCATTTCTTATTTATTTTTAGGTTCCACTGCATCCAACTAAGATATCCTCGAGATATTACGTCATGAAAAAAAATTTTCATCGAGATGCAGCATGTGATAGCTGCAACTTTGAAACTTTGAGCCCGTTTTTCAACCTTTCAATGCAATTTCTGTTGAAACTTGTTGCTTGGAGCTATGCCTAATTTTCGACTCTCTTTTAATGTATGTTATCTATTTTACGACTTAGCTCCAAAATTTGCATAAAAATACAGTATTTTAGTTAACCCAAATACTGTCGAGGAAACCTGAACTTTTATTTCACCATTGTCTGGGGAAGGTGACGACGATTCGAATGGTATATTTATGCACCCATAACTCGGGAGCTGGCACAACATTTCATATGAAAAACTTTTTAAAAACATCTTTTTCTCCATTCTCCACACATTTAGGCCGGTTCATTTGTCCCTCTCGCCAAGAATGACACGGCGTATCTCTCATTCCGCACGGTTCAACGAGCCTGGTGGTGTTGAGAATGGAGAAAAAGATGTTATTAAAAAGTTTTTCATATGAAATGTTGTGCCAGCTCCCGAGTTATGGGTGCATAAATATACCATTCGAATCGTCGTCACCTTCCCCAGACTATGGTGAAATAAAAGTTCAGGTTTCCTCGACAGTTTTTTGGTTAATTAAAATACTGTATTTTTATGCAAATTTTGGAGGTTAGTCGTAAAATAAATAACATACATTAAAAGAGAGTCGAAAATTAGGCGTAGCTCCAAGCAACAAGTTTCAACAGAAATTGCATTGAAAGGTTGAAAAATGGGCTCAAAGTTTCAAAGTTGCAGCTATCACATGCTGCATCTCAATGAAAAAAGTTTTTCATAGCGTAATATCTCGAGGATATCTTAGTTGGACCCAGACACATCATTTAAAGTCAAAAACTCAAATGGCCAATGCTGGATTTATGTGTCTTTAATTCGAGCCTCTCGTGAGTCGCGTGATAAATGGTTAGAATCCTGAAAAATGCTCAAAAAAAGTAAAGTACGGGGTAATATATAATTATTTTGCGGCTAGATATCAACAAGTAGATCATAGTAGACCATCAAAATGAAATTCCTTGGCAAGGAAAACAACGTGGTCCCCCTTACTCATTCCTTGCGAGGCGAACCGACTGGTAGGGTCATATATACATATATATATATATATATATATATATATATATATATATATATATATATCATATGCGCAAAGAGATTTGCAGAATTCTAAAGAAAATTGAGAGAATACTTCAGTGGAACTGGCACCGGAAGTTTCGGTCGTGATGGGTTCGGGGAGGGCAAACAATCTCAACCAGCACGGCGATTGGGATACCACCATCTACTTGGAATCGACGTACGTTTACGTAAATTAATTAATTAATTAGTTTATTAATTAAAATAATTAATTAATTGACGTACGTTTAGTGCGATATGCATATTTCTTTCCAGCTCTGGGGGCTGTATAATCTGTCAAAACTTCACCAAAAAACATGCCAAGTTTTCACTGACATCGTTCAAAACTTCACCAAGTTTTAAATGACATCGTTCAAAACTTGACCAATTTTTCTTTAGAAATCAGCCATCTACGTCATCAGCCTGTTTACATTTTTGTTTCTGTTGTTTATACTCGTTTAGTATTAATATTTTTGGCAATTTCTAATGCAATTACTATTGATTAACTGGCAGGATCATTCCATTTCATCCATTCCTTCACTTCCACACACAAAATCAAAGTCTCTACAAAGAAAACAATTCATTTCATAGGAAGCGTTATAATGCAGTGTTATATAAGAAAATGGGCTTCACAAGACGATAAGAGCATTGCGGATGTAGTTGTACGATTAAAAGGAGGGAAAAAACTAAACAAACCATGCAAAATTGCAAAAATAAAGAAAAATGCGAAATTCGAATAAAACGTTCCGATGATTCAGACAGTTACACATGACCGATTTTTAAACTCTTCTTTCAACCCAATTTGTTACATTGATTTAGAATTTGCTGGAATTTCATTATGAAAACAAGGATGCAACAGACCATCAGCACCCAACAATGCCAAAAAAGGAATTTTAGCGTTCACTTCATTGCGCCTCAAATTCCCCTCTAAAAAAAAAGGCTCACATACATGCATACTTTTCCCTCTCTCGATTTGCGTGCTATTTCTCTTTCTCTAACCAAACTTGGCCAAGTTCCGTTTAGAACTTCGCCAAGTTTTCTCGCACATTTCCGATTGAAATTTGGTTAGAGTGACGAAAATAGCATGCTAAATTGAGAGAATTAGAGAAAAATCTGCCATGTTTTGAGCGATGTTTTTTGCCATATTTTTCTCGCACATTTCTGACAGATTATACAGCCCCCTGATCATAATTAGATGGTTAAGGGGTGTGTTATAATTCTTTCATTCATTCTTTCTTTATTTCATTAGAAGGGAGCTGGGATCATGAGGTGAGTTGTTTTAACAAAGAGTTTTTTTCTTAAAAGAGGCAGGTTTGCTAGGGGCAGGCGACGGATGTCCGCCGACATGGCGAAATCGGTTGCGGTGTTTGAGTATGGCAGCAATGTTATTGGGAGGGGGTGGGTGTGGCAATATGGATAAAAAGTAAAAGTAAACATTATCATTAGATGAACACTTATTCGAACAAGCATGCCAGCGAACAAATAAATAACGAATGAGCAATTGTTATGAAAAAGATGGTTACAGTACCTCCTCCTTCCACAGAAAGATGGTTACAGTACCTCCTCCTTCCACAGAAAGATGGTTACAGTACCTCCTCCTTCCACAGAAAGATGGTTACAGTACCTCCTCCTTCCACAGAAAGATGGTTACAGTACCTCCTCCTTCCACAGAAAGATGGTTACAGTACCTCCTCCTTCCACAGAAAGATGGTTACAGTACCTCCTCCTTCCACAGAAAGATGGTTACAGTACCTCCTCCTTCCACAGAAAGATGGTTACAGTACCTCCTCCTTCCACAGAAAGATGGTTACAGTACCTCCTCCTTCCACATTGATGGATATGCCGACATGGACGCTACAGTGGGCAACACTCTCGCCTTCTCTACGATCTGCAAGAAGGAGGACTGTCCATTGTGGAGCACGAAGTGGGTGTTCTCTCTCTCTATCTCTCGCTATCTCTCTCTATCTCTTTTTCCTTCAGTGGGAACAATTACACGTTGGATGTCACGGTCGCGGCGGATGTCCTCACCGTCCATTACTACAGAAAAGTGGGCTGGGCGGACTACTGGAGAGATGACGATATCTTCTTCTTCCGAATCGAATGCAATAGTGAATTTATTTTAAATTTAATTTGCTTTTAAATTTAAATTCACATTTGCGACATTCCGCTGATAAACACAGAAATCACGGTTAAAAAGCAACAGAGACGCCAAGATATCGAACGATAGCGCGCGCACTTTCCTTTTAAAAAATAACTTACTATAAAAACGTAATAATTATCAATTTTTATACGTTGCAGCCTTCAACGGTCCGCCAGCCGCCACTTCCGTAGCCACTCCTACCAAGGCGAATAGTCAGTGAACCATCTTACAATTAGTTATCCTACAAATAGAACCGTTATCTGCGTAATGTTTTTGCATATGCATATCATCGATCTATTTTTGCATATTATCGATTTATCTGCAGCGGGCAAATTCTAGAAAAGAAAGAAAATACTCATGTAATGTCAGGCGAATATTCGTGCGGCTGCGAGCTCTCCTATGGACAGGCCGACTTCGGCTCTCGTCTCTGGCTGGATATCGTTTTCGTTGTCGACGTTTCGCAGTCAATGCACACTCTGCAACAGGTCAATTTCTTTTTTGCAAAAGCATGCTTACGACGTTAAATATCGCCTCATATGTCGCTCACAGGGAAGTAGGAAAATGATACAAGTCCATGCTGGAGAGCAACGACTGGCTCAAACTCTATACTCATATTGTTCCCCTGCGCCCCAGTAGGCCACACAACATTCGAAACAGAGTCGGCGAGAACGAGTTAGAGAAAGAGAGAGATGGCGAAAGAGCGCGCCAATCGAGAGGGTCAGACAACGAGAGACGTTCTTGGCACAGTGCCAACTGGATGCTGTGGGCCATTATAAATCGCTTTGATTTCATCATACTTTTTAGGCCTCTGAAATGGTGGAATCGATCATGAAGTCGCTGAGACTCGACGGCGATGGCAATTCGAATAGCTTCAATAACACCTCTAACCAGTATTCGAGAGTTGGATTGGTCGCCGCATCGGACTACTCTGAGGTAAACTCAGTAGATCATATTAATCCTTAAGCTGGTCGACCCTAGAGAAAGATTTGTTTTGTGATGCATCGTGTGAAATCCGAAGGGACGAGGTTACCGCAGAGAAAATGAAATACTTGACATAGATACTTGACACTTCTTCAACTTTTTTTTGAAAATCAATAATAATCAATATAACTTTCGACAGATCATCTTCGACCTCTCCGCGCCCTTCGATGGAACAGTGAATCTGCGCCAGGCCCATTCCAAGGAGGCAAATATTCAAAGGCGAGCACTTCTTCTTGACGATTAAAAGCGATCATGAAAAGATGCGAGCGGTGCATGAGTTTCGCAGAAATTACTTAACTTTGTGTCACCCACTGCAGCTTTCATTTTACTCGTGCACAGAAGTCTGAGCTTCTAGTTGCCTGAACTCCGGCGAATTGTGATAGCGAGAGGTGTTTTCTTGATTTCGCATGCTCTCTAGCAGTGGATAACGTCCGAAGGAAAGTTGGAACCTTTCCGCCCTGCTCAACCTGTGGTTAGTATGAGTGTTAGACACAGCATTTCACGCGCAGACGTTGAGGGTGAGAGAGTAGAGCCGGCAGAGAAACGAGAGACAACCGCACTCTCCGCCCCTTTCTCTCCCCCTCTGTGACTACTCTCAAACTCGTCTCGCGTAAATGGCGCTCCTCAGCTATGCTATATATGCAGCACTCTCAAATTAGCGACAATATCTCCTATTTCCATGGCTCTTCCGCACACCTCATCACCCGACTTTTGCATAGCCGGTCGAAGCGCACGCAACGCGTCCGCTTCGCTCTCAATTTCAACTTCCCGCTGACATGCACATCAAGAAATCAGTTCAAAACCAAATGTCCCAAAAGCGACGGGTGGGACATGCTGTGCTATATCAAGTCATGGGACAGACTCTGGTATTTTCGCCCCAATGGATCCCTAGTTGATAGACCAATGGGGGAAAGATCAAAGAAACCGACGGTTTCCCAATGGGGGAAACCGTGGTCCCCTGTTGGGGGACATTTTCCCAGTGGGATCCCACAGTCTCCCCCATTGGGAAACCGTTGGTGTCTTTGATCTTTCCCCCATTGGTCTATCAACTAGGGATCCATTGGGGCAAAAATCCCGTTTATGGTATCCCTCTCCCCAGATGCGCGTTGACCGACGCCATCAGTGACAGCAATTCACATCGTTCCACAGACCGGTCAACCTTACAGAAAGGCCTTTGGAGTGAGAGAGCGTGCGAAATCGAGAGGGACTCTCTCAATTTAGCATACTCTCTCGCTCCAACCCTGGTCTGTAGGTTTGGAATCATGTTAAAGAAGGAGTGTCAGCAAAACATCCCACCACGATTACCCTGCCTGGTGAAGAAAGCATACTGTAAGAACAATCGTCTGACGTCTGGGATAGAGCACGCTGCCTAAGCAAATGCGCGTATGCAGATGGGCAGAGATTAGCGAGAGTGCAACTCCTCTCCCCCTCCCTCTTCCCCAGCGGGGGAGAAAGCGCACGCAAATTCAACACGAGAGAGAAAGTTGACCAATAGATTTACCTAATTGCGCACGCCAAAACACGCGTGCGCGGCACTTGAACCTGATTTCCCTGAGCCCTGTAGCTTCTTTGCAAGCGAGTATTTCGGTTTGGAGAAAAGATAGACCTTCCAAATTTTGGATTTATATTATCCATCACAGGCGTAAGCGATTAATATAATAAGTTCCATATCCTATTTTTGCTGACACTCCTTCTTTAATTGTCAAACGAGGACAAAGTAAACTCTTTCAGTGGCATCTCGGCGGCTATTACCCTCTTCTCTCGTGCTTCTTCTCGCTCCGCCCGTCAAGTAATCTTTGTTATCGCCGCTTCTGATGCTTCGGCAAACTTGGCCGCACCTGCCGACTCTTTCAAGGGCAGCGGAGAAATTATTGCTGTGACGGGTGAGACACATATTTTATCGACGCTAGAAGGCACAACAAAGGGAGGACGTTATTATCCAGTACATTACAAGACTCTTTATAGGAAAGTACTGTTTAGTGGTGTAGCAATAAGGTGAAATCAGTGGTAAAATTCCGGGATATGCAAGTATGTTCGCACCTTTTCGATCGTTTCCTATCCATATAATGCAATTTTATTGTGAAGGAATTTTTGCAAATTGAATTGTATCCATTTAAAATGTATGAATACAAAAAAATATCTCTATTCCAGAAGTGGACTCATCGGGAAGCATCTCATCTCTGCGAAATCTCGCCTCTTCCGGCTATCACAACGTGGGATTCAACAACGGCACCAACAGCGAGCTGCAGATGCTCTGTGATGGTACGGGCATCTCATCTCGCCCCCTACACCTAACAGTGATCTAACGAAAATTCGACTTTTTATCCGATTTATTAAAAACAATTATTAAAAAATTAAACTTCTGTCGTTGCAGCGAACTGTTTCTGCTCCGAAGGTCGGTTGGGTTTCAGCGACAACGAGAGAATGACACCCAACCGTGAGCTTCCGTTAATATTGTTATCATGCTGTTATCATGGCAAACATTGCAAATTAGCAAATTAATGGTTGTAATATAGGATGAATTGTGAGTACTTACATGTTGGATACGATGTCACAACAAGGTGACAGAGGAGCTTATCGAAAAATAAATGGCGTTGCATAATTACGACGAAGAAAAAATGCTTAAGGCAAAGGAAAATTGCATGGTTAAGGACGCCTCACTATTCCTACCCTTACCAGACCGCCAAGTCAAAGTGCGCGTCGAGCGGCGCCATTATATCGACTGTGCACGATGAAGACAAGCAGTTCCTCATACAACAAAGTGGGAAACTCTAAATTCAATTCAATTCAATTCAATTACATTATCAGAATCTTGCTTAAGGGATGGGGCATGCTGATCTCTATTGGCGTTGCATTCCTTTGCATAGAGAGCAATCTAGGTAGGAATCATTTCGCTCCTTCCCGCATTCCTCATTTTATGGGAACGATTTTTTCGCTCTCAGCCGCGCGCTGTTTTGCGATTGAGAAGGAATCACATTGCCAACACTAGTATGCACAAGAAATTGGGCTCTTCAATATTCGATTCTTATTGATGCCATCTACCTTTGTGCGCTTGTTGCTAATGATAAGTAGGCTACAATTATGATTGCAGTCGTGTCGCATTATGGACCGAAGACTTCTGGATGGATTGGGTATGAGAAGGAGGGAAACGAGTACGAGTGGATAGACACGGTAAGCATTCTTACTCTCTCATTTTTGTTCATTTGGATCATGGCGTGTAATCATTTATTGTATTAAGAAACAATATTGCATCTATTTCCAGAGATTTGAGGAAAGTGGGGAAAGGGTGAAATCTATAATGTAGACAAAAGTAATAAGAGATGTGCAAGTTTTGGAAACTACTTTTCCAAAATTTGCCGTGTTTGTGAATTTCATCAATGTTGTTGTAAAGGGAAAGGATGGACATGGCTTTTCCAGGAGAGTAGCGATTCAAAAAAAATGCTGCGATTTTGCACGAATTTTAGCGCGCAGTGAAATCAAACAATCAAACGGCCTTTATCTAGAGTTGGCCTCGTGAGAAAAGAAGAAAGAAATTCGAAATTAGAGATCTCGAAATTCTTTCTCACGAGGCCAATCCTACCTTTATAAATACACGAGTACGCATCGGTTGCAGAACAATTCGACATACACCAACTGGGCTAGCGGCGAGCCAAATGCCTACAAGGGCGACTGCGTGTATTCTGTTCAGACAACAGGATTCAACTCCGCGTGGTTAGTGGTAGAGTTTGAAATTCGGGTAAATAATTGAATTAGACCTCTTCATTTCACACACTCTCTCACCGGTCGAATTGTGAGAGAGTGTGTGAAATGAAGAGAGCTAATCCAATTATTTACCCGAATTTCAAACTCTAGTTAGTGGCATCGCTATTTTCCTTATGTAATTGCAAATGCCGTTTTTTGTACTTGCTCACTCTAAAAACATGCATGGCATGATACATAATTGAATTGGCTTTGTAGAGATAACTAGAGTTTGAAATTCGGGTAAATAATTGGATTAGCTCTCTTCATTTCACCCACTATCTATGCCGGTCGATAGGTGAGAGAGTGTGTGAAATGAAGAGAGCTAATCCAATTATTTACCCGAATTTCAAACTCTAGAGATAACAATGTAATTATTGTAAATCGTTCAATCACAGTTTCATTATTTGACAAATATTTGCACCCGTTTGAGGTACGCCGACGAATGCTCAGCCAATCGTCATTTTGTCTGCGAGAAGGCTCCTTGCTCGATCAATAATTACTGTAATTGAACTCCGAAAGGATAAACATGTTATCAGCACATCACAGAATTGATTTTACACTAGATACACTAATAATTGGATACGGAATTCTCATCTTCGTCACTCTGCCTTATACACCGTCAACCGAGTGGCTGAGATTTGTAAAAATTATTTAACAATTAATAAAAAGAAGTAGGACATCATTAATTGACATTAACATTCACTAATCCTGATCAAATATGACAATTGTTGGGAGTAATACACCACGTTTTTCACAAAGAAGTTAATTATGAGAGGAATCGGGAGAGAATCGAGCATTTTTGGGATGACAGGTCACTAGGAAAATTTATGATTCTTGAATTTCCTGAAAAACTAATGCAAAGTACTACAACATCTCCTCTATGGAATAGCGTTTCCAGAATATTTTTAAAAAATTTCGCTTTGGCGTGAAACACAAACAAACCTGGTGACTTAGCAATTTTTTGGTAAAAAGTCAAAGTTTAAAAAATCATAACTTTCTTCAAAATAAAGATACGGATTTGCGGTTTTGTTCGTTAGATAGAGAAATACCTCGGCTACATTTGACATGTGATTTCCTCATTCGCGGCTCATGCGGCGATGCGGGGCTGTGGCTTTTGCAAATGTTATCGTTATTTTCTTAAAAGTTAAAACTAAGAACCCCCTCCTAGTACATCATTGCGGTATGTATGGGCACTTATTCCAACTGGAATATGAGCTTCGGGATAGGCTGTGTTGTAAAGACGCTGAATTTAATGTGATGCCTCGTAGAAACAGCCCATCTAGAGGTAGTGTTGGTCAGTCTCATTTCTACATTAAATCGATGAAAATAATCTATTAAGAATATTCAAGTTCATTTCGCGACATTTATCCGCTAGTTTTTTGAGTAAAAATTTTTGAAAATTTTTAAACATGAATTTCAGTATATTTTTTTAATTCCCTTTGTTCAACGTTATAATAAAATCAGATAATCTTCAAATTGTTGAAATGCATTTTTAAACACATTTTTTTGCATATATTATGCTCTTGTAAACAGTTTTCGAATTTTGCATTGGGAAGGTGTTAAATTTTTCTACATCAATTCAAACCCCATAATCTTTGTCACGACTTCTTCAGCTGTTTCCTCGGCATGTATGTAACATTTGCCTTTTTGAAAATGAGTGGCTATCTATTCGCAGAAACGAGTTATAAGTAGGGATGCCAAATGAAGATGTGATTTCCTACCTCATTTGTTTTCATACCTCATTTGCATACTACAGCGATTTTACGCGAGACAAAATTTGTAAAATTGCTCTTCATTTGGCATCCCTAGTTATAAGCCGAAGAAAACCATATATCTGGCGAAAGGCGCACGCTCTGCTTTCTCTGGCACTCTCTCATTTCCGCCCGCTCTCTGGCCTGGTTCGAACCCCGAGCCGGGCACGAATCTTTTGCCAGTACTCAACAAAAACAGTTTAATCACATGTCTTGAAAATCAACTTGCTTCCGATTTCACAGAGCGCTGGCAAAAGATTCATGCCCGGCTCGGGGTAGCCGCGAGAAGTGGGCGGACGTTGTGGACCCTACCCATATCTTCCCCTTATTTCTTGTGAAATTTAAAATCCTGTTGCGCCTCGGGCGTAGATAAATTATTATTATGACTTACTTTTGCGCCTGTGGCGTCCTTTTGACCATAACGAGTGCGAGAAGGAGGCTTGTCGGAATGGAAATTGTGCCGACAACGTAGTGAACGTACAACAGGAAGTTCATCAATCTGGAAACGAATCATATACAATTCTATAAGAACATGTATGAGGATAAGTATATATACGATGGCCAATACTTATTTACAGGTGAAGTAAAGGAAAAGGTAATTCCCGCCGTCGACCTGGTCGAAAATGAGAATGCGCACTTTGACACTTTCTTTTTCTGATTGGTAGCAAACATCAATTTTCGCACGATACCAAATAAAATTGAGTCTCGATGTTGTCGTTTCTCAGAAAACCATAAAATTCAGTAGATCGTAGGTCAGCGTGTTCAGATTTATTTCAGACGACAGGGGAGATAATCACAAAATGAAAAAAAAACGTTACTTATATCGCGCCGAACACCAGATGTCTCCCTTATCCCCTCCCTTATGTCTGAAGGAGACCGGGTTCGTGCGAGTCTTTGAAGAGGAAGAGGAACCGAACGAGCAGTGCTCATGAAGTAAAAGTTAAATCACATTAAGAAAAAAACCATAGGGTACACTAGGATTGATCATATTCGCTGGTATGTACTAAGTCAACTGCCTCTAATTTTTGTGAGTTTCACTTACAAGTAAGTGAACATTTCCTGATCCTAGGGCCTTGTTTCTCAGAGAATGCTCTGCGATGTGGCATCGAGTTATGAGACATCTTGCCATACACATTCTCTCAACGCGTAAATGAATGCGATTTTGGGTGTATCAGTTCATTATTTGTGTACACAATCTCACCAAAGTTTTTTATATCGAGAATTTATAGTAGTCAATAAAGTGTATATGAATATTGACACTCTTCTCGTGCGTTTTATACAGCGGGAGCGGTCGTTGTTGGAGCCTATAAAGAATAAGTATTAAAATTGACAAACACATGTATTAAAACGTTCCGCGGGTGAGAAAGCATATCAAGGTAAGATTCAAGTAGAGGTATAGAAAGATATTACATAATACATTCGAGGATCATATGAATAATTTGAGGCAACACATGATACCCCAGTAGTTGTGGCTCCCGAGACTCCTTTGGGTGTCTTGATGATAGTTCCGAAGAGCTGCAAAATATTGCACCTTTTTTCTAAAGCTCTAATTTAACATATGATAGCAATCGTGAGGTCTCGACGATCTCACCGGGTTCGTAATGCCGTCAACTGTTCCGCCCAGTCCGCCGAAAGCCGGCCCAACTGCAAGACCCAGGAATTTGCCATCGGAAATCTGAAATTTGGTGGAAGTATATATGATATCAACCTTAAAAGTGGATTGCATTTTTTTAAAACGTATTTACGCGATTACAAATCACTATCAGGGACGAAGAATCTCGAGGATATATGAAAGCAACAGAGCACGTCTCGAGTGTACACGCTATCTTACTTATGAACCTTCCTGGAGGCTAGATGGGCTTTGGAATTATGTGTATTGGCCAATATGTATGACTATTACCAATGGTGCGAACACGGGAAAGCCCCCGAGCATCTGAGCGAGAGCTCCTGCAAACCCGTCTCCGAGACCTGCAGTAAACAATGAATTAGAGTTTTAAAAACGAGTCCGGACCTCTTCTTTTCGCACAATCGTTCATCGACAGACCGGCGAAGATAGTGTTTGAAATGGTATTCGTACTCGTTTTTTAAAACTCTACAGTGATAACATAATATTCATGTATATGTATCGCACACCACAAGGGTATTTTAACATTTACATATATTGTATTATAAAAGGAGAAATGTTATTATAGAAAGCCAGGGGCAGACGAGGTGACGAGGGGGGAAGGAATGGGGAGAGGGGGGGGGGGTGACATTGAACAATAACCAAGTTTTTTTCTAATCGTTCGGCAACACACTCTTGCCAAGTTTCAGTACGGAACAATATTCGTGTGGCGTCAGCATTAGAGTAGCATTTCATCCGAACACCATCATTTCGTGAGAAAATTCCCCTTCTTGGGAACGGAAGGATAGTGATGCTTACTAAGGATCCATGTTGTTTTCGTGCATTATTCTCAGAGCCACACACACAGAAAAAGTCTTATATGAGACCCATTACCCTTCAGAAAGTCTTATATTTAAGACTTCAGGTCCTATGTATAAGACTTTTGAAAGGGTCATGGGTCTCATATAAGACTTTTTTCTGTGTACAGGGACGACGATAAAACTTTATTAAGGATGTAGGTTTGGAGGTCTCTAGTCAGCATCAACTCACTTCCAACTCCTCCGTAAGCGTCGGCGAAGAGAGCTCGCTTCTGAAACCAATTAGTGTACTAATTACGGATGGCTGCGCAAGAAATTCCCTCATCATTCTGCACACTATCTCGTTGTTCAGACATGTGAGAGAGTGCGCGAAATGAATTAAGTTATTTCACAGCCATCCCTCTGCCTGATCATACAATCAAATCTATTACGCATAACTGTGTGTGCGAAATGTGACAGCAAGATCTCCTCATTTCGCAGACTCTTTTACCATTGCTCCTTGTGCATGAAGAACAAGAATATAATATTTTAAATTTAAAAAAAACAAGAAAAAAACAAGAACCTGGAGAACATGCAAAACTTAGAAATCGTGTTCTGGCATTGCGACTACTGACACTCATGTTGATCGCACGCCACATCATTCCACAGGCCGGTCAACCTTCCAGAAAAGCCTTTGGAGTGAGAGAGCGTGTGAAATCGAGAGTCTCTCACTTTTGCACACTCTCTCGCTCTAACCCTGGTCTGTAGGTTTGGGATCATGTGACGCACCTGTCTCTCTTGCTGTTCTGTTGCATTCACTGTGGAAAGGGCGACTGAAGAGAGGAAAAGGCAGAGGATGAACCGGGCAGCCGACATATTCTGAAAAGCACTCGATAATATATTGTGAGAAAATAAGTCGCTAGGATCAAAACACCAAGCGAACGTGTTCACAAAAAAAATATTATTCTGTAATTAGAGTCGCTAGAACTAAGTGACGTTTCACTTATGTAAGTGAACATGTTACTCTGTGTCATGATCCTAGTGACTTTTTTTTGGGTGTATGGGGGAAAATACGGTATCAGAGAGTCGTTGCGCTCAATTCACCAGGCTCTGGGATGGAAAATGCATAGTCCAAAGTTGGGAAACAGAGATTTGAAGAAGTCCCAGAGAGTGGAGAAAGAAGGGGAAGAAGAGGAGATAAAACGCGGTTGTGGATGCGGACCCTCCAGCGATGACCTCTTTTTATACCAAGGATTTGATCCGATTGTGAAGGCATACACAGCAAAACAATACTACGAATATGCAAATTGCACGTTGTTCATGTGTTGTTGATGCTGACTCCCGACGCTTGCACGAGTTGGATATACGAACAATCAATATGACAAAAAAATGTTCCTGCATTTACCAAAGACGATGAGAGAGCTCGCAAAGGTGAAAGTGTCTGGAACGGTTCGCATAACACTAGGCCGTTTTTCCTCCATCTAGGGATTAACGTACCTGTTGTATTATGTACACGTATTACCGGAGCTATCGCCAGCATTTATCATAAAATGTGCGAGTAAACTTGTAAAAAAACATATTTTCTTTTTTTGTTGATGCATGAATGTGTATAGTCAAAAAGCATAATAATGTTTTACACGCGGTATCTCTCTCATTGTTTTGTATACATACATACACTGATCTAGCCGAAAGGGAAGTAATACGCAAAAGAATTTACAAGGTATTGCCCATTTTTATGTGGCTCTAGAAATGTTTTGCAGCTTTCCCTCTTACTGACCGAACTTTCTATTTCGTAGAAGGAACAGAATAGTCAAATTGCACAATGATTCGCAATTAAATGGAATAGTGTGCGGCTCTACGCGAATTTTCTGCACCATTTGGCGGGCAAGGAAAATTGAATATGTTTTGAGATCTAAGAAGGTTTTAAGTGAATCATGATAGTTCGTCACTAGATCATCAAAGAGAGTGTTAAGTATGAAGACGGGTCGAATATATAGCAGACCAAAAACGAGCGAACAGATGGATCACAAGCTCACAATCCCAACTACGAGTAACGTTGTTCTAAAAAAACGATTCGCTGATTCCACCTCACGATTCATATATTATCTCGTTGTGCCCTCGGGCGTCGATAAAATATTCATTTAGTCATTCATTATTTATTTATTCCGCCAGAGGATCGCATACAAGAAAATGAACTGTGAATGGGGCAAAACAACTAATGCCCGTCGACGAGGTCGAATCTGTTTCTATTGACAGAGAGGCACGGCTAACTACCAGCGTATGAAGGTATTGAAGCTACTGTCTCACTATTGAAGGAGTAAGCTTCATATTTTCTATAAGATTATGTGATTAACGCAAAAAAACTGATCAAATAATCATTTTATTATTCAAGATATTAATTATTCAAGCTTCGTGCAATATTACCTGTCAAAATGCTAATTTCTGGTTAATCAAATAAATATATGGCGTGAATCAACATCGGAAAAGGTTATGAAGGACTGTGGCTTATACACTAAACATAAAACAATACCAAAATTTGCGTTTGCTATCCGAAATATCTTCGGTATATCAAATATCTTGTTTTACATCGTGTATCCTCAGCTGCGCTTCGACGTGTGATGTCGAGAGATGTGATATTTGACTGAAATATTACACCTCTTGTGAAACTGACACAACAGAAAAGATGCTGTAGATGGAGTGTCTGAGACACACTACGTTTTCGACAGCGACATAATAACTCTTGCATCCACTCTCTAGTATTTTCCCCACTCTTGTTTGCATGCTTCCCTCCCAGTGGGTGAAACATCAAAGTTTCCAACGACTTCCCCCCACTAGTCTCCTATTCTCCTCTCACTGGTTCCCCACTGTTCGAGTGGGGGACTAGTGGGGGAAGCTGTCGGAACCTTTGAAGCTTCCCTACTGGGAGGGAGACGTTGGGGAGAAAAATATCAGAGATCTCGAGGTATGGTTGGGCACTGAAATTATGTAGTCGAATCCACTTACCACTCCTGCGGTTTCCCATCATTGTAGTAGACTGCATATGTGTTTCTAGAAGTAGATTTATTATTTAGTTATTTATTTATTCCGTAGAGCTTCCCATAAAAAGGGGCCAGAAATGGATTCCCGTCGGCGTAGTCGAATCGGCTTTATTAATGTTGAATATAACGTAGAATCGAAAGATATTTCGTACAGGTCTATTTTGAAAAAAAGGTAGCAAAAAACTCACGATTCCTGCTTCTTAAGCAGCTTGTAGCAATCCAAATAGACGGTTAAGGCCCAAATAGTGAGTAAAAAAGAGATGAGAGAATATGTGAAAAATAAGGCAACGCCGAAATTCGTCACTTCTGAATCGGAATAAAAATTTTGAAAAAAAAATAGTGATGTTACCATAATTGTTGGAATCGGCGTTCTCATCCACTGCTAAGTGTCTGCAATAAAAGAGTTTAGACAATTCTATGATTTAAAAAAAGCTTTGTTCAAGTGACTTATGCTCTTCAGATCGTGTACGGAATAATTCGAAAAAATGCAGTATAAGTTGACCTCGTGGAGACGGTTTCAGACAAACATTTCAGCTCGATTGCTCGCATACTCAAAAATTAAAATGTGGCTATGTTATATTCCGCCACTACTGTATGAGATATTGATATATATCCAAAAGATTGATGATATCGAGATACTCTGAGAAAAAAGTCAAGAAGATCAGGACACAAAGTGAAAATGTTCATTTAACTGTAAGTGAAAGCCACTAGAAATAAGATACATTTCACTTACAGGTAATTGAACATTTTCACTTTGTGTCCTGATCCTAGTAACTTTTTTCTGAGTGTATGGAAGATGTGTTGCGCATGCTCGTAACACTCCTATCAGCATTGAAAAGAGCGTAATAAGCGTAAATAGAATGTATAACAATTTAAAAATGATACCTTCATGAAATGGACTACTGGTTCTCTACCAGCGGATGTGTTTAGCTGCGGAACCTTTTTTTTAATTTTGGACTTTTGTTTGTGAATTTGCAATACCCACGTTATTATTTTCGACGGCCAAGAATCACGGTCGAAGAAAGTGTAAAACGAAATGACAACGCAGAAGATCTCTTGGGTAATTGAGATAGCCTGAAGAACTAAATATGATAACTTGTAATTGTTCAAAGTTATTTATAATAAAGTAATCAATCATTTGGTAAATTTGCTTTTCAATTCCGAAATCATTACTTTTAACGAATATTTTAATATTTTTAAATATTCATTCAAAAAAAGGAAACTCACAGTTCCTCCCAGCATGGGGACCATGAGACATGCTGTTTTATTTTTGATAGAAAAAAAGACTAGAACAGCGGTCACTATATAGAGGGGCGACATCGCGAACTGAAAAGAATGAATAAAAAGGGGCCACTGACGAGAGACTACGTGAAAACAAGAGAGAGTCTACTATTGGTGTGATACTGCTTATTTTCAAGATAAGATAACATTAAATAAAGATATTTCAATAACCATTACGGACTTCGACAGTTAGCAAAACGACCGCGGCCGGATATTCATATGTTGTGTTTCTTTTAACGTCGATTATAAGGTGCTCCGTGATGATAAGCGATGAGGTGATAATGTAGTAAACAGCAAGGATAATGGACATTGACTGAAAAGTAATATTTATGAATTGCAGTGTTTCAGTTCATCTGAGAAAAAGTGCTGATCAAAAAGGGAGAAGAGTGAAACAGAAGGAGAAAATTCTACATCCCGATAATACATTCAGGAACAATAAGATAAATCCACGCAAACGTTTCAATATATCAAGAGAGGACTATACTTACCGTGCTGTTAATTAGGCCACAACAGGCCTTCCCGGGGATGATAGCCATCGAACTTTTGTTCCTCACTAATACCTCATTGCATCTCTCTTTCTATACTGTCTATCCTATTGTTCTGAACTTTCGATTTCGACCGGTCACGTTGAATTGCGCAAGAATTAGTGCCGGACTGGAGCCTGTGTGCGACTATGTGTGAATTCTTTGCGGGAATTGGCGTTCAGAGAAATACAAAAAACTTGTGATATATTTTTGTTTTTGCTTTTCTTCACAGCAATTCACAAGTATTCGTTGCTCTTCCGCACTGCTACCATGCGGACCAATACAAAATTCCATAATTGCAAATTAATTGTTAGATTAAAGGTGGTGTCCCACGAACTTTTGGTAAACTGAGTTCTTACTGTGGGGTTATCACGCTCGATTCCACTGAAAGTTCCCCGCAAACCGCACGTTCAACCGATAAGTTAAAAGACAAAGATAAAGGTGCTAGGTCTTCTACACGCAAGGCGGTCTCGACCACCCCTATCCCTGTTTGCAAAGAGAGCCTGTCCTGAGATGATCAGCGGTCTGTTGCGATGCTATCCTCGTGTTGTGTGCACGTGGATCGGGGACCCCTTTCAAGGCATGTTTGGATCGCGATTTACCAATCACTACCATCATTTCTTAACCGCCTTGGTTGGGTGGATCTACCGACACGGGGAGTCGAACTTGTGACCATTCGATTCGTATTCTAGCACACAACCACTGCGCTACCCGGACTGCCAGGCAGGGTTAGGGTTAACAGGGTTATTCCGGTTTGGCACTGTGCCAAACTGACCCTGATGCGCAGGGATTAAAAAATGAGAGGGAGGGATAATGGGAAAAGAGGAGAGAGCGACCGCGCGATTGGCACATACGAGATGAGGAATGCGGGAGCGCGAGATCGTAATACTCCTTCTTTAAAGACGAAATCTATGTTATTTCTGTTGTGTTGTACTGCCTAATAGTACATCCAATTATAGAGAGCTACATATTTCATAAATGTAATAAGACAATTCATTGCAAAAACATCATGGGACACGGAATCGGATCACGGAGTTAGAAGTGCACTCAGAGAAATGTCTGTCATATATGGTTCCTGAACTGCGCTTGTATGTTATATATAACATATTGTATGTTATATATGACATACAAACGCAGTTCAGGAGCCATATATGACAGACATTTTTTTTTCTGTGTGATGGAAAGCGAACGAGGGCGATGTTATTCAGGAGTGCAAATGTCAAACTAATCTTGCGACCGAACCCACTAATGAATAATACATGCGAAAGGTTACTAGGCTGTTGCAAAAGTCTTGTCGTGTTTCAGGGTACGAACATCTTTATTCCTACGATCATCAAAGATGAATCGATGAATCAATGAACGTGGGGATAGTCTAAGTTCATACCTCTAGTGGCCCTCTATAATTGGCGCAGCTTATGGATACCATCCTCAGAGAACGCGAGGTCTATAATCTGAAGAAGCCAATCAGCTCATTTACGATATCGACTCGTGACCACGATTTTTCTCTTCGCATGCTCACTATTCTGTACATTCTGGACTATTCTGTACTCCTATCCTCCTTTTTCGTCATTGCCGTTCTTAGTAACCGATGACTCATCTTTTCCACTCTCTTTTCCTTTTTGTGCGGCACATTTCAATCACTTTTTTTGCCTAGTCGCGTACATTTTTCCACTTTCGCTCTCTTGTTTCTTTTACTCTTTCGAAAGAAATAAGCTCACTCCGTCATTGGGAGGGATATTGGCGCATTGTGCAATAATAAATTAAATCGTCTGTATGATTATTGACTTTTGTGATTATCAGTTCGCCTGTTTTGTACAGAAACTTACAAATAACATAAATTTTCGCCGTATGCCTATATCCTTAGATCGATTGAAATAAACTCACGCCAATAATATTTCACTAATATATCGTTCATTGTCTAGTTTTGTTTCCACTTCAGATGTGTTTCAGTTCTCGATGATCCTTGATCTTCCAGCAGAGATTCTCGTAACTTATATCCTTCCTTCCTTTGCCGGAAAGATAACGACTTGGCGCATCTTGTGAAGTTTTCTACCACTTAGAGAACAAATATTTTGACGTCAAGACTTCATTGATATGGTCCGCATTCATGACTCCCATTCCAAGGAAAAAGTTTGAGGACAGGTTGTATTATTTCTTTTATAAAATGATACGATCATACCAAAAAGCCGAATAACGAACTTCCGTTGTTTATAGGAACGTTGGCGACCCTCTCGCTTTTGCGTGGAGGCGACGACGATGCGGGTGTGTTTTTTTTGATTCCTCAATACATTTTTTTAATTCCTTAATACAATTTGTTATTCCTTAATAAATTTTTTTAGTTCGCCTATTTATGTACATGCTGTCGCACCCTGGTGTACGATAAACAGATGAATAAATGTATCGACCACACGCACATGTTCTCCATCCTGATCGAACACCACCCAGAAGGCTCTTTGTTGAACTAGACTTTGAAAAGTAACGATGCAACTAGTTGCTTTTCTGAACACACTCCTCATTTCTCGCACTTTTTTTCACAAAATCAGTCGATTTCCCTATTATGCAACCAGTTGAACCGTTACTTTTCAAAGTCTAATTGCAACAAGTTTGTTTGACTCCGTCAAAAAAATGGACTCTTCTCGCTGACTGCCTCGAGAAGGTTAATACCGATTGAGCCACTCTACTCAACAACTAAGAGAACTCAGAGATGAAGCCCTTCGAGAGATCCGCTCACATTACGATCAGCAAAGCGTTACTGCAAGGTGACACCATTTCGCCAAAGCTGTTTACTGCCGCGCTCGAAGTTTGCATGAAGAAACAGGTGGGAGAACACAGGAAGGTGATAAGACATTTCGGAGAAGCCATTTAGGGAAAGCACATATTGGAGAAAAACATATTTTTATGGTTCTCATCGGCACGCCTTCCATCCATACGATGCGCACTAATCTAGACGGAAATCGAATCGGACTGAGTGCCAACAGGAATAAAACTCAATGAAGAACTCCTGGTGCACAGGTTTTGTACAATACGTATTGTATCTCGAAAAAGGCGAAAATTTATCATCAATAACGTGGTTATGAATATCGATGCTCTTCTCGTGTGTGTGTCTGGGAACAGTGTACCCGACTAGTCTGAAAAAAATATATCGCCCACTCGTTTGGCCGGTCGATGGGTGAGATATTGTGCGAAATGGCGAGACCACTAGTGGGTACACTGTTTAGATCGAGAGTATAAGCCATTTGGGGAGAAAAATGAGGTGACGTGAACCGGGCGTTCGAGGTCAATTCTCTATTGCAGAGAAAAATAGCAGCCTTTTTTTCTAATGAAGCGAAGCCAATTAGCAAATGTGCTCGGTCCTTTTGTGCAATTCTCAAGCATCTGTGACCAAATGAGACTTGGATATTCACCAATTCGATATTTTAGAATATTGCCTTTCACCAAACCAGTATCGACTCGCGTAGATTAGTGCAGCAAGACATTGAACTGAGCGATAAGGCTTATTAGAAAACGTAGTGTTGTCATTTTTGGTAATAGTGCATTTCGAAACTTCCGGGTTGGTAGCCTTCAGTATGTAGTATCTCAATTTTTAGTTCATTATCAAATTTCGTGAGTTACCTTGAGACGGAACATCACAAGCAAATAGGTCTTCAAAAGAGTGACCATGATCATTTTTCATTTATTGAAAAGACATTTATTAATGTAATTAAACTAGCAAAACCGGTATTTATGGATTCATAAGGCCGGCATTTAGACCATCGGAAGACCGGCGACGATTCCCGCCTCGAAACCGCACTCGTTCTGTCCGAGAATGATGCGGAAGAATCCTACAAGATGCAACATTTGATTTCCATTTCGAGAGAACATTTCGAGTGGTCAATACTAATCCCTATTACTCTATTACAAGTTCACGAACACTCGTCCAAAATAATAAAACGTTCCGCGGCTAAACACAAATTCCGCTGGCTAGAGAGCATAGCAAAACAAGAGACACGCCGAGGTATAAAAAGAGAATACATACACCAGTAGACCATGTCATGAACGTATCATTTTAAAATTATAATAGACATTGAGAGTTTTCTAGGAAAAAAAAACAAAAAAAACGTCTACCGTACCCTGCTCTCCCCACTCGACGGCCCATTGGTTGGCGGCGAGCCAGTAGGGTGTGCCGTTCTCCTCACCCCATCCGATCACCTTGACTGCGTGGCCGCCGAGAAGCGCTCCCGACGTGTGCTACAAGACGTCGACCTCGTACACCACCACACCACAAACACGTCATAGAAAAAGGTGGCGATTAAAAATCACGATCACTCGTCCGAAATTATGAAACATTCCGCTGATAAAGCACAGAATGGAAGAGGAAGAGCACACACACACAAGCATCATCAGTCTACTACGTGCGTGTATCATTTCCCAGTTGAAATACTAATGGACTGCGATGGAGTCGACTTCGATTCGTCGCCCACACCACTGCACTGCTGACCTGGTAGATGCCTCCCTTGTAGTAGTCAAAGTCCTCGTACACTCTGAATCCGGCCTCGACGGGTCCATTCTGGAAGATCTCCTGCTTGATCGCCTCCACATCGTTCTTCACGGCGTACGCCGACTTGGCTGCAATCATGGTGTGGTTGGGCGAGGTTTCCCAATGCACAACACCTATCTATATCCTTATCTCGTCGTGCCTATACTCAGTCTGGCGCTGAGAGGAATCTAATAGAAACAGATCTTCCACGAGTGTCCAGGCTGCATTCACAAGGCTCTATTCTCTTCAGGGAAATATCTGGCGCCTCCTCCCTTACCGTAGTACTTGTCATCGGCGTAAGCCTTGGGGTAGGCGGCGTTGGTGCACTCCGAGGTGCACTTGGGCGTCGGGGGGTCGGCGACGCCGGAGCAGTTGCGGTAGTGAGTAGTGCCGTCGACGGTGTGGGTGCCGCACGGCTCGAAGGGGTACGGCTTGCAGCCAATGTTGTCGTAGAAGCCGCCGCCCGTGCAGATGCCGTGCTGCAGCATGTAGTTCCACGCGCGCAGGTTGAATCCACCTACAATGACGAAGTGTACTCCAAACCACTCTGTATAGCTCACCCGACACACATTCTGTGAGTACTGTACGATATGTTTTCAAAAATATAAAAAAAGTCAGAATAGCCACTGTCTCATTCAGGCAGTCCTTTTTAAATTTGCTTAGGACCTCGTAATCAGTGCTTCTCGAATGCAAATATAATGGCGCACCCTTGCATCCGATTCCGCACGAGAGTCCGCAGCACGACAGGAGATCGTCAGCGGAGAGAATCGGCTGCTGCGCGCCCGCCGTCGCAATGCACACACGATCGGTCATGGCTTCGGCCGCGCCGAACGCCCAGCACGAACCTGCGCATCAACGTTTTCAGGCGTCGCGGTCACGCGTCGCGGCTTACCGCAGTCGGACTGGTCACGGATGTAGCCGATGCTCGTGCAGGCAGGCCACTGCGTGCGCGCGTCGAAGCTGGCAGGCAGAGCGACCGAGACAGCCTGAGAAATTGCCAATTGCCAATTTGAACTTTTGAATTACCGCCAATTTCTACCAAAAGTATAGCCTGTTTCTACCAAAAATATACTGAGGCTGTAATTTTGGTATAAATTGGTAATTGAAAAGTAGTTTAAATTGACGTACGTCGGCCTTGAAAACAGCGTCGGCTGGCTGTCCGACATGCTCGGCGGACATCAGACGGTTGCGGTACGACTCCTTCGGCACTTCGGTCTGCAATGTGCTCGCGTTGCGGTCGCGTCGCGGTCGACGGCCGATCGAGCAACCCACCTTGAACAGATTCTGAGCATTGTTGACGTAGTCGCGGAGAGCCTCGCCGGTGAGCTCCTTCGGCATGGCATTGTTCCTGCAAAGTAACGGTGAGGAAAACATATTATGAGTTAGTCAGCAAGTCACACGCTGTAAGCAGATGCGGCTGCGACGAGCGCCAGAACCAAAGCGAGCTTCTGAAAGTGCTGATTATATGATACGAAGAAAATTTAAAAAAAGATGATTGACAAAATGAATTGATAAGAAATTGCACTTATTCAATCTCAACACTTATTTACCAATTCACATACCCTTAACATGTATACCTATCTATCGACCGAGTATTAGTAAAAACGCAGTCTGCTTTAGTTCTCACTTACCATCTCTGTGATCGACTTCCACGAGAGTTCACGGGTCGACTGGATGCCAGAAGAGGAGATAAGGACGGCATGACAGCGCCTCCGATAAGGGAGAAGCGTGCGGGAGAGAGAGAGAGAGAGAGAGAGAGAGAGAGAGAGAGGAGAGATTCTGTGAAAACAACCACAAAATGATGACGAGCGCATGGCCTGATCATTAATCGCAATCAACCATAGCGGCACACAATATCGAAGAACGAGTAGTTAAAGATAGGTAGTTAAAGATAAGGAGTTATTGGGATCTGTGTATTGGACGAGTAGTTAAAGATAAGGAGTTATTGGGATCTGTGTTAAGTTGAGTCGTTTGTGAAATGCTCATCTTTCCCTTTATTCATGATGTTTGTTAAACCGATAGAAGCTAGTGATAGCCATTAAGGCTTCCTGGCTGTCGCCCCGTGCAGCCTCGATCTCGCTTCCCCATGTTAATCCATCTAGATATGTGGCTTTGGGACAACATGATCAGGAACTCAGATACACTTCGTAGTAGAGTGCGAAATGTGAGACCACGGTCTCTTCATTTCGTGCACTCTCTCACCTACCGACCGGTCGAGAGAGTGTGTGAAATGAGGAGTGCGTGGTCTCACATTTCGCACTCTACTTCGTAGTTTGCTTCGCTTTGACCTTTTATGATTGATGCCCATTGATCACGCCATGAAAGGATTAGACGGATGGGAGAGATGGACCGTTATCAACTGATAAAAATAGCTCTGTGATATTAAAACTGTGCTTAGACAGGTGTGGATAGTACCATACAAATTGGTTAACACAATTTTATTTCAGGCTAGCAACAATTCAAGGTGTACATTGTTCATGGGGATGTGGCAGAGCTGCATAGAGGGTAAATTTAATAGGAGAACGATTATCCAAGGTTTCGTTAGTTGAATTCTTTTTTCCCAATAATAACGGTTTTTTTAGTTTCCAACCTTCTGATTCCACACACTTTCTCGGTTCGCTGAGCAAGTGAGAGATCGTTTTAATGATGAGGTTGAAAAACGATTCTTCAAGAAAGGACACATTGGAGAACGTTATCCATCAAATTTTGGAGATGAGAGATCGCTAATTCTCCTCCCCTAAGAAACGGAGTTGATTCGGAGCGAGCGAAATGTCCAGAGAGACTGAGAATCGATTGAATTATTTGATGCTAATTCCGTGACTCGCGTTGTCTGTTTTCTGTTTTGCTTCTCGAATTGGAACAATGGGTCTTGGATACAACGAATTCTTCCATTTGTACCTTGGCAGCGGTGCTGCACGCACGTGTTAAAGGAAAAAAAATAATGCGTTTGAGAATGCATTCAACAATATCAAACACGAACCGGTGTGTACCAATACATTTCGAAGGGCGACGACAGATGCACGATTAATGACTTTTCAGTCATTAATCGAGCACCCCATTAACCAATTGCTCGGCAACCATACTCAAAACCACAATGTTGTTTCGCAGATGTTAATTTCCCGGTATATATCTAACACAAGAATAGAAATATCACCACGTGTTGCCATTGTTTCATGTCTCTCATTCTATGAGTTCGATGTAGTTTCTCTTTCTTGTAACGATGTATCTCTTGTATTACATATTACAATTTGTTTGCACTTCTCGAAATAGCAGATGACGATAAAATGATTGTGAATTGTGTTCCTATTAGTGGTTCTGGTTCTGTGAGAAAAGGTCGTCGACTCGCGACGACATCTACCCTCTCTTCGACATTTCGCCGTTTTATATTGTCGCCTACCAGTTCCTAGCTACTGGTTTATATGTTCGCACAATTTACTTTGTTGCGATAAAGATATATATTACATTTATAAGTGATACGAACGCACAAAAAGTCAAAATGGTACTTCCTGTGTTTACCAAAGCGAGAGAGCGGGCAAAAGTGAGAGGGTCGCGTACGTGCCTGTGTGGTAAACAACGGAAGTCCGTCATTTGGCTTTTTGGTGTGATCGTATCATTTTATAAATGTAATAGATGGGCGTTCACTACTCACTCTACTGCACTGCGACAATCTACGCACTGATCATCTCCGTCGGCGTAGTCAGTAACGCCATGATTATAGCAGCAACCGCATCTTCCAAGTGCGGCGATCAATTATTATGCAAATATCGTAATCCGACAAGCAACCGTGTAGTAATTTTATAAAGTTACAGTACTTTAATTTTAAAATCGTTTTTAAAATTACTGTAGCTATACTTGTTCGAACGGGTCCAAAACGAGAATCACTGCTTAGAACCCTGCAAAGCACGTGCAGCATACTCATTGCGTTGTGCGCATTTTCCGATATTCTGCATCTGGTGAGTCATATCTTGTAAAATCTCAAATCCTGTTGCGCCTCGGTCGTAGATAATTTTTTTTTCTCAGTTCGGTTCTCTACCGAAGATTATTTCCATTTTCACGGGAAAGACAGAAATGTCAAGCTTCTCGTGTTGCGTTCTGCAGGTTTGCTATTGCTTTTTTCGTAGTGCGCATCTGTACAAACAACAGTGTGCATGTCCAATTTGGTATCAAGCATGCACTGAGCCCCAAGTTGCTTAAGAAAGAATATACTGATCCGCTGGAATATACTTAATATTGAGTATATTCGAGGCGGGGAGGAGCAATATGATTAAGCGTGTCAATATACTCAATATTGAGTATATTCACGCTCAGTGTAATGTTGAATTCAAGCTTGGTATCACGCTTGGGGGTAACTATGCGATAGTGAGAGAGAGAGCAAACAACTAGGTTGAAACCATCTTGGGTAACGTTAAATTGATGCTAAGTTGGAAGTTGGAGAATCTCGTTCTCTGACCCCCTGATTTGACACACTCTCTCATTTGACAGTCTCGTTTCACAAGTTGCCCCAGGCTTGGTACCAGCTTGATATTAACTTGATGCCAACATGGAGATGCACATCGGTAGATTTATTCTGATCATGTAGTGCACAACATTCTAAATGATTTCAGATTGTTCCCAATTTTGGCTTGTCGGCGGGCACCGTTCTCGTGCTCTCAATTGCCGTGGATAGACTCATCGCCGTGCGCTCTGTCAGTTTCGCTGTGAAGACGAATATACGGACTTATCTTACGGTAATGGTCAGCTTTCCAAACGGCACAAGCATTGAAGGTTAGACGTCGACGAACCAAAAGACATACACTACAAGACTTGGGAAATTGTGCTCGATACTCGCTACAGTTGCTGTCAAGTCACTCCTTGATTTATCATAAATTCCAATTTTGCAACAATTTCCAAATGGGATTCAGGCCCACTTCGTAGCCGTGGTAGCATATTCCGGACTGCACTATGTGCTGATCGTGCGCTTCTACGAGAACACGTAAACACGTCTCTGCAGCTGCTGCCGCAATCTTTTAGCTTTGCAGCAGAGTTGTGTGCAGCCCGCCCGAGGCCTATCACGGCGCGGGCAGGCAATTATGGGCTGCAACATCTCTAATCGTCAATCTACTAGCCGTAGTAGTTTACGCTGCGGTCTGGAGAGTTATGCAGAGACACGCTAAAGGTAGGGGAGGAAGAGAGCTTATTAGGGATGCAAGTTCGGTTTTTGTATTCGACTCTCAGCGAGAGATTGCACACAGAGAAAAATGTATAACATGTAATACATGATCATGTCTCGTCACAGACCCAACGTACATGCCATGTATTAAACATTATACACGTGAAATGTATAATGCCCTTAAGACATGAAAATGTATTATGAGTAATACATGATGTGTATGAACGGCAGGGAGGAGGGGGGCTCTCGGCAGGCCCCCCCCCTCCCCTCCGCCGCTTCACCCCGATATTCTCTTCTAGTACTCTTTGAATCAAATCGATGCAAAATGAACAAGAATATCATACTATGCATATTTATCGCCACACTAGAACTGAACATATAATATCGATAACAACACGATTAACACAGTAGTCGGCCTACAACTACACAGTGTCTTGTGCAATGGAGGTAGTGTAGCAGTGTTCGTGTAGTACCGTACTCCCTCCCTTCCCGCAGCTTCGGCGATCCTGAGAAGAATATTGCGTTATAAATGACTTCGCGGACAAATTTTAAATCACATAGCACATTCAAAAAAAGAGTAATAGGAGTTGACACGGAGTGCTCCGTTTAAAGTGTATTGTAGCAATATCAGTTTTGTACCATGATGGTTCTGTAATTTTGGCACTGTAATCGAGGAAAATGGATGGTAATAGTATACCTCTAAAAGTTGAATTGATCAAGATACTTCTTAATGCACCAAAACAATTATGAGGATTACTATAGCTGGATACGGTAAGTGGCTACATCATTCAAAGTGCTCGATGTTTTATCGAACCGCTCCAGCCCGGTCTCGGACAATGGCCCTACTAGGTTCATGGTGCAAACAAAAAAAACAAACAAACGCACAGAGAGACACTTCAATATCCTAATATATAGTAATTTCACTCGATCTGAGAGTGCCGCCAAATTATATATTGTTGTACAATTCTATACCGATTTCCCAATGTTTCAATTTGTACGACTTGAGCACGTACAGTGTCCATTGCATGTATTTTTTGTGGTCAACCGTACCTGTAGATGAAGAGGTACTGGGTGGTCGTCATGACGGCGTGCTTCCTCTGCAGTCGCGTGAACAGAGACCACACGAACACCACTTCCTGCGGCTTCGGGGATCCAGAGAGGAGGAATACCGTAATCAATCAATAAATATTGCAATTTCGGAGTAGCGTAATCAAGAAAATATATTTCACTGAAATTCTAATCGTCGAAGAACGATGAGCAGATAAAACGCCCTTCCATTACTGCATTCCCACTACCGTAGTCAAGCTAGGTTCGCGATTACTTTTATAAAATGATACGAGCAATCCAAAAAAGTCAAAACACGTACTTCCACTGTTTACCGAACAGGCAAGTTGTCGACCTCTCGCCAAGTCAAACAACATTTTGACATTTTGTTTGAGCGTATCATTTTAAAATGTAATACCTCTGATCAGCTGCATGAGGGCGACTTCGATGGTAACAAGTGCACCCGCACGGCCGCATCCGTTCATGCAGTGCACTACGGTAGACGAGTAGGACAGAGGCGCTCTGCAATAATCGATATTTAATAGTGTTCAGTACTCACCGCTTGCGATTACGGTAATGGTCGCGGATTACGGTACCTTCAGAGTATTCTGAATTGTCAATGGAGGTCAGCTACGATCGGCAATCTCACTTCCACTGCAGCAGCAGCGGCTGCAACAGTCGAATAGTTTTCCCCCCGATAAACCTTCCCTCCAACTAAAAAAAATCATCTGCAAGTCAATAGTGTAAGACGGAACACCACCAGGAAATCACATTCCCATTAGGCGTGTATGATACGAGAAATATATTATTTGTATAACTTTCAATCAGTCGTAATAGTGTTCATTGATAATTATGGAAACGTAGGTCAGGTGATGTTCCAACATTCTTGCCATCTTTTACTCGAACGATACCGTAACCTTTCCCCTCTCTCACCTCACTCCTCGGGTCGTCGCTCCTTCTCACTTCCAAATGTGTCATATCGAAGAGCAGGTCGGCAGTGCCGTCCACCTGCAATCAATCGATGGTCTGCCTGATCGAATGTCATCTACCGTACCCTTAGATTCCTGATGGAAATGTTGCCGAAGCGGAGCGTCTGCCCTTCGACCCTGCAAAAGAGGAAAGAGTTCATGTATTTTGACTGATTTAGAGGGCGCAATTGCCGATCATAACTTGTACCAGTAGCATTTGGGTCACAGATAAACACACAAGATAATATAAAACATAGTGAATCAAATGCAGAGTGTCTTGTTACTCATCAGACTAACGATGTTTTCCACTGTCAAAAGACTATAAATTCCGTAGCCCGTCTGAGTCAATGAATCGTGTGAGAGAGACCCTAGAATGTACACCGCGAAATATGAGTACACACTCTATTTATTTTGCAAAAGTTCGCATAACCGGCCGGTGAAGGGAGTGTGAAAATGGGGATAGCGTGGTGTAACATTTCGCACCATAGTGCACCATAAGTTTTATAGAGTACGCTGTATTTGTTGCAACAATTTCAAAAAAAAGTGTCTCACTTCGGCCAGTAGTAGGAACAGTAGTGAGTGGTCGTCTATCGAGGGCGTCGAGTGTCGCCGTCTCCACAGCCGCACACAGCATCACAATCATTCCCGTCCGCTCCTGCCAGATCATCCGCCACAAATCAGTCTGAACATTAATAATATCAGGTTGGCCGGAAAGTCTTGATAACTCTTTTTGTTTTTATACTGTGTGCCGCGTTCGAACTTTGGTGTCCCCTCGTTCCTCACAAATGACAAGGAGACTAGGGCCCTTGTAGTAAACAACTCCCCATTCTCCTCTCTTTCTCTGTGCTGAAGTTGACGCACGATGTATATTCCCAGTGTAATCCACATCCGCCATGTTCTGCTCTACCTCTTCCTATCTCACACCACGTTGAAGGATTCGGAGACTCTCCTGAAGAAAGTTTATGACCAACATGCTCCCTCCTACCCAACCATACAAAGATGGTTCCATCGCTTCAAAGAAGACGACTTTTCACTCGATGACCAGGACCGCTCTGGAAGGCCCCGTGAGTTGGATTTGGATGCGTTGAGAGCCCAGGTGAATTCGGATCCATTCCAAAGCACTCGTGAACTGGCATCCACACTGAAGGTTGTCCATAGCACTGTTGAGGAAGGCTTGAAATCTCTTCGGATGAGAAAAGTTCTTGGTCGATTCATACCCCATGATCTGACCCAGGACCAGCTGGACCACCGAGTCGATGATGCATACAGTCTTCTCACTCTCCACGGCGGCGATCGATGGTTGGACCGGCTGATCACTGGAGATGAGAAATGAGTCCTCTACGATAATCACCACAGGCGAGCCCAGTGGATTCAAGAAGGAGAGACGCCACAGGATGTCCCTAAACCCGACCTTCACCTCAAAAAAGTGATGCTCTCAATATGGTGGGGAGTGGATGGGCCCATCTACTGGGACCTCCTTCCCGAGGGTCAAACCATAAACGCCGACCGTTATGTGAAACAACTACGTAATTTGAAGAAGGAAGCCGATAGTTCAGCCCTGAAAGATAAGAAAATATATTATCAGCATGACAACGCTCGTCCACATGTCGCCAAACTCGTCAAGCAAGAACTGGGAAAGTATGGCTGGATGATTCTCCCTCACCCACCGTATTCCCCAGACATCGCCCCAAGTGACTATTGGCTTTTCTCGGACCTGACCCATGCCCTTCGAGAGAGATCGTTCACAACACGAGGAAGTCTGGAGGCCGCACTGAAGCAATATTTCGCCTCACGCCCAGCAGGGTTCTATAGACAGGGCATCCACAAGCTAACACAACGTTGGCAGTATATCGTCGATAATGATGGAGCATATAACCCATAATCTACTTGTGTTTGCTTCGAGAAATAAACGAATGAAAAAGTTATCAAGACTTTCCGGCCAACCGAATAATAGCATTAGTGTTTTTTTAGATTAAATAATCCTATTCCCGAATATTAATGCATTATTCGATCTAACACGATAACCGAACATACACCGTAATAGGACTAAACAGCGCTCAGTTATGGATTGAACAATCAATGTTAGAAAACAATAAAAAAAAACATTCGGCATCATGTAGAACATGAAAAATATTCACTAATTTTGACTGATATTCCCCTATTACCGTAGACTGCCCGATCGATGACCATCCCTGCTACCGTATACCTGGGTGCTCTCGATGGGAGCTTGCGTGCAGATGAGCATGAAGTGCCACTGAAAAGTTACGGTAACTGCCGGGAATCGGTCGATATCTCATCGATCAGAGGAAATCAATATACGGTAACACCACCAATCCAGAGACATGTATAGAATGATTCGATAAAACAAAATGCCAAAATATTACTTCACGTACTTACCGAAGGTCAGAAAGGGCAAAAAAGTAACATGGTCGACAACATGCCTGTTTGGCCAACAACGGAAGTCCGAGCTTTTGATTTTTTGTGTGATCGTATCTTTTCATAAATGCAGTAACTCACTAGACTGCCGTGCCATCGCTCACTTCCGGCACTTGACCGTCGCTCTAGAAGATCTCCTCTGCAATTAAAAAAGTTTCGAGATCTCTGTAATCTGCCATGAGCAAATCGATACTACCTTACCTATAAGTATCTTCTTCTAAACTGCTCGTCCTCCACCGACACCTTGCCATCCGCGTCCCTCATTGGTCTCAGCACGACTCTCGTCGAATCGGCGCACGCGAGTACTGTAATCGGGTACTGTAGGCGCTTCGGATACTATCGATTTGGAAAGTAACAATAGGATACAATAATGTTAATAGATAGGTCGTTGTACTGAACCAAAGAACAACACGAGTGCTCAAAGGCGGATAAAAAAGTTGTCCGAGAATCAGCTGCTCTTACTACGGTATAATACCTGATGCAGTCCACTAATTGCATTACAATACCGTAGTAAGCAATGTAAATTTCACGCATTGCGATCGTGACCACCCTCTGCTCATTTGTAGAGGATGTCGATTTTTGAGCCCCCGTGAACAACAAAACTTCGAACTAGCTATAGTTCTCCAAAGTATTGAAAAACAATCCAATTGAAGAGGAAGATAAATATAGAGCAGACGACTAGCACTTTGAGCGGGCCTTGGTGAGATAGTTCTTGTTGAATGCCGACTGCGCCGCCTCTACGGGCGTCAATGGATTGTGAGAAAAGAACGCCTCGAGACGAGCAAACTCCCCGATGAATTCCTGAAATGGTTAAAATCAATAAACGAGGTACGGTGTGCTACAGTCATAGGTCAAATGGGTTTTTCGCAAGTTCGCAATTAGCATAGGGCGGCGGATGTAGACAGAGTCCTTCATGTGTCTGCCCTGCACTCTCTCGCTACGTTAATCCGGGTTATATGCAAAGTGCAGAAGTGCCTATCTTCGCACGCGAAGACCTACTTGACCCATGGCTACAGTAATCCATTCGTACCGAGAGATGGCAGCTGAGTGTGCCCGGTTTCCCTTAGCAGACTCCAGCCAACCTGAATGTAGTCCATTTGATAAATGCCGACAGTACATACGTACACGGTTGGATAAAAAAAGTCACATGAATCAACTGCACTTACTACGGTATAATGTCCTATTCAGTCCGAAAGTTTTCTAGCAATACAGTAGTCGGTAAGGGGAGTTCACACGTTGCAGTCGCTACCATTCTCTGTTCATTTCTCTAGTAGTATATCGGTATTTCTGAGCCCCGGACAGTACGCATACGCTCTGGTAATTAAACTGCCACAGCTTTCTCTTCTCTGTTTTATCAGCCGTATTACCAATATCCCATTCAAGATGCGGTAAAACTATTACCTAACCTGCACCCCTAGGCCATAGTAGTCACTGTTTCCGGTACTCAAATTTCGCGTCATACAAACAGAAATTTAACGACGCTGGTCAGTCTAGTCTCTTTTCCAAATAGTACCGTCACCAAACAGAACCAGTAAGTTGTCGTAATTGGAAATCGATATGCCAAATAGCCGACTGAAGACATTCTATTCCTTGCATTTACACGTCGCATTGGTTGATTGGTTCCTGGTTCTTAATCGCAATGCATTTGTGTGATCCTGATCTATCGAATGCCAAAAAAATAACTTCTTATCGAGTAATGAAAGGATCAATCGTAACTTTGTTATCATCGGAATAACACCAGTATATTTATAATTTGTGCCCGTCTCACCTTGTTCGCCATGGAGGCTGCCGTCTGCTGTACGCATCGAATGACTCTCGAGACGACATCGGGCGAGTCGTTCACCCAGTCACACAACGGATCCATCTGGAGAAGGCATTCAATCGATTATTGAGACCACACTTCAGACAACAAGCCATTTGAAATTGATCGCGCACTAAAGACCAAAATCGACATGTGCAAAGCAGATTAATTTGCACTAGATTACTTTACCGGACCACGAGAAGTGGCCGCTCGATTCACACAGTGGGATATTTGGTAGGTCCGGTAAAGTAAAATAGTGCCGATTCATTGACGCAATCCTTTAAGATACGGATAGGTTCGTTTAGTTTATCAAGTATCGCCTACTTCCTTCTACTGAACATTCCAAAATTCAATCACTCACCGTTCTGAATCTGTTGTATTCATGCGTCGCTCTGTCAATCAACTGTCCACAGTCGGACACCGAAGTAAGCAGTCGATCGAGCAGCCATGTCGACATATCCCTACTGAAAGGATCCGGGTCACGTACGGATATCTAATCGATATAAATACCGTACCCATACTTCCTCCTCAATTCGGCTTCTTGTTCGTCCGTTGTCTGTCCTCGTCCTTCTACGAGCATCTTCTCAATGAGAACGAGACGTGTCTGCTCGTCGCAAACGATGCTATCGATCTGAAAATCAGGCAATCGATAATGCTGTTTGGACCTCACATTGAATATACTGGACGATAAAAAATGAATACAATTTGTAATGCCCCAGAGGGCGTCTATACAACTTTAAACTAGTGCCAACGATGTGAAATACAAATATGAATAGCGCTCGACTACACTAGAAGGACCAACCTTGAAGAGCTTCTGCGCGATGAACATCTTGAGCTCGGTGTGCTCGAACTTTGCCTCAATAGGGATGATTTGAATGGGAGAGAGGAGTACGGACTCACGATTATTGCGAGTAGAGCTCGATCGTGGGCAGAGGAGATCCATCGCTCGTAGAAGGGAGGCTCATCCACGTTCTCGGGCGATTGAGAGACGATCAGGGGCTTGAGACCCGCCTGAACCATAAATAGATCAGTACCACTATCGTTCCGTTTTCACACCAATATTTCCGGAAAGAAACGTGACATTCGTCGGCAATTGTTGTTTCGTGACAAATTCAAAGTACATGACTAACGATCGGGCGAAGAGCGTAAATAAGGCGTAATCTTACTTGTGAGTAAGGCTTGCCCGGACTGCTTGGTAGCTGCGGCTTCATGGCTCTTCGGTTTTAGCACCGATTCGTGGGGTTACTCGCAGCAGCGGCGATCTTTGGGGCCTGAAGTTGTCGAATCAATTGAAAAGAAGAAATTGCCGAAAAGAACGATAAATGCGGCTAAAATCGACGCCCCAGCAATTGAAACGATGGCTGGCATATCGGCGAACAATTTAGGATGAATAATAACACAAAATATCAACAATATCATAACAAAAAAGGACTGAAAAAGAAAACACGCGAAAATACCTCGAGCGTCGTATACGGTAAGACAATTCCTCAAACTTTAGTGTATCACAAAGTGATCTTTTAAAAATGTATTACATGTAATACATTTCGTGTATTATGAGATAAGACATGGGGAAAGTATTATATGTAATACATCAATGTATCATTGATAATACATGCATGTATGAAAAGCACCCCCTCCGAGGGGTGAGTTATACATTTTTCTCTGTGTGCGGTAATACGGCTAATAAAGAGGAGAGAAAGAGAGAAAAAGAGACTCCAGGGGAGTCGGTAATACCGAAACCCACGCAGAACGGGCAACCCTACAGATTCCTGCAGGAATTACTCATAGTACAGTAACTATGAGCACTTGCTATTAATTAATAAGCATGCATTCACAAGGTACGAAAAGTTTGTATAATTGTGTGGTTGTTGTTGCATATTTTAATGGCTATTTGGAAGTGGGCGGAGATTGCGGCACCTATCCATTTCAGAAGCAACGGCTGAGGTTCGGCGGGCACGCAGCGTTTCGCGTGCCGTCTTCATAGTGGTAGCTGTTGTGGTCGGCGCATGGCTGATCGGCAGCTGCATCATTATCGTAATTACCGTCCTGCTGCAGCTGAAAGGTGTGACAGTCCCGAGAAATAGTATGTATTCGAGACACCGGGAAACGCGGCACATTATGCATACACATTCAGGCCCGAGAAAAAACCCGAGTTTAGCTTTCTTTGTCATGGGAATGATTTTCTTTCATTCTTTTCCTGGTTTGTGTATTCGTTGATTATCGAGGCTACTGTGGACTTATGAAAAAGGATTAATTTATTATAAGACGAATAGCTAATCCCAACACGTTCCAGACGCACAGTCTATGTGTTGTTGATATAGAAATCGTAAGTACTCAGAAATAGTAAATATTGAATAAAACCATTATACTTATGGCAGGCCGGGCGCTATTCCTCGGTCAAGAAGTTGCCGGCCTCTTCGTTAACATATCCATATCCATCAACTATTTTGTGCTGTATGCGACTAGTACGGACTACCGCGCGGCATTCAAGCAGCAACTTCGAGCACTTCCATGCATCAGATCAGTACTCAACAAAAAATCAGTGAAGATTAGCGCTGTGCAATCGGGCAGTCAACGAAGGAGTTTTTGAATTTGGAACAATGTCCTTTTTTCCCTTTGTACAACTGCACATACAAAGTATTATAACTTTTGCATGCGTTTGGAAGATTTCACAATCATTTTCACACAACAAAAAATGAATAGAAATGGACTGTAAACGTAATAAAGATGTCAGATTGGAGTGAAACAGTGCACTCTCGTGATCTGATACAATGCATCTACAGTAGCCATTTGGAAAAATAACACAGCATACAATTTTCTGTTTTCACTCGCTCATTCCTCTCCTGCTCTAAACATAAATACGTGCGCTCTAAGAGAATACAGGGTTCAGGAAAACTGACAAACCGATATGTGCACACATGTTATTCCGCCGATAACGCAGTGTTGCGTATTATCTGATAAACACCGCGGACAAACAAAGGATGTGTTTCACTCGTCATTTATAACCGCGCCGCTGCCTCGGCAAATATAACGTGATCGTTCAAAAAACATCTATTCCCCCCACCAATTATGTTTTCTAGATTAATCTCTCAAGTCTGATTATTTTCAAGGCTAAAGCTGTTCCATTTCACAAACTGTCTTGACTGATTCGCTAAATGTGCAATGCGAGGAGAATCTTATTTCTTCATGCATTAATATGCAGATGAAGGAAAGTGTGAAGAACGAGATCATCGACATTCTCCAGGCAGCTGGAGAGCCAGTAGTGAAAAGTGTGAGTATCTTTACTTCGAGTGTGCGCATATTTTTATGTTATCGTGAGATTTCGAAACACCCATTCACTCTGAAAAGTCATCCCTGATTGTTAGTTTATTTCTATAAATTTGCGCGGACGATGAGAGTTCACTAACATCAGTAAGTTTATTTGGCTTATATGTGTGTCTTTTAGGATGAAATGGTCTGCGCAACTCTGGGCGAAGGCCGTGGAATGGTCTCCTGCCTCTCATCAGTCAATATCAATGGGAGATCTTACGCAATCAAGGTATGTTTCGCATTTTTCGATTTTTATTGATCCTGTTATCGTTGACTTATTAGCTGTAAATTCGGCGCTCTTAGAGAACACAAAAAGTTACAAAAATCTCTCAAGCAACCAAGTTTACAAATATGCAATATTTCGTATTCTAGTCGGTTGCAGACAGGGCAACGTCGTATTTGCATATTTTTAAATTCTTCGTTTGCGTTTTCGTGGGAGATTTTATACATTTTTTAAAAAAGGTTTCCGACGCGAGCTCGCGACCAAATTGGAAACTGTACACACAACAACACAACAGGGAGCTGCAAGTGCACCAGTTCTTCGAGGTTCGTTTTGAAATACATTTTATTACTCTCCTATTATTAAAATAAGCTAATATGCATGACTGTGAGAGCATGTGCTTGATGTGAGTGATGAGTGACAAATTGAAATGAAGTCGAGTAAGAAATGATAGCGTGAAAAAAGTGATGATTGTAGTATTTCTCTCTTCAGAAATTCCGCAATGGTGAATTGATTTCATCGACAGATGAAAATCTAGTAAGAACAGTGCGATTCTTCGGAGGATCACAGTGCGATCGGAAAAAGCCGGTGACAATTTAAATTTAAATTTAAATTTTATTAAGATGTAGCTGTAGATCTTAGTGTTCCTGATCTTGTTCTTCCTGAAGGGAATTGGAAGATGACCAGGCAGAACAGGAACACAAAATTCATGCGAATGTTTCAATTTTAGGGCCTGCTCATTATGGAGGATTTGACTGCGGAAAGTACAATCCCCGACAAGCCTTCGGAAGGGCTACCACTAGCTACGGTTACCTTTTGATATCACAAAGATGACACAGTAAAATAGTAAATTTTAGGGCGTTTTAGCAATTAACACTTCCATTTATCTACCCAATGCGTGTGTGTTTTTAACGATACGATCGGCTAGCATGGTGTATACTTATCTTGTCACATCGAATGGCCTGAAACGATCAGTAGCCGTGTCCATTTGGTGGAACGAAGGATAATACAAAACAAGCAACGCTCACTATTCCGAGGAATGGCAAGTGTCTAACTGATTGCCATCAAGTTGGTTACGCATTTCCTTATCAGATTCTCTCCGTAATCAGCGGTGTGGCAGCTAATCAATCGGCGTATTTGAGCGTCGAAGAAGAGGTGAGTAAGAATACAAACATGGTTTCTCTCTCTTCAACTGTACACAATTTTATCGTTGCGCAAAAAAATAGCCACAATTATGGCGAAAACAACATCTTTTCATAAAAATATACAAAAATTGTGCTTTAGCTCGAGCTCATCCCGAAGGATCTTCTGTTCGAGCCATTGTGTAAATGGGTGAATGAAGACCTCGAGAAAGCATCTAAGCACGAGTGGTTCAGGGCTGAATGGAAAGAGTAGGTACCCTAATGCAGTGAAACGACCATTTCAGACTAATAGGGTACGCTGTTCACTGCATATTGTTTGTTCCATGCATTGTTTCAATCGCTATGCAAACGTCGCCCTTGTTATTTGTTCACGAAAAGAAATAAACTGATCGATTTCATTGATTTTTTAAAAATAATATTATTATTCTTTCAGACCACTCAATGTTTGGGCGGACCCTGATAACCAGCGCGACTGTCAGTATGCGCGAGAGGAGGGAGGTTATTTGATCCTTAATAATTTTTAATAATATTGTTTTCAAATGGGGGTGATAGGGCTGCCTTTGCATAAATCCACATTTATTCTTTCAAGAATAATTCTAATGCCGATATCGCGCATAACGTATTTTGGTTTGATTTTTTCAAGTCTTCGAAAAATGACTCTTCAAATATGTTCAGACCTACCGCTCGCTCTGGGCCATGCAGACATGTGGATGACCAACATTCTATTCGAAAAGAAAGAAACTTCCGAAGCGTTGCAACTTCTCGCTTTCATTGATTGGCAATGTGCCATTGTGGGTTCGTAATTTGAGGGAAAAGAAAATGTCACCGAGACACCATATGATAAACCCCGCACGTTTCGGATACTTACAATTTAGGGTTTCTAAAGGCGGATTTAGATAACCTTACAATTTAATATGTTTGGAAAAAATGCTCGAAATTTGAAGGCAATGCTTTGCTCGACGTTGCTTCAGTCGTCGCATTCAACATGAACGCAACGGAAAGGTTGATTATAAAAATAAATTACAATTACTAATTAATAAAGCCATAACTAGAGACCACAAGGTAGATATCCGAATTCACATGGGTACTTCAAATCACCTTGTGTTCGTCATGGTCTCAATAATAATTATCATAGTTTTTGCCGTTTGTTGATATTCCATCTATGAGCCGCGCTAGAGCTCAAAAACCACTTGTTTTGCGTGTAACGTGGGAGAGCGAGAAGATGAGACGAGAGAATTGTGGGCGGAGTCAATTCTCATATTGGTATTTCGGTTTTCTGTGCCCGAAATTTCGATTTCCCTTTGTGGAAAGGGGAGAATACTTTCATTCAAACACGTGATTAGTAATTAAAAGCACTTAATGAGCCGCAAACAGTAGACACTGCTCGGCAAATATCGGAAGGAGATAGAGCGCGCTTGATAGCATCAGTGCAACAAGCAACCATGGTGAAGTGGTTGTGATGCACTCTCCCAAGCAAAGGTTTTGGGTTCGACTCCCCACCCGTGCTGATGATTTTGCTCATACTCCCTCTCATTGCGAGATAGTGTGTGAAAGTGAGAGAGCGATCGCTTTTCTCTTCAAATTTCGGCTGCTAAACACCGTAAGTGAGCGACCGTTCTTGCGATAAATACGCCCGTACTATTATCTTTGAAGTCGAAGCACAAATTTGCGCAATCACATTTCTTAGCTTTCTTTTGCTAATTCGTCGTAGAAATATAATACGAATCGACGGTGAAATGCGGAGCTTTGTGCACAACCTTGAAGTGCTTAAATACACCATTCTTGAACAATCATTTTGCATTTTGACCTACTTAGTGAAATCCATGCGATCTCCGCATCTCACAGCTGATAGATTATCTCAATAGCTCTGGAATAAGCCCTCATTTGTCACGTTTGGTGAAGAATTCGGACTGTGCTTCACCTGGTCCGCCTATTTGCGATTTGGTGTCACAAAGGAGTGGGCGGACCCGGTGGTCCCTAGCCATAACCACATAAAACGTAGTCGAACAATGAGTGGATATTATACGTATAAAAACTTCCGACAAACCCCACCCCACACATCTGTTTAAACGCGCACGCTGCGACCGCGCGAATATGAAAAGGAGAAAGTGTGCGGCAACGCGCGTTGCGCAACCTCTTTAACGCTCAATCAATATTTGGCGGTTTTTGCTATTTCTTTATTATTTGATTACTTTTTTTCGATTCGCTAATAATTGTACATACCCCAGTGCATGTTTTGCGGCCGAAGGGAATGCTTGGCGCGTCGCCTGTACAAAATGCGAGCTGTTTCAAGGGATTTAGGTGAGACTATTTCCATTTGTGCCTTTACCAACAACTTTTTGTGTTTGCTTGTGGTTCCCTACTTCAGGCTTTCGGGACTGGTGATCCCTGCCGAAATTGAGTTCGAGAGCGGGCAATGAGGCACTCGGTGAGTCAGTTTTCGCTTCATAATTTCTTTTCCTGTTGCGGTCAGAATCGGAGTTTGGACATTTTATTTCACTCTGAATACCAAGTAAAATGCAACCAGAAACAATTGCTCAACAGGATGCTTCTCCGTGTCGTTCTCGCCCATCTTCCTCTCTCCCTACCCTTCGTTTCTTCGGCAGGAAATTTGTTTCATTTATCGTTGTAATTATTTGATAAACATCATTTCACACGGTTCATTGCACATTGGTCTTGACACTGCGGTGAATGGACAGCTTGTTTGAGAAAGCATAACCGTCAGAAATATTATTTTAAAAGCAAAATTAAGAATAAACAAGTGTTAAAAATGACGGTGTGCCTTGGGTGCAGTCACTTAGTGTGTTTTCCGAAATTCAAAACCATATTTTCCCGCGCTCGAGAAATAGTAAGTGGAACGATTTATTCGTGGTGTCGGACAAGTTTTTGTAATCTTATAATATCAGAAATGGATGGGATTTACACATGAGAAGTGACCCGGGATTTGAGAGAAAGTAAATAATTATGAGTATTTTAATCTTCAGAAGGAAACACGAGCATGAAATCCTTCAGCATTACGTTGACGAGGTGAAGAAGAGAAGTGGCGGTTTCAGGAAAGAATTCCCAATCGACACCGTAGATAAGGTTCACCACATTTCTTGGTAGTGTCTTATAGGATATTGTATGGTCTAGTCTTATTACATAAACGAAGATAGTCACCTCGTTACTATTCGAAGCCCAGTGCAATGGTTTGCAGCTGCTACCGCAATATCGTCGGTCGCTCCGTTTCGCAGCGCTGCAGATGCTGCTACGTGTGGCACCTGAAGCTAAAGACAAGGTTAATCTTAAATATCATTAAAGATTATATCTTTGATACCAACGGACGATTCGGGGGGGGGGTCTGCTCTATTCCACATAGAGCAACCGGCAAGGTGTATTTTTTTTAAATGTAAAGTTACAAAAAAATACAATTAAAAAAAAGACATGCTTGCAGGCGAATGCTATGGAAAGTGCAAGAGCGGAGACTGGCAAGATAGATATTGGGGAGAACGAGAGATTGGGCGTCTACACACAGAGATTCATCGGTTTACTCGAGGATATCGTTGATTGAGCATGGAATGAAGACATTGTCAAGTTATCGATATTTTGTAAACTCACATGGAATTAGTTTTGCGAATATAAAAAAGTAGGCTACCCAGCTGAGGTCGAAATTCCGAGAAACCCGGGAAATTTTGTGCATAGATTAGAATTTTATTTCAAAATTGTTATTGATGAACGTCAAAGGATATGACTATAGATTGTGCATTTTCGGATTTGACATGTCGTGCTTACACATTTGTTCATTCTCTATGTGTGTCTTTTCGTTCCCTACGGCATTTCGCTGTGTTGTCCGTGTTGTGTTCCTATCGCGCCTTATCACAATCATCCTCTCGATGGGCAGTCCGCGAAAATGCGCGCCTCGCTGGCTGTTGTGGCCATATTTTGTCTCATCTTATCATTTGTATCGTTCGAGTTTCCTCTCGACCAAACCAGCTACGGATTTGTTCGGGGATCCTTGTTCACCAGCAAAGTTGGCCGCTCAGCGCAGACATTCAAGGTATCACCCAGGTAGTGTCTTGATTCGACAATGGTTGACTCAGCGGATCTCCGTCGCCGCACCACCAGTAGGCGAACTTCTATGGAAGAAGCCTGTGCCTCCCAAGCCGTGGACCGACACTTTGGACGGAACATTGTGAATTGTTTCATTACCAAACCCCATTGTGGGTTGCGTGGCATACCATGCCGGTCACCTTCCAAAAAGAGGTTTGGACTGAGAGAGCGTAAAAGATCGAGAGGGATCTCGCCCTGTTGCACACTCTCTCACCGCGGCTCCTTTCTGTGGATGTGTGTTCATGTGGTGCTTTATCCTGCAGATATGGGTCGGCGCACACCAATGTATTTTGGACATTCGGAATTCTCCGAAGAATGCTTGAACACTGAAAGTTATATGCGATTTCAAAGCTGCCTCAGCGTAACAGTCTAGAGATTCCAGCGTAACATTCTAGTCAAGTATTGTCTATTCGCTTGCTTTGCAGAATCTTGTAGACCCTGCATTCTCATTCGCTTCTCGATGGCCCTAAACCCCGATGACACTCGAGGGGCGTCGTCGATTTCGCTACAAAAGGGCACTGATTCTCCGCCTCAGCCACCTCATACGCTCGAGTATGAATATTCTCCTTCTTCTCTGCCTAGGGGCCTTTCTTCCCTGTCTCCACAGCCGCTCCGTCCCTCGTCTCTGTGAAGGCGGCCAGCAACCGGGAGAGAAATGGGTACGTCTCATCTTTTAATAGGGGTTGAGCTAGTTGTATTTCAGTTAAATTCACTTGTATACTGGACAAAATGAATCATTCTGAAGAAGACCATCGACCACGTCTGAAACCTATGAAACCCCCATCTTGATCAGCGCCCCTAAAGCGACACTGATAAATTTGTATTTGTATTTGTATTTACAGCAAGTCTCTGGCCCTCGCATCGACTGGTGCAACCCGGAAACGATGAAAGCGGAAATTTTCGAGTGCCATGCACCCGTTAGAGGCCGGGTGAGGGCTAACACCGACGTGGAAGAGGTTCGCACACCCCTATAGTTTTGTTAGATAGAATAATTCTGATTGCGAATAATGCATTGTTATTCGCGAATAGGATAATTCGACCTCGGAGAAACTCTATGGAAGACTTTGCATTTTTCAGGAAATTGACGGAAAGAAGTTTATCAGCCGATGTGTGGCACGCGGTGAAAGGGGCATCGAGATCACCTCCAAAGTAAGCACTCGCAAGCCACGACTGACAACCTTTTTTACCAAGTATTTAGGAGCAGTGAGGAAACTTAAATTTCTTATAAACTTGTGCAAAGACCGTCACAATCTTCTGCATCTTTTGCATTTTTCTTTGCATTTAGTATTGTCATTTCAGCAACTGCAAATTTGCAAAATTGCTAAAATGCAGGCAAAGATTGTGCCTACCGAGCAGCCAGCAGCGAAGAAATCAGCGGAATTTTGCACTGAGGGAACGATGATGTACATTCCGAGGATGCAATGGGCAAGTCATTAGCGCACTCTAATTTTGTAAACTTTCGGACCCCAACTTTCGGTAAAGTTTGGACCCGGAGCATATAGATCCTAGACAGAATAGACTGATAGAGCGGTTATCAAAGTTACCGTTGTGGTTTGTGAGGCGCCACCCTCAAACTCAACTTCAAATGGTTATTTGTGCTTGCGCCAAGGTCCTTCTCCACGAGAAGTGCTCCACGGTTGCTTTTTTTTGTATGACTGCTCCGTTAGCGCTCTATAGTCATGATGCTTCTAATTTTGGTATTACGCCCCATCCAAGGCAGTGGAGATGGGTAGGAGCAACAGACACTCACACAGAAAAGGGTGCATGGGGAAGAGACGAGAGGGTCGTTCGCGATAGTATTTCTAACGTATATTATGATCTTCCACGTATGAATTGTGATGCATGTAGAATGTTTTGTAAGACATACGTAGCATCCGCAGTCTCCGCCCACTTTTTCTTGAAGGAGAAAGCACAGAAACGCCATGGAGTAGCACAAGCTTAGTTCTGAACCGTTTGAATTGAGTTAGGTCTTGTCTTGTAGCTAGTGGTTTGCTCTATCGAATGCGCCCTGGGCAAAGTTAGTCCGTCCACGGCAATGTGGCTAAAATGCAGTTACAAAAAATAAAAGTGCTTGTTTTTATGCTTCGAGTGATGCTGCATGTTTTGCCCAAGAAGATCTTGGTTCTCATGATGCTATCAGTGATATTTCAACAAAAATTAAGATGTAATTATCAAATCGTGAATTGTGCTACTCTTTTGAAATATGTCAGTACGGAAATGACTGTGGAATGACGTCTTGTGCTGGTTAGTGGCGCTGGAGAGAGAGCGGCGTTTCGGACGCGGGGTTGAGAGAGGCTAGAGAGAGGCGAGAGAGCGTGAACTTTTGAGAGTGCAGATAGGGATGTTTGAACTCATGCAAATCCCTCCCTATCGAGGGAGAGGAGAGGGGAACGCTCTCTCCATTGCATACACTCTCTCGCTCACCGTCTGACCGATGAGAGAGCGTGGGGAATGGAGAGGGCCTGACCAGAGGGGTGAAAGAAGTCTCCGCCCCTTTCTCTCTCTCCCCGGTTTGATGCTTCTCCCACTAGCGATTCGCGTGCAGATTTCGAGGTGTATCTCGGCTCAGAGGCAAGATATTGACAAACGGCAAAAAAAATTGTCTTAATGGGACCATGATGCATCTATTCTATATGATTTCCACCCTTACGTCGATAATCGGCTATCCACGTTGTGGCCCCTAGACATACGGCAACAATTTGCTTCAGAATGATTACACAACCGTCTTCACTGACTGCACTGAAGGTGATAAATTGCGAATGAAGACGGACTTTATCGTTAATGTATGGTGACAATTCATTTAATTTGAAGTTAAATTTGTGTCAAAGTTGTTCGCATGTGACATCCATTGTGACACTCAATTAGATATAAAAATTTAGGAAATCTTTCCTACTGAAGGCTGACTAAAAAATAAATTAACTAATTAATCGCTAACTAATATATCATGCAAATTTAAGGCGAGCAAGGTGCTAAAGGGGTGTGCATCGGTGGACGGGCTGTATCGCGCGATCGGAGAGGAATGGGTGAGAGGCAATTGATTCAGTTCTAGTTATATCTCAACCACACTTTTCGACTGCAACGGGCTATTCGACTGTGTTGTTTAACTCGTGAGCCAACAATAAGATGGCAAGTAGACTCAATGTAAACAAAAAGTAATAATTGTGCGACAAGTATTTATACAGTATTTATACCCGTTATAACGGGTGGGAGCCTCTTCCAGAGTGGAGGCTGAGAAATTCAGTCGGTATTAGACTTCGATAAATAACGAGGCAAAGGGTCGCCTAAGAGGCAAATGCACAGCTCCAGCGAGGAGACAGTGCGATAAATGATGAGAACGAATAAAAATTTACCACTTAGGCGACCCTTTGCTTCGTTATTTATCGAAGTCTAGTCGGTATCCTTTAAGGTCATTCGCGACGCCGTCCTCGCGTGCATGGATTTCAACAAAACGAAGCAAATTGGATGCCTGTCGCATTTCGGAAGACTTGTTGAAGATGGGGAGAACGTAACAGAAATTGTATGTTGAAAGGAAATAACATTAATTACTATTTTTAATATTACCTATTAGATGAGTTTTGAGACGCAATAATAAATAAAAGAAAGAGAATTGTGACGCTAATTGAAGATATATTATGTCAGTTTCAGTTTCAAGACTTTAATTAACTGGGTGCTAAAATAAATAAGCCTGTACGATCAGCACACAAAGTAAACGTTCATTAGAAATAATATCGATTTCAGTTACGAGAAAGTGAGCATATTCAATACGCGTCCTGCTCCTATTCATTTTGTTCGCAAATTCCGAGGAAAAAATTTCAATTTACCTTTACAATTAAAATCACTTAATTTATTTTATTTATTTATTTAATTAATCTATTTTATTTTCCAGGACGGATCTCTTCGAGTGGACACGCGTTGTTATCGCGAGTTTTCCAGTTTTCTCGTAACACAGTACTTCAATGTTACCGACCAAGTATGGATTTGAAACACTTTGCATAATCCTTTTCTGGCATAATATTACAGGGTGTCTGAAAAGTTTGGTGACAAATTTTGCATGCCCATCTCTTTTCTATGCGAATGACCAGTCGCTCTCCAATTTATATCGTATAATGGTTTGAGGTTGGGTATTACATCCTGACAATTAGAGCGAAACATTTGAAGGATTGAGGCAGGACCATTACTTTGATGTTATTTTGCTGATCTGAGATATCGTGGTTTGCGTATTTTGAGGTGCAAGTTCAATGCCTTCCAAGAATGGTCCCTCATGCCAATTCTTCGATACAAGGCTAGATTTTTTTTCAGAATGAGGCTTGACCATACTCTATACCCCTGCATATGACATTTCCTCCTAGAGCTATCGCTTATTTAAAAATTATTTTTAAAATTAAAATTAAAATTTCGGCGCGGTAAGATGCGAGATTAGTGCAAAAGCGCATTTCTTTAGTCAGGTTACTTATATTTGTAATTTGTGTAGTGGCGTAATTACCCCTACTATTTGTTTACATGCCCCAGGCACAACTTCATTTCAACTCTTACGAAGACGCGCAGGAGCTTCTTCTAAAGTCGTGAAACTGGCATTTCTGATTGCAAACTCGATAATAATTATTGATCACAATATCACTGTTTTAAGGTGCAATGCCCAATATTACCAATGGTTGGCATTGGCGTTGTCAGCTCATTCTTAGTTTCACTCTGGGAGAGGATTCGACTACTTTAAACGAAACTCGAAATTGTAACTATTTTTACATCTGAAATTATGTGCTTCACGAGTAACTCTGCAAAACTTTTCTTTCAATGAACTGATCTAGAACTGCTATAATGCATAATACGGTAGACTTTTTCCTCTCATATGATGAGTTGAACGTGAAGTTTGCATTACTGAGTAGGCCACAAAGAATTCAGTTCACTCAAAATGAGCAGCGGCGCAGAGGCAATTTAAGGGGATGTAGTTTACTGAATCTGCGAGAAAAGTAGAGCTGGTATATAGGCCCAATATTGGTAGTCAACAATATTGGTAGTTTGGCAATCAACTGCTATAACATTGAATATTATTCATGCACAATAAAAGCTTCTATCATTCATTAGCTGATGAGATATGACGACCGAAATTTGTCACCAAACTTTTCAGACACCCTGTAGTTAAAATTCGTGCGAGCAAAAGTCTATGTCACTCAATGTCGCATCAATTTCATATTCCTTTATGAAATAATAATATACAATTCAGACAACACCGTCTTTCAAAGTGCTGTCCATTGCGGAGAGTCGACCTACCATTCGCGACGGAGACTTCTTCGTGAGTTTAAGTATTTTCAAAAATAAGAGTTAATATTTTTTAATCATCGATAATTCCGTGTTCTCGGTCCCCTGATCCCTGATCCACCACTTGATTCCCGGCAATCAACCCCTTGTGAATGTCCCTTTGTGCAATAACATATTCATGCACACGTGAATGAGAAAAAGGAAGGGGGGATCTCGGATGTGACGGTGACGTTACAGATCGAGGACAATCTGAACAAGCTCTGTGAGATCAACCATCGCGGAGTCAAGTCTATCACTGTCGTCGCTTGCATTACCGACCACGACGATGAAGTGCTCGTCGGAGAATTCATTTTACCGGCGAGTTTTAACCATACTCAGAGCGGGAAGTCTCCAACTTTCCTTACTCTTTAGATGTTATCTCCAGTTGAGAGAGCATGAGAAATCGAGAGTTGGGGACATCACTTCTCCTAATGATTGGAGATGTGAACTCTCCAGAGTAAGGAAAGCTGGAGACTTCGCTCTCTGTGTACTTATGCTTAAGCATGTAAAAACTACCATACTTAAGTTATGCATACGCATGTAGGTTTTTACTATAATCAAGTTATGCTTAAGCATGTGACTGAAATTCTTTCCCTAACATATTCGCATAAATTGATTCAGTATTATGACCACATGATCATGAGTGTCTTCCGAAATGGCAAGTCGTCCGGCCAAACATTGCTTTGAATTCAGGACGGCCACAAATACTCTTGCAAGAAGACCGAAAAAGGTGCGGAGCTGATCCGTCTTCCGCCTTTCGGCGCTCCACTAAACAGCGATAGCTGTACTGCCGGACAGCTCAAAGCCAACCAGACATTTGTGAGTGCTCCCTTCCCCCTCCAACTTAATGATGCGGTGTTAGTTTTCCGGAAAAGCTATTGGAAAAGCTAAAAGGAGTGTTAGTTTTTACTTTTCCATTTCTCACGGCGGGCTCGGAAAAGCTAAATATTTGAATTCCCGCAATTATTGATTTTCGGCCATAACTCTGCTCCCAGTGCAGCTAGGCATACCAAACTTGGTCCATGAAATCTAAATGCGAAAAGTAACCCTAAAACAATTTTCTAATTGCTAGCTTCAATAGGAGCCGAGATACAGAAAATGCGGGAATTCAAATCTAACTGCTTTTCCGGAAAAGCTCGCGGAAAAACTAACACTCTCGATTGCTTTTCCAAGAGCTTTTCCGGAAAACTAACACTACATCACTAGGGTGCTGATGTTGAAGCCGGTTGAGCATGGCGTAGTCCTTCTTTCTCGCACTTTGGTGCACATGCTTCATAGTCAGGAAACAGTTCCATGAATACTTTCGAATGCTGGTATGAGGTATTTTAATCTTAGGTCGAAGATAGCTTCGAGAAGACGTGTGTCAAGAATGCGAAAAGCAAGAAGTTCTTCGTCCGCACAACTGGCTGCATCCTTCCCGATAAGAGCACACTGCCTGTGGGAGAGAGCAGGCATATCGAGGTGGGCGACTATTCAGACATTTTTTTTAATCGAGAAAAACTCAACAAAACGATAGAATACCCTGTTTAGCAATTTGTTCGCCGAAGATTACTAAAGGGCTTTGCAGACTACTTATTTTGATACTAGACGAATTCCCTGCTTTCTCGTTAAGGAAACCCACTACTTGTGCAAAAGAGAAGGCGAGAATGGTGCTCAACTCATTTCCATCAGAGAGATGGAATGCGGAGAAGAAGGAAAGAATGCAGGATCGTGCGAGAACGGTCTGCCCATCGGATTTTCCGCAGTGAGCGCGCATATATCAGACTATCCGCACCTAAAATGTATGATGGCTATTTCGGAAATCTCTCAGAGTTTTGCAAACTTTTACATACATCGATCCACATGACAGTACTATTTTTGTTTAAATTGAGCTGGATTCAGATCAGTTTCGCAACGAAGATGGAGGTTGTCTGTGTGTCTAATGGTACCGGCAAACCGTTTCTTCGTGTCACGGGCTGTCTCTCTCGTGATGGAAGCATCGTCAAAGTGGGCGAGAAGCGTCTCGATGTGAGTAATATTTTTCTTGTAAACCTTAAAACATATTACAGCTCGCTGAAAAAGGATGATATTTTCAGTTGCTTGCTACCACAATGTTTAGTTCTCAGATGTATATCGGTCTCGAATGCAAAACTATGTGTGCGATGGTATATGACTGAGGAATTCCTGTCGCTCTTTGTATGGACAAATTCTTTTATAAATGAAATTCCAGGCCGGTAAGACTCTCAAATGCGTGGCAACGGAAGACGGAACAGCGCGACTCGAGGGACAACTTTTCCCCGATCCGGACAAGGGAATGTTACCGGGCAAAAACGTGGTGTGCATCCTTGCGGACGGCGGAGTGTTGTATCTGGGATCGGAGAGGACTGACAACGAGAACAGAGCAGGAAGAAAAGTTCGTTAGACACACACATAGAAACGATAGTAGATAGTTATATATCACAGACATTAGAGGTATCATGATAATTTAAAATTCATCTGCTTGTCATGTTTGTGTCTACGCTGTTACAAAAACGTAAGTACATTATTGAATTTCTATATATTTTAATCCAGGTGTCGACAAAGTACACGTGCGAGCGGTCAAAGTACGGAGCTCAGCTCAACCACACAGTTACTCGTTTCGAAGCGGCTTCGGAAAGCGAGAACTGCATCCTTAAGAATGGAGAAGAAATGAAGCAAGGCGATTCGACCACAGAACGCAAAGTAGTCGGACAAAATGCAGAAATGACACTGGTAAGGGAATAAACTCCAGTTTGCTTCTCTTCGCGGAAGCAAATAACCGCGAGCATTGATGATTGTATGAATGCTTCAGACATTTGTCACGCAGGGTATCACGCAGGAAAGTGATATAAATCTACGAAACAAAATAATGTATGATTATGCAACTCTATCTTTATATTTATGTATTACATTTCAGAGCGTTTGCAAAAGAAGCACATAGAGAGATAATTCCAGGAAGTAACATACATCCGATGTGAGAAGACGCGTAAGGGTTCTCGCCTGGTTCATACTGTCTCCCGTTCTGAGCATACGGACAAATTGGCCGCTGGCAAAGCCTGCAAGCAAGGCGCCCTCGCTCACAATGAGACATTCGTGAGTGGAATACGACATAAAACTGTGATATCGCTATATTTATTGTTAACTATGTAAATTAGCACTGAAAGCTTTTCTTTTTTAGCTTGAAATACGCATGTGATGAACAGTAGGTCGGATACAAACATTTTGATCGCTCAATTTTGTCATTACAGATTGAAGCGGGCGTTTCGTATCAGTGCGTCGAGTCGGATGGTCGGCCGGAACTTAAGGGGTTGTCTTGCTATGTCGGAAGGACGCTTGAGATCGGCGCTGAGAAGTATACTGAGGTGAGTAGTTGCGATGAACACAATGTTGCTATCAAATAACCCCTTATATATCAAGATACTGTACTTTTCCCTGATTCATGTACACTGAATCGGTAGATCGACAATCAGTCAACTCACTGTTCAGGGCGGCGTTAGATACCGCTGTGTGAAGAGGGAGGGTCATGTCTTGCTCGAGGTCGTTTGTCTCCTCAATGACAGCACTGAGCTTCCAGTTGGACAGACCTACCAGCACTCTCCGGATGTACGTCTCTTGTGCTTTCCACAACAGACTTGAATTTCAAGTGGATCTTTAAAGGGACCAGGCAGTGAAAAAATAAGTTATTTTTTTAAATAAAAGAAAATTCTGTTCCCGGAAGAATGCTAAAAACCGCATATTTTTGCGATTTTTTTGAAATTAGTTATGAATTTTCAAAGTTTCGCCTTTTCTCAAAGACAGGTTACGGTAGCGACTACACCACAATTCATTTCTCTAAAACCAGAAATTTTCATGAACCTTGGTTGTGCGCAATGATTCAGGGAGTGGCCAAAACCCTGCGTTCCTCTTTTTGTTGCATTATCTAATCATCCGACCAATTTGAATAGCTTTCTGTCTTTTCGGAAATAGGCGACGCACCGTTCCTGAGGCTAATTTCAAATTAAAATAATTAATTGTAAAAAAAATGCTAAAAATTTAGTTTTTTCTTCATTTTTCATTAGATCATAGTGAGTAAAGTTCATTAAAAAATTATGAAAATTAAAAATCTGTTTTTGCACGCTGCCTGGTCCCTTTAAAGGGTCACTGCGTCCATTTACATTCCAATTTTCAAGATTAAATTTTCAAGATTTCGGTTAAACACATCAGGTCTTAGCGGGCGCACCGCGATCACCACTACTTTGTATTCAAAAAGACGTCTAAGACAATCTATAATCGTTGCAGGACCCCTACACGCTGAAATGCGTGGCCACCGAAAACGGGGGTGCCCGACTGAGCTCGCCCTTCCACTCCGATCCAGAAAATGAGATCTGCATCCTGCCCAACGGCGAGGTGCTGCGCGAAAACGTAAACACCACGTCGCGATTCGAAAACGACACTAAGCTTGTACTAGTAAGTTCTTGATGTAAGTTAGTTGATGTAAGTTCTTGATGTAAGTTAGTTGATGTAAGTTCTTGATGTAAGTTAGTTGATGTAATTTCTTGATGTAAGATAGTTGATGTAAGTTCTTGATGTAAGTTAGTTGATGTAAGTTCTTGATGTAAGTTAGTTGATGTAAGTTCTTGATGTAAGTTTGATGTAAGATGTAAGTAAGTTCTCGTTCTTGATGCACAGGCTATACATCAATGAGAGGCTTCAGCCATTATGGCTTGGATGCATCTCCGCAACGATATACATTGACGGAAACTTGTTGTAGATCTCTGATACGTACGATTGCGAGCGGACGCCGGTGGGTGCACGACTGAAGCACACCGTGAAGCGGGTGGGGTCGACCGACGACCTGAGCGACAGCAAAGCATGCGAGTGGGGCGCCTTCGAGCACGGCAAAGTTTTCGTAAGTGCCTACAGCACAGACCCCAAACCATCGATATAGCACTCCTATCGTTGCTTCTATAGGGTCTTGCATATAAAAGACTCAAATCTTGTTCACATTGAACAACTCAATCATCGTCTTATTTGGGTGTTAGATCGGGACTCAATACCTCATTTGCAAATTGCAGTCGGAGAAGGGCGTGCGCAAGTCGTGTCTCGACAGGAACGGCACTCAGATTGTCGTCGCTCTTGGCTGTGATCTGCCCGACCGAAGTCTACTCGACATTGGAAGAAACTACAAACAGGTTTGCTCTACGCTCTAAACTCTGATAACAAATGTTCCGTTGTACATTAGTCATGGACGATGCCTCTAAGCTATATGAAAAATGAAGTCCGGTGTACAAATTATCATCTAGCAGTTCCTTTTCTCCTTCATTCGGTGCCGCGTCGGTCGTATCACCGATATCTCACGCAAAATTACATTAAAACGTGTTCTCTGTAAGAGCGCAGTGAAGGGTCGGGTAAAGTTGCACAACTCGGTCAAAATGATCGCCCGGTGCTAAAACTTTGGTAACATGACCCCTAGGGGTAATGTATTCTACAACCATAAAATTGACCCGAAATCTCAAGTTTTGACCTACCAAATCGATTTTTTCAAACTTTTGATTTTGATGTCGTGTTATATATCATTCGAAAGAGCATGAAAAGTTATGTCAGAAGCGAGGTTTGTACTGAATTTGAAGCGAGGAGAAGACAGAAATATAGCAAAGTCGAATTTTTTTGGCTGTTTTAGTGAAACATCGATCTGCCTACCCTACTCATAATGTCGGCCCGGAAACCATTCTTCTGCATAACATATTAGAGGCATATGTGATCAAATTTCTGGTTTGAAATTGACACATTTTCGGTGCCCTCGTAGTGAGATCACTGCTCGTTTGACGCATACTCATTTTAAATACGTTTGTACAAAAATATTTATTTTATGAACCATACATGCTAGGCCTGATTTTCTTTCGGAAACATCTTCTACATGTGCGGCATGCTCCAAAACCCCAAATTTGGATACATCTATTGAACTCATCAAACAATTTTTAAATGTTTTCATCTAGAATCTACGACGCCAAAATTAGGTATTGATAATATCGTTCCTATGAGAACCCACTCCTTCGAGAATAGCCTCAAAATATTCATATGATGTTTTTAAACAAATTTACTGTTCACAACATTTTGAATGGTCCACAATTTCAAGTCGAAAAAACTCAAAATCTCTGAAATGGTTGAAATTTTTTAGTTTAATAATTATTTCTGGAAGCATGAGTATTCAGTTTGGCGAGATATTTGGCACACATGATACACTTATGGTACTACACCAACTGGCAAAATAATAGTAACTTTCAGAAGAAAAATATTTTTTCGAAAAAACAATGAACCCGGGTTCATGGTCCAAAACTGAAAATCATCTACTGTTCATTACAACCGATAATTGATAGCCACTAGGTCTAAAATGGTCTAAAATGTAGTTTTGACCTCAAAACTTCTTCTGTGACGTGATTTTGAGCATAAATAAGCAAAAAAAATATTTTCAGTTTTGGACCATGAACCGGGTTCATTGTTTTTTCGAAAAAATATTTTTCTTCTGAAAGTTGCTATTATTTTGCCAGCTGGTGTAGTACCATAAGTGTATCATGTGTGCCAAATATCTCGCCTAACTGAATACTCATTCTTCCAGAACTAGTTATTAAACTAAAAAAATTCAACCATTTCAGAGATTTTGAGTTTTTTCGACTTGAAATTGTGGACCATTCAAAATGTTGTGAACAGTAAATTTGTTTAAAAACATCATATGAATATTTTGAGGCTATTCTCGAAGGAGTGGGTTCTCATAGGAACGATATTATCAATACCAAATTTTGGCGTCGTAGATTCTAGATGAAAACATTTAAAATTGTTTGATGAGTTCAATAGATGTATCCAAATTTGGGGTTTTGAAGCATGCCGCACATGTAGAAGATGTTTCCGAAAGAAAATCAGGCCTAGCATGTATGGTTCATAAAATAAATATTTTTGTACCAACGTATTTAAAATGAGTATGCGTCAAACGAGCAGTGATCACACTACGAGGGCACCGAAAATGTGTCAATTTCAAACCAGAAATTTGATCACATATGCCCCTAATATGTTATGCAGAAGAATGGTTTCCGGGCCGACATTATGAGTAGGGTAGGCAGATCGATGTTTCACTAAAACAGCCAAAAAATTTCGTTTTTGCTATATTTCTGTCTTCTCCTCGATTCAAATTCAGTAAAAACCTGGCTTTTGGCATAACTTTTCATGCTCTTTCGAATGATATATAACACGACATCAAAATCAAAAGTTTGAAAAAATCGATTTGGTAGGTCAAAACTTGAGATTTCGGGTCAATTTTATGGTTGTAGTATACATTACCCCTAGGGGTCATGTTACCAAAGTTTTAGCCCCGGGCGATCATTTTGACCGAGTTGTGCAACTTCACCGACGTTCTTACAGAGAGTGCGTTTTAAACGTTCGCTAAACGTTCCCGTTAAGTCAAAAACAATGAATTCTCGGCGTCTCATTTGCTAGAGATTTGTAAGCATATTTTCACGCGTACATTTTTTCAGTCGTCGTCTCAATATGTTTCCTGCCGTGCTGAGGGCGAATTCAACGCGTACTCCTTCGTGAGACGATACGGCGGCGACTCGACCTTCCTCCCATCCTGTGAGAACGGAAGAAAGATCGGGGAGCAATGGGTTAGTCGAGTTTCATCAAATTAAAGTGATCCTTAGTAGCATTTGTTGATTCACTCAAGATTGGACCGGATATGCATAAATAACGCTCTCACGCTTATTACTAAGGGAATGTACATTAACAAGTGAACAGAAATCTGTTTCAGACCGATCTTCAAGTCTCCTATATCTGTGAACAGAATGACACCGCTCTAAGGGTGATCGCCGTGGGATGTTATTGTCCGGGCAACGGGCAGAATTTGATAGCAGTTGGAGAGCAGAAACAAATCGTGAGTTGATCATGGTGATGAACAGAAAGTGAAATGGAAATTTACGGTATTTTAATTTCTCTCTCATCCAACCTCCCGTAAGGGAGAGAGAGTGAAATTGAAAGTCCCGGTCATTTGTACCTGCACACTAGAGTTCCCTAATGAAACACGTTCGATACACTCGACAATTTGCATCGATCGCGTTCGAAACACGAGATTTGAATGGAACACGAGAATGATACACGATAATAGGATTTAGGAGGGCGAGGTCATTTTTCCAGTGGGGTGAGTGAAGGATGAGTGGTCGAAATTTGAAATGAACCGTGCTCCCTGAGTCATAGCTCCGAGAGGAAAGGTCGCAATAGACCACTCAGGTTTAGGGAAAATGGGATGAAATGAAACATTCCAAGTCTCACGAGACGTCTCAATTAACATGAGACTGTTCCATTTTCCGAGATAATTGAATTTTCGTGTATCGAACATGTTTCATTAGGGAACTCTACTGCACACAGAAAAAAAATCTGCCGTTTCTCATTCTGTCACTTTTTTGACAGAATGATTCTGTCGATCCACATGTGACAGATGTATCTGTCGCTCTGACAGATTAATCTGTCGATGCAAAGATTTTTGAAAATCGACAGAATCAAACTGTCACTCTGATCAGATTCCATATTGATCGGTCGGTCTTGCCAATTTGAATGACAGAATATTCTGAATATGACTAGCATCCGCAGTTTCCGCCCACTTTTCCTTGAAGGAGAAAGCACAGAAACGCCATGGAGTAGCACAAGCTTAGTTCTAAACCGTATGAATTGAGTTAGGTCTTGTCTTTTAGCTAGTAAATTGCTCTATCGAATGCGCTTTGGGCATCTATTCTATATGATTTCCACCCTCACATCGAAAATCGGCAATCCACGTTGTGGCCCCTAAATATGACAGAATATTTTTTTTCTGTGTGTGCGTGTAACATTAGCATGTTACCACTATAGCCATGCCGGCATTTTGTACAGCTCTTCGGAAGACCTATGTGTTATGCAAAGGATATACTTTTTTCATTTATAGGACGCGAACACCACATTCTTCTGCAAGAAACAGGGGGAGCACGGAGCTATCGTGGAGACCGAATATAAGTAGGAGTACGGATACTCGGCACTTACAGCTCCAATGTCATCTATAACACCCTGCGAAAACGGAAAGAATGAGAACGAGGAATGGGTAAGAGTCTTTCGCTTTAACACTGATAAACTACTCGTTAGCATCAGGACACACCTGTCAACTTACCGGTATAGGAAAGCAAAAATAAATAAAATATTTCTCTTTCCTCATAATCAAACAATATTTTCCGAGTATATTACGGTTTATCTTAGTAGTAATTCAGTCTTGATTTTTTGGCATCCTTTCAAATTTATGTTGTTTCCAGTTGGATGAAATGGTACTCAAACGATGCAAGCGCATAGAGAACAAGAACACGATCATCACTCTCGGTTGTCTGCTCTACGAAACGCAGACTTTTGTGGAGTTTGGACAGACCATCCTCGATGTGGGTGAAACAACTACTCTCTAGGGATGCCCGTTCGGCGTCGGTTTCGGTAATACGGCGTCTCTTTTTCTCTCGTTCTCTCCTCTTTATCAGCCGTATTACCGATCTCTCGCTGAGAGAGTCGTAATACGAAAGCCGAACTTGCATCCCTACTACTCTCTATTCACAACGAACACATTTGAAATTGAGATGTAGGCTAGATAACGTCTGTTGCTTAGCCTACCTCTCTCCCTTCCTTCTTCACGGGCAATTTAGACTTTGATTAATATATTTTTAATGATTTCTTTGCTATCACACCCTTTACGGATGCATAAAATTAAAAATAGTAAATAAAAGCTAATGTTTTATTGCACAGCGTGCGCCGAAGCTACCTAAACAAAGAATAAAATAAAATAAAAGTATTTTCTCCTCCAGCAATCAGGAATGACAATGCACTGTGATCGGGACGGCGAAATTGGCGCGGTTGTCTTCTACACTCACGAAGCACCGAATGCATGCCCCAACGGACGGGAACTGGGCGAGGAATGGGTGAGAATTAGAGTGCGCAATGTGAGACCACGCACTCCTCATTTCACACACTCTCTCGACCGGTCGCTTGGTGAGAGAGTGTGCGAAATGAAGAGACCGTGGTCTCACATTGCGCACTCTAGTGAGAATTATTTCCTCTTCTCTACCTACGTCTTCGACAAATACTCTCATCTGTGTACAGTACACTCCGAGGAAATCTTGATTTCGCAACATTTACGGAACGTGAGATGTACTGAGTGTGCTGGACCCCAGTGCTATACGACGACTGTAAATACACCGTACTCTGTTGCAGAAGCACGCGATGGGCACCCGTCGTGCTTGCCACGAGAAGAACGGGAAATTGGTTGACGTCGCGATCGGCTGTTACGTCGACGACGACACATTCATTCGCATCGGCGAGACATACCACTTCGTCAGTTATTTGTTCACTTTCACAAGACTACTTCACTTTTATGGTCAAATTGCATTCAAAATCTAAACAGATGAAATGAAATTATGTCGGAAGAATCTACTGGATGAGTACAGTAAGCAAATGGTATTTAGTACAGACACTCAAACGATACACGGTGAAATGACGGTTGGTAAGTGTTTCAGACGAACAATGTGTTCATTCAACACTGCGATGCTGATGGGGAATTCGAAGCTAAGATGTGGCTGGAGAATCCCTTCGAGCATAACTTCGAGCCCAACTACTACAAGTGCAAGAACGGAAAGAAGGGCGGAGATGAATGGGTGAGGAATGGATTATTAAAACAAGAATCTCTTTATATCACACCCTAACAATTCTACCGACTAGTGAAAGTTGTGCGTGGAATGAAGAAGTTCGGACTCGATTCTAGAAGTCTAATGAGTTTTTTATGTCACTTTTGATCATAATGGGTGTGTGTGTAAACATATTTGCCCAATTCAGCATTACCGTTGAGACTCAACAGCGGATTATCGCTTCATCAGGGGAAATTTACCTTTTGCGGCATTAATTTCAGTCCGATAACGGCATCCGAAAGACTTGCCGTGCGGGTGATGCTTCGAAGGAGGGCTATCGGCTGCGACCTTCCCGGAGGAGGCCTCCTCACCGTCGGAGGAGAACATCAAATTGTGCGGTTTATTTCATATGTTAGGGTTGTCCGTTCAGTTTCCTTTATGGTGTTTCGCTATACCATAAGTCTTGTAGAAACTAGGTGGCTTGCTTGCACAAAGTAACGCGCCCAAGTAGCGCGGAAAGCAGGGGCACCTAGGAAGTGTTCGTAGCCGGCCCTACCGGTTTATTGCTGTTACATAATAATAATAATGTTTATCATGAGTGTAAGGTTAGGATATCGCATAATCGGTAGCTAAACGAGGCATGACTTATTACTATGTCACAACAAGGCAACATAGGGAGGAAGTGGCACAATTAGAAAAAAAGAACAGGAATGACTAAGAGTTTGTTGACAATTTTAAACGGAAGCTTTTTGCAGATTGGAATATGTGTCAGTCATAGTCGAATTTGGTGCAATTGCTGTTGAGATGACATAGGCAAGCATTCCACGAGGATCATCGATCTCTCATTTGCAAGCGCAAGGGCGTGCACGATGCCGAGGTCGTCTACGTCGATCCTGCTGCTCCGGGCGAGGAGGTCGACTGCGGGGTGCAGACGGAACCCTGGGTGAGCGACAGATTGAGACATCCGGGCATTACCAAGTTACGTACACTCTTCCAAAACTGTAAAACAATCCGCTGCTAATAGTGAGCACATGAATGATAGGCGAGAGAACAGAAAAGTGAAAACGAAGCCCATTTCATGAACAGATCTTTTTTTAACCGTTACAATTGTATTTTCGGTGTACACTCTCAAAAGAAAATCTACGCACGATTACCTTATTGCGACGTGATATGGGATTAAATTGGTTGGGATGCGCTAAATCGTCAGCGTGTTTCCTGAAACCGAATTTCCTCAATCCAAGTCTGGTATTCATTAAGTGTTGACGTTGTATTGATCAGGAAGAAGTTCGTTTCGTGAAGAAGTGTGAAGCCTTGGATGACCATGTCGTCGCACCCAAGACTTTCGGCTGCATCACTCCCACCGGAGCGTATGTACTGGAAGGAGAGGAGAAGGAGGAGGTTTGGAAATTGGAAAACATGTTGTCAAACTAACACGAACTCGATGAAGGATAGCGCACGATATATTATCAGAAACTGGTTTCAGTTGCGGAATCTAAATACATATGTTTCGCAGTTTCATTAATAGTTTATATTCAGGAGGGAGTACTCACAACCTGCTTCCGTAACGAAAATGGCAAGATGGAAGTGAAGTACGAGTACACGCTAATTGAGGAATAATCTATATTTACGATATATTATTTATGTAAATATTTTTACTATCGATGGTAGATCATCGACGCTATTTATCGATTATTCTTTCCGCCGTTGTAAAGAAGTAAAGATGAAGTCATTGAATGCATATTGTTTCATATATTGCACTTGAATAGAAGGTTGTTTTTGCTGGCTTCGCTAAGTGCGCATCTCGATGTTTGAAGATAAGATACTTGGCAGAGTCAGAAAGAAGTGCACATCACTCGCTCTTTTACAAGCTGGGATGTGTGGTCCCGTGGTGTAGCGGTTAGCACTCAGGACTCTGAATCCAGCGACAGGAGTTCAAATCTCCCCGGGACCTTCCCTTTCGCCGATTTTTCTATGATAAATCTAAATTTACTGTTATCATTTCTTTTCTCAATAATGCATATTATCCACGTTGGTACGTTTACACATACCCCCTCTGTATTCACGTGGCCTCCAAATTCTGTTGTTTAGTGCAATCAGTATCCAAATTATCAGAATTATCCGAAACACACCATTAGAAGAAACATTGTGCAAGTTAACTACAAATAGATAATACAATGTTTTTATCTGCCCTGGTTAGGGGCGGATAGGGAAGAAAGGAGCGAGGCTTGCCGCGGGGGAGCGGGGCCAAATTCTCGTGTCTAGCTAAATCGGACGCGTAAGGAAAAGGATCGGCGTACGATTCTTCCATCTCATCAGTGACGTGAAGAGACGATCAATCAATACACAGTCACCGATACCGTATATGTTGTCTAATCTACATTGACTGCAGCATCCTCGCAAGGATTGACAACTTCCTTAATCCATTTATACGAAACACCCTCGAAGACCGTAATCTTCGCTACCTCGGCAAGTTCAATTTTGTGCTGCGGCTCTTGTCGATGAAATCTTTTAGAATATTGCTTGCACATTGACAAAGGAAAAGTCAAACATTCAAGGAACTTAAGGAAAGAAGAAACATTCAAGAAGAAGCTCGCTTTGGCAGAATGCATCTGTTCTTCGATTTCAGACAATCCCGCATCAAATATGGTTGAAGGATTCTAGAGTTTCGCCACGTTGCTGTCTCGTGGCTCCTCAATGACAGTCAATTGCAATGGCCCTTGGCGCCTTTTGGCTGCAGAAACTTCGCTTAAAAGGCGCCGTCGGGGAGAGGAAAGTCAGTGGCAGCCATGTGTTTCCCACTTGCTCCTAGTCTACTAGCAGTCGTCTTTGCCGCGCAGTTTGCGGCAGTCGGAGCCGAATCGGAGTTCTGCCCCAAACTTAATACAGGGCCCAATTAAAAGGAAAATGTTCCAAACGTGGCTTGCAATCCCTGTTTCAAGTTTGGAAGTCGTAGCTTAACTACGAAAAATGTTATGAAAGGGTGCATAAAACTGATGTGCACCCCATGAAATTAGCGCAGCATCAGACATTCGAAGTCGTCCCCAGCCCCCTTAGAGTTATAAGGTCGTCGACTCATTTTCGTGTGAGGGTCTGAAGCTATTAGCCAAGCAAAACCTTGCCACTATCAAGAAATCGAATCTCTTTCATTCTACAACAAATATAGCACCATCAATCAATGCTAAAAGTTGAGGAGATATCAATTTTGCCAACATCTTTAAAAAAAACCTACGGGAAAATGGATCATTGAAATGAAATTTTTAGGCAAGAAACAAAACAATGTGACTCCTTACTCATTTCTTACGAGAAGAACCCAATTATCCGTGATTAGCCCACACAAACTCCGCCCACTCGACTCCTCAGAACAGGGTCTGAGTATATAAAATCGAGCAAACGCCTTCAAATAATGGAATTATATTGAGGACGAAGGCAAGTTCCGCAAGCTATGCACTACTGATCCCGAAGGAGGCAACTGCGTCGAAGTTATAGGTTGCATCTCTCAAAAGAGAACCTTCTTGCCTCGTGGGGATAACCACACCGAGGTTCGCCTTCTTTTATTGAGATCCCATATCCAATTTTTATTGTTACAATAAACTACAAATGCATTATAATTTCAGCCATTCAACGCGAAGTGCGACTTGAAGACGTATTGCATCAAGGACGGGGAGAGCACGCAGATCAGAGATGAACTGGTAGGAGTAAATCATCGGGGGGAAATTCAGAAAAGACAGCGCTTTACACTGTGAACTCCGCAAAATCTAGTCATAATTATGTTGATGTCGACGAGATCCATTGAATAGGATCATAATTATAATATGTGATCAGTTGAAATCGGTGTTGAAATATTGCAAATAATAAACTTTTCGACTAATATAAAATTTTTTAAAGAATCGTTCAGCTTTGTGGTGTCTCTACCGTGCACACTCGTGATCTGGCAACCCAATCTCCAGCGACCAAACCGGCTGCTGAAACTGAAAAGCCGACCGAAAATCCTCCAGCCACCTCAGGACCCCCGGCAGAGTGTCCTAATGGCAAAAAGAACGGAGACCAATGGTGAGCGCATTTCTTTTGGTTTAAAGAAGGAGTCTCACGAATCTCCTGCTCCATCATTCCTCATCTCATATGTTTCAATGACGCGGTCGCTTTCTCCTCGTCCACCCTTATCCCTCCCTATCATTTTTGAATTCCTGCATTCAGGGTCAGTTTGGCACAGAGCCAAACGCGAATAACTTTGTTCAAACATATCGGCTGAACATGCGGTTTTCGGGGCTCTTATCTGGAAACCGACCATAACCAGACAGTGATAACTCAGTTGACCAAAAGTTCGTGGGACACCACCTTTAAATCTACTGTGAGTGAACCATGTTATTTCGTTGTTCATCGATTTATTTAGTGCATTACAACACCATTTAGGATGAAGGCAAGTTCCGCAAGCACTGCACCACGGATCCCAATGGAGGCTACTGCGTCGAAGTCATCGGTTGCATCTCTCAAAAGGGAACTTTTGTGCCCCGGGGAGTAAACCACACCGAGGTTCGCATTCTCCGACAAAATGTTTTTGAATAACAAGCTTTTAACGAGTAATTTAATTTTCAGCCATTCCATGCGAAATGTGACTTGAAAACGTATTGCATCAAGGACGGAGAGAGCACGCAGATCAGAGACGAACTGGTAGGGATAAATTGTAGAAATAATCGGACAAATGCTAATAGTACTGTAAGCTGTCGAGTCTAATCATAGGCATCTTGACGTCGAAGATGTCCGTTGAATACACCCAGAATGAATATACTTACTATTAAGTATATTCTATACTGAGATATGACACCGAGTATATGATATACTCAATATTGAGTATATTCTCTCGTTTTCGCACGCTCTCTCGACGCGCGAATATACTCAATATTGAGTATATCATATACTCGGTGTCTCATCTTGGTATATTCATTCTCTGTGTAGTATCACTCAACTTGGTTGTAAATAATTTCAGCATTGTGGCGCTTATACCGTCCATACTCGCGCTCCCGCAACCAATTCACCGTCGACCAAGCCGGCGCCGGAAACTCCACAGCCATCCGTCAATCCTCCATCCACCTCTGGACCCACGACCGAATGTCCGAACGGCAAGAAGAACGGAGACCAATGGGTGAGGGGCATTTTGTTTTGTTCAAATAAACTTTTAGTGAACCATGTAAGTTCGCGGTACTGCGAAATGTGAGACCATGCTACTTTCTTTTCGCGCACTATCACATCAACCGACCCGTGAAGTGTGCGAAATGAAGATGTCATGGCCAAACATTGCGCACTCCAGTTCGCAGGGCTCGTAATAAATGTATCACATCACCATTTAGGACGAAGGTAAGTTCCGAAAGCACTGCACCACGGATCCCGAAGGAGGCTACTGCGTTGAAGTCATCGGTTGTATCTCACAGAAGGGAACCTTTGTGCCCCACGGAATTAACCACACTCACATTCGCATTTTATGATACGATTGTTTTCTGAATAACAAATTTTCAAACTGTACATGTCATTTCAGCGATTTAACGCGAAATGTGACTTGAAAACGTATTGCATCAAGAACGGAGAGAGCACTCAGATCAGGGATGAACTGGTAAGAATATGTTGTGACGACATTTTAAGTTTGATTAACTGTGTTTAATAACGACGATGGAATAAACGATGCAGTGAAAAATGTGACCTGAGACGACTCGGGATGCTCTTCATGCGTGTCTAATGGAATGACGCTTTTATCTGTTACTTCAGAGCGGACCGATCCCTAAGTATTATGTTTTCTTTTAAAGAATATAAAGTTATTATTATTATTATGTTCATGATATATTATTATATTAAAGGTGTGCGACGGCAAGACTACTGTCAAGGCGGAAACTGAAATATCCTCGACCGCAACACCTACTAATTGCGCGAGTGGAAAGAAGATTGGCGAAACATGGGTGAGTTACACGATTTGGAAAAATAATAATTCGTTTCTCAGAAGTCGAAGGAAAACTTCATCAAGAAGTGCACTACCGACGACGATGGAATGGTCTGCGAGAAGGTAAAAGGAATACAACACTCTAGAATTCTATCATATTATCATGCAATGAACGCCAATTCGCTAGGAGAACGGTTGTCTACCTTCCTCAATTCTATGTGCTCTTTGGCTTGCTCGCTATAGTGCAAGGAGGGTGGAGAACCGTTCTCTGATACATGAAACCAGGGAGACCCGTTCCCCAAGAAAATTTGAGCTCTATGCAGGTCATCGCTTGCCTAACTTGGACGGCAAAGAAGTTGCCCGAGGCACAACTCATACTGAGAAGAAGGGAAAGGTAAGGCAGAAAATATTATCTAGCTTAAATAAGTTTGTAATTTACAGTTCGAAGTAACGTATGAGTGCAAAGCTGACGGAGAGAGCACTGAATTAATCGTGAAGTCGCGCTAATTGACAAATTTCATAATTCTGATGAAATTGTGCTCAACCATCGCTATGAAAGTTCGACTGCATAAATATTTGTCGCTTCCACCATGACGAGTGCTCCACAATGCCTTTTCTCCCTCTCTTTCCAGTATTTCACTTGATCAGAGATCAATAAACATCTACGAATCGGTGTATTGGAGAAAACATTTAATTAAATCACACAGATCGAAATTAATAATTACTGGTAACGTTCGGTTTGACTTGAAAATTGGCAACACTCGCTTTCCGGTCCAGATTGCTTGAGGTCGACGGTTTGCGATCCAAATTAGTCGTGGACAATTTAGTTTCGACCGTGCTGGACACTGTGACTTTCTTCTCGACCGCTGCTTCTTTTGCACAACACCAAGGGTATCTGAGGTAGCCGAGGAAGGTGCTTCTGAAATGCGAATAAACTAATTCCAATAAAATGAAAATATAAGTTAAAATGTATCTAATGATGCCCGAAGGCCACAAATGGAGATCTGTTAAAAATTTGGGTTTAAATGAAGTTCAGAAAATTGACATGTCTTTACCGCTCTGGTAAATCGTATCGCCAATGACTCTAGAATCGACGGTGGTCGGTCCCGTAGCATCTTGTGGCCGGCCGTCGGTCGGCTCGGTCGGCCGTCGGCCGACCTCGAAATTCTACGGGACCGACCACGAAATTCTACGGGACCGACCTCGAAATACCACGGGACCGACTACTAAGTACTACGGGACCGACCACGAAATGCTATTGGACCGACCATTCGACCAGTGGTCCGACCACGAAAAAAAATGCCCCGGCGAATTGGCTACGGGACTGTCCACGACTAGCTACTGGACCGAGCACTATATGCTACTAGACCGACCATCCGTCCACAGGACAGACCACAGGCGATTCTAGAGGAGCAGCCAAAAGAACTAACCGGTAGTCTTTGATGCAGAAAATGAGAAAGAGCGGGTTGAATAGGGGATGGGAGACGCAAGAAGGAGGACATACGATAGACACCCAGTTGGAGATGATTCCTGAATTTTGTTTAATGTATTTTCAAAAATAATTATCACAAGCTCACCGAAAACTGGAAGGAAGATGCAAACAACTAGAGGGAAATAAGTTGTGACGAGAGGGTAGATGCTCTGTAAAATTATATAATTGATCTGGCGGGCTTGAATTCCCTAACTCTGCCGTAATAAAATATTGAAATGCATGGCTGAATAAATAATCGTAATAATAATTTTCATTTATTATGAGGAGACCCGAACCTGATAAATGAGCGACCGAAACACTTGTCGATGCACCTCACACGTCTTCTGGCTGGTCGCATTTGATCTGGAGAGAAAGCTGTTTCTTTTTTTGGGAGTAAGACTGTGTTGGATCGCTACTCAGGTATCTTCCTTGCCGATGAATTCCTGATAACTAGTTCAAGAAAGAAATTGGAAACGAACTTGAGAAAGTCGTGGATGAGGTAGCTGCAGAAGATCATGGTCGCATACGCGGCGACCATCGTAACAGCGACGATTCCAGCACTGATGAGCGCCTTCCAACGAGGGCCGGAGTAGGTGTCGCCCGTCTGTTCATGAGATACAATCTTTATATGAACTTTTAGGGAGTCCCTTCCTTTATCGCTTTGTACACCTAGTAGGTCATAACGCAGAGTGTAACACTAAGTTCGTCACAAGTAATCTCTTCATTGACCGCCACACCTGATGAACTGAAAGATTTTATCTTACATCTTTTGTATCTTTTGACCTTTTACATCTTTTACATCTTTTACATCTTTTGTATCTTTTACTATCTTTTGAGATAGTCTTTAGACATGTATACTGCCATGGTAAAATCAAAAAGATCGGGAAATGTGAGTTCAGGTCACTCCCATGTTAGCCATGTGCTGTTGCACTTTGTAGCAATGTATGTCCTCCCTCTGAGAAAAGTGAGTGCGCTGCACTGACTGATTCCGTTAACTTAGCAACTGTACTATTACAAATTCACATACACTCGTCCGGAATATTAAAACGTTCCGCTGATAAACGGCAGAAACGAGGGCGAGTTAGCATGCAAAAGCTAAAGAAGCAGACAGTAAGTACACCACGGGTAGTACTTGAAGTGAAACGTAGTATTTTAAATCTCGCTCACCCAGTACAGGCAGTGGAAGTAGTCGCCTGCCGTGTCCAAACTGTGCTTGACAGGGGACGAAGTGTTGCCGGCAAAAAGCGGAGCCAGAACTGAGTGGGAAGTCTCATCCGGGTGACACAACACGTAGAACATTAACATCCTGGAAAGCGGTATCAGAAACGGTTGAGAGAACAACGAATCTGTGCAAAGGTCCTACAAGATCTGTTGTTTCAACATTCGATGTGAAAGAAAATATATTTATAATAATCTCACTGACTAAAGCTGTTTGAAATATTTTATAATTTTCACGATAGAGCTCTGTATGCCGTCTTCTAAAGTATCTCGAGTTGTGTGTAGAGTGCGAGATGTCAGACCATGGTCTCTTCATTTCGCACGCACTCTACACCGTTCGATTGATGAGAGAGTGTGTGAAATGAAGAGACCGTGGTCTCACATTTTGCTCTCTAGTTGTGTGTGTGAAATGTTACCCGTATGCATTGCTGGCCGCCGTCGCACCAACCATTCCAGCGAAGAATATGGCCGGCTCTCGCACTGCAGAGGGGCTGAAATGTATGCATTCAGACAGTGTCCGTTAGAAGCTGAGCTTATTCTTGAAAATATACATTAAACGCATGTCTACATGCAACATATGTCTTACAGTCGAATCAGTAACGTCCGATAGATGAAGTGCGACACGAGAATGGGAAACGCGTGAAAATATGCCGCCGAGTAGATACAAGGACCGATAAGAGTGTTGATGAGCCCGTGACCTTTCATCACAAAGGCATTGCCGTATGTTTCCGGTACCTGACACGAATACCAACTAAAAACATTGATTGCAAATTTGCTAGGAGAACGGTTCTCCAAACTTTACTTTTGCTTGAAACCTGTTTCATGCTGCGTCATTTTATACACTCGTTTCGGTGAGCACCTGAGGGAGTGTGTATGGAATGTGGAGGTTGGTAAACCGTTTTCTAAGAAACCAAATATCGATGCACTGTCAAGCCTGTTCTACGAACCGGATACACCAGCCAATGAATCGCTGTGTAGTACAGATCGGAGACGGCATAGAATCCAATCAGGTATCGATAAGCTCCTATTTCGCGTCTCTGAGAAGTGTGAACGATGCGAAGAAGCATAAGGTTCACGATTATAGAGGCAACTGAAATATTTTTTTTGCTCAGATTCAGATTCAGATCAGATTTCGCTCAGATTGAGAAGATTCTCTAGAATCGCCGATTGCCGGATTAGTAGACGAATGGTCGGACTAGTAGCATTTTGTGGACGGACTAGTAGCAAGTGGTGGTCGGACTAGTGGTCGGATGGCCGAACTAGTAGCAAATGGTGGTCGATCAGGTAGCAAATGATGGTCGGCTAGTGGGAGGCAACTAGCCGACCACCATTTGCTAATAGTCCGACCATCGGCGATTCTAGAGTTGCTTATTATAATAGTAAATACCTGTGAAGATGTTCTGGATGATGCTGGATACTTCCTGCAAGTTATTGTTTGAATAGATTCTTTACAATATTTTTAATAACTGTAAAAATTAACTCACATTGATGGTTTCGCTGTAATAAGGACGGGCGTGGGGCATTGCTTCGCAACTCGGTTGTTTCAAGCAGGCGATACCTCGTGACTTGCTATCTATCTTTCGAAAGCTCATTGTTCACTCGATTCCATTTTATAACAGATTTTAATAGGCTACAAATAGGTTTCAAATGAGCGCAACTTTTATTACCGGTGTAGAAATGAGTTTCTAATTTGCGCACTCGTGACTCGCGTAAGTTAATCCGCCATCTCGTTATTTTCTGCTGGCATGTTCGTATGAAACAGATATGAGCGGCATGAGACAATCAAAAGGAAGTGGGTCGAATGGGAAACACGTCATACTCACGCGACTATGAACTGAATAACACCTAGCCTGATGCACCGTAGAACCTCATATGAGAGACTACGCTGAAATTCAGTCGAAGTTTTCTTGGATAAGTGCGAAAAATGACTTGATGAGATTTACACGGCATGATGTAGTGCTGCGGTGGCGGAGTTTTTAAAAATAATTCTGAATGCACATAATGGGACTTTCGACGATATTTGGCACAATAACTCGATAACCCTTAGGCCATTCGACAACGTTTTCGAAAAAAAGAGCATTCCGATCACGTCATGCCCAAAGGCGTAGAAGCACCCCTCTGTCTCCATATCATGGCTCAACTCAGTCTCGGTCGCAATAATCTAATTTTATCTCATCAACTTATTTTGAGCACAGTTCCAAACACATGTTGACCGAATCCTTATAAAGGAACAAAACAATTATTGTTCAGATTGTATAACTATTTAGAACTATCAGACTTTTCCAAAAACCATCATTCCGTCTGAAGTCCATAGATCAAATTTCCTGGATTCCATTGCTTTCTTTCTGCGCCTTTGCAGCGCGCTTCTCAATGACAATCAATGCCGATGGCTCTAAACGCCTCCTCCAAACTCGGGGTATAAAATTGTCTGCTCGCAAAGCCAAATCACTATTGTCACAATGCAGGTGCCCCTCCTGCTCGCCTGTCTTCTTTCTACCGTGCTTGTTCGCTCCGAGCCGCAAGGAGATTGTCCAGACGGGCACACCAACGGAACGGAATGGGTGAGGAGCTAGTCGTTGACGTGTATTTGTTTTAGAACCTTGAACAGAGCGGGAAGTCTCCAGCATCCCTTTCCCTGGAGATGTTGTCTCCTGCTCAAAGAGCATGTAATATAGAGATATCATCTTTCACTAAATTTCGACCACTCTCTTGATTTCCCATGCTCTGTCAATAGGAGGCAACATTTTTAGAGCCTTTTTTAGAGAGTTGGAGACTTCTCGCACTGTGTGCGCATTTCAGTGGCATAGTCATTCCCAGTATCAGAAGGTTGCTATTTATGACACGTTCCGTCGTGAACTTGTCGATACTTTCAGCGCGATGGCAACTTCCACAAGCGCTGCATTGTTGACGCCGAGAAAGGCGGATTCTGTATGATCATCGTCGGCTGCTACACCGGCAACGATGAGCTCGTCGAGAGGGGCAAGAGTATTACCGAAGTGGGTCGTGTTGAGCTAGGGCACAACTCCAAAGAGCCTTAGTTTCTCTTCATCCTAGATATGACTTCGGTTACAACCTCCGCACACGATTGCCGGCCTTGTTCGGGCATTGTACATGGGAAATGAACAGTGGTATTGCAGAGAGCAAACGCGAGATGCGACCTCGTCACCTACTGCAAAGCCGAAGGAAAGGAAACTGTCATTGAGGAGGAACCGGTCCGCTTTCTTACAGAGAATTATACCAAAAATACTTTCCAACCTTTCAGGTCTGCTACTCACCTTCTACTAGGGCTGCCTCTTCTCGTGCAACCGCTGTGTCAACTGAAGAACCCGGCAGTTCGACTAAACAGCCCGTCACGGAAAGCGAAATGCAAAAATCTGCTGCTAATGGAGAACCGGAGACCACCAAACCTCAATGCTCAAATGGCAAGAGCATTGGAGATGAGTGGGTTAGTGTGAAATATATTGACATTGATGTACAATATCATCCAGTACGCCAACTAGTGGTTAGGCAAGCTGATAATGCGCATTCAGGACGAGTTCCATAAGGATGGTTATACCCCCTACGGCTTCCGCAAGAAGTGCTATGAGGAGGATGGTGGCTATCACATTGTCGTCACGCACTGTATCAATCCCAAGAACACCACTGTGCCCAGAGGAACAAATCATACAGAGGCAAGTGGTATTCTGTAATATTGAACAAACAAAAAACATAGTTTGTTGTTGTGTCTTATCTGTCGAAATGCATTGAACAAGTTAATCATGCAGAAGTGGGGCACCAGATGTGATCTCGCCACTGCTTGTATCATCGACGGAATTAAGACCATCATTCTGTGGAACAATGTGAGTGGTGATAATTCCTTCAATAAACAACTGATCAGCAAGAATGAATTACTATAACGGATAAAACTTGAATACTGTAATTTCAGGACTGCAAAACCGCCACTCGACCTGCCACGACGAAAGGGCCTACCAGTGTGACTCTTTCTACCGAGGAGCCGAAGACTTCTGTCACTCTACCGCCTAAGACAGATGGAACGACCAAGGACGCGCCGGTTACACAGAGACCTACCGATACAGTGACCGACATCATCAGCGAGAAGACTTCTCATGCTACTGGAGCTCCTAAAACCACGAAACCGCCAGTTCACTGCTCAAATGGCAAAAGCAATGGAGATGAGTGGGTTAGTGTGAAACATGTCGACGAAAATCCAAAATAATCAATTAATGCATCTAGTATATAAAATTAATACGTAATGATTAGGCAATGTGATCATGGTCGTTCAGGACGAGTTGAGGAAGGATGGTGACATGTCCTATGGATTCCACAAGAAATGCACCACCGATGAGGACGGAGGCTATTGCATTGTCGTCACACACTGCATTACGCTCAAGAACTCTAGTGTGCCCAGAGGAACGAATCATACTGAGGCAAGTGGTATTCGCTAAAAATACTATGTACTGAACAATATGTTTCGAGTTCCTAAATTCATCTATCAAATCAATAATGCAGATCTGGAACGACAAATGTGATCTTACCACTGCCTGCATCATCGACGGAATTCAGACAAACATCGTGTGGGATTACGTGAGTGATGGTCTTTCCTTCAATAAACTCCAAATCAACAAGAATTTCTTACTGCAATGGATAAAAACTTGAATACGGTATTTACAGGACTGTAAAACCGCCACTCGACCTATCTCGACGAAGGGACCTAAGCCCACCAGCGAGTCTCTACCGACGGGAGAACCGAAGACGCCTGAGACCTTACCATCTTCGACTGCAGAAATGACCAAGGACGTTCCGGTTACACAAGGACCTACAGAAAAGCCGTCCATTACTGAAGAGCCAACAAAAGAAACCCCGGTCACGGATATTCCGACTCTCCGACCTTCTACCGATGTCACTGGAGGACCAACTGAGAACCCAGCTGTCACTGCTAAACCTTCAGTCCAGCCTTCAAGTGATGAGCCTACGGACGCGCCTGTTACAGAAAAGCCGACTCGAGCGACCCGTTCAACGGGAATCCCATCTGAGAGTACCACTGGCTCTTCCACGGAGACGCCTGCTCCTGGAGACTGTCCGGGAGGGAAGATCAATGGGCAGGAATGGGTGAGCCGACAGTATTATTGTGACTATGATGGTTTCGCTATGCTTATGTGTATTGTAATATCTCAAACAGTTGTTCTAATGTTCATCTAATCCGACAAGAATGGATACTTCAATCAATCATCAATCAATCATTTATCATGCCAAAAGTCGTTGATTGAAATATATATAATATGTGAGCAAGGGTATGTGAACACGATAGGTACGATGTCACAACAGGGTGACAAAGTGAGAAAACAAAAATCAAGTGAGAAAACAAAAATCCTTCACAGGTTGACAAGCAGTTCGTGTGGAAGTGCGAGTCGGGCCCGGATGGACACTGCGTCAAGATCATCGCCTGCCTCACTAAGAGTGGTGCTCGCGTCGAGAAAGGAAGCAACCATACTGAAGTACGTCCTATTATTTGTATATGGAACATTGGAGTAGTTTTTATATGTTGCGTGATGAGAGGAGTAGCCGAGACTATTTCGAGCGGATTCTGCATTCCAGATCATCGGCTCTTGCACCCGCACAACATACTGCTTAAACGAAGGGAAAGTTACGCGCATCGTCGATGGAGAATTGGTGAGAAATTATTTACAAATAATCGTCAGACGTTATTTTAAAAAAACTTCTTAATATTAATCATGTTTATGCTGCAATTAAACACTCGTTTTGCAGATTTGCGAAGCGACAACACCTCATGGAGATACTGAAAAGCCTACTGTGAAGCCTACGACCGACATTCCTACCACAAACAAACCATCTCCAATCACTGATGACTACACCGATGCTCCAACAGAGAAACCTTCGCCTTTGACCGACGTACCTACCAGTCCTCCAACAGGCCAGCCATCTCCAGTCACTGATGTCTCAACCGATGCTCCTACAGACAAACCCTCGCCTGCTTCTGACAGACCTACCAACCCTCCAACAGGCAAGCCAACTCCAGTCACTGATGACTCAACCGACGCTCCTACAGACAAACCCTCGCCTGCTTCTGACAGACCTACCAACCCTCCAACAGGCAAGCCATCTCCAGTCACTGATGATTCAACCGACGCTCCTACAGACAAACCTTCGCCTTTGACCGACTTACCTACCAGTCCTCCCACAGATAAGCCATCCCCAGTCACTGATGACTCAACCGATGCTCCTACAGACAAACCCTCGCCTGCGTCTGACAGACCTACCAACCCTCCAACAGGCAAGCCATCTCCAGTCACTGATGACTCAACCGATGCTCCTACAGACAAACCCTCGCCTGCTTCTGACAGACCTACCAACCCTCCAACAGGCAAGCCATCTACAGTAACTGATGACTCAACCGATGCTCCTACAGACAAACCCTCGCCTGCTTCTGACAGAGCTACCAACCCTCCAACAGGCAAGCCATCTCCATTCACTGATGACTCAACCGATGCTCCTACAGACAAACCCTCTCCTGCTTCTGACAGACCTACCAACCCTCCAACAGGCAAGCCATCTCTAGTCACTGATGACTCAACCGATGCTCCTACAGACAAACCCTCGCCTGCTTCCGACAGACCTACCAACCCTCCAACAGACAAGCCTTCGGCATCCCCAGAGACTCCTTCGGACAAGCCCACGGAGGTAGTTACTGATGAGCCAACCGATCTTGCAACAACATTGAAACCGAGTAAGCCTACCGAACCGGCTGCTCAAACAACATCTGTGTTGGCAAAAACCACACAAAAGGTCGTCGAAGAGTGCGAGAATGGCAAGAAGGTTGGAGAGAGATGGGTGAGACATTTAATTCATTTTTTAAAATTTTCTGTGGTATGATGGACTTGCAGAATCTCTTATCTTGAGAGAACTTTATCAGATAGTTTCATGTGTTAGCCGGCTAGGTTCCAATGTTTTTTTCCTTAATTGGGGTCGATCGTGTCCTGCTACTAATTATGAAAGCTCTATACCTCGGTAGCACAACGATTACTACAGATCGAGAAGGACCGCTTCGTCAAGGAGTGTCAGGTGGATCCGGAGAATCCCGGCGGCAGCTGCATCGTCGTCATAGGATGTCTGTCGAAGAAAAACGCCACCGTGCTCAAGGGAACTGAACTGCGAGAGGTGTGCGAGAGGCGCTCCGTCGTTCAAACGTGCGCCTCTTCAGTGAATACGACCTTCTTATTTTCAAGAGACTCGAGTGCACTAGAGAGAGGACTCTGTTCTTTACACAAAATTTCTCGCAAATTATATAATGCTTTCGAGTACACTAGAGAAGTAGCGCAAAAAGCATGAGAGAAGGCGTAGCGAAATGAGAGTGGAAATAATTGGAATTTGTTTTTTAAAATATTTTTATTCAAATAATTTACAGGATTTCGGCGATCGCATCATCATCACTTATGCGAGAGCCAATGGACATTCGACGATGTGCAATTATGCGGTTGTCAGTTTTTTAATATGTTTTTTTTCAAAATTTATTTTATTTTTAAGCTAAATACCGTTCTTTGTAACGATCGTGGTTTAGGCATAATTTGTTTTTTTTCAGGAATTCAAGTCCACAACCAAAGCAGCGGCAACTGAGAAGCCCACGAAGGCGCCGGAGACCTGCGCCAATGGAAAGGCCGTCGGGGAGACTTGGGTGAGGGCGGGAAAAGAACAGTCTGAAACATATTTAAGACCCCTTAGAAATACCCATCAATTAAAATGGTCTAATTTAAATAATATAATTTGGTTAATTTGCAGATCGATCAAAACAATTTGATCATGGAGTGCACTACTGACGGAGAGGGAACCGTCTGCGAGAAGGTATACATTTTTTTTAAAAAATATTTTTTAATATGTTTTTTGTTCATTAAAAAGTGGAACAGTGTATCGAGAAGATTCGCAAAACCCATTTTTCGAAAATTGATGCTTTTGCGTTTCGGGCGCCAAAGCATTTCACGTACGCTCGAAATTCAGAGTTAAAGTGAGGTGTCTCTCTCTTTTTCACACTCTCTCGTCGATGACCCCTTCCTGGAAATTTTCATTGATATAAACACTGCAGACCATCGCATGCATTACCGACGACGGAGTGCGCATTGAAAGGGGCGAAAAGAAGGAGCAGAAACATGGAAAGGTATTCCAAATATACGAGCACTCGTCCGAAATAATAAAACGTTCCGTTGATAATCCGTGCTAAACAACAGTACGGCTGCGAGAGAGCATGACAAAATGAGAGACACGTCGAGGTATAGAAAGAGAGTACACCACCAGTAGTCCATTTCACGAACGTATCATTTTAAATTTGTAATAAGTTCATCTATATTTCATCCCAAACAACGAAAGCGAATGTGAAAGTGGAGAAAACTACATCTATTTTCCCTTAATTTTAGCGCTCTCACATCTTATTCCTGCATTTACTCAAACTGGGCTAAAAAATACTGCTCCAACTTGATTTTGCATACGGAAACGGGTGGAGTCGGGTTCATAAAAATATAAGGGATTCAGAAGAGCAAAGCAAATTGACAATTTAATTTCTTAATTTAATTAAATTAACTTAATTTAATTTCGTAATCGATAATTTCAGTTCACTACCACGTACAAGTGCATCGCCGATGGCGACAAGACGTTCTTCCTCATTAGCTACTAACAAAAACTACCGATAATTTAATAAATATTGGATTTGTGTTATTATCATATATACATCGGGAACAATTTATTACTCCTCAATTTACGAGGAAAAGCATGCACATCGTGAACTGAGACAATCACAATTGAAATTAGAGATTAATTTTCGAGGCGGGGATACGGTATTCGTCTCTTCGAGACTCAAAGATCGAGTCGAATGGGCGTGCAGTCAATCTTGCGAGCCTGCAAGTAACCGATGATTATCTACGCGTTTTCGAGAGCCTTCTCACTTGGAGAGATGGCCGAGCGGTCTAAGGCGCTGGTTTAAGGCACCAGTCTCTTCGGAGGCGTGGGTTCGAATCCCACTCTCTTCAGCAATCTTTTGCCGGCTTTTTCGATCACTCACCTTCATCGGCACCGGGCAGTCGTCGTCCTCGTCGCTGTAGTAGTGCGAGCGGAGCGGGGCATAGTCGATTCTGCAGCGAATATGGCAAATTATGAAAATTAATCGATAATTTTTAATCAATAATACCGTACCTTGGGATTCGAGGCGCCCAGGTGAGCTTGCTCATCCAATCAGGCGGTGACGTCGAGCGCGGAGGAGAGGAGAAGTCACCCGCGGCCTGATATCAGATATAGGATTACGTAATCACTAGGCAACAATGCGACAAGAGGAAGTGGAACGGTAGTTTCCTCACAGTTTTTTCCTCTCGAAACTTGTAAAGATCTGGTACCGCCAACAATTTACGCAATGCCCCACTGTCTACTCCATTACCCGTCCGTGGGTATTGCATCATCCCTACGCAATCTGCTCACCTGCTCCGTGACGGGGGAGGCGGAAGTGACGTCATCGTCGTCCGTCTTCATCGATGACGTCGTGTCGACCGACGACGCGTCCGTCGCCATCGAGTCGCCCGCGTAGCTCATCGACTTGAAAAAAGGCAATTATCGATTGAATGTCATAATCTACAGGCGTACAGTAACCGTCTTCCCGCAAAAGCCCAGTACCCAGTAGCAGTATCTCCTCTTTCAGCGACGCTACCGTAACCTCTCCCGGTAACAGTATCCTAAATTTAGCTATACCGTACCAGAACACAATTCACAACCACCGAGTCCTTAGCGTTTCCTCACAAGACCAAGTACGGCGCATAACCGGATCAAGGAAATGATAGAAAAAAGATTACAGTACTTTTCGATGAATCTGCTAATGGATAACTGCTACCCCTTCATCTTATTTTTATTTATCGTACACCACAAGGGTGCGACAACATGTACAAAAATGAACGAGTTAAAAATGATATTTAATAATGGGTCATTCGCAGGAGTGGGGAGCGGGAAGGGAGTGATCGGGGCCACCGCACGGGAATTAGGAGTGAGGGGAGGAGCCTCAAAAGCGGTACAGGAGCCGCTTATCCAATGTATGTCTTATTGGATCTCCGTGTGATGCCCAAATCGGGGAAGTGTTCGGAGTTGGGGAGGGGATCTATAGATTGGGAACAGGAAGTGACGATGGGAGATCAGCAATTAGCAATAAATGATTTTTGATAGTGGGGATGGAAAGTTTAGGGTCACAAATTAAGTGTAATTTATTCAAAAAACGGGCAGTTCTATGAGCGAACGATGCTTTGAGATTTTCGCGGGAGGCTTTCGGGATATGCAAAACAAATGCATTATGACGCCTACTTATGGAACGAAAAGTGTAGAAACGATTGACCGGTAGATCAACAGAACAAGCAAAGATTTTCAATGCAAATACAAAATCAGCAACGATCCGACGAACATAGAGACTACGAATATTGTAGTAAGCCAAACGATCAGAATACGATGGAGAAACTAATTGGGAGCGAGAACAACGGAAAAAGAGAAGACGAGTAAATAGGTGTTGGACAGATTCTAGTCGTCGAATTCGGCCTTTAGATGAAGGGGACCATACAGGTGATACATATTCTAAGATGGGAACGATAAAAGATTTATATGCTCTAGTGTAGGGCTCATACAAGGTACAGTATCTTCTGCTGGCTTCATCAATAACTGCTACCGTACCCCCTCATCTGCGGTTCCTTTAATCAATAACTAATACCGTACCCCTCATTTCCAGTTGCCTTGATGGACAGCTGATACAGTACCCGCTTGCTGCCTATTGTCCCAGTCGATAACTGTTACCGTACCCGCTGCTACCGTATACCTGCTTGGGCTTGTCGCGGTGGGACGCGGCGGCGGCGGGTGAGTCTTGCACCTGACGAGGAGAGCACAGCGAGGAGCGACGGTGGCGGGGCGAGCGCTCGTCGAGGGACATGGCTGGGAAGGGAAAGATTAGATTTAAATTAATAACGATCAAAATCAAAGATTGAAGACGTAAGGCCAAATCGAGCGGGAAAACACGGCGGTCTAAAGGGGGGCGAGACAGAGCGGTAGATCAGTGAGAAAGTGTTGCTCGTCTGATCAAATCAATGAGCGAGAAATGAGAAGGAACGAGCGAGCGAGTCTCTGGTATTTTCTTCCCAGTGGTATCCCAGTTCCCCTCCCACTGGGAGAAACATCAAAGGTTCCGACGGTTTCCCCCGCTGGGATCCCAGTGACATCAGTGGGATCCCAGTGGGGGAAACCGTCGGAAAACTTTGATGTTTCCCCCAGTGGGAGGGGAACTGGGATACCACTGGGAAGAAAATACCAGAGGTGTTGGCATTTTGCCACACGTAGCAGGTTTTTTCACACCAAAATGTGCAAATTAAAGGCCCCGTATGCCGTCAAAGTATGCTAGAAGCGAGGAAAACAAGCGAAAGACGCGGAAAAAACAGAGCGACTGACCGGAGCGAGCGTCGAAAATGAGTAGAAATGAGTGGGGGACGCGGGAAACGAGAGAGATGGGGATGGGAGATAGGCTAATGTGGCCTGTACCCTGACCCTTGTGACGTCACACGTGACCCTCACACAGTCACTCTATCTGTCAACAAGGACGCGTGATTTGAGAGTTACAGGAAAGAGAGGAGCGAGAGAGTGTGTGAAAGGAGGAGAGTACCGTGCTCTTTTTCAAACTCCTTCTGGGATGTTTGGACCCGTTGGGGAAGAGAGGAACCGTCATCTAATCCCATCTAACCTGATAGCAAAAGGGAAGGAGGGAACAAGAGTCGGTGTTTATGCAAATTTAGTGAAAGGGATGGGGTAACAATGGGATCCTTGATGGAATGGGTAGAACGCCGGCGTGTTCTTGTTACCTTGTGGTCACCTCCGCGCAAATTAAGACGAGACACAGTCCGGGGATAGCTCCACACGTCATTCCACAGGCCGGTCAACCTTACAGAAAAGGCTTTGGAGTGAGAGAGCGTGTGAAATCGAGAGGGACTCTCTCACTTTTGCACACTCTCTCGCCCTGACCCTGATCTGTACATATCTGTACGAAACGGGTAAAGATGGATGCTATGAAAAAAGGAACATTTTATGAAACGTTCTCATTTGTCGACTTTTTTTCTAATAAAAGGAAAACTCTCCAAAACTCTCCGAACGATCAGTCCGCATAATTGAAAGCATTCAGACAGGGGTCAGTATCAAGAGAGCGTGTGAAAATACGAGGCCGCTCTCGATTGTACGCGTTCTCCCATCCTGACCCCTTTCTGGAGGTTTGGCCGGGCTGTGTAGTGATATCGAACACATCGAGCCCCATTCCATCCACTCCCTTTCTTCTATCGGAAAGCAGGCGGGCGGAAAATGAGGAATGAATGGGCATTATTTCGTATCCTTATTTTCTCCCTTCCTTCCCGTTCCCTTTCGAGACCTCCATCAGGCCTCAGACATCCACTAATACCTTTCTCTAGTTGTTCTCTCTCTCTCTCTCTCTCTCTCTCTCTCTCTCTCTCTCTCTGAATCCGAACACGAGCTTTGTAACGCTGACAATATCTGTGATGCTGCAGTGTATCACAGCATTCTACAGTTCGCCGGTACGGTATTCCGGTAAGGCATGCTGTTCTCGCTGACTCTCAAATGATCTCCCTTCCCGTTCCCTTGCCTCCTCCCCTTCCTCTCTCCATTAGACCTCAGACATCCCTTTATACCTTATCCACTCTTTTTATGTCCGTCCATGTGTATTGTAATTCATTTGCTTGTAACTACAGACAGGCGGCCAAGTTTCCGGAAAGGGGTCAGCAGAGAGATAGTGTGGCTAAATGAGAGAGTTCCTCTCACCTTTCTCTCACCTATCACTCCTTGCTGATCGACATGTGCATTGACTTGAAGGAAACCGCTCCAAATATATTTCTCTTCAGTCTAATTTCATATGTTTCTTTGAAACGGAGCTCCCTTCTTTTCACATGATTCCAAACCTACAGAAGGGCGAGGGAGAGCGTGAAAATATGTGAGCGGCTCTCTCAATTTTACAAGCTTTCTTATTCCAAACCCCTTTCTGTAGGGTTGGTCACCTTTGCAATGACGCGCTTTTATCTTATAAACAAGACAGCTAATAAATATTTTTAAAAAGCAAGTAATTAGCTAATTTCCACATACTTTTCGTCTTCTCGCATTTCATTGTTGATTGAAATTCAATCCCAGCCGTCGCCTCACTCAATTGAGCGTAATATATCTATGAAATCCGTCTGACTCTCTCTCTCTCTCTCTCTCTCTCTCTCTATCTCTCTATCTCTCTCTCACACTTCCACCACAGGACGAGACAGCGTGGTATACGAGGAGAGTCCCTCGTCGTCTCTCTGCTTTACACTGTCTCTCGTCGGTCAGAGAGGGCGAGAGAGGGTGCGAAATGAGGAGACACTGGGCGGTTGAGTGATCGTCTTGTTCTAACTCTCTCTCACACACACTCGCTGGACTTCTGCAGTGCGCCTGGAAAGTGTAAGAGAGATGAAGAGATTGGAAGAGAGAGAGAGAGAGAAAGAGAGAGAGAGAGAGAGACGAAAAACGCAATCAATCGAAGGACAGCCCTCCGGGTCCGTAGTGCACCACAACCTTGGTCGAGCATTTCCGGCTCCTCTCCGAGATTCTCTGATGCTTTTTCGTTGCTTTTTTACACATAATTACGCAATTCAAATCAGTGGTAACCGCACATTTTCCATGTGAGTGGTTCCTCAAGGTTTCATGCCTTAGGGAACACCTCTCAAACCACATCGTCCCACTCTCATCTCGGTGGGCAAACGCGAAAGATTGTGAAATGAGGAGGATGGAGAGCCGTGCTCTTAGAACTGAAATCTCGGAGAATCGCTATCCTAACAAATTTGCGCTTTGTGTTACGTAAGGTGGTTCCGGTTTCACTTGATTCCATAGAAAGGTGCCCTTAGTCCATCTCCGTGTATAACGACAACAAAATCTCAAGAATCCTCGCGATTCTTGACACTTTGTTGTCGCGTAACTTTTTGTTCTTCTGATCTGAAAATCTCCACTCGGAGAAAAATTACTTCGTCGCATGCATGAAGTAATCAATTACTTCTGTGGGAATACACGTTAAATAAGTTTGAAGTAATCAATTACTTCGATTGGTGTTGTAGCGTGTTTCCACAGAAGTAATTAATTACTTCATGCATGCGACGAAGTAATTTTTCTTTGAGTGTCTGGCGCCTCGATTCTTTTTCCCTCAACATAACACGTTGCTTGTTGACTAGTTTTCGAAAAAATCGATTGTCATCTCATTGTTTCCAACATTTGCTCACTCATTGCCAAAAATGTCTTAGTAGGATCATTGTTTTCTAATGTTGTAACTTACTGGTAAAGTTTGAGAATCGGGCAAGTAATAGGGGAACTATCAGATGTCATTTTTTTGATACAATTATTTGCCCGAATTTCGAACTATCCTCTCTAGTTGTCGAATTATTAATGGAATACTATTTTCATTTATTTTATTATTTCGCATATTTAAAATCATTTAAAGACTTCTCTTCATTCATGGCTCGATGATTCTCCCGTCCGCTCTCCAAGCGTGCCTTGCAGCATGTTTTCTTACGGGTGAGCATGTTCACGGATTTGATTTCCTGGAAGATCGGATATCCAATAGGCCGAAAGCGATCCTTCGGAGTCATTCAATCTTCTCGTTGGCTTATGATACACGTCTTATTTATTTTTAAGATTTAAACGAAAAAGTTTAAAAGTGGCATTCCCCAAAGTTTCGTATTTCAGAGGAAAAAAAACATGGAAACAATCTCGTATCTAAAAAAACAAGTTTCTTTTTTTATTTTTATGATCAAAGAACTATCAACGATCTAAAAAATATCGAAATTAAAAAAAATTCAGGTTACTGCGATTGCTCGGAAGAGGAGGAACGGCTGATGGTCGAAGTCTTCCGCGGCTACAATCCCCTCATTCCGGTCAGTCCTCGCACAAAGAAATACCTCTGGGTTATGAACGCGAGAATGTACGACAACAATAGATCAGCTCTCTCATTTTTGCACGCTCTCTAGTATTAGAGTTTCAAACACTCCCTCTGGGAATATCAACATTAGTGTTCTTTTCTTTTTGAGCTCCAGAAAGGGATGTCCGCCTTCTGGTGCCTTTCAGGAGAATCCCGAAATCGTTTTGCCGCAGTTCTTCTATTTTTTCTTTCCATTTACTGGTGAAAATATGCTTCACTTTCCGTCAAATGTGTCAGAAAGCTCAAGCGAAACTCCCGACTTTTGAGTTGACTCACATCACGCACGTTGAGTTATAGTTAGTGACAGTGAATGAGAGATTTGAGAGAAAGATAGTGAGGGGTTAGGCACAGCTGACAAGTTAACTCTATCTCTCTTTCTCTCTAACAGAATAAGAGAGAGGTCGTGGCACTTCTTATCCAACCTTTACACCACATTGATTCCACCACAACCGCGAACAACACTTTTTCTGGGCAAAAGATCAATGAGAAATTTGTTTCCAAATTCTGAAAAAATAGCCTTAAAACGACCAGCAAAATACACTAGCTATTCATTTCCAGAGGAGTAATACTATTTTTAACTACAAAAAAATCCAAGATAAGTATCGATTAATCTCCATAATGGTTTAAAAATGCAGAGGAAACTTGAAAATACATCCAACAATGTACATGCGAAAACCAAGCCATTTGCTGAGGAATAATGCTCACTTTAATTTTCTAAAATACGAAGATAATTATCGATTGATTTCCAGCCGGTCCAGAACACCTCCGCCCTTCCAATCGTCGTTCGCGTTTCTCTTCAGCTCGTTCTGCTTATCGACGTTAATGAAAAAGACCAAGTGATGCACACGAATGTGTGGTTGACACTGGCGAGTGGACATTAACATTTGAATTCCCGCAATTTCGTATTTCTCTAGTTGCGGCAAATTTAAAGTTTATATTTCTGAGAGTGGAGCAGCATCAATGCCGGCAAACAAAATAGAAAATATTGAGCTTTCTGAAAAGACTATCCTTTGAAAACACAATGTTCTTTTTTGTGGGACAGTTTGTATCTTTTGTTTCTTGTGTGTACAAATAGCAACGAATGTAAAGCTTTTAGAAGTGGTTCGACTTCCAAATGCGGGGGACCCATACGAATCTCTAATTCTTAAATAATTATTAGTGCGTGCCTGTCTGCAGATTTAAAGTGTCACAGAAGTAGAGCTACGTTTAAACTGTATCTTGTTCAACCAACTTGGATAATTCCCGGATGGACTGCACTTTATCAGATTTACTCAGAGCGATTTTAAAAAATAACTTCGAGTCGATAAACAACAATCTCTTCAGAAGTGGTTCGACTTCCAAATGCGATGGAACCCTACGAATTACGGCGGCATCAGTCAGATTCGAGTGTCGCCTGACAAAGTGTGGCTGCCGGACATTGTGCTGTTCAACAAGTAAGTGGCTGGATCCAAAGAGCCGAATAGCCGGTTTGAATAGATTTACATTTGATCTTCGTAGATTTATTATGCAAGTTGAGGGTCAGATCATTTGACTTATTTTGCAAACCAACTTTATTTTATAAAATAAATACAATATTCCTTCGTTGTGGTCAGCATTGAAATTTGGACCGCAGCGAGTATCATAACTTGCTCGCTTCGAGTGTATCAAATAAATGAATTAAATTTAAAAGGTAAAGGTAAAGGTAGTTCCGTCTTCAGCATGTTTTCATGCGCGGAACATTGCGCTTTTCGCAACCTAGGCATATACGGCATAATCAGTCACTCAGTTGCCAGCCGGCGACCAACGCCCTTTACTCCTGGTTTAACACCAGAACCATCTAAATAAATTAAATAAAATAAATTTATTTATTTTTATAATTTTAAATTTGAATTGCAGTGCGGACGGCAACTTCGAGGTGTCCTTCATGTGCAACGTCGTTATCGATAGCACGGGAGACATGTTGTGGGTGCCTCCAGCACTCTACAAGAGCAGCTGCATCATTGGTGAGCCTCTTTAGAGGGATAGTATTCCACTCAGAGCGCGAACTCTCTAACATGTGGTGAATTGGACTCTCTTATATTCAAGAGCGTCCGCTATCTACTCTCCTCGTTACGCACACTATCTCGCCAACTCTCTAACAATAAGAGAGCTGAGTTCACCAGAGAGGCGCATGTTAGAGAGTTCGCGCTCTGTGCATTAGATCTGATTCACGTGATCCACTTTCCATTGTAAACTAATGAGGTAGATCGATGGCCTAGCCAACGGGAAATTGTGCGCTCGGCAACCCCTCCCAATGTATGAATTTTGGTTCGCTAATTACTATGCCACGAAGATAGAGGCGAAAACGAATACAATTTCAGATGTCGAATACTTCCCGTTCGACCAGCAGAGTTGCTATTTGATCTTCGGCAGTTGGACGGTCAGTGGGATATTTCAATCGAAAATAACTGTTGGTTAGTGTTAGTGCAAATATCTCTTCAAGAGCATCGAATAGGAGCAAACCAACATTCTATGTATCGAAATATCATACATATATATATATTTATGCGATCACAAGAAACGCGGTACAAAATTAAGTTAGATTAAAAACGAATTCAGTAGGAAGACAATGACAATCTAATAACGAGTCACTCAGAGAAACTGATAAATTCTCTGGACTTCACTAATAGCCTTGCCGCTCTGGGGAAGAAACTATGATGTCGGTAGTTTGAAGTGGAACTAGCGTTAGTGAAATTTATCCCATGTCGAGTGAAGTAATAGCTAAAGTGATGTGGTGTCTTTTTAGATATTTTGTATTTGCCTCTCAGGAGATTACTGGCTGTCTTCAGGTCAATTTCCTCTCTACGCTTTTCTAATGAGACTAGACCTAACTGCATATTTCTATTAGGGAAATTCGGCATTGTTTGCCAGGTTGATTTGTGGCATCTCATAAATAGTCGTCTAGTGAAATAATTCTGAACATTTTCAAGGATTTCTTTGTCACGTATTAAGTAGGGGTTGAAAACCATAGAAGCGCTCTCTAGTATGGGTCGAATGTAAATAGAGTAGGCTTTGAGTAGTATTTCAGCGTTATTGGTGCGAAGAGCTCTGAGAATAATGTGGCACGCGGATACACCTTTCTGAGCAATTGTCTTGCAATGGTCGGAAAAAGTGAGCGATTTTTCTAATATGAAACCGAGATCTCTCATGACTAATTTCTGTTCTAGTATGTTATTGCCTATTTTGTATTTATTCTTCGCATTTGCTCTACCTAAATGTAATGAGTTGCATTTATGTGCAGCTAATGGTAGCTGCCACTCTTCAGACCAATTGACTATGGTATCAATTGCGCTTTGTAATGGAGTAGTGGTGTCCGTTCTTTTAAACGGGCGGTAAATTTTGATGTCATCTGCATACATTCGTGCAACGACACCATTTTTCTAGTAAGGGGATTTCAGACGTGTAAATCAAAAATAGCAGTGGACCTAATACCGATCCTTGCGGAACGCCACTTGTAACTGGGAATGATGACGACAGTTTCTCACGTACTCTAACTTGGAAAGTTCTGTTCGCAAGATAACAAGTAATCCAGTCAATAGTTTTATGTGAAAGCCCGATTTTTCCTAGTTTGTGTTTTAGTTTAGGGTGTGATACTCTATCAAAAGCCTTCGCGAAGTCGAAATATATTACATCTACAGGTTCGCCATCACTAATAGACGATGTCCAATTTTCCAAAGCGTCTAGCATTTGAAGCTCGCGGGAGCGTTTCTTTCGGAATCCGTATTGTTCATCAGGGAATATATCTAGGGTTTCTATGATCGGCTTACACAGGAGTCTTTCAAAGACTCTGCAGAATAGTGATGTGATTGAAATGGGTCTATAGTTTAGGGGGTCACAGAAAGGAGGGGATTTCTTAACTGGTGTTACAATGGAATGCTTCCATAAAGACGGGACCATGCCTGATTCGTATGAAAGGCGAAAGATAATTTCGAGTGGTTCGGAGATTGGGACAGCTATATTTTTGATATAACCCAAGTCAATGTTCTCTGGTGTTCTACAGCTAGAGCGTTTCCATCTTTCAATTAGTGAACATATCTCATGCCTTAAAAAGGAAGGTTCATTGTAACTACCTAAGTTGGGTAGAGTACCTGTATTAGGTAAAGTTCCATTATCAGTGGTGAATACACTCGCAAAGGTTTCAGCGAGTAGATTTGCTTTTCCATGGTCGTCCATCACTAAAGTTCCATCATTCTTTTTGAGGCCTTCAACTCCCTTAGGCTTGTTGGTGCACCGCTTCATAAAACGAAAGAACTTATTCAGATCCTCGCTATCGATAATTCTCTTTTCAATAGTCTTATGATACCGTATAAGTTCTTTTCGGAATTGCCTATTTAGTTTCTCAAATTTATGAGTTATGGTTGGGTCGTCTGCAGAAATGGAATGTTACCAAGCTAAGAAGCGCCTACTAATAAGTCTCTCAATATGGGGAGGTACTTTCCCATGGGTCACATTTACTCTTATCCATGGGACATGGGTGTCAATTGTCTTCTGTATCAGTTTCATGAGTAGATCATACATGTCATCGACATATTTCATTGTCGAAAACGCAAGGGTCCAGTCAACATTGGCTAATTGGCAATTGATTAGCGCGTAATCGGCTTTCTTGTAATCTCTTCTAAGAGTGAATGCAGGAACTGAATGGCAGAGCGAAAGTTGGAACTTTACAATATGATGGTCAGAAATATCAAAAGGAGGGCCTACTACTGTATTAATAATTAATCCTGGGGTATTGCATAATACTAGATCGAGAATATTACTTTTCCGAGTCGGATGCGTGACTAGTTGCGCGAGTTTTATGGATAGGCAAAGATCTAAAAGGGACTGCGATGCGGGGGGTAATCTTTTCTTTTTGCGGGCATGGAAACAACGACCAATCGATATCGGGGAGGTTGAAGTCACCAGTGATTACTGTAGGTTGGGGGCATGAGCAAAGATTAATTATCGATTTAAGCAGTGCGTCAGTTTGAAGAGTGGTAGCTTTTGGGTTACGGTAGATACATACGAATCTTATTAGGTCACCATTGATATCTAAATCAACGGCTAGAAGCTCATGCGAGCCTTTGACTGTTTCATCAGAAATTTGAATAGCACTAATTGACGAGTGGACTATAATTGCCACTCCACCTCCACGGGAATTTCGGTCTCTGCGGAACACGTTATAGTATTGGTCTTGAGAATCTAATAGAAGCGTATTTGGAAAAGTTGAAGCCAGCCAGGTCTCAGTGAGGGCGATTATGGTATATTTTTGTGATAGAATCTGTGAGAGGTACGGTAACTTGTTACACACTGAGCGGCAGTTAGCTAGAATAGCGGAGAATGTGAATGAGTTTTTGTCTGAGTGATTATAAGTCCGGAGATTCAATAGAAGTTTCCCTGCGCACCCATATTATTCGGAAAACCGCACTGTGATGCAAACGACATGAATGGGCTATTGAGTGTGTAACCGGGGACGAAAGGACGGGGTGGGTAGTGAGCATATCCGAGATTATGGTTGGTCATGGGGTGGGCCAGGTACGGTATCTGGGTCGTGTACTGTACTGGATGAGGGTTCAGGGGCAGATTCTGGGGCTGTTGCTGGTGGTGGTTCTGGGGATGGGGAGGGTTCGGGATAGAAGGAGGTTTCATGAATTGGCCATTCGGAGGATTCTGGTTCGTAGAGCGAAGTGTGTTACGACGCTTTCCATTGGCATTGGTATGTCCTTTCTTCTGGCTGAATACAGAATCCAATCGGTTGCGTGTGGGAGGGATTTCCGCCTGTACTTTCATCAATGGCTGTGGAGGGTGAGGGTGAGGGGGCTGATGGAGGAATGGGCGACGACTAGTGGGAGGAGTCTTTGGTCTCTCCTCAGGCTTTGCGTAGGATGGCCTGATGAAGATATCAGAGAAGTGGGGATCTCTCTTTACTCTACTTGCGAATTTGAGAATCAATTCGGCGTGTTTTCTTGTAGGCAGCAGTACTTTGGTCAGTCGATTGTGGGCGGCAGAGGGGTTTGCCACTGGCATCCTGTAGACAGTGACAGGAAGGACGGGATAACCAATGAGAGTAGTGATAGCAACTACTTGGTCATAATCTTGTCGTACTTGAGCTTCATCATCTAGATTTGGGTCGATCGGTAGACGGGCGATAACTATTGATCGTTCAAGATCAGACGGATTCTCAGTTTGGACAGAGGGAGGTGGATCTTGGGGGCCGGCAGTCTGCATGGGCATAGCCTCGTCCACAGTGACAGGGGGAGGGGGAGGAGGGAGAGTATCCACTCGGGATGCCAACTCACGTAGCCGGGCCTCCAGGCTGCGGCGGTTCTCGATTTCGTCGTCGAGTTCACATCTGAGTCGGAAGACGATGTTGGTGAGTTCCTCCATCGATATCGGGTTCGAGTCGTCAGTTCTCGATCGCTTGACAGCTCCAATGAGGGCGGGAGTCTCATCGACGACGGCTGCCTGAGAAGTCGAGGGAAGAGAAGGGGAGGCATATCGGAAGTATTCATCACCTGATAGAGTACCGAGTTGAGGCTACAGTCGGTACTCTGTAGTTCGTGAGCGGTTCCTTGATGGCGAGAGAGTGTGCCAAATTGAGAGAGCGGAGAGGGGAGAGAGCGAGGTCAAAATCACCTCTCCCTGTGAGGGAAGGGAAGGGACTGATGAGAAGGGAAGGGACTGATGAGAAGGGAAGGGACTGATGAGAAGGGAAGGGACTGAAGTATTTCAATCGAAAATAACTGTTGGTTAGTGTTAGTGCAAATATCTCTTCAAGAGCATCGAATAGGAGCAAACCAACATTCTATGTATCGAAATATCATACTTGCTCTAAAACCATCCAGTTCCAATATGCCAAAATTAAACATTGCGAAAATCTGCATTACAGTACGACGAGAAGGAGCTCATTCTAGACTACGTCAAGTATGTCGATCTAGGAGGTTTGTGTTTCTTTTCTCAAAATTCGAAATAGACATTGAAATTATCTATGTGCTCTATAGTGATGGACGGCCACAATCCTGCTCCCTTTTTTTAGACTTTTTTTTCGACGAATGTGCGTTTGGATTTCAGTTATCCTTGTCCCGCAAGCTGCGCTCGGTATACCCTCAAAACGGACGCAAGTGAACTTTTTCGGCGAAAGTCGCCGCTTTTCGCCGCTTTTTTGCGACAGGCTGGCAAATCGTTGTTTGTGAACGAAATCGTTCAATTTTTGCAACACGTATGTTTCATCGAAATTCCAGAAATGCTTTTTCAGAACTAAGAAAATTATTGATTGGAAAGTACAGTAATGAAAAGTGGTGTGGTTAGGTGTCGAGCGGGTGCCGGTGCACTGGTGTACTTTTCATATTGCTATTTTGTATCGTTCTGATGATCATCCTATGCAAATTAAGGCTATTTATAATTGAATTCGAACATTTAGAGCTCATCCGCGTACTGAATATCGGTTTCGGTCGGTATTAGGTTGCCATTATTGATTTGTCGTCATTTCTACTCATTTTAACGATTTGTAACCGACCGAAACCGACGCGGATGAGCTCGCAAAATTCGAATTCAATTATACGTAGCTTTAATTTGCATAGCACGATCATCAGAACGATAAAAATAGCGATTTGAAAAGTACACCAGTGCACTGGCACCCGCTCGACACCTAATCACACCACTTTTCATTACTGTACTTTCCAATCAATAATTTTCTTAGTTCTGAAAAAGCATTTCTGGAATTTCGATGAAACATACGTGTTGCAAAAATTGAACGATTTCGTTCACAAACAACGATTTGCCATCCTGTCGCAAAAAAGCGGCGACTTTCGCCGAAAAAGTTCACTTGCGTCCGTTTTGAGGGTACCTCGGCGTGTCTCCTGCTTTAGCATACTCTCTCGCAGTCGTTTCTGTCGTTTAGGAGCGGAACGTTTTATTATTTTGGAGGAGTGTTTGTGAATAGTTTGTTGAAGTATTTTATCAAGTTTGTTTCAAAAGGAGAAATTTAATCAATATCAGCCCGGCAATAATGAGAAATTGTACGTGTTTACGCTTGATATCAGGGGGGGGCATGATAGAAGCGCAACGACCTCTGCCGACTGTTCTAACTCACTTTAAAATGGTTCTATAAATTTGCATAGTAGCTCATTTGTCTCAAAATTGAATTCTCTATCGAACCCACTATCTGAATTTACCCTAAAATGAGCGAAACGACATTTGCGCAACGATTACAAAATGCGAGGAACAAATAATGATCGTGCGGCGCCGATGTCAAATGGTCTTGACAAATCATCGCTGAAGTTTGAATAGAGTTATTCGCTTTTGTCGTTGCGCTTCTGTCATGGTCACGATATCAGACGTCAGGATAGCATGCATATAGTAAGCACATTAGTTCTGAGGGTGGCAGCTATCGTCACTAACGCTATTCAGAATACTCCAAATCGTCCATCTGGGACATTGTGGATGCTCCGGCGGAACTGGCGCAGCAACGGTCCCGCATCCAGTTCAACGTCATTATAAGGTAATATTTTCGCAAAAGTGTATTTTTAGATACAGAATGCATAATAAACATCCTTGCACTTACGATTCTATATCAGCGGAATGAAACATAAGCGGAACAAAGGTCAAAATCTCATTGCTTGAGGAATTAATGGATCGGAAAGTAATTGTGTGTATACATTGTGAGGCGTACAGTCAAATATCGGATTGTCGTTTGAAAAAGATTTACTCCTTTTTTAGAATTATTTTGGTACACAGAGAGAAATCCTACTAGGAACAGGCACTCAAGTTGGCCCGCTTACTTATATGTAAGTAGGGCCTACTAATATATAAGCTGCTCATACTGGCATATTGGTAGGCGGGTCAACTTGAGTGCCTGTTCTTAGTAGGATTTCTCTCTCGAGTATATCAGGCGGAAAACTCTCTTCTACACCGTCGTTCTCATCATTCCTACCGTACTCATGGCCTTCCTCTCGATGGCCGTCTTCTTCCTGCCGACTGATTCAGGTTTGACATTTACTCCGATGCAAAGGGTTCCGAAAAAAATTATACTGCATTCATTGTCGATGATCAGTGATTTTAAGAGAAACGGAAGCGATCTGATACAGTTATTAATGAATTTCAAGCCAAACAACAGAGTTTTACGTCCACTTTCTTATCTGTCTTCGAGTGAGTAAAGTGAGAACAGTTTTTAAGATACCGTCCACGAGAGAACGTAACGAGTGGGCTGGGGTCGCGGATGAGAAATCGACAACGTACCCTCAAACTTTTTTCGCGGAATGAGCATCACGAATGCTGATCGCGACGGCATATGGTTAAGGTTGAAAAAAATTTTTGACGGTCAACAATATTTTTTCAAAATTTTCAGACATTTTTTTCGTCAAAAAATAAAGTTGCGAAATCATTAGCGAAAAATATTCTATAATACGTATATTTACGCGCTGGTTCCGAATTTCATAGTTAGAACTCAATTTCAAAAAAGTTATGATCGAAAAATCAGATTTTTTTCTCAAAAATCGAAAATATCTTTTTTCCGACCCCACTTTTACATCCTAAGGACTCCAGTTTCAGAATCTGCGACACAAATTACATCGGGAACCGAGATTTTATAATTTTAAAAATACGGATTTTTGAGAAATTTCTTTTTGAATTTTAAAAACTAATTTTTCCAAAAATAATGCTTCCAAAAATGAAAAAAATCGTGAGTTATGAAAACAATTATTTTTGGAAAAATTAATTTTTAAAATTCAAAAAGAAATTTCTCAAAAATCCGTATTTTTAAAAATATAAAATCTCAGTTCCCGATGTAATTTGTGTCGTAGATTCTGAAACTGGAGTCCTTAGGATGTAAAAGTGGGGTCGGAAAAAAGATATTTTCGATTTTTGAGAAAAAAATCTGATTTTTCGATCATAACTTTTTTGAAATTGAGTTCTAACTATGAAATTCGGAACCAGCGCGTAAATATACGTATTATAGAATATTTTTCGCTAATGATTTCGCAACTTTATTTTTTGACGAAAAAAATGTCTGAAAATTTTGAAAAAATATTGTTGACCGTCAAAAATTTTTTTCAACCTTAACCATATGCCGTCGCGATCAGCATTCGTGATGCTCATTCCGCGAAAAAAGTTTGAGGGTACGTTGTCGATTTCTCATCCGCGACCCCAGCCCACTCGTTACGTTCTCTCGTGGACGGTATCTTAAAAACTGTTCTCACTTTACTCACTCGAAGACAGATAAGAAAGTGGACGTAAAACTCTGTTGTTTGGCTTGAAATTCATTAATAACTGTATCAGATCGCTTCCGTTGAATCACAATTTGAAGCGCTTGTTTAATATTTGAACGAATTGTAAATTTTAATGTATTCGCAATACTTTAATGCTGAATCGATCCTCCACCATTTTCAGGGGTCAAAATTGCATGTACTGTTTCGACCCGCCGTTTCGAGTGTGTGTGTGCAAAGTGATGAGCATGATCCTTCAATTTTTTAAAGAAAAAAGCGTAAATTTGCGGAAAACTTTCAATATCAGGCGAGAAGATCACTCTCACAATCTCCGTTCTTCTCTCTATCGTCGTTTTCCTCCTTCTCGTCTCCAAAATTCTTCCACCAACGTCGTCGACAATCCCGCTTATGGCGAAGTAATCAAATTATTAAAATTTCATTTTTTTTCTAGCATTTATATAGTTAATTCCCTTGAGCAGATATAAAATATGCTGTACCATTTTCATGTTCACTGAACTTTCATGAACCGTAGAATGCAGAGGGAGGAAAGTCGGTCAGGCGGTAGCCCGCTGTAAACAATAATTGTGTATGCTAGCAATTCGAATAATACTAAATATCAATGACCATAAATTGGTAGTCAATTACAGATATCTCCTGCTCACTTTCGTCCTTAATGTCATCGCAATTCTCGTCACTGTGATAGTCATTAATGTCTACTTTCGCAGTCCCACCACTCACAAAATGCCCAAGTGGGTGAGGAAGATTTTCCTACAGGTGAGGCATCCCTATTTAGGCAATCAATGAACATATATATTTTTTATAGTTTATAGACGCCCGAGGGCGCAACGAGATAACGTAGGAATAAAAAAAATAGGAAAAAAAGGAGAAATCAGTAAATTACTCTATAGAGTAGGTTGTAATGGGTACGGTAGGAGAATCAGTGATTGGGTAAATCAATCGTCGTGGATCGTCTGGCCGTTGTTCTCTGTGTGGACTTAGAGAGGAGGGATCCGAGGAAGGGAACTCGGACCACCAACATGTCGATTAATATGTATTACCACTGATATTAGGAATAATTTATATGGGAAAAATAACAACTGTGCAGTTGTTAAATGAAATTCTGTGTTTTGTTTCCAAATGTGCAACAGCAAAATAGTTACTTTAGGTTATGCCGGTCTTTCTATGCATGCGGCGTCCGAAATCAACGGAGAAGCGGAAGAACCAGTTGAAGCATGTGAAGGTAACCTTTTCCAACGAAATCCTACGAGAATACCATTGATTCAGAGTTTTTCAGACCATTTTTAGGGTAGGCTTGAAAGCAGGATTATGTTTTTTTTCTTAAGAAGATGATGGCGTCTGTGCCAGGCCTCGGCAACTTTTCCACCAATCTAGCGCCTCACCATCCACTGTGCCCTTCGGCTGAGGAAAAGTGAGCGATTTGTCTTTTTGCAAATTTATTATCGCTTAGTTTCCCCAAGAGTTAGAGAAAAGATAGACGGACAAAGAAACGCAACAAGTCTGCGTCGGATAGTTGCGATTCTTGTTTCGTGTGTATTTGCAAAATACACGGCGTTATCATGCAACACCATACACACAGAGAAAAATGTATAAATCCAGCCCCATCGTACATGAAAATGTATAACAAATGTATATCATGTAATACATTTTTCATATATTTTCATGTATGATGGGGCTGGATTTATACATTTTTCTCTGCGTGTAATTGTGAGTATCTGAGACCAATTTCAGAGACGGGAATAAACTATCTCCGTTCGTTATTCCACGCGATCCGACCACCTCCATGTACTACCCATTGTCTGCTCAGGTATCGCTGAATCGGGAGTGCGATAAAGTATCGATTATTATCGATTATCGGTTTTTATTATTTAAATATTAAAATTAGAAGAGCTAATTCAGGCGATTGATGCAATCGACGCAATCGAGTACATCACAGAGTACATTCGAAAGGATGAAGAACTGAAAATGGTGAGGATATTTAAATATTGTTTGCAAAATCTCGGTATTTTAGCATTCATTGCAGCATCATTTTTATTGCCATTCCTGAAAAGTTATGCTGCCAGATCTCCTGAATTAATTGACAACGATCTTTGGAATGACGATACATAACTGGCTTGAAACGTATTTGATCAACGAATAAAAATATACTATGATACCTGCATTCTGTAGGTTAAAAATGATGTGAACAGGTTTTGTCTTGTAGCACAATGCTCTGGTGCCTCAAGGAATGTAAGGCAAACGAGCAACGAGTGTCTTTCCCTAATTGGGAAAAGGCGCCCAAGAGCCGCTGTTCGGCGCCTTTTCCCAATTAGGGAAACACACTACGTGGCCGCTTCCCTGACAATCCGAACATTGTGGTAGCCGATAATGGTGAATGAGAGCAATAACAATGCTACTCGATCAAAATTCAAATCGAATAAGCAAAACCTAGTGTGTACTGTATCTACACGGATATTTGTTTTGCAGTTCCGAGACGATTGGAAGTACGTCGCGATGATCCTCGATCGTCTCCTACTCTACGTCTTCTTCGGTATCATATTTTTTCTTTTTTTTTCTTCAAAAAATCACCTTCTAATCATTTCTCGCAATTTGGAAAAAATCGACTAACTTCTACAGTGCGCGAAATGAAGAAAAAAAAAATTTCAATTCAGGTATCACACTCGGGGGTACGATAGGCATTCTCGCGTCGTCGCCATTTGTCTTCACAAGTATGTTACTGTTAAATTTGTGTTTAATGTAAAGATTTTCAGATAATTTATCTGATTTTCGATTTCTTACTTCTCTGTGAATTTTGCCATTCCTTTTGCGTTTTTTTTTCAATATTTGATAGCTGATAGGAACATTGTAAAAGTTCAGGAAATTCGTTCACTTTAGTGCACATTTTTTCAATTATAAATTCACGAACACTCATCCAAAATAATAAAACGTTCCACTCCTAAACAACAGGTATGGCTGCGAGAGGTTATGATAATGTGACAGACACGCCGAGATATAGAAAGGCATTGTACCATGAATGTACCATTTTAAATTTGTAATATTGGTTAATTTCAGGTGCGGACGAGCAGAAAGTCCTGCAGAGTATCACCAACAAGCTGAATGAGTTCAACAAAGAGATGGGCTATACATAAATTGGCTATGTGCACTCGGAGAACAATTATTTCGTCTTTTAGTAATTAATGGCATAATTAATTAGCTCTGTGCGAACAAGATAGAGCAGTAAAAGAAATAGTTGATTACGGCAAGCACTGTTAGCATTTGCAAAAAAAAAAATTAACTACTGCGGCGACTAAATGTTTCTCTGAGTGTTCCTTTTAGGACTTTTTGGCGACTCCGAACTTTCATCAAAATATACGATTATTTGTTGCATCTCATGTTGTACACGGTGTTTAGGCAAATCACACTTCGATAAAAACCGGTTGGCTAAATTGCAATGTGCGTTGTATTTCAGATATTGGGCGATATATCACGCGTTTCATGGGAAATTTGAGGATCTGCTTGCACATCAATTTTTTAACCCCCCATTTTCAACACGTTTTTCGATAGCCCCAGGTGACTTCTAATCTGGAGTAACAGACTCGGTAGATCACTCGCCTCTCCAGGAGGTCACGTCAATTATCGGCGTTGAAGCACGCTTTTTCAGCATTTACTCGGTTCAGAGAGAAGCTATCGATTAAGTTTCAACAGGTGAAATGAGTGTTTTTATGAGCTCTATACGATGCATCTTAGATATTAATGATTATAATGAGTCTGTCTGTCCTACGTCCTAAGTTGTCACCATATCATTTGCGTCACAGAGTTTTGAGTTCAGTAGAAAGAGCTCGACGAGAGCTTTCGAATGAAATGCTGAACCCCCTAATTTCGAGGGGACTTAAGAACAGGAAAGGCCGAAAAACCAATTCCGACTCCAAGCAGAAGTCTTTTCGTCGGGGTCAGAGAGACACGCGAGGAGAGGGAGCCTTGATCTACCCCCTCCCTCTCCTGGTTGCATTGAGTGATGCAAGTTACATCGGCCTTGGTGGTGAAGATGGTAACGCGTTAGCCTTAGAAGGAATTTATTTTAGACTTCTTGGGTTCGATTCCCTCTTCCTTCGTATCTCTTTTGCTGATTTTTTGCAATCGATATTTTTTGAAACGAACTTGATAAGAGGCCACAAAGAGAATGCAACATAAGCAGTGACATGAACATGATGTAGATAAAATTCTACAAAATTAATAAAGATGCACTTTCTGCCAGTAGCAAGAGAATGAGAAAAATCAGCAAAAGAGGTACGAACGAAGAGGGAACCGAACTCAAGAAGTCTAAAATGAAATGCCTCTAAAGCTAACGCGCTACCACCTTTACCACCAAGGCCGATGTAACTTGCATCGCTCAATGCAACTAAGAGAGGGAGGGGTAGATCAAGCCTCCCTCTCCTCTCGTGTCTCTCTGACCCCGACGAAAAGACTTTTGCTTGGCGTCAGAATTGGTTTTTCGGCCTTTTCTGTTCTTAAGTCCCCTCGAAATTAGGGGGTTCAGCATTTCATTCGAAAGCTCTCGTCGAGCTCTTTCTACTGAACTCAAAACTCTGTGACGCAAATGATATGGTGACAACTTAGGACGAAGGACAGACAGACTCATTATAATCATTAATATCTAAGATGCATCGTATAGAGCTCATAAAAACACTCATTTCATCTGTTGAAACTTAATCGATAGCTTCTCTCTGAACCGAGTAAATGCTGAAAAAGCGTGCTTCAACGCCGATAATTGACGTGACCTCCTGGAGAGGCGAGTGATCTACCGAGTCTGTTACTCCAGATTAGAAGTCACCTGACCTGGGGCTATCGAAAAATGTGTTGAAAATGGGGGGTTAAAAAACTGATGTGCAAGGAGCACCGCGGAAATATGCGATTTTCCCATGAAACGCGTGATATGACTACTACTGATGAATCCTTAACCCAGGCGTAACAAATACTTCTCAGTGCTGGTATAAGCTAATTCTGGCGGAGGCCATAGCTACTTTACCTGGAAGACTTAAAGGGACAGTAAACACAAAATATCTGGCTCATGTGATCCACTGTCCCCGAGCGACGTAGGGATAGAGGTTGCGTGGGGTCTATGAGATATCAGCCCATGTGGAGCAGAGGTAAAACGCTTCCTTCACCAACGTGATATCATGGATTCGACACCCACCCTATGCAGGTCTTTTGCTTGAGGTAACGGCTCGTTATATCTACCCCATGTAAGACGATTTTCATGGGTGCAAATGACGATAAAAAATATTTCATCCAGTACAAAAAAGTCTTGGATCCACGTGAAATGTTGAATATTTCTATATAGTCTTGGTAGTGGGTTTTGGTAGTTCAAACAAAAAAGGCTTATCACTAGAATTCGAATTGAATCTTATGAATTTATTTCCAAATAAAACAATAAAAACAAACAACAATATAAACATTTTATAGTGTGGACGATTGCAGTGTTCCTGTATGAAATCACTTTATCCGATTCAAGCAGCTACGACTCTTCCACGTAACGTTACAGGCACTATTGCATATGCCGTCTGAAACAATATTGGTTTTCCTCTCTTACACATAGTGCGCGCTCTCTCTCTCTCTCTCTCTCTCTCTCTCTCTCTAAGTGCCTCGCTAGGGAACTCGACTCTCGAATGTTTACTGTTAGGAGAATCCGCTAATTACTCTCTCCATTAGGCGCGCCTCATGGAGAGTTTTGGTTGTCTTGTAACATGAAGTGTATCTGCACTCTCAAAAAGATTGTGACATTTTTCATCATCTCTTCATTAACTCATCCTTCCAAAGCCTGGTAAAATTTCTAAAAAAAGAGTTAGCGTGAGACAGCCTAGAACACTCTGGGTTTCCAACTTACTCCTTTTTCTCTTGAGTACACGCATCTCAGAACCGCTTTTGTTGAAAATTACAAATTTACACAGAGAGAAAACATACTAGGAATGCGACATCAAGTTGGCACGCCTACTAATATATAAGTAGGGCCTACTAAGGCCCTACTTATATATTAGTAGGCCCTACTTATATATTAGTAGGCGTGCCAACTTGATGTCGTATTCCTAGTATGTTTTCTCTCTGTGTAAATTTGTAATTTTCAACAAAAGCGGTTCTGAGATGTTGCATCACCACTAATGCGATGTTAAAAATCAAGGAAAAGATCTGAGATGTGATCTTTTGCCTGTTAAAAAATCCAACCAAAAGATCGACAAAAGATCTAATATTTGAATTCCCGCACTTTCTGTTTTTATCGATTATCTCGGCTCCCAGAGAAGGTAGAGGCTCAATTTTTGGATCACTTATTCAAAATAGGAGTGTCGATCGTCACCTAATGTTTGAACGTTCTAGCATTGCTGGGAATCGAGATATACGCAATAATCGATAAATGCGGGAATTCAAATTTGAGATGTTTTCGCTCTTTTGGTCGTGCATTTTTTAACAGGCAGATGTCTACATTTGAGATCTTTTCGAAGATTTTTAACGCCACATTACTCGTGCTTGCAAAGCCCGGTAAAATTTTTTGAGATGGATTACTGCGAGAGAGCGTACAACTGGAATAGATACACTCTCGCGTTCACACGCTCTCTTGTTCTTGATCCCTTTTGCGTGTGTAAATAAGATTACTCACTGTAGTGGTGCTGTAATCCAACCAGTCATTTAAATCCATGAAGCATTTGCAGATTCCTGCAAACGATTCAACTGAATATGCTTTTTTTAAAAATAAAATCGATAGGCTTTTTAAAACTAACTCTTTTTCCCTTTTCCGTTGAGTAGATTCATTGTTAAAAGCAGAAAGTTTTGAAATAGTGTAGGTATCTGTAAATACAAATGATCATTCATCGGAGGAAAGGTTGGCACGGAACTGGAATGGAACAAGCACGCAAAATAATACAATACATGATACAATACAAAATAATACAATACATAATACAATGTCTTCATTTACCGTGCTTTTTTCACCACTAGGAGGATGAAAGAGTATGCGAAATGAAGATACCGTGCTCTCACATTTCGCACTCTATAGCACACACAGAATGTCATAGAAGGCACTGGAAGCAAGTTCGAGCCACTACAAGGAGTGCCTCAAAGCCAACATTACATCCTAGAAGTGCCCTCCCTCTCCCTCAAGATCGATTTTCTCCTCCCCTCTCTCCGCCTCCCCTTGAATTCCGACTCTCGCCACTTCTCCCCGCGTCAAACCCCCTATTCAGGAAGCCAAACATACACTCCACTCGCCCCGCTCTGATTGAATAGTATCCTGGATACGGGGCAATTTCCCGTTACTACTAAGTTTCCCTTATTGGAAGCTACTGGAAAAGGGAAATGAAGAGAGCAAAGGAACTGAGACCGCAACGCGTACGAGAGAAATGAGAAATGGAGAGTCCATTTTTAATTTCCTAGTCACTACTCTACATGACAGAGTGCGAAATGTGGGAATGACGTTCTCTTAATTTCGTACACTCTCTCATCCACCGACAGGAGAAGAGAGTGTGCGAAAATAGGAGACCGTGGTGTTTCGCACTCATTAGTAGTTGAGCAACTGATTCATGGTTCCGCGCCCACACAAACGGACAAGGGCAGGAGAGAAAATGGAAAGCGGAGAGTCCCACTGGATATCACACGATATCTCACTCGAAACCCCTTTCTGCAGGGTTGAGGGGAATGATATGGTGCGGCTACACATCATTCCACAGGCCGGTCAACCTTCCAGAAAGGCCTTTGGAGTGAGAGAGCGTGCGAAATCGAGAGGGACTCTCTCACTTTTGCACACTCTCTCGCTCTAACCCTGGTCTGTAGGTTTGGAATCATGTGGCTAGGTTTTTGGAAGAGTATTCAGGCTAAATTTCCGGCACTGAGACTCAACGCTGTTGCAGACCCGTATCATATCTTTTGCGACCCATCTCAGGCCCTTTTAAGACACACTGTCAACATGTTTTATGGCCAGTTTCAGACTGAAGATGAAGACGGGAGGATTAATGACGTCCAATAGTATGATCACATCAAATTCACAAAATCACTTATCCGAAGTGCTAAAACATTCCGCTTATAAACACAAGAACAGAGGGCCAAAGCGAGAGGATCAAACAGTCAAAGTACGGCAGGTATGCACTAGACTTTGAAAAGTAACGGCTCAACTAGTTGCATAATAGGAAAATCGACCGATTTCGTAAGAAAGAGTGTGAGAAATAAGGAGTGTATGGAGAAAAGCAACTAGTTGCACCGTTACTTTTCAAAGTCCAGTATGCACCACTGGTATAAGGTAGCATTTCACATCATTCCACAGACCGGTCAACATTACAGAAAGGCCTTTGGAGTGAGAGAGCGTGTGAAATCGAGAGGGACTCTCTCACTTTAGCATGCTCTCTCGCTCTAACCCTGGTTTGTAGGTTTGGAATCATGTGATTTTCATTTTTATAACAATGCTAATCTAACATAATTGCTTGAATTCACTCGTGTGATACTGTCCTTTTTCCACGAAACACACCAATCGAGATTCTCGACAACATCTTTATCACTACGAATGATCTTTATCATTCTCATCATTCATCCACTCTCTATGTGTGTCTACTTGGCGGGCGCGGGCGCTGGCGCCGCGGCGGCGCCATCGGGCGCAGCTGGGGCGCCATCGGCCGCGCCGACATCTGGCTTCGCCTCCCAGTCGTACGGATGGTCAGTCACCTGCGCGTTCATTGATCTTTGATCTCGATCATTTCTGCAGTGTTTGAGATCATCCTCAATGAGTGTCTAAATAGGCCGTACATAATGAATGAGTAGAGCGTTGCCTGGTCCCAAACAACGCAGTAGGGCAGTTTCCGGGGCAATTCTTCCCCCTTTGCCGGACCAATAAATCTCTCTGGGAGAGGGGGTGAATGAGACGGCTACATTCACGCAGTGAGATGACGAATGAAGGTCACACCCCGAGTTGCCTGATCCGGTAAAGGGAAGAAGTGCCGTTTCCGGTTGATCTTTGGTCTTTGTAGTCTCACATTGTTCTTCACCATGGCCTCGTCGATGAGAGTGTAGATGGCGCCGTATTCGGGTTCGTCATAGTACGAGAGACGATCGATCAGGAACATTATCGACTCGAGCTGCTTGGGCAGACCTGAGAGATCAAAGATCAACCGGAAACGAGTGCTCAAAGATCAAAGATCAACGATACCTCCAAGCATCTCGTGCTTCTCCAGTCCCGTGCGGCACTTGCGCTGGTACTTGTAGATCTCGGTCGGGTCCTGCATAGAAAACAACTCAAGTTGGTGAGAAAAGTAAGCGGCAGAGGGCGCGCGCCGCGCACTTTCCTCACCTTGAACGTCATCCACGGCAGACCGCCCTTGAGCAGCTCGACGAACATGTAGAACCTGCACATTTATCGATTTATTTTTAAAATTAATAAAGTTACAAACCAGCTCTCCAGGTCGTCGGCGCGACTCAGCTCCATGCCGAGGTAGGCGGCGCGCGGTGCGTGTCTGTAATTGGTACCGTACCCAACGTACCCATGGAACCGCCATGGTTCCTCGGGTACAGTAGTCCAGACATGATACCTCGCGTAACGCACCATTGGCACCGACGCTGTACTGTGTACTGTTGGTACAGTACCCTTAGTACTGCTGGGGCGTCTGATACCATAGCCCCGGCACCGACGTAGTACCTGGTGCTGCCCATGTATCGGGTGGGCTTGAGTCGGGGTCGCTTGAGCGCGCCGGTCGTCGCGTCTCTGTACTGATGGCAGAAGAGGAAGTCGACAAAGTAGATCTGGAATGCGGGTTACGGTACCAGGCTACCACAACTGGCTACCACAGTCGGTACCATACTACCACACACATACCTTGCGCTCCTCCTCAAACTCGCGTCTTCCGCAGCAGAAGTTGGACGGTCCGACGTCTCGGTGCACAAAGCCGATCCTGTGCAGCTCCTCGATCGCCTGCGATTGATTTATATTTATTCTTCGGTCCCGGAGCCATCTGGTACCGGGTACCTGGCGAGTGCAACACTGGAACCATGGTACCGTAACCCACCTGTAGGCACTGCTTGCCGACGCTGAGGCCGCAGCCGAGTGTCAGCTTCTTGTTGGGATTGTCGCGGCGCAGGTTCTGGCAAAGATCAAATACCACTTTAGCACCCAAATTGTCCAGTCGACTACTACGATAAATACCAGTTCCGGGTCTTGGGACCGGAGGAATCGGGGCGTGGTAGTCGGGTTCAGGCTGCACCTACTCACCCTCAACGACGGTCCGGCCAGCGTGATCACCATGAAGTTGAAGCGCTCCTCCTGTCCGCGGTCGTATACCTCAAGATTGGCTAGTGATGACGTCACGTATTTCATAGTGATGACGCAATCGTTACGTCATCATTAGGCAATCGTACCTTGCAGAAGTGCTTGACGTCGGCCTTCTTGCGGATCTCGAGCAGAATGAACAGCTCCGTCTTGAGGATGGGAAACTTCTCCGTCCGAGTCTCGATCTGTAGTTTGTAGTTTAATCTTTGATCTTTGGTCTATGTACATCGCCTTCTGGCAAGGCGTCAGGCTAGTTCGACTTCGCACCGTGCCAACACCTCCTGGCACCGTTCCAACTCCTCCGGGCACCGTGCCAACTCACCTTGAGGCAGTGCACGTCCTGGGTCTCCTCGTGCTGCACCACGTAGATCTCGTTGATGCCCGAGTCGGGCGCGATAATGTCGATGATCTTGTACTTGCCCACCATGTCATTCTGAATACGGTAGGGTAGGATACGGTAGACTTGTAGTTTGGATAGTGTAGTCTGTTTGCGAAATGAGAAGCAAAACAATTTGGCACATTGTCAATAGCGGAATACGGTAGAACTGTAGTTTGTAGTTTAGGCAAAATGCTTGGCGCAGTGCAAAATAACGGGATTGTAGATTGCAGTCTCCAAAACGGTTCTATAGTATACCTCCTTGAGCTGGACGCGCTCGCGGTTCTTGATGCGCTTCTCGATGCGAGATGTCTGGAAGTGGGCGGGAGTCAGTTATCGATCAATCGTGGATACCGTATCGAGAAGCTACCTACCTGGTTGTTCAGCTCCTCGGCGGGCTCGCGTAGCGACTCCTGCTTGGGCTTGCCATGCGGCACCTGCAGATAGTACGATATCGATTAGGTGAAGAGGGGTTACGGTAGTTCGGTGGGTCAGACTGGCAAACCTTGATGTTCTTCTCGTGGTGGCCGCTCTTCGTCATTGCGCGGTGCTAGAGTGAGTGGAGAAAGAGAGAAAAGAGAAATTTCCAAATTGAGACTGATGCAAATTCGGTTGTTGACCTGATCTTTCACTCATTTTGCATAGTCCAACGAGCCGATTGTCCGCTGATCCTCTTTTTTGTGAGAATTGAGAAAATAACAAGTCCATCTCAATTGTTTCCTTAAATGTGTTATTTGTGAAACGAATTAGGGTCGAATGGGAATACTGACTGCGGCGTGAAATAGCTGATAATTTCGCAGTAGTGATGTAAACATCCTTCGCGGGTGCATAAAATAAATATATAAACAAATGAAAAAAACACGAAAGAAACTTATTCATTAAACATCAGACTTATACATAAAAATTTGGCTCAAAACAAATCACAAAGATTCCGATTCCATAGTCTTCGCTTGATATCTCGCCAACGCAGCGCTTTCACTAGCAACCTTCAATGCATCATCAAAGATCTCTCCCAATGCTTGGAACAGATCGATAATTGTTCTGTCAGCTACAGTATCCGCCGTGTCGGGATAGGACTCGGTGAATCGATAAAGCGCGATGTGACTCGCATCCTCCATGTAGATTACGGTGCGGCCAGAGTGCACGAGATGATTGGCGAGATTTGGTCCCTACAAAAATCAATTTGTGAAAAGAAATTAGTTTTTATCTATATTTGTGATTGCGAAAATGATCAGTGATTCTTGAGAAAGTGCTTTGTTATCGACCTAAAATTTTCCCCGATTCAAAATTAAAATATCTTTATTTTTCATCTTTTCCTTACTCGCTTTCGCGCTTTTCGCGGGTGTATCAAATAAATACAAGAAAGAGAACCCCATTCACCCACAATTTTCCCTTTGTGTGGTATAAATATCTATCTATCTATCTAGAACTGCCCTGGAGTAATTTAGAGAGTAGTGAGATGCATACCATCTCCACGACTTTCCTCGGCCGTACAATTCCTCTCGTCTTCACGTGGTCCATTTTTACGGCACGATTCCTGTTGTTCAACGACAGAGGGCGATGTTGGCTTCTGCACCACAAGGTCTCTGGTATTTTTCCCCAGCGATTTCCCAGTTCCCCTCCCACTGGGAGAAAGATCAAAGGTTCCGACGGTTTCCCCCACTGGGGTCCCATTGATGTCACTGCGATCCCAGTTGGAGAAACCGTCGGAACCTTTGATCTTTTTTCCCAGTGCGATTTTGAGAATGTAAAAAACATATATCTATAATGACACTTCCAAAGTATATTACGGTCAATCTCCAGTAAAATCTAAATTTCCAGAAGAAAACCATTCGCAGCTCTAACCTGATGGGCAAGTTGACTGCGCTAATCTTGAGCAGGCCAGATGCGTAATAAGGATAGGTGCGAAGCGCCGCTCCCATAGTAGCATTGGCGAGAGGCACGAAGTACTCTCGTAGTGTGCAGAAGCCGACAAATCGGAAATTGCAGAATGCGCACACGTAATGGAAAAAGTTGTCACTCACTCGGTGGTTTGCATGTGATGATGCAAGCAGATGTCTCGAGCAACGTTCTCTCCCTTATCGGCCACTTCGGTTTCGGGAAAGGGAAGAGAAAAGTCGATGAGCTCGAGGATTCTGAAAATAATAAGCATCATGAGAATCATAACGATCCTGATTCTTATTTATATTATGCGTACACATGATTCGGAGCCTCCATGGGATCAGGGTGAGAGAGTGTGCTAAAGTGAGAGAGCCTATCTAGATTTAACAGGCTCTCTCACTCAATATCCCTCCTATTTGTGTATGGATAACCGGCTATGTGGTGCAATTAGCAGGCAAAACATAGAACTTTAAAAAAAACGACAAACTACAAACTCACGAATCATCATTGTAATACTGTAGAGCAGCGGTCATTTCTTTACTCAACGTATCTGGCCTGAGAAGAACATACAATTGTGTTCGATATTTCAGAAGTCGTCACTTTTGTCATCTTTATAAAAAATTAGAAATAGTAGAGTGTTTAACGGTCTTGTATTTTAGTGTATTTGGTCAGTCGCGCTTCGAGTTATTCAAATCCATCACCATTGATGTTAATTTGTTTCTTATTGGGTAATTAAACACCACAGTTACTAGTAGATTACCTGACGACGAACGTGATTTTCTCCGCTCCGAGCAATCTATTCAACTCCACGAATTCGATCACATCTTCGGGTGAAAACGCAGCAGCGTCCAGGAGAGGGACACACAATCCTGCAAAATTGCAATTATATATAAATAGCCATATAAATTATAAATACCATAAATAAGCCATTATAAATAACCACATATATATGGCTATATAATTTTCGAAGAACAAGAACCATTTATAATAGTGCTACAGATTTATTCTGGTGTAAACGATGTAGGAGTAACAGTTTCGCTACCAAAAAAAGCGCAAAATGTATCAATAAAAAATCGATACCGTAGAATATCTCGAACTTCTCGGGATCTGCTCGGGGCAGATCGTAGTCCACATCTATGCCTGTCTGTCTGAAGCCGAGTCTCGGTGCCTCCTCCTCAGGAGCATGCTCAACAATGCCTGAGAAGTCAAGAAAATATACTAATTTAGAACTACGTGCCTCGAGTTGCACGCAAAAATATTTTCCTGGACGATGTTACCTTCATAATCAGCGAAGATTGCTGCTACCAGATTACCATATGCGAGCAGTAGATCTTTTATTTCACCTTTTGTTAATCGATTATAAAGAGTGAAATATGTATTACAGAAAATCGCTAAAACTATTCCAAAATATTTTACGTTTCACTAAATACAGTGAGGAGGCGCCGAGGTATAGAAGGAGAGTGCATGCAGCCCATTTCGCATTTGTTTGATTGTAAAACAGGAATAACTTACTGAGTGAATTCTCGATGGTACCGGGCAGGTAGATATCGGGCAGGTTACATGTGAGGTAGTACGCCTTAAATTCAGCGTCTCCATTTCCACCCAACTCGTACCACGAAGCGCGCATGCGAACACCTGCGAAAAGAAGGACTAGCGAAAATCAGCAAAATCAGTTTAATAAACTCAGTAATTGATAGACAACAGTAGTCCTTCATTTTTCTTCTCGTCCATTCATTCTTTTTTATCCATCTTTTAGAATCATCTAATCCTAGTGAGCACTCACTGGGAACAATTCTGAGTATTCAAGTCTTGGCTACCAAGTGACGACTTTAAAGGTTAAAAAGTGCAGCTCCCTGCCTCGACCGAATAGTGTAGACTTATAAATTGTCTTTCGCTAGCCAAGATTTCTTGATTCGTGGGCTTATTTCCTAGAAATTCAATTCTCACCATCCTTCATTCCACACTCGAGCGCGTAGTTTGGTTGTTTAGCATACACGAGTACGCGAAGCTCCTCACCCCAATTCCGCCGGTCTCTGAACATTTCGCATTATTTATTATTGTTCTTTAAAGGTATTAAGGTACGAACTTGTCCGCTCTCAAATACTCGAGACCAAAACACGAACTCGGTACCGACCGCGGAAAAAAAATTCGTTAAATCGACCGAGGTCGATATTATAATTTTAAAAAGTGTACCTGACAGTGTGAACAAGATACACATCTTCGGCGATTTGTCGCAGCTGCTTTTTTCCGACATCAATCTTCAATCGCGAATTGTTGCTTGTAAACGAATACCTTCGCAGATTGAAAGGTACCGTCAACGAAAGTAACAAACCCGTTTTCTAGAAAACAATGAGCGATCTACCACGTATTTTGGTCAAATAGATGACAATAGAGGTCTACCACATAGTTTGTAATCGCAATTATCGGCTTACCCTGTGTTTGAAGACCTAAAAATGATAGTAGTTTTTCACTATCATGATAGTTATGGCGGGCACATTGCTAGTAATACTTTACTATCATGTGCCCACCATGACTATCATGATAGTTAAAAACTACTATCGTTTTTCTGAGTGTACTAACCATAGGAATTAAAACTGTTATGACCTACCTCGGCCGGAGCCTCTGTTGATACACTAGCTGCATGATGTCTGGCGAGGGAAATTCCGCCGTAAATGACAACGCCAATTACGGATAGAACAGTGAGTGCAATGAAAACTTTGGTGCAGATAGAAGGGAATTGTCGAAACTCAGGAGAATCGAGAACTCTCGACATCGCTCCTTTGAAGATCGCTCCCACTGACTATATCGTCGATATTCGTTCAATCTGTCCATTGTGCGGAATTCACTCGATTCAATATCGCCGCCTTTATTAATAGCGAATGCGAAAACTCGTGGTGAAACAGATTGACCCGAGGGATACATTGTGAAACACACAAAGTGACTAGGAGATCGAAATCGATTGCATACTTCAAACGAGGAACGTAAGATCGTGACAAGGCGAAAGAGGCCACATGAAAACGGATCACATGATTCAGATCATAAAGAAAGGGTAGCAGTAGGAGTGCGCAAATTTGAGAGAATCTCTCTCGATTTCCTACACTCTCTCAATCGAACCCCTTGCTGTAGGGTGGAATTATGTGAGATGGTAATGGGACGGCATGACCTATCACACTTTTCCACACATTGAATCTGATCGGCTAGAGGAGATTCGGGCTGCAGCCACTTTCCTGCAGCACGGGACGCTTCCGGCTGCAGCTCCTGCAGCTGTCGCATGTTTGGGCGCGGACGGCGGCGCCATCAGGTTCTTCTTCAGGAAGTGCTGCGCGAAGCGTTGCTGCAAACGTTTGAACGTTAGTATCAAGTCGAGTTTTCCATTGTAGCAAAAATCCAGTTGAAAAAGAGGAAAGAAACAAAGAAACTGCTCATTCTGACATTGAATTAGAATTTATTTTTTAATAATTAATTTCCACAAAGCTTTAAAAATAAAATAAAAATCACCTCAGTTTTCGTCGGTCGTCGCTGCTTTGGCTTATCATAACAGATGCAGATGAGGTAGAAGGCATTTAGAGAAAACTGAAATATGTAAAGTTTCAGGAAATCGATTATCCTCTCTTTTTTTGAATTTTGATCTATACTCGCATGTCACCTACTTAGCAACCTACTTTATTATACAGCAGCAAACTACTTTACCCGATGCGCAAAACAAGTTTTGGCTATTCAGAGCGGAAATACAAATTATACCATCTAACTTGCCTGTGAGACTGTAAAATATATGCGATTGCTAAGTCATCACTTATATTGTATAGCCCTTGTTTTAGGCGTTAAAAATGTGTACCTGGGCAAAATATAGAATCTGAGAGATGCTCTCAGCCAGATCGAGTGACTCTTGCGAGACGTCGTGAAGAGCCTGGAATAGCATATTTCATTTAGTTTATTTTACCGTTTCAACCCTATCGGCCCCAGTCACTGTTGAATTTGTTGACTATGGCTCTGAACGAATGAATGAATCAAACAAACGCAGAAAGCAATAGAGGAAATGCAAAACTAGGTTAGCAGCAACTTTCGGAATTTGGCATTTTGCAACTTTAGCCACTCCTTATTCCGGCTCTAACGAGCTGTCCCTCAGGAGGGGTACTGTCTCGTACTGTTAGTAATGGCGATAGTTATTTGTACATTTGATTACACACAGAGAAAAATGTATAAATCCAGCCCCATCGTACATGAAAATGTATAACAAATGTATAACATGTAATACATTTTTCATATATTTTCATGTATGATGGGGCTGGATTTATACATTTACACATCATTCCACAGGCCGGTCAACCATCCAGAAAGGCCTTTTGAGTGAGAGAGCGTGTGAAATCGAGAGGGACTCTCTCACTTTTGTACACTCTCTCGCTCTAACCCTGGTCTGTAGGTTTGGAATCATGTGTTTATACAGTGTGTAGTTCATGACGCACTCACATCCGGGTCGATGACATTCAGGAAGAGGCGGAACAGGTAATTGGGCAGATTCAGGAGCAAGTCGAAGATGGAAATGAGAAGAGTTCGCTGGAGGGCGCGGAATTGCGCACGACGCGCGCGACGAGAACTGAATGATTAATTAGCATTAATTATTAGTAATTGATTAGTTTAATATTAATTTGAAAAAGTAGCACCTGAACCTCATTGTTTCTCGCATTATTCCACAGAAACCTCAAGAAAATAACTCTCTATCGTCACACATTTTGGAGATTTGGAAGGATAGGTTAGCCGATAGACTAAACTCGCCCTTACGTTCGTATTCCCTTCGTCTCCTGTTGTGCTAATTGCGCGACGTTGAGATTATCGAGGGTGGCGATGCTCTGCCTATCGATGCTGTCGATTGCAGAGAGTCTGAATTTTAATTTAATTTAATTTTTTTTTCTTATTTTTTCGTTATTGAATTTTAAATACTCACTAATTATAACCATTTTTTTCTTGTGAGGCGATACAATATCGAGCTGACAGCCTCTTGTCACAAGTGTGAAACTCATCCAAACATATATTTAATCACTTTTCTTTTTCTTGAATTTTCCCAGTTTTTTAGATAAATATATAATTAAATAAGCGGTACTCAAATCTCACTTGGTCTTGACTGATATGCCCTCGGTCTTGGTGCTAAGCAAACTGTTGTCTCGAGACCATGAATCGCGGAAGAACAGCACCTACGTCAGCACTTTATATTAGAACGTCGCACACTCTCTCGACCGGTAGGTAGGTGAGAGAGTGTGCGAAATGAAGAGACCATGGTTTCACATTTCCGCGCTTTACCTTTTAATACAATTTTGGTGGATTTCCGTCTCTTTTGGAAAATAATACAGACTTATAACGTCTTGTCTTGGCTTGGCTAAAGGCTTGGCTTAGATTACCTTCGCGATTTTTTACTGTCTGTTATAATCTCAAATGAAAAGTAAAATAATACCACATGATTCCAAACGTACAGACCAGGGTTAGAGCGAGAGAGTGTGCAAAAGTGAGAGGGTCTCTCTTGATTTCACACGCTCTCTCACTCCAAAGGCCTTTATGGATGGTTGACCGGCTCGTGGAATGATGTGATACCTTTATATCGCAGATGGTGATGAACCCTAGTGGTACGAAGTAGGTCAGCACAATTTCGACGATCTGAAAAGACTCACAACAATTTTAAAATTCATTTGTTTTCAAATTTTTGGTCGGCAGAATCATACCTTACAAATTTACAATGATTTTTTTCTATGTTTAGCAGCGGATCGTATTATTATTATGGAGGAGTTTCAATAATTACCTGTATCTTCCTCTCCAAATCATCATCGTGTCCGTTCATACACGCGCCCTTCTCCATATCGTACTGTATGTCGAAGAGCAGCCACGATTCCGCAGCGCAGATAACCACCGCGAGCAGCGTCTGCAGAAAAAACTAGAAAGTCGCTAACCGAAAGCGGCCAAGGCCCCGGAAATTATCAATTTTATTACGATTTCCCCATAATGGCCGCGAGAAAATTCACGCGGGTCGCTTGTTTTTGTTGCCGACAACGCGCACTCGCATCATTTCCTGCTTATTTGTGCTGAGTAATTTCCTAGCAGGCGTGATAAATATTTCCTACTCCAGCACCGATTGTGGACTTCTACTCAATGCTGCGAATATCGGCTGCTGAGTGATCTGTTTTCCAGTTAAATAACGACTCGGTAAATACGATTCGCGTGGTTTCCTACTTCCGCTTAGGGCTTAGGCTAGCAATAGTCACGACTCCTCTCTGGAGGTTTGCAAAATATCCTCACTCACCACTAGAGTGCGAAATGTGAGATTACCCGATGCCACAGATACCCGCCTGCGAGGAATGAGAGGGAGGGCGACCCGATAACAGCCCCTCGAAATGAGCAATTACCCGATAACAGGGTCTCAGAATGCATTTACCCGATAACGTTTCTCCAAAAAAAAGGTTATGAAATGCGTGTATTTCGGTAGTTATCATAAAGAGCTTTGTCTGAGAGAGTCTTGAATATGATAATTCGACATCGTTCTCTCATTTCGACGGCATCTTGGCTTCAAGGACGGTCTCTTCTCTCTGCAACAGGCAAGTGTTGCTTTTTAGGCTGGATTCATTTACAGTATTTGCTATAGAAAGTAAATAATAGATACTAAAAATATATGAAACTAGTAATTCGAGCCATGATGGGTAGGCCTAGATGTAGGTGTAGAGCTAGATGTAAAGGTAGGGGCCGCAACGTGATCTTCCAATTTCATGCTAATTGAAAGAAAATGTGGTCAAATGAACTGCTAAGGTTTCAATAACTTCATACTTTTTGCCGTTTGTCGATATCTTGTCTCTGAGCCGCGCTACGCCTCAAAAACCATGCGCGTCATTTGACAGAAAGTGGTGAAAGAGAGAAGTGGGCGGAGCTAATCTGCATCTCTAAATCCTGACTGATTTTGAGAGTAAAAGAGCACTCCTTACCGGTATTCCCCCATGGCTCAGGCGGTTGAGCACATGCTTTATAAACAGGAGTACGCTGGTTCAAATCCACCGGTTTGCAAATTTTTTTGCCGATTTTGCAAATATCTTTAAAATAAAATGACAATTCTGCGAATTAATAAAATTTTTATTTTTTTGTTTGTATAGATTCAGCATGCTATTCCACCTATACTGAGACTTGCGCAGCTGTGTCGGTGAATTGGAAATGTTCTAAACACCTACTCTTGAGGCTTTCAGTCAATTTTTGATCTACTAAATGTTGTCAGAACAAGGTGCGCAACGCCTCATTCGTAGAGTAGATCGAGAGCTCTCGAATAAGCTTTTGAACGCGGGATTTGGTTGAAAATTAAGCTTGTCATTCGATTGGGACAATTGTTCCCTCTCGTCGAGAAAGGTAGGGGGCGGAGCTTGCGCCCCCTATGTAAAGGTAGGCATTGTTTTTCCTTTAGATCAACTGTGGAAATGTAGGTTGATATACTTTTCATCGGCATGAAAAACTGATTTGTAAAATAGAGTATATGCATATTCGACTCCCTAAATGTAATCCAAAATAATCCAAAATAAAACAAAATGTAACCTAAAATAAAATCCAGCCTAAAAAGCAACACTTTCCTGTTGCAGAGAGAAGACACAGTCCGGGAAGTGAAGACGCGGTCGAAATGAGAGAACGAATTATCATATTCCGGACTCTCCCAGACACAGCTCTTTATGATAATTAGCCAAATACACGCATTTCATAACCGTTTTAGAGTAAAACTTAAATAGTCTGAGAGCCTGTTATCGGGTAATCTATCATTTCAAGGGGCTGTTATCGGGTAATTGATCATTTTGAGGGGTTGATCTCGGGTCGATCATTTCTCGAATCATTTCGTCAGAGACCACTCAATTACCCGATTACCCGACCCGAATAACCGCACTCTACTCACCACCGCAAGAATAGGCTCCCGATTGAGTCGAAGGTGCTTGAAGGGGGAGAAGACGGCAACGTATCGAACAAGGGACAGCACCAGCCAGCAATAAAGGGAAAAGGCAGAGGCCGAGTGGACAATGAACAAGTTGACCTGAAATGGAACTGCTTTCAAGGCGCTGGTGTCAAAACTAGGGCCGATGCTGTACGCGCCAGGATAGTATTCATACACAGAGCGCAAACTATCTAACTTGCATCTAGAGACTCTCTTGAATACACGCACTATTTTGCCAATTCTCTAAGAGAGTTCAATTCTCTAGATGTCGACAAGTTAGAGAGTTCGCGTCCTGTGCACTGAAAGCGCAATGCTTCTCACATACAAAACACGCCCATGGAGGGACTACCTTTACTTAACTTTGTCCATGTTAAAAATTTTAAAATTGGTACGCAACATTACGGTGTGCGATAAATTTAGCAGGGAGATGGGCAGGACGATCTGTGGAGCTTGAAGGCATCTAGCGTGCCCTGTCTGCACGTGGCCTTGTCATCTCCACGCCACGGTTCGGACGTTTTCGTGTTCAGATCCCGAATGCCAGTAAGGACCTCTCGAGGGAATCTTCCGCATCAACCATCCAATTACCAATTTCCGCCTCGGAACGCCCCACACATGATTCCAAACCTACAGACCAGGGTTAGCGCGAGAGAGTGTGCAGAAGTGAGAGAGTCCCTCTCGATTTCACACGCTCTCTCACTCCAAAGGCCTTTCTGGATGGTTGACCGGCCTGTGGAATGATGTGCCCAGTACACTAATTCCGCGGGAAATATAGTCTTTGGCCATTGCGCTTTTCTTGTGCTTTCAATGCCAGGACGAATTTTGTGGGGGGAAAGGGCTCAAAGATTCCCCTCTTCACCCCCTTAGTCTACAAAGGATTGAGGTCGTGGGCGCCGCCGGTTCCGTCAAGCTATTATTTCAATCCATTCGTGGGAACGCCCCTAGAGTCCGCGTGATTTCAAACTTTTTGAAAACAAAATAAGGAATGGCCGTCATTTAGACGACTAGGGGAGTTTGAAACAATGACCAACCGCTCTCCCATGAACGGATCGGAGCTTGGATCGGGGGGGGGGGGGGGGGTAGTTTCCACTCCCGACCCCTTTCTGGGGGGGAGAATGGTGCAGTGGAGAATGATGTGTGCACCCCTTTCCATACATCGCTACCGCTTGCTGAAGCGTTGGAATAGTCTAGTGTGCCGGCTGTGTTATTTTCGCTCTCGGCGTAATTTGATTTCGTTGGGTGTCTTTTGTGAGCACATTCGGCCCCGTTTTCACCACTTGTTTTGCCACGTTTCAAGAATAGAGAAAAGATGCTAAACTACTATATCAATTCACGTGCTGGGTGTATTGTGGAAAAGTCACCCTCTCGTGAATCGACCGTTCGAGAGAGTATGCCAACGTCAGGTCTACGTGAAAGATGAGAGAGTATGTGAGACCGTTTTGACCCTCACAATAATAGGGCATCAACAGTGAATGCTTCATCATATCCGACCGGGAAGTGGAGTTTTATTATTTAACTAGTGCTCGAAGCGTAGTTTCACACCCTTTCACCCTATCAATACAGTGCGAAAAGTGTGCTGAATTTATATATAGTAGCTGAATGCATTTAAAGAAGGTGTCCCACGAATATTTAGTCAACTGAGTTCTCACTGTGGGGCAATGGCAATGCTCTCTCACCCTGCGAAAGGGTGAGAGAGCATATGCTTTTCCGGGAATGGGAAGTGCTTAGGAAGCTGCATGTTTCTAGCAATTCCCAAATCATGCTATAAGCCGGCACGGGAATTTCGAGACAATTCTCGAAGTGCATATTTTCCCACAACCCGCGAAGATGTTGCACTAATTCTCACGGAGAAAAGCGCAAAATATTTTGTGAGGTTGCAAATATGAGCGGTGTAGATACACATCATTCCACAGACCGGTCAACCTTCCAGAAAGGCCTTTGGAGTGAGAGAGCGTGTGAAATCGAGAGGGACTCTCTCACTTTTGCACACTCTCTTGTCCTAACCCTGGTATGTAGGTTTGGAATCATGTGGATACTAGGGTTGGTCACATCGATTCCTGCTCTCTTCATTTCGTATATTCTCTCGTCCGCCGGCTGGCTTAGGGAGTGTGTGAAATGAAGAAAGCAGGAACCGATTTGACCTACCCTAGTAGATACTCTTCATTTGCACTAGGCATGTGCAAGATGAATGCCTAGATTGTGAGTGCGAAATCGCCACACTCTTATCCTTATCCGAGAAGTTGAACTTATCGTTACGGAAAACATGTAAGCGCATAGATGTGTCAAACAATATCTTGAACTTTTGGGAGCCCCTGAAAACGCATAGTTCACTGTGCAATACTCAAATAGATCAAAAGTGCGTGGGAAGCTCCCATAAATGTGCTACCTTGGTTCGAAAATAGGTAGTGAAGTGCTCATTATTATACAAGTGCGGCGCTCTCATCGACAAATGTCGGACGACTAGTGTTGGAAAGGGCAACAGCAATGACCACGCCGAGTAATTAATGAGACATGAGAAAGGACCTTCGAAGAAATCAACGGAACTGAGAGACCAACAAATCTACAATAGAAAATTACGCATTCTCAGCAGCCAACGACTGCAAATGTTTTCCGCATCCAAGGCCTAGCGCAAACTAGGGGAAATCGTGGTTGCTTCCGCTACCTAATACCTTACCGTATACCATTTTGGCTACCGTACCTTGCAGACGAATATGCCGAGCAGCCAGTTACTCCTCCATCCCATCTTGCCCGCACCGAGCGTGAACAACATCGCGGCGAGACATGCAGTGTCCGCGCCTGTAGAATAGAGATTACAAATGTATTACCGCTCATTCCAGATGATCATATACTAAAAATATTTTTTATTTTATTTTTTTTTATTATTTTTTTTAATTAATTTTTTTTATTAATTTTTTTTTATTAATTTTTTTTTAGCAATACAGATAAGATTGGCACTGCGCAAGGATGACACGCCGAAGCGTTTCAATATATTCCCGCGTTCTGAGGCCTCGTCAGCCTCAAGTGGTTTACCGTGTATAAATATGTTGGTATTGGAAAGGAATTCATCGCTTCCCTCCATTTCATTCGATTAGTCGCACAAGTAGCGTGCAGCGCTGCTTTGTTCTCCAGTTTCCTCCTCTCCAACAGCTTCCCATAAGAGAACACTAATTACCAATTAGAAATGGCGCGTGCCTCTTCAACAGCTGCATATGGTGTGTCTGCTATCGAATACCCTTGCGCATGATTCCAAACCAAGCGTTTGGGGTCAAGGGTCAGGTTTGGGGTCAAACCGAGGTCAAGGGTCAGGTTTGGGGTCAAACCAAGGTCAAGGGTCAGGTTTGGGGTCAAACTAAGGTCAAGGGTCAGGTTTGGGGTCAAACCAAGGTCAAGGGTCAGGGTTTGGACGAGAGAGTGTTCAAAAGGGAGAGAGCTCCTCTCGATTTCGCACGCTCTCTCCCCCTCAACCCCTCTCTGTAACGTTGACCGGCCTGTGGAACAATGTGCTTGATTTTCGTGCCTTTTCACAGTAATGTATGATGTATGTCAGCGAAAGTTGTATAATTTCAGACGAGTGTTCGTGAATTTGCAATAAGGATGTCGGCATTGTGTCTACCCTCTAGCTGCCCTTTTCACAGATACTATACGCCTTGTCAGCCGAATTGTCTATGCTTTACTCAAAATGACGTAAGACGACTTCCGGACGTGCATCCCTACCTTCACGAGCCCACATGATTCCAAACCTACAGACCAGGCATAGAGTGAGAGAGTGTCCCTCTCGATTTCGCACACTCTCTCACTCCAAAGGCCTTTCTGGATGGTTGACCGGTCTGTGGAATGATGTGAGCCGCGTCGGCCCAATGAATATGAAACTCATTTCAGTCCAAGTTTTAATGCGAAAATTGTATCTTATCACCGCAACCGAGCAACGACAATTTTTTGATGCTACTTCTTTCCCCTCACTAAGCATGTCGCTTGTGAAGTGATCAAGATTCTAGACTAAATGTCAGATGACGGGAGCAGCACTTCAGCTCATTAAAGACAATCACAAAAGTGCTTGAATTGGGTTGAGAATGTGATAACGAGTATCGTATCCTGCATCTTTTTGTTGAACTTGAAATGTGCCTATTGTTGCACCAGCCCACACACACAAAGAGAAATATGTATAAATCCAGCCCCATTGTGCATGAAAATGTATAACACGTAATACGTTTTTCGTATATTTTCATGTATGATGGGGCTGGATTTATACATTTTTCTGTGTGTGCAGCAATCATCTAGACAAGTGGTGGCATCGTTGGACGATATGGAAAAGGTCCATGCTGGAATCATCGAGCGAGGAAAAAGAGTTGAAGATTCGCTCCGCTTTAATAACATGGAAGGAAAAACGTCCTACCCGCCATAACTCGAAGGAGCGATAGTGACACTCTCGTCGTCGTTGTACTGCGTTTCCTGCAATTTCAATAATAATAATAATTCCGGATATTTTTGGACTTTTTGCGTCATCTGTTCCGTTGCTCTCTTGGGTTATCTTTGTACCCAATTTCGTAAACATTTCTTTTCCGTGAATGGGAAGCTTTCATGGGCCGATTTGTCGCGCCTAACTTATTCAGTGGGATGAGCGGAGAGAGAGAGAGAGAGAAATCTTCGTGAGATCTTTTTTTGCGACAAAAAAAATTCTTGCAAAAGCCTCACCACTTCTTTCCTAGACGAGTCAGAACAGCACAAAGGTGTTCAAAAATATATCCTCATGATTAACCCATGAGAAGTTTAAACTGTTACGTACAAGGCAAAAACTTCTCGTGCGCACCCTAGACATAATCCTTTTTTCTGTGCGCATGACAGACTTCCATTGGATTATTGGGAACAAAATGCGAGTGAATCATACACATCGGGTCCCATAATCCTAGCCACGATACGTTTCATTAGCAAGTCTAATGTCGCGCTAATGTCACGAGATCGGCTAATGATGATACATCCCACTTCACTATAGTTCCTAATAAAGCCCTTTTCGTGCTGTCTCGGAACACGGATGTTTTTATAGAGAGAAACAAATTCACTGTATCAGGAAGAAATTCAAGCTCTGCGGAAATTGGAGACCTCCTGTTTCTGGGAATGTGGAAAGGGAGAACTGCCGGTTTCCCAAGGATATTTGGAGCTATAAACAGCAATCGGACATTTCTCAAAGTGCGTGTTGTGTTAAACGTTAGACGATTCAACCGGGTGTCAGAGCTGTCAACGCTCTAATGTGGTGTTAGTTTTCGGGAAAAGGAAACGGAAAAAGGCCAATATTTGAATTCCCGCAATTTCTTATCTCAGTTCTCCGTGGAGCAATCGACTCAAAAATTCGAATATAACATTTTTCGACCCTTTTACTCCTATGAACGAATTTTTGAGTCGATTGCTCCACGGAGAACTGAAATAAGAAATTGCGGGAATTCAAATATTGGCTTTTTTCCGTTTCCTTTTTCCGAAAACTAACACCACATAACGTCATCTCTCATTCAAACTCAATGAGTAAGCAAAGAGAAGTGAATTTGACATCGCAGATATACACATAGAAAATACTTTTTTGCCTTCGAAATGCTCACGTTTATTGTTTTCAGAACTTGTCTTGCCACACTAACAGGCGCCTAATGAGGTCATCCACTTCCTACTAGCAAGAATGCCTCTGGAAAAGGCCTTCTTCAAAACAAAACAAGGACTACTGTTGCTGGTATGAAGTCATTTCCAGAGCCGGTTTACCCCTCCTTACCGTGTCGCTTTGTTCTTGAAGAAGGTGAGTACGTTGAAGGTGATGCCCAGTATGCAGATCGTGATCAGCAGTGCTTTCTCCAGTCGGGCGGAGATTGAGGCGGATTGAGGAACTAAGCTGACGGTCGACGCGTTCACTGCGGACAGCAACAGAGGATCAGTCGCGCCCATGCCTGAAATTGAGGGGCTTCGGTGTTAACAAGCTGAGGGGTCAGTCTCTTCACTATTTGTACTCTCTCTCGCGAATTGACCGATCGAGAGTGTGTGAGTGGAATGCAGTGACTTTTGACCCTTTCGAAATGGTAGGGCGACAATGAATACACTTACTATTGAGTGTACCGTACACTGAGATAGGACACCAAGTGTATGATACACTTACAAATCTCTCGTTTTCGCACGCTCTCTCGACGCGCGAATACACTCAATATTGAGTGTATCATACACTGGGTGTCCTATCTTAGTGTATTCATTCTCTGTGTACAGCGTAAATGGGGAAGTTACGGCACCTTAAAGGCGCGCAATAAAGGCGTGATTATACAGAACGAAGGCAGTTACGAGAACGGATAGTTCAGCCGCACAAGGGACTTTTTCAGGTAATAATGGTTCGCATGGAGCGCAAATCTTGATTCTAACATCTTTAGAACATTTTAGTTCAGGGCACTCGTGAATTCCTGCTCTATTTTGGCTACGACCAGCTCCAAAATGGCGCACTCCTGGGAGGTTCAAGACGAATGAATCGCAGTTCGGCCACCACCATCCGCATGAACGAAATTGAAAAATATGACATACAAATCATCATATAATGTCAAGTTTGTACGCTGATTCACTTTTCTGAAACTATCACAGGAAAATCAGAGGAGCTAGCGCTGTAATCATGCATCAAAGACTGTGCAGGGATCGGATGAGGAAGCAAGAGGAATCATGATTATGCTAAGTAGGAAGAAGCCTGATACGGCAAAGGTTGGTGGAAAAGAGAGGGATCCAACAATGACATCATTGAAAATTCACAACGCGACAATGACCATAAATCTGGACGGAAATATAAGAAAAGAGGAGGAAGAGGAGGAAAAAACAAACGTAACAGGGAGAGGAATTTGGACAATGTGTCAGAACCAGTCAATGTGTTTTGGTATTGCGAAGCTGGCGAAGACTTGGAAGACGTCCTGCATGGTCTGTGGTGGAGAGGATCTTTTATTACATTTATAAAATGATACGATCATACCAGAATCACGAACTTCCGTTGTTTACCATACAGGAACAATGACGACCCTCTCGCTTTTGCGTGCTCTCTCGTCTCGGTAAACACAGGAAGTCCCAGTTCGACATTTTGTTTGATCGTATCATTTTATAAATATAATAGGCATCCTAATGTAACAACTACCAAACAGCGCAATTCCAGAGAAAACTATTTGCTTTTCGCTGCCCAGTTTTCTCTGGAAATCATTACAGGTGTCCCGGAGCGTATAGACAACGAAGGTGAAAGGTATAGGGACTCCTTCGCTCCTAACCCATTTCTGAAGGTGTGACCGAGCCCTGACATGATGTGACCGGGCTCTGGAATGTAACCTATTCAGTGAAGCGAAAGAAAAGTGCATGGGACCAACACCAACGAACCAGGGCGAAATTCGAACGGTTCACCAACTACGTCTGCGATTACATATCCCAAGAATACAGAAAGGGATCAGGGCGAGATAGTGTACAAAAGTGAGAGGGTCTTTTTTATACGCTTTCCCGCACAAACCCCTTTTCTACAGGGCTTTAATGGCCTGTGGAATAATGTTCGAGCGTTCGGTGCGTTCGGTACACAGGGAGATTTTCGGCGGCGCGGGAATCGACAGGAACCACACAAATTTTCTCTCCCAGCGCACCTCGGCCTAATGCAATAACCACGTCGCGTTGTGTACAAAAATCTCACGAATTTCGAGAAAAAAACGTCAAGATTTTTTGGTTCTTGAAGTCTTCCGAGGCACGGTTAGCCAAAGCTCAAGAAGCCGCTCTTCAGACAAGGTTCGCGAAAGCGTAAAAATGCCGAGTCACTTCTGAAATGACAAGTCCTCTTGGTAAAGATGGGAGAAGGGGAAAGAGGCGGGGCCTTAATGACCGGGGATAATCTCGGCGTGCGACAAATAAATGATTCAAAAGAGAATGCGAAATGGTGGGCGGAGCCTGATGAGACGGCGAGAGTGCGAGAGGACAATTTCACACACACACCGCACCGCACTTAATGAATTCACGAGGGCGATCATCAAATTAATGGAATTCAATCACGACTCTTCGTGGAATTCTTGGAATAGAATTGGGGCGAAGAACTGAGTTGGCACTGAAACAACGCATGATTCCAAAAAAGGTCAGGAGCGAGAGAGTGCGTGAAAGTAAGAGAGTCTCTCTCGATTTTGCACGCTCTCTCACTCCTGCCCCCCTTTTCGGGAGGGTTGACCGGCCAGTGGAATGATGTGTGAGGAGAAGCGATTGTTGGCACACCGTTTAAATGTCTGGGAACGGAGGGGATTCTTCCAATTTGGGCGACGGGAAACAGAGTTCTTACAGGAATCGGCATTGTTGGTCACGTTAACCAAGATTGAGAGACTTCGCAGTAAACCAAAGAACGCATCACACATTTCCACGGTGACAGTTATGTAATGCATAATTGCAATATTTATACGCGGAGAGTATTTGCAGAGAAGGGAATTGAGAGAGAGAGAGAGAGAGAGAGAGAGAGAGAGAGAGAGAGACAAAGAGGGATGCCTATTAAGAGGAGGAGCGTTTTATTTCACATTCGCTTTGCAATGTGACACCTCTGTAGCTCATTTACATTCGTTGTCATATAACGCTGCGAAAATTTCAAATTGGTAAGTTCGCTTTTAAATCCCGACGCTCTAGTCTTGAAATACTTTTCCTGGGGTATACAAAGTTTCACAAAGAAAACAGTTAGTCTCAATTTTCAATGGCAGCCGAAATGCGGGAACGAATATTGGAATTAACACACATTTGATCAAGTGGAATGAGAAAACATTTTTTTTATGTCAGACCAGCGAAAACTGTTCAGACGGCCCTTTCTAAGAATATGCACATCCTAAAAACGGAAGCCATCCATCCGTTTTTTCGTTGTTGTGACAGATGGTTCTATGGTATGTAACGGAAGTGGAGGATTGTGTTCCATGTCAGGGAATAAGTGTACTTCTTCTGCTAACGAGGAAGTGCGCGCGTTCTTGGGGATAAGAAAATAGCACAAGTTACTAAAAGATGGATACCCGCATGTACATATGAAAGAATGTCTGCGTCGATTGAGATGCTCCCAAGGGTGGCCGTACAAGCAAAACTAACCTATGCTGAAAAGAAAAACAAAAACTAACATATGCTGGAAAGTGACTATTTTCACCAAGGTGGGCATGATGGATTTGGATTATTTCAAGCACCACGAGGTAAATTCGCACGCTGAATCGAATGAACATAGTTAAAAGTGCACTGGGCAAAGTCTAGATATGGATATTTTGAATTTGAGAGACGAGCTACAAACTGTGCATCAACACAAAAAATATACAGCTACATAGGTGGTTTGAGTGCGTTTCGCCAAAATTGAAATTTCAATTTTTTGAGAAGTGATGAAACATATCTAAGCCGGGTTTGATCTATACAACTTCTTATGTCGATTTTCGGTCTCTACAGTCAAAGTTTACCCTAGGGACTACTTTTAGGCATAGTTTAGTTTTTGCTTGCACTGCTGTATCTCGATCGGCTCTGACATTAACCATCACAAGAGAATGGAAGAACAGAGAACACTAGGGATGTGTTCAGTCAGAACACTTTTACCGCTTCAGTTACCGCTTTTACCTCCAAACAAGTGAAATATTTTTAAATGAGATTAAATATTTTTCGCATTGAAAAAAACCCAAGTGTTCTCACCTAATTTAAATGTCCATGAGATAAATACATAATTTTCAGTCATCTCTAAGATCGCAACTCGGCACAATACAAATTTCAAAATGCATGAGTGTGGCTTTAGTCATCAGGACGAGGCATCGAATATGATTCAGACGTGGTCGAAGGTCTTCTTTAGACTTTGAAAAGAAACGGTTCAACTAGTTGCATAATAGGAAAATCGACCGATTTCGCGAGAAAGTGTGCGAGCAAAGAAGAGTGTGAGGAGAAAAGCAACCAGTTGCAGCGTTACTTTTAAATGTCTAGACTTCTTAGATTCATTCAGGTCCGGAATTGATACTTGGAATGGGTCTTCGTTCCCTATTGCTAAACCAAAACGCTATTCTGGAGACACAGTAGCGTGTCAGGACACCTCATGCAACTCTAGTAACGCAACACATCTATAAACTAAGATGCACATAGACAAGGAAATAGTTCGTAGCGCCGTAATACACATTTATCTTAAAACTGGTCCATTTTAACATACAAACAACGTTCAGGAGCCATAAAACAAGAAACGTTGTCTGATTTATGTATAGTAAGACTAATGGATAACTGTCACCAAACCACTCCACATCATTCCACAGGCCGGTCAACCATCCAGAAAGGCCTTTTGAGTGAGAGAGCGTGTGAAATCGAGAGGGACTCTCTCACTTTTGTACACTCTCTCGCTCCAATGCTGATCTGTATGTTTGGAATCATGTGACTCCATCATATAGCAAAAGTATCACTGATAGTGACTCAGGGTCTCTAGAGCACCGTTCGGATTCGCATTAATATAATCGGCGGAAAACATAGGAATCTTCAGCAAAACATGCAGAAACGAGCGAAAGATAAAAGCTGTTTCGAGCTTATTATTTACTGTCAAAACATTTTTACACCCATCCAGCCGCTCTTTGGTTCCTTAAAGAATGAGTATTAGGAAAGCCAATCCCCTCCTCATTCTTAATCTCCACAATTGCGCGGTCAGGCCCAAACGCGAATAATGTTGAGCAATCGTATCGGCTGAACATGGTGTTCTGCGGGCATCTAACCTGCATCTAACCCCAGGGTTAGAAACGAAATGTTCGTCGAACCTTTATAACTGCCGGTCTTTGGAACTCCAAAATGCAGGTTTTCTTTGCGATTTGCAACTGGTTTCTCTGTGCACAATACGCAGCGAAAAATGGTTTTGATAAAAGTGCACCAAATTTACAGCCTAGCTTTGGCCAAGTATCCTCGGCTAATAGGTTGTCATGATTTGGCATTAGTTCTTGATCTTTGCAAGGCAGAAAACAATATTTATTTCTCTCTTTGTTCTTTGGCTACATTTTTGTATGTGCAAAAAATTTGTGACGACAGGAAACTTTGAAAATATTTTTTTTCAAAATATTCAAAATATAGACTTTAAAAAGTAACGAGTTGTGGTTCAACTAGTTGCAAAATAGGGAAATCGACCGATTTCGCGAGAAAGAGTACAAGAAATGAGGAGAAAAGCAACTAGTTGCATCGTTGCTTTTAAAAGTCAAGTTTTGAACAGCCGAGTGGACTCGACGGGCAAACACTGTGAATTCACGCGTATGATCTATGCTTTTTTCCCGCACCCACGAACTTTCTACTTTATTTACGCACTGAAATTGTTCGCCACTTTCCATTCAATAAACAATGGAATCTATTGTTGCGCGTTCGGCGAAGAATTTTACAATATGCACGCATAGCTAGGCTTAATCCACTAGGATTAAAACGTTAGACTTAAGTACAATCATAGCCAGCTTTTGTTATCACCGATTACAAATTCACAAACACTCGTACGAAATATTAAAACGCTCAGTAAAAATACAGCAGAAATGTGGGTGCGCAAAAACGAGAGAGTCAGACGACAGTGTTTTTTTTTAAGTGAAACCAGCCTTATTAATTTTTATAATGCAGAGTTGATTTGAGGTATGGCAGGAAGCTGTTATGCACCCACTGGTCGTCTCAGCAGTATTGATCACTCCCTTCCCGCCCCCTTTGAACCCCCTTCTTAGTAATTTTCTCTTCTACTCGCACATTTATGTACATATTGTCCCACCCTTGTGGTGTACGATAAATAAATAAATAGTATTAGGAAAACTCTGGCGAGTCATTGCAAACTGAGACAGACACATAGAGAGTTCTAAAATGGTTCGTGAATGGGCGATGGTTTTACGACAAACTCAATTTCGACCATCCACAACGCGGTTGAATTACTGTTCTTTGTTTGAATATTACAAGAGGCCAATACCGAGCAGGCATAATACCGGCTGGCCCTCGCATTATTCAGAATAGCTAATGATATTATGGACTGTGGTGGATTCTGCCCTAAACAATTCACATTGGTGTTTGGCGCTTGGATGTGAACTGTATTCACTATTGGAAAATAAGTCTACGACTGTAGACTTCTCGGCTACCGAGCGACGACTTCATAAGTCTACTCGTTTCGAACAGAGGCAGGGGATGTGCACTTTTTAGACTTTAAAGTCGTCGCTGGGTAGCCAAGACTTCAAAAGTCGTAGACTTATTTCCCTCTGAGCACTATTGGGAGCGTTTGTGGTCACCATAGTTGGTCGGTCGCACTCCCCCCACCCATTGTAAGTCCCTTCCTGGAATTCACACCGACAAAGGCCCTCCGGAACAAAGTTAGCACAATTGCATCGGGTGTACGACCCAGGGGTGGGCCCGAAACATGGATGGGCAAAATAGAGTCGGTAAACAACGTCTTGCTCATCTCTAGTCATCTGAATCTCTTGTTTGACGCGCTCTCTAGAAATTTCACTCGTTCTCTGAGTCAACTTCTGTTGTGACCAACAAGCGTATGCCTTTATTCGGTCCACAGCAGCCAATTCCCTCCCTCCCTCAGAATTGTCCCAAATTGACCGCTCTCTGTATTAGCTTGTTTGCGGATCTCCTCGTTTGCTCAAATAGCTCTTGTTTATCATATGTTTAAGGCGAAGTATGGGTAAAACGACGCACCCGAGTAAAATCGTCTCAGACAAGTGGGTGAGGGCAACCGGTAGAGGAAATGTATGGCAAGTGTATGGAGTGACCTATACATTCAAAAACGAGTTCTAATCTTGAAATTTCGCAGGGTTTCAAACATGGCGATAATCTGACTCGCTTTTGAAAGTCTAGTGTCAAAAAATCGAGAATGGAGAGAGACAGGAAATTAAGTTAGGGAACGAAATACTGGAGATACAATCATCAGCACGCAAAAACATTGGGTTTCCTGAGGGCACATGAAATAACAATGGCGAGCCACAAGTCATGGAGTCAAAGGCCTAAATATTCAATACAAATATTGCGACCCGCAACGGAGGGCAAACTTCGCGACACCCCGCCGTTTGATTGGATAAAGCTATAGATGGCAATAGAGTGGGAGAATGTATTCAGTCTAGAATGGGGAAAAGGTTGGACAGCGTAAAAAGTGTCCGAGTATGCATCAAGTGGGAGTCTCTGTCTATGAATGGCCAACAAGTGTTCCAACGCCAGGGGCTTCCTGGCTGGTTGTCAGGTCGCTTTGGCACGGTGCCAAGTCTACACGCATAGTCCGTTGACTGCCGGCGTGCTCTTCCTCTGCACGTTGCGCGTCTTCTGCCATTTAATGCTGCCTTGCGTGGACAGAATCGAAGTGGTGAACGTCTGCGCGTAGCTGTGCTGAAGTCGGACTTTTTTACACATAAAAATTGCATGTCCCTAAGTTCTCCTAACACGACGTCAATAAGTCCTTAAGTAACCCAAACTCGAGGATGAAGAAGCGAAACAAACGCACTTGTCCGGACACTGGAATGCCTTTCTTCCGCCGTGGAGAGTCGTAGATGAGGCAAGCAAGGTAGAAGGCGTTCAGCGAGAACTGAAATTTGTTTAAAATATATTTTATGAATTTCACGTAAAACATTGTATGTTAGCGCGAAAAAGTGATTCTGTGGATTCACTTTGCATTGTTACGTAGGTGAGAAATAGTGGAGAAGATAGGGGAAAGTTACCTGCGCAAAGTACATGATTTGCGAGACGTTCTCGATCAGAATGATGGTCTCCACAGAAAAGGGAGTCTGCAATTTATTATTTTGTTTGTTTGTTTTGTTTTCTCAAAGCTGCCCTGGAAACAACGGTACGTAGCATCATTAACGCGAAATAATAATGCCGTGAAACATATTCAAATACGGAGAGTCAATATGTTTTTTCTACATCCTAGTGGGGCCGATGGATATGACACAAATGAAGACCTAATTAACCCTAATTACTTGCTAATTGCTCTAATTACTCACCTCATGGTTCATAATCGTCGCGTAGAGTCGGAAGAGGTAGTTGGGCAGGTTGAGCAGCAGGTCAAAGATGGAAATAGCCAGGGCACGACGGAGCGCCCGGAACTGACGAAATCGACGACGCGTCGACCTTCTGCAAATTTAAATAATATAGTTTTAATAATTAATATATATTTTAAAATATCGATCAAAATCGCACTACATCCCTTTGTAGGAGCGCCGAGTTTTTACAGGTTTGGAACACAATCAAAATGCTTGAAAAAACTCACGCTTTTCCAAACAGTTGATCGCTCTTCACGATCGAGAAGCGCGCCTGGTTGAAGTTGCTGCCGTTCTGAAATTATTTATTCTTTCGATTTTTGAAAAATGATTTTAGAGTTTTTTGTTATAATTCGCAGCACATTTGGCCGCCGGATACGATCTTAGCCGCGTGAGAAAGCGCAGCAAACGCGCGCGCTTTGGGGCGGCTAATTATGCGGGGCTGAATTCGTTAGAGCGTCGAAGCTGTGTGTGTGGGGAGATGACCCGGTGCTCGTCCCATTTTTTTGCATATTTCCCATGACATTACTCCTACGCGGAAGTGGAAGAGTCGTTTTTTCGTCGTCAGCAAATCCGCGATTGCGTTAAATTGAGCGCGAAAGTGTCACCAGCAGAAACGCCGCAGCTCACAGGGAGGGAACAGTTTTTTTTGCAGAAATCTGTAACCTGCGCCACAATGATTTCCAAAATCTAACAAATACGACACATAACATCTTGTGCCGCTTTACCCTCTCCATCTCCCACCAAACTCATGTACATTGGATACACCAACGAAGGAACTTAGTGTTCAGGTTCCTAAGAATTATGCAAATGCGTGCACTTACCGAGGGCGGTTCGGCATCGTCGCTGGCAATGCTCAATCGGTCGGGCGACGATCCGTCCATGCAGCTCTTTCGTCTGTCCTCCTGCGACTTCCGCAGCAGGCTGTTCTCACGACTCCACGTCGCCCGGAATAACAAGACCTGCAATTAGTACTCAATAATCTGCACCGCCGCTACTCCTTCATCATCACTCGTCGTTAATTGTCCCTGTGGGTTCCGAGCCACCACCTTAGGGTAGACTAGCACAATCACTTTTGCAAGAATCGTAGTTGATCATCGTACATTAGAGCTGTTCTCGGGTCGATGGAGGGCGATTTATGACTTTCTGATGTGTCATAACTAAAATGTATGTCCTACTTCAGTCTAGCATTCTTAATTTTGTTATTGTCTGGAGGGTAGGCGGCACATATCGCCGGAGCATGCTGCGTTTATTGTCGCATGAAGAGTAAGGAGGGGTCTAGTTATTGCGTACCCTCTAATGTGCTGGCTGGTCGAGAGTGTTGAGCATAACCAGACCACTTTTGACCCCTCACAATCAGCGACAATAAACGTTGGTAATTGTTGGTCCCGTGCTCATGCGGTCAACGTTTCTTTGCGCAGCGGAGATCTAATCGGGGGTCCTCCTCTAATTGAGCGAGTTCCCATCGAATTGCATTAACAAAACCGTGGCTGTCCGCCGAATTCGCGGAATGTTTCAAGACTAGAGAGAACCAATGTAATTTGGATGAACCGGACGGATAAGGTCCCGAGGGAGAAGTAGGTCAGAGCGGGAGAGAGCAAAAACGATGTTATCCAATAAATCAATCATAATAGTAATGTCAGTGCTCACCATTACTATCATTTACTATGTTTTTGTTCTATTTTTTTCTGCCGAGTCCCTTGAGTAGCTCTTCACTTTTTCATGATTCCATTTGTTAGTTGTTTGGTCGAGCACAGATCGCTAATTGTAAGTGTTCGGCACTCGCCGAGTCGTCTATTGCCACCTCGTTTTAAGAGATCGCTCGCGAGTAAACTTCGGTAAATTGGACGGCGCGCAAGATATCGTGCACTAGTATACAAAACAAATCTAAAGTCATACTTTGTTTTCGAACAACGGTTGTTTTGAGTGGTCAACACTAGTCACGTTCGAATTTTGTAGTGTTGGAATTATGAATTATGGATTAATGAGTCACCTTCGCATCGCACGTCGTGATCACTATGAGCGGAATGAAGTAGGAGCCAATGATTTCGGCGATCTGAAATTACTCATATTTAAACTACTTTATAACGTAAATATTCACGCAACATTTCTGAAAACGCTCATTCGGTTATAAAGTGACACCAAAATTCGGTCTGGTCGCTCGCATGGTTGAAAAGTCACAGTAGAAATTTATAGTGAATCAATAAATTCCGGCGATACTGTATTTCCCTCTGAGACAGACATTCACAATCAGCTCACCTCAATCTTCCGATCAAACTCCTGGTCTCTCATCGAGTTGCACGCTCTCACATTCTCGTCATACGTCACTTCGTAGAAAACGTAGAATTCGAGTAGACAGATGATAGCACCAATCGACAACTGAAGTATACGGTAATGTCATATCGTATCGATCGACAACTGAAGTATACGGTAATGGCATTATCAAAATTAAAATTCATCTCGAATCTTACGTGTTTTGCCTACTTTCTCATTGCTTCTCCGCTTAATCTCATTTCATCTTTGTTATTTCGATTCATTCTTAAGAAAATTCCCAGCGAGCATTGGAACGACTTGGACCAAGTCGAGATTTGCGTCAGAGATGCTCCCTGCATGTTTATGGGCGCGTTGTATTTTGTGTTGGGAGTGCGTCGGGACAATTTGGATGCTCTAGGGAACTGAACTTCGACAGACAATGAACTCTTTCTGCGCGTTCAATGGATAAACATCTAACGAAGTCAGGGATGATGATGTCCTTCTGCCCTCTCAAACGATGACTCAGGATTCATAGTCTGTCTGCTTATTATCTCTAGCACCCCCGTGACTGCGGGGTTTCGCACCGCCGCTTTTTCTCTTCATTAGCAACACCTAATTCGAGAGCGCGCCTCTTTTTCTCTCCTCTGGTGAGGATTCACTTCAATTGCAGTGAGGGGCTCAAGGAGCACGGAGAATTGGAGGAAGAAATAATGAGAAAAGAACAGCGGAAATTGGCAGCAACAACCATGAGACGTTTTGCTCAATTTCCAGAGCAGAGGCGATAGTTGCAAGGCGGCCTGGGCAAAATGCCAAAATTGCATTCGTGATGAGACCACCGACCATTGACATACCATTATTGGAGGAATGATCAGACTGTCCTAACTTTACATGCTCTCTCATCGATCAGACATCGCGAGAGAGCATGTAGAACTGAGAGGGTCAGACCATTACTCCATTATTGGCTAACTGTCTGCCTCAATTTACATAGACTGCCCGCCACTTTTCCATAAAAAGTTCATTCCAAGGCAGTGTCCCGCCACCTCCCTACTTCCTCCCATCTCTTCGCACTATTCGATTAGCTTGTTAGGTCAACGCAAGTTCGTCTTGGAGCGAAAAGAAAGGATAAAGCAGCAGAGCTCTGACAAAGGACAGTCGAGAGTCTCTCGCTGAGGACGTCGTGCATAGTTCGTGCGTCTTTCTGACAGCTCTCCATCCTATTCTAATATGTGTATAATCCCAGTTCTCGTTCTTGGAAAAAAATACTGTGGGAAGGCCCGGTGTTCGCTCGTTTCAATGGACCGCGAAAAACACAGCTCTTTCATGTAAGAGATTCATCGAACGGCGCGCGGGTGGCCAGAAAACCACGCTCAATTAGTGCACGGCGCGACAACAACATACGAGACAAGAACCGGAAGTGGAGGAGCCGCGAAATAGATGCCGGAAATAGGAAAAGTCGCGAAAAATTGATGACAATAGCGTTTGTGCGAACAACAACGCGTCGTTTTCCTGTTTTGGAACGCCCAGAATGACCAATATGGGCCTATTTCGAGAGGCGAACGTGCGTATACCACTCTTCCATTTTCCGATAGTGCAGTTGGCAAGCGAACAACATTCCTGTCTATATTTAGTAATACCTTTTAGTAGTAAGATGTGTTAAGTATAATGTTAATAAGTTACCACGGCCAGGATGGGCTCGCGATTGAGTCGGAGGTGTTTGTAGGGTGAGAAGACGGCGACGTATCGAACGAGGGAGAGAATCAGCCAGCAGTAGAGGGAGAAGGCAGAGGCCGAGTGGATCACGAACAGATTGAACTGCAAACGAGAATATTCATCTAAATATTACGCCGTCTTCAATGACTCAGAGGCATTTGACCCAACCTCTCAACCCTTCTCAACACTTTATCTCCATCATAGCATAGGAATCAGCGTTGTGCTATGAGTTCCATTTCGATCGATCCCCATCTCCCTTGACTCGAAGAAGTACGAAAAGGGCACCCCCGAAAATAATTTCGCTGGAAAAAACAGATTCACTATAGTGGGGGGACGCAATTTCCGCACGTGGGTGGATTTCCTGGGATAGACTCGACTGAGAGGGTCCTTCGTCGTTTTCTGGTCCTCGTACAGACTGTGAGTAGTCTACTCTCTAAGAGATGCGATCTTCCTCTAGGAAGAAACAGGACGACCACTTCCCCCTCTCGTCTTGTTCCGTACATGCCGCACCGACGACATTGTTTTCGGCCATTCTAGAGAGGGAACGAACGAGTCCACAAATAGCGCCGATCTTTGTGGACGTATCGCACATCATTCTACTGCTTGAGGGAGCCGTGAGAAGTGTTCGTCATCCCTCTTCCTTTCGCACGCTCCCTCGATGGAGGCCGATGTTGAGGAGGTGTGGAACAAGATGTATCCTGTGGAAGAGTGACAACGCCCGACAACTATGCATGTGTCGGCCACGACATAGGAGATACGTGTACACAATACGTTATTTAACAGTTTCGTGGTTCCATTTCCTCTTGAGTGATACAAAATAAGAATCGGTGCCGGGAATCTTCAGTCCTCCTCCTTTTTGCTATAGGGTAGTTCTTTCGGAAGCTGTAGTATCTACGCGCCCAATATCTACTCATTCCGCGAAGCCATCTCATACCTGCACGCTTAATGAGATGATTCTCATTAGCAAAAAGCTCCCAGCCTACACTGCTTGATGAGTCAAGGAGGCGCGATTTATGCGCATACCCATTACACATTCAGTTTCCAAGTAGTAGTTGAGAGAGATTCCGGGCTACTCTTGTGGCTATAAATGGCTCATTTCTGCAGAGTTGCTCGCTGGCATTATCACACGTCGACGGATGTCATCATGAGTACTTTCGCATTCTGATGCAGTCATAACGCAACGATATAAACTAGACAGCGAGCACTGATCTCTCAGTTGCGCGCGCTCTCTTGCACGGGTTAACCCTGAAAAGCCATATCCAAAACGTAATGAACTGCTCGAGTGCCTTCTTTCCAATACTGAGGCAGTGTTCCCAGGTCGAAGACGTCGGAAGCACTCCATAGCCAGTATCCTGCACAAAAATGCTCTCGACCCGCCGCAGAAATCCTGCCCAACACTTGGACACAACTGCATGGCACGCATACACACACCATGTGCAATCTCATTAGACGGAGGAGTCTCTCGGCCCGCGCCCGCCTTGTTTGGCGCCCATCCCGGAACGAAAAACGGCGACGAGCAGAGCAGAAATCGCGCCAGAGATCGACGGCAAACACACGACGCAGCTTTTTCAACGGTGACGACGAAACTTCTCTGGAGCCCCTAGCTCAATCCCGGTTTCGGTCGTGCTTAGTGTACGGGACAAAGTACAGCAGCACAAAGACGCGGCTCACGCAATAATGATGGTAATCCGGTTGACCGGACAAATTCGGGCCGGCGACAAAGGGATGCTCCCCGAAACGGCCCAGGATGCTATTACTACTCAGCACTATACCGTGTAACAAAGTTGTCGCTCGAAATAGTGCACGTGTGTATGTGGTGGGTGTTTCCGGGAATCGTCCGGCTGCTATGCCGAGGTCATTATAGCCTCCTCAGGAGCTTGTCTGAGAATCTGTCCAACAATTGGGCCACTTTGAGATCTTCGTCAGAAGCCCGGTGTGCGTGTGCTCTCGCGGGCGCGATTTTCGCACATTCACTATTGCATATGGGGGGGAGGGGAGAAACGTGAGTCGACGCGCCCTCTCATGAGCGGGACGTCAGAGTGCATACGCGCGTGCCCGGGGAGTAGGAAAATTCTATTGTGCGGGCTACCTCAGCATCGCGCACAAAATATTTTCTACCTCCATTCATTCTTACGTGCGGAGCCTTTATATTTGCTAGTGCACTGTCAAAGATAGAAGAAGGTTGAACTTGGTTCGCTCTATTTTCCGCGTCCGCATGGTCGATTCGGTTCCGGCCTGTGACCGAACAACGAGCATGCATACGCAAGAGGAAGAAGCAACGAGGCGAAGAGTCGATGCTCGTTAGTGGTTTCGAGTTCGAGAAATGTGCCCTCGTCAGCACGAACAGTCTTCCTCGTAAAGGAAAGAGGGCGAAATTAAGAGCGCAATTGACATGAAGCTCCAAATTTGGGAAGGGGAGCGTGGGCGCATAGTGATGGATGCTCTGATACAGGAGCAGGACACAGTGGGAACACGCAAAGTCACTTGTGATAAGATACATCTCACTTGAAACAGTAATATTGGGAGCACGTGCTTGTTTGTATCCTTAGAACGCTACTCACCCTGCACGCGAAAGAGAGGAGCGTAGTGTTGGTGATGCCGAGATAGCGCAGCGACAGCGTGAACAGCAGCGCCAGTAGACAAGCCGTGTCCGCACCTGAATTGCATCATCACTACGCAATTTCTGCAGCACATCATCATTAGAGATGTAGGTGGAACTATGATAAATCGGGCTGTAAAACATTTTAATCTGTTGCTGCAGTGTTTACAATTTGTGAAACCGATTTGCAGTAAACACTAATGGAACATGTTAAAGCCTCGTCATTAATTGCTTGAGTTATGACAACACTTAAAATTTCGCTGCGCACACATTATTCGCGGCACACTCATATTCGCACTGTTTTCCCACTTTTGCCCTGCTCTCTGGCATTTTCCGGAAGGTGCAGAATACTCTTTGGGATACCTGCCATGACGCAGAGGAGTGAGAGCGAGACGCGAGTGGTGGGCGACCCGCGTTTCCTGGAATTCCAGATATTATCCTATCTGATACGGCGCCTACTTTGGGATCAGAAAAAGTCAAACATCATTGACAGAACATTATAGATTTGTTGCACATCCCTATTTGTCTTCACGATTAGGCACGCACATCGGTATATTGCTCGTATCCCTATATATTTCATCCTTTCTCGTTATCTCGTCTATATATTTCTTCGTACTAATACGAGCAGGAAGTCCGTAGTGAGATATCTCACGCGCTCATTTCCTCATTCAAAGTTACGTAGGAAACGAAGTTCGCCCGAGAGCTCAAAGTCACAAGTTAAGAGTTTCAAAACCAGAGAGTTCACACATTTCAGTTACATTTTTAAAAGTTCTCCTCTCCTATTTGTAACTTTTAGAGGATCGCTAAGGAACTGCCGTTTTTTGCGCACTCGCTGTTTGTGACGGCTGACGAAGGAAAGTGAGCGAGCGCGTGCGCTCCAATCCTTTTACCAGCGACACTCACGAATCGCTTTTGGAGCCGGGCGAGGAACGCGCCACAATAACGACAGCGCGTTGCGAAAGTATCCAAATAACGACGATGCCGATATTGGTAACACGTGGCTCATAACGACCCCATCAAGAAATGTGTACCTAGTCCCGGATCAAGTACCCAAGTTTGCGGGTTCGTGGTACTCACCTCGTGGTGGCGCTCTTCCAGAAGGTGGCGCCGTTGAAGACGATTCCGAGCAGGCAGACGACAACGAACGACATCCACCAGGGAGATGGCCATCGGGTGATTGTTGTGGGAACGTCGTCCTGCCCCAGCAAAGGGGTCGACGAGTTGACCTCCTCCATCTAGAGGGAGGAACGAGGGAGCACTGCAATCTGTCTGTAACTTTTGCCGCCCACCAGAAGGTGTACAAAATGGGATACATTGTGTAAGTTGGGCGGACGAACGCAAGGCACGCTAACTAGTAACTGCTTTCACGATTGAAGAACATATACAAAAAAATAATCGCGCGAAAACATTGTGAATGCGCCAGATCGTTGAGCACGTTCTTGAACAACGAACAGTTGAGACGAAAACGTGAGAAGGGAGTGGTTGAGGTGACGCATGAATTCGTCTCACATTGTCAACAGACATGAATGGCTATTGTTATCGCAGCTACTTTAGCAACGAAGAAAAAAAGACTGGTCAGAAATCGGGACACGCCGGCGCCAACGGATACATCAATTAGACGGGTTGGTGAATATGTGTGTAGAAAGTGTAAGCGAGCAGCAACTCATCATAGAGGCGCAGCGGGGGCGGAGCCTAGCGCCCACAGGCCCCGCCCCCCCTCTTACCCGCTCTTCCCCACCCTCGAACAGTCGGGGAATCCCCCAAAGGATGAGGCTCAAAACAAAGAGCAGAGAAGGACGGAGGTGGCGTTGGCTTATTATGCGTGTGGGCTAGATAGACTAGATAGAGGTGGGAGTGGGGAGAACGGTTCTGTCACTTTCCTGTCAGCGCGCGTCGTTAGACGCATTTCGAACACATTTGAGCTACAAACGGAAGGGCGAACGGGAAAACAAAAGGAGGCAAAACGATGGATACCAAGGGACAAGTGGGCCGAGAGCTTTTTTGGGGCAGCGATAGAGGCTTTCCGATGGTCACAGTTCGCGAGCTTTCAAACATCGCGCATGGACAATTGTCTGGTGCATTTTCTCTCAAAGACACCTTAAAAATTCCGCGCATTTGTTCTTGATCTCTTTTACCCTGAGCCATCTGCGACAGGATCATGACCAGCTGCAAGACGTACATCGGGTGCAAAGATCGGGTTCACGGAATTCTTAAGATGGCTACGATATCTGATGTATTGATTGTGCGAACGAGGAAAAACTGCGAAGGTGGCGCATACAATTGCAGTTATTGTAGGAGGCGAAGCCTGCTGCTAATAATTGCAAAACCACCTGCTCGCCACAAATATCTCGTCTGCTACAGTGTTCCACGGCTAGCGCCCATCCATACAAATTTGGAATCTATCCTGCTCGTAAGACGAATTATTTTTATTATTTTCGATTGTTTTCAGAGGCTACTCGACAATACGGGAGAAAGAACAAGATTAAACACAAGACAAGTGAATGTTTTCCGATTTATATGAAAATCCGCTGTATGAGTTTCGGCCAATCCAGCGGATCAAGAGAGTGTTTCGATGAAGACACAAATCCAATAGTTCAAGCGCGAATAATCTTCCAGCATTAAACAAGCACAAACTCGGCTAAGGATGTAACACATAATATCGCAGTGAATCATGAAAATCGCATATATATTTATGTTCTTCTGAGGTCAGCATTACCACGTCTGCGCCACTGCGTGGGAACCTGCGAGGAAGCAAATGAGATGCACAGGGAGGGAGGCGAATTCAACTAACGCGTCAGAAAGAAGAGCGGAAACTCCCGCAATCCCAGCCAGATTTGTGTAACACGGGACATTAATCTCCCACTATACGGAGGACATCGTGCCATTTCCTACACAAATAGAATTCATTTGGGGACCATTAGAAGCAGAAACTCTTCCAAGTAAGACAAACAGTCTGAAATAAATAAAGACCTTCTTATAAGATTTTTTTCTGTGTATGTGAGTTAGGCCGTCTTGACGGAAAGAAGAATGCTATCCAAATATATATTTTCAGGTAGGGTATGATGGGTGGAAATGATGCCAACTTCGTGCCCCGGATCATGGACAAAACTCATTTGCGGAGCGTGGCGGGAGCTAATGCTGTTCGCCGCCTAGTTGAAAGATCGCCCAAACACACGCGATCCTTCAAGACGAATACTTCCTATACCCTAATTACTAAAGCCCCCACCCTCCCAATTCCCGCCTACATCAGCACGAAATACGAAGACGGCGGTTCGAAAATAGGCCGATAAAATATGAAGCGAACCAATGTTCCGGTTTTATGAGACCGCTGTTTGGTTATTTAAAAAAGACTGCGATGACAAAACATAGCATTGTTCTTCGACTATCGCTCGTCCTGTTAATATTAATAAACTACTTGAATAATCAATATACGTCGTCTAGATTTTTTTTTCACCTGCTACCCTACGATTAGCACTATACTCCAGCACCTCAAAGCAGGCCGAATTTACAAGGTATCAACATATATATGCGCTCCTACGCAGATAAATGCAAGAATACTAGAACACCGAGGAACGGTTATGACTGCTGTCAGAGATCAGAAAGTAGTGTCTAGTCATACCCCAGGTTGCGCGATGCTGCCGCAATTATCGCATTCCGGAAGGGCCAGAGAGGGACAGAGAACAAGTAGTAGTCATTTGACTACTCTCAAAAGAGTGACAACCTGACAGATACAGCCATATGTACGCATTTCCGTGCGTTCATTTTGAGAGTCGCACGCGCACCAAGGATATGCGAACGACGTGCGAAAGCGGCAATAGGTCGGATGAAAACTTTTCGCAATACCTTCTCTGACATAACGGTTGTCTCTCGTCTCCTAAAACTCTCATGCGGTGTAGTGAAAGCGAGTGGATTCGAAAAGTTTGTGAGACTGCGAAATGTCCTCTCCAAGACTCGAAAACGTGTATTTTTTTTCTGCAAATTCTTGGGGAAATATGATGTCTGACTGTGCATCGGAAATGGATGATCCCCGTGAACGATAGTAGTAGAAGCGATATATTTGGCAAATGTCAGGAGAGTAATGGTCTGACCCTCACAATTCTGCATGCTCTCTCGCGCTGTCAGATCTATGAGAGAGCATATGTAGAATGAAGAGAGTCAGACCAATACTCTGTCAGGAAGTACGGCGGCTGCGGATAAAATTGGCTTTTTTGCACACCCGCCACCAAAGCCGCCGACGCTTCGCACAGATTGCAATGGTGCAAACAACAGCTCTTTGTTTACCCCCAATTCATCCCTGCAGAATACACAAAATAAAGAGCAGCGAGGAGGTCCGCCTGAGAAAACATTACGAGTTTGAAGGCAAAATATTGCAAATGCTGAAAAATTTTTCGCCATTTTTCTGTATTTTTGCTAATAGTCACAGTTGCAAATGCGCACTGCTAACGATTATTAGAGGCTGACATGGGAGATTGTCGTATGCTGTGGCTGCAAGCTAATGCTAAGGGGATTTGTAGGGAGGAAATGTCGCCTGACCAGAAGTCGATGATTAGCGAAGGTGTCTGTGGAATTCCTGTCCTCTAACCAATAAATGTGTGCGCTGGGCATGCCGGTTTGGTGTTCGTATTCCGAAATTTCGAGTGCGATCGATAATACGACGGAGAAAATGGATACTACCGAAGGGTATGGAACCGAATGGACATTCGTAGCGAATGTGCAAAGAGAACTGGACTGCACTCAGAGAAAAATTACTTCGTCGCATGCATGAAGTAATTAATTACTTCTGTGGAAATACACTATAACTGTCTTTGAAGTAATCAATTACTTCGATTGCTGTTCTAGCGTGTATCCACAGAAGTAATTAATTACTTCATGCATGCGACGAAGTAATTTTTCTCTGAGTGTGATGTACCTCGAAATCGTCCCTGGCGTATTCAACGTGGACCAGTTAGGTTTACAGTAGTCCGAGTACACAAAAAAGGAAAATCTTCCACACAATTATTTTTTACACTCCAACAAATTGATGGCGCCGCTAAACTCTTCACGATCCGCTTTGTTCGTGCGCACAGAATGACTAACGGAATTAGCGTGACTTTGCCAGCGAGAAATACATAGCATTTCAGTGTAATAAAACAAGATCATTGGTAGGAGAATCGTTGAAGCATATTGGAAAGTGAGTTATGCAATAATTTTGGTGGAAATAACGCAACTATGAGAGTAACGAAATTTAGGTAGAATCGATAGAAAAAGCAGGGAAGAGAGGTGTGAGGATGTAATTTGAGGCGGGGTCGGGCTAGGGGAAATATAATAACTTGAAACTAGGGAAAGGAGAAAACAGTTGCGCAAATTGAGGCAAATCACATGCTAATGTTTCACAATTTTCCACTAGTTTTTTTCAATTAGTCTTGGTAGGATGGGTTTTGGCGATTCTAAGAAAAAGATAGAAACGAGCTGTCTACGAGAATAACATAACATAATAATATCTTTCTATTAATAGAATGACGCGTGGTGCATGAGTTTTGGTATCTTGCCATGAATTCTTATAAAACGAAATCTTTCACAAAATCTTTGAAGTATTCTACGTTCTTTGTATTTCTTGGCTTACCTCAATAAATTATCAACAGATCTGCACATTTTACTCCCATCCTACGTCACTTTCTTCATTCCGTGTGAAAATAGAGGTAAAATGTCTTGCCATGTGAGCCCTACCGTCTAACCGATGAATTGGGCGAGGACTAGTACATTTGTGCATTAGTACCCGCCCAATGCATCGGTTAGACCATGATCAACAAATGATTCCAAAACATTTTTCAGGGCATGTTTTCAAAAATATGGCGACACCAGTAGAATGTAATGCTGAACTTTGCTCAGTACAGTCGGTGACCAGTATCTTTTCAGCAGGTTTTGCCGCCTCCCCATGTCCAGGTCCATTTTAAAGCAATGATCAAAGACCTGCTCAAGCGAGATTGCCAATAATAGCTAATGCGGGCTAGTGTTTGGATGCTATAAGGATGCGTTTTGTCATGCTGATGAGTAACGCGCTTTTACGCTAAACCCGTGACGCACCAACCAAAGCTATGCCGGAATGTTCCGGAACTATCCCGGCGCAGTGTTTTCGATGTTGCGGAGCGCAATTATGACTCAGTAGTAATTTACTGCTAAATAGTTGTGGTTTTTTTGCTTACTCTCTCGATTACAGAGATGTTTTCACGTCGTCGAATCAAAGTAGTAATGAGAACGGCAAAGCGGGGGAGAGGAGAGAGGGAGAATTTTCCCTTGAGAATGCATAAATTTCGAACTGTGGTGGATGAAATGTGAACCGTCCTCTTCATCATCAAGGGAACAAACGAATACGGCTAGGTTCACGTGCAAATGGAGAGGGAAAAAGCGTTCGGATTTCTGCACCGTCTCTGATTTACGACGGTTGCACTTCGATTTCGCAGTGAACTGTAGTCCACATGACGCTCATGAGATTTTGGATGTAACAAAATGGAATGAAATACAGGCAAAATCAATCAAATTAGATTAGTGTGCAGATAACAATAGCTATATTAAATAGTAATGCATGTGCTAATAAAAGGTATAAATTAATTGCTTTTGGCGCCAAGGGAGCGAAACAATCATCACTGTGTTGCGACAACTCTGTAGTACGGTTAGAAAAATGCACAGCAATACGAAGTAGTGACCAGCGATAGTCGTTGTCCGGAGAAAAAAAATCGAAAACGTGAAATGAAATAAACAATAAAATCTGTGACTTAGCAGCTGCGTCGGCGGGTGTGTTAATGTGGGCGAGATAAATTGGAATGAAATTAACAATGAAATGTTATAAATGTCAAACGTTCTATAAACGTGGAACTCTGACGTAGTCAGTAGTTAAGTGTCTTAGCGCACAACAAGACAGACAGATAATTGTATGAACAGCCACCCGCATACAGTATTCTATGCGGCATACTGCGAGAGACTTCCGTCATTGCAAAATGATCGATAATTGCAAAAACATCGATAATTATTCGTTCAAGAGCTTGGTGACACGTTGGATAAAAACAACGAACAGAGATCTCCGCACATGTTGCTTCAACGAAAAATTTCCGATTGTGACTCAGTCATTCTATCCATAATACGATGATAGAATAACTTCAAGCTATGATAATTTCACAATCAGACAATGTTCTCAAAAAAACAGTCCCTGCTTTCTCTTGCATATATTTTCAGGGTGTATCCCATTACATTTCCAGCCAGGGATCAAGCCTGGAAGCATTTCCATCCTAGTTCCCGGTGAGAAATGAAAGCATTCCAGCCGGGAAGCCAGTATATTTAGCGCCAAATCACCGATGGAGAATAAAGTATGAAGGCATCAGACGGAATCCAGCTAGGAAAAATAGAAGAGTCTTCGGCAAAACAGCTGCTGAGCACGCTTGATTGGTGACGCTAACAAGCAAACAGACAAACTGACGAGGTGCTTTCGCGTTTTTCTTCCTTCCTCGAACAACCGTCCCTTGTATTTTTCTCCGACCATTTTCGCCGGGATACCAGTGGAAGAAAAATACCGGATATACGGAAAGAAATATAAACAAATCAGTTCTCGATCCGTCCTGGTATGTGCGCATGTTATTTTCCAGAAAATCACGTCGTTGCCTCTAGGAAATACCCCAGGAATGTGAATGGCGCGTGATTTGAAATAGCCAGAAATACGTGGCGCGCGAACTGTCTAGGCTGTTAGTGAAGAAATGCGATGAGAGAAGCCCGATCTATGTAACGACTTGGTTTAGTTCGCATTTTACTGATCACAGGGTACCCCTCATCTGAAAAAAAATATTTTTAAAAACATCTGTGTCAAATTGGAAAAGATAACAGACAGGAAAGTTTTTAAAAATGGATTTTGACCCGCGGGGGAACTAATTAGAGCACATACTAGCACAATGTCCTCTATTGGTCGTCAGAGGGGGGAGACTAGTTTGCCACGAGCAATTGGCTTCGGTACGTTCCCGGTAATAAGGATTGTCCATGCCCCGAGGGAATGTTCTTGAAAGGTATATTCGATTTCACAGTAAAAATAATAAGGTGGACATGAGAATGGGAAAGATCGCGTAGTGCGAGTCGTTGTATGCTTCGTCGTAGATAAATTAAAGGATATAACTAAAGGATGGAAGACTTTTTTTGTTATACATAAATATATAAATATATATATAAGTTATATATAAATAGAGAATTGAGCAATTGCGTTCAAGTAGCGATGTTTACAGCGATAAAAATTATTATTACGGATGCCATAGAAATGGCACGAAGTTGGCTTAGAATAGAACTGATTCCGGCTCTAGTAGCAGAAATAGATTAGCGCAGCTGATAATAAGCGCAATTTGGAAAAAGCGGTGAACGCTGCGCGCACATGACTTGTGCTTGAGTAAAAAGCTGCCTGAACAAAAACAAGGCGCCTCATCATTCCTCAATCCACTCAACTCTACGGGTTTTGGAACAAGAGAGCTTGTAAAATCGAGCTCTTCATGCAGACACCTCTCTGTAGATTGAGCTGTGCGGCGCTATTCTGAGAAGTTATTGTCGCATGTTTCAAATCTCCGGAAAACGTGCCGATCTCAACGCGCAATCTTTGCGCGAAGTAAGGTAATTACTAGGCGCTAATTTGGCGTCGCGCAACTTTTGTTGATGAGGGTGGAAAGAAAGGGGGGAAAGGGAGGGGGGAAATTGTTTTGGCACATTGGAAGTGGCTGATTTTGTGCAGCACATGAGGTTGTAATCTCTAATTAAAATGGAATTTGTGGAGCATTTTATTGTGGAGCAACTACAAAACGAAGCGGGGGAAGCGTGTGGACGGAATTGAGTAGAATCAAAGTAGAAACGGGAAGTGTAAAATTTATATATTTTCCTACACCGCAGGTGTGCATCAACATTTACAGAGATTATTGAATAAAGGGAAATATACTACATATGACAGATATCACGAGAGATTGCATGAAAATAGACCCCCCGAGGAACAACTTTCAAAAACATATTTTTGATTTCGGTCAAACTTTTATGTGGAAGTATACTAGGGATGAGAATTCCATCAATCCGGGTCCCAGATCGCAGAACCGGCTTTTAGGGATTTTCCGGCTCTAAAGCCGGAATCGACGTAACTTTCTTCAAAATGTAGCTAGAAAGTCGTTCTGTTGCTCACAAAATTCCGAAAAATATTCTCTACAATTTATCTGTTGCACCCAAAAGTCGTAATGGGGCACAAAAAAAGTTTTGATTAAAAACCAAAAAATAAATCAAAGAAAAAAAATTATATTTTTTATATCAAAAAAGGCATCAAAAAAAAATTTTAATGCGGAATATGAAAGAGCAGATCAACATTGTTAATATAAAAATATAAAAATTGCAAAAAAGGGGGGTAATCACCCCGAAACTAGGAAAACTGAGATTTTTCGATAAAAATCCATCGTCTGAAGATATTTTCGGCTTTAAACACATTCAATTCACCTCTGTGTTAAATAAAACGGTAATACGTGACCGTCTGACTTGTTTCGTCGACATTTTTATCCATCTGCGAAACCTTCCAAAAAATCGATTTTTTGTTTGAAATTTTTTTTCAAAATTTTTAAGACTCAAAGTTTTGCAAACTATGATTCGGAGAATGTGTAAATAGGCCAGATAGCTATTCTAATATGGATTATTCATTTTCGAAGATAACTATCTTCACACAAACACCCCACACCAGTAATTTTTAATTTTTCCCTGAATTTTACCTTCGTTCTACATTTTGGGGAACCCTCTTAACTCTAACAATTGTTTCTATAATAACTACATATTTTGAGAGTGATTGCTTGCAAAACTTTGAGTCTTAAAAATTTGGAAAAAAAATTTCACACAAAAAATCGATTTTTTGGAAGGTTTCGCAGATGGATAAAAATGTCGACGAAACAAGTCAGACGGTCACGTATTACCGTTTTATTTAACACAGAGGTGAATTGAATGTGTTTAAAGCCGAAAATATCTTCAGACGATGGATTTTTATCGAAAAATCTGAGTTTTCCTAGATTCGGGGTGATTTTTCGGGTATGGGTACCCCCTTTTTTGCAATTTTTATATTTTTATATTAGCAATGTTGATCTGCTCTTTCATATTCCGCATCAAAATTTTGTGCCTTTTTTGATATAAAAAATATTATTTTTTTTCTTTGATTTATTTTTTGGTTTTTTTATCAACACTTTTTTTGTGCCCCATTACGGCTTTTGGGTGCAACAGATAAATTGTAGAGAATATTTTTCGGAATTTTTTGAGCACCAGAACGACTTTCTAGCTACATTTTGAAGGAAGTTACGTCGATTCCGGCTTTAGAGCCGGAAAATCCCTAAAAGCCGGTTCTGCGATCTGGGACCCGGATTGATGGTATACTTCCACATAAAAGTTTGATCGAAATCAAAAATATGTTTTTGAAAGTTGTTCCCGTCTTCATGCAATCTCTGGTGATACCTGTCATATAATAACCACAAAATCATATGAGAATCATTTCTAAACTCGAGCCAAACGATTTTTACTGCTATTAGAATCTATGCAAAGTTTTAAAACGAACATTTCAAAAAACGGTACGCCCACGGCTTATTATTATCGCGATTCCACGACTTCTTTCAGTGAAAAATGGACTGATTCAGCTGCATTAAACGCTAAAAATCGTCACTGATGATGTGAATTCGCGCAATTTAAGCTTCATCAGCTCGTGAAATTGGCGTATAGAAAGGTAATGCGGGAATTTCTATGAAAGGAGATAAAAAGAATGAGCAAATGTGCATCGTTACTTGTAACTTCGAAGCATTCAGCTACAGGAAATCTTAAGAATCCCATAAAATAAGAGCATTTTGTATGAGACGCGTTGAAAAGAGTCCCCATCGAACTATCGGACATTCATGAATAATTCATGAATATCTATAGGCGGATAATTAGGCGGCCGGTGGCATTTCTCTCCGATCACAGTGGCTGTGGCAAAATGAAGTTTGGTATTACTCACAAGGAAATAAATCCAGAAGTCTAGGCCGATGGCTTTAAAAACCTTATCTCGGTTAGAGGCAAATGGCATTTTTTTAGAATTTTATAATCGTCGCTCAGTAGTCAAGACTACGAATACTTATTTCCCTCTGAGTGTGAATGATGAGTGGTACAACTGTTTTTTGGCGAAAAATCGGTAGTACGGCTAATATGTCGATAATAGTCAAGAAGAAACTAACACAGGGTATGTACAATAGTGTTATTGGATAAAATAGTCCTATTCTCGAATAGAAATATTCCATTTAACAAACCAGTATCTCGTCATATCCGAAGATGCCCTACAGTGATCAAGGGCGTATCACCTTGCAGCGTCAGGCCTACCGACATTAGACTACGCGCGCTCGCGATAGAGAATAATGGAGGAATTGTGATCCACAGCAACGACCGATGAAGGTGGATCTTCTAAGCATATGTAAGTAAGTAAGAAAGTGTCCAGTATCGAACAGACATCGCTACTATATATATTTATGCGAATTCACAAGGAAAAACGCGGATACAAATTAGAAACAATAACATTAGCAAGCGAAACACTAATATCGAAGAGGGAAGGGGTTGGTCACTCAGCGAAACTGGACGAATTACCGGAATTTACAAAAAGCCTTGCCGCTCTAGGGAAGAAACTATACTGTCTGTAGTTTGATGCTGAGACACAATTTGTGAAATTCATTCCATTTCTAGTGAAATAGTAGCAAAAATGATGTGGTCTCTTTTTAGAGATTTTGTATTTGCCTCTCAGAAGATTACTGGCTGTCTTCAAGTCAATTTCCTCTCTGCGCTTAACTAATGAATCTAGTCCTAACTGCATATTCCGAATAGTCTCACTGGGCATTGTCTGCCATGTGAAATTGTGGCAACGCATGTATAGCCGTCTCGTGAAATAGTTCTGAACTTTTTCGAGAACCGCTTGATCTTGTTTTTGATAGGGGTTGAAGACCATAGAGGCACTTTCTAGGATGGGTCTAATATAAATCGTGTAAGCTTTCAAGAGCATTTCAACGTTTTTAGTTCGTAGGGCTCTTAGTATGATGTGGCAGGCTGTAGTACTCTTCTGAGAAACGGCCGTGCAATGACTGGAGAAAGTAAGGGCCTGTCCTACTAAGAAACCAAGATCCTTGACTTCTAATTTCTGTTCTAATTCATTACTTCCTATTTTGTATTTCTTCTTTGTATTTGCTCTACCTAAGTGTAATGAATTGCACTTGTGTGCAGCCAAGGGGAGTTGCCACTCTTCAGACCAACTAACAATGGAGTCAATTGCGCTCTGGAGAGAGGTGGGGGAGTCTGATTTCTTAAACGCACGATATATTTTGATATCGTCAGCGTACATTCGAGCTATGACATCATTTTTCTGAACTAGTGAAGGGATCTCAGATGTGAAAATAAAAAACAACAGAGGGCCTAGTACGGACCCTTGTGGTACCCCACTCGTGACGGGAAGGGAGATGGATAGTTTTTCACGAACTCTTACTTGGAATGTTCTGTTTGCCAGATAGCTCGAAATCCAGTGAACAGTTTTTGTGGATAGGCCAATGCTGCCTAGTTTGTGTTTCAACTTGGGGTGAGATACTCTATCGAAGGCTTTTGCAAAGTCAAAATATACTGCGGCACGTGTCATGTCAAAGCCGTGAGAAAATGAGAAGGTGGTGTTGGCATGTCTCGACATAGCTTAGTGGCCAAGATATTAGAGCTTAGAGCTCTGTAGGTTAAGGGGTAAGGTCAGCGCTTAGAGCTCTGTAGGTTAAGGGGTAAGGCCAGTAAGTAAGGAGGGTAAGGGATGTTGGAGACGTCCCGATCTAAGTCGGAATAAATGAGAAGATGGTGGTGGAGGAATGTCTCGCCGCGCATGGTCGACAGAGCTTTGTAGCGAGGAAGCCTGTCACAGAATCAACAACAAAGGAAGTCAAAGATCCGGATCACTCATGTTTTGCTCACGTTGTTGCTAAGAGATACACCTAGCAGGTACCTACTACCTACTTACTACAGTCAAGAAAGAAATATAGTAAAAGGGGTTCAGATTGGAAGTAAAATCAGAAAAAAATAGCTAGTATCAGAAGACCAAGCCTTACCACCTGTAAGTTTTGGTGTTCTGTTCCTAGTGATTTGTTCAGTTTATCGAAAGGATGTATTGTTGCTGGAAGTAAAGCAAATCATAATTTTGGGCATAAACAAGGTGCGTTGTTTGGCAAAAGATTGTAACTGCACCCACTCAGCTAAACCAGTACTTCACCTGCGGGTGATTTCACTACTGCGCCTGTGAGATGGCAAGATGTCAAAGTCCCATTACAGATATTTACGGACGGAGGAATGATGTGGGACCGGCGATAGGGAACGAGTATGGGAAAAAGAACTATTCTAACTATTATTAACTACTGTGGCATAATGAACGAGACGAACCAGCAAAACGTGAATAATTTTCAATCAACTGATTGACAACCTGTCAACAACCTCTGTAAATAATAACCGGTGAATCGCACATAATTATGGCAAAATATTCGTCTGAGCTAACAATTTAGCCTAGTTCGTCGCTGTCTCGAATATTTTACTTCCCTTGTTTTGCAAAGTACGACATTGACTCATGCATTAATTTCACTATTTATTCCATCGGGAAAATGTTAGAAAAATGATAATAATGATAGTTACGGTGAGCACCAAGATAGTTATGCATATTATGATCAATGTGTCCACCACAACTATCGTCACAACTCTTTTTTGCACTGTAAGACGGGCAATAAAAATGTATGTCCGTCTACTTTGTCCAATCGGAATGTTGTAAATTGTTCGGAATGGGGGAAGGACCGGAGCAAATTTGAAATAATTGACTGAGGAAAGAGATTATTGACCGGGAACATAACGAATCGCACTGTTAGCAAATATATTCCTTACGTTTTTTTAGCACCGAGAGCACGGAGAATTGCGACGAATTTATTCAATAGCATGCATTAGGGTGGCTAACGGCGGTACGTGTACCGGTACACTCCCTCATCAGTCGTGTACCGGTACACGCTCAAAAAGCGAGAGTGGTGTACCGCAATGTACCGTGTACCGCGGTACACGGCCTCTCGCCGGGCGCTCTCTCGTGTGCCGCGGTACACCGTGTACCGACGGTACACGACATGCTAATTTCTCCCTCTCTTGACCTCACGAGGGATGAAGAGAGATAAGCGCCTGCGGCATCTGGTCCTGTGGTGTTGTGGTAAAGTGTTTGTCTATCAATCCAGCCTTATCTGGTTCAAATCCAATCAAGCTTAGATCTTGTTTTGCTGTGTTCTTGAGTATCTTTGAAAGTTTTAGTGCGTCGACTGTGCTAATATCTCATCATTACTCATCTGATACTTGTAAAATATTCAGAAAACAATCATTTACGCTACAAAATTTTCCAATATATTGGAGAGAAGACTCAAGCACATTGTTGAAACAGTTACAATATATAAATATGTATTCCACATTTGACCATCATGAGCAATTTTTACGATTTACAAAAAAAACTAAAATATGTGATAATTTCCATTCTAAAATCCTTCAGTGATGTTCAAGAACATAGCAAAACAAGATCTAAGCTTGATTGGATTCGAACCACATAAGGTTGGATTGATAGACAAACACTTTACCACAACACCACAGGACCGGAGGCCGCGGGCGCTTATCTCTCTTCATCCCTCGTGAGGTCAAGGGAGAGAGAAATTAGCATTTCGTGTACCGTCGGTATACGGTGTACCGCGGTACACGAGAGAGCGCGCGGCGAGAGGCCGTGTACCGCGGTACACGGTACATTCCGGTACACCACTCTCGCTTTTTGGGCGTGTACCGGTACATCGAGTACCGTTCGGTACGCGTACCGAGAATGTACCGTGTATCGGTACTGTACCGTTTTCGCCACCCTAGCATGCATGGACATTAAAATATTTTTTCATGCAAAAATAGCGTTTTCATCTCTGAAATAATGATTTATAAACCATTTTCATTTCTTCATCCCTATTTTTCTTATTCGTCCCTCGCCCATTCCCAATTCCCGCTCGTTACCTCACTTCCTCTCCTCTTCTGAGTGAGTGTCCCCCATCTCTTTCTGGAATCCCCTAGGGAGCAGTCCGAAATGGGGGCTCGAGGGCCTCGAGTTGAGATGGAATCGAATGGAATCTCACTCCATTATCCCATCCCACTCCCGTCGTTCACTGTGCGTCTCGTAGGGAAATGAAGGGGATGGTTCTGAACAGGTCGGAAGAAGGCTGTTGGGTGCTACAGAGCAGTGCTGTCAGAAAACCTAAGTTTCCCTAATTTAGAGTTGCTCAAGTGACTTTTCTTAGTCAGCACAATTCAATACACTGGACGATCCTATTCTATAGTTAGATATACAAGAATGGTAACGATATTCGCCATTAAAATGCATAGATTTAGCCAAAAAGGTCATTAAACCATATTATGTTCACAATAAAGAATAATTCTCGTTATTCAGAATACTGTATAATCTAAAATATCGATTGATCGTTCCGATATTTACGACCGTCAAAATGGCGACGGAAACGATACGCCGTCTCCTTTTCATCTTCCTCCTCTTCTTTCTTCTCATCTCTCATTTCTCTCGCCTTCAAACTCTTCCTCCTCCCCTCACTAATCTCTATGAAGGGTGGTGGACAAAACCACTTCCTACTTTTTTCCGACAGATAACCAACTCTCGCCCTCTCACGCACTTACCCATTTCTGCTTCATGAACTAGTAATGCTTACTTTTGCTGGTGTTTCCTCGTAGGTGGCTCATTTTTGCCTTACATTGTCTTTTTTACGTCCTTCGTTAATGTCAGGTGATGATGTGATGTCAGGTCAGGGCAATTTTTTCCGTTGTATTTTTGGAACAATCTTTAGAAACGAAAAATATAGTTCCCAGCGGATCTTCGTTTTTACGCCAAGGTGATAATAGATCTCCCTCATCATCAAGTGGTGGGCATTTTCCAGTTTTGATGGATGACTTGTCATTTAGTTGTCGGTCGATTGTCCCGATCTCTCTCTTTTTTTATCTCTCTCCCTCTCACTCTGTCCCTCATTCTTACCTCTCCGATCATATTTCGGGCGCGTCACTTTACAGCTAATGGAGGAGACACACACTCAAGTTCAGCAAAGGGAGATGAGAGAGATGTCAGGAAGTATCACTTGTTGATCGCTGGGACAACACTTTCCCATCGGAGATCTAGCAATAGACTAATTACAAGATCTGAGAGAAAGAAAGAGAGAGATGAGATGCATTGTGGGAATAGCGCGATCTCCGATCATCAAATTACGATCCTCTGTATTCTGGAACAAAAACTGAAACAGTAGTCGTGGGAGCTTGACAGCTAGCCACGTCATTCCAGAGTCATATTTTGTGAAGGTATTACAAGGGATGCAGGAGAGAAAATCTGCCCCTTTCTAATGTAAGGTTTCGACGAGAGACACGAAGAAACCTCGCTGTCACGCGCATGACTCCTGTCGGGTAGTGTTTGACGCGTTCGCACTCGTTGTTTTCGCACTTTTTTCGAGGACTCGCAGGGAGACGCAAACTCATAATTCATCGGGGCGCCCCAATCTCGTCCCATTTTTTATCTCTCTCTCCCCTCTCTCTCTCTCTCTTTCTCTCTCTCTCTCTCTCTCTCCCGAGGACCCTTTTCTCTCTTTCTCTCACTCTCTATCTCAAGTCTTTCGAGTACTCTCTCATGCAAGCCCCTCTCACATCATTCCCCAAACCGACCAAGCTTCCAGAAAGGGGCAAGGAGCGAGATAGCAGGCAAAACAGAGAGATACTCTCTCAGTTTAACACACTGTCTCGCTCCTGACCCCTCCCTGGGGATGGAATAGCAGGTTTCCCTTGCTCGATCCCACTTGTTCCTTGCTTCGCCTCCCTCTTTTTTACATAGTCATTTGGGCTCTGTTCTGGTTAAGAGGTCCCATGGAAATTGAGAGGTCCGATAAAAAATAAGAGGTCCCGTGACGATTAAAGAAGGCCTCCCACGAATATTTGGTCACATAGACTGCCAACGTAGTGTTGTTGGGGGCGCTCACCCGAGCACATTGCAACGCATCCGAAATTCTACCATAATCTATAAATCGATATATTGGCGCTCAAATGGCCGCAAAGGTACCAAGAATCGACAGGCAACGCGTGCTAGTACCAGAAGATAGGAAAATAAACGGAGGAAAATGAAGCTGCCAACGATATAATAATGTTTCCCCCTATGGATAATATCGGTTTTCATAAAAAATATAATAATTTTCGCAAGGGAATGCTTAGAAAATTGCCCCTAATGCCAGTGTGCGCGCTCCATTTTTGGTCGCATTTTTCAGGTGTACTGTATTTGGCTTATCGAAACAATTTTGGAGCGCGCACACTAGCATTAGGGGCAATTTTCTAAGCATTCCCTTGCGAAAATTATTATATTTTTTATGAAAACCGATATTATCCATAGGGGGAAACATTATTATATCGTTGGCAGCTTCATTTTCCTCCGTTTATTTTCCTATCTTTTGGTCCTAGCACGCGTTGCCTGTCGATTCTTGGTACCTTTGCGGCCATTTGAGCGCCAATATATCGATTTATAGATTACGGTAGAATTTCGGATCCGTTGCAATGTGCTCGGGTGAGCGCCCCCAACAACACTACGTTGGCAGTCTATGCTACCAAATATTCGTGGGAGGCCTTCTTTAAGAGGTCCCATGGAAAATAAGAGGTCCCATGAAAATTGAGAGGTTCCATCAAAAATGAGAGGTTCCTTGAAAAATAAGAGGTTCCATCTCCACTGCTGTTAATCGAACACCTATATTCTGTATTTTATTGTTTTGTTTGTATGAAGTATTTACTTTCGTTGAATTTAGTTCATCAACAAATACATGTAACAAACGCGCGTCCGTGTTTTATCTGTCTAAAAATGCAGATTAGTATTTGAAGATGAGATCTCCAGTCGCCACGAACTGGCCGATTTTCACCAGTTTATGGTACTTTTTATGCCAGAACTCATTGATGAATGTCTTAACAAAAAGAAAGAAAAATGCTGGACAACATAAAAAGCAAAACCAAGAGTTCCTCTCTTCCAAGTGCCCAACCCTACCAATCACAATTCGTTTAAACATGCTCCACAGGTGTGTATTTGTTATTGAATATCAATTTATTCGATATTAAATGCATCAAACAAAAGAAAGGCATTAAATCCAACACAAAGATAGGTAAGCATTCGCTAAACAGTAGTGGAGATGGAACCTCTTATTTTTCAAGGGACCTCTCATTTTTTATGGAACCTCTCAATTTTCATGGGACCTCTTATTTTCCATGGGACCTCTTAATCGTCATGGGACCTCTTATTTTTTATCGGACCTCTCAATTTCCATGGGACCTCTTAACCAGAACAGAGCCGTCATTTGTTATCTTTTATCAGTGTCGGCTGGCTCAAGTTGAGTGGTGACGTGTCGGGATCGCAGTCCTTTTCACATCATTCCACAGGCCGGTCAACCTTCCAGAAAAGCCTTCGGAGTGAGAGAGCGTGTGAAATCGAGAGGGACTCACTCACTTTTGCATACTCTCTCGTCCTAACCCTGGTCTGTAGGTTTGGAATCATGTGTTTTTACTTTGTTAGTGGGGAACTTAGACACTGTAAGGCGAGCCTTAGCCGCTAAGGATGAGGAGTCTTAGGATGAGGAGTAGGATGAGGAGGAGTCTTATAAGTCCTTACCTACTTCATTTTTTGTCACCCATTTTTCGTTGCAAGCCCGCGTGTAAATTTGTATCGATTTAGCTTTTATTTATTTGAAGGATGATTCCATGGCTGGTATTCTTGATACTGCCAACAATCAAAGCTTCCCCGCCGGAACTGCGTTTGATGAATGACTTATTTTCGGGGTAAACCTTTTGCAATATATTATCAAATTTAATAAATTCAATTTTAATGTTTTTTTGCTACAAAAAATTAATTATAAAACGATTTGTTTATACATTTTTTAGGTACGTCAAAGAGGAAAGGCCGGTACTCAATCACGAAACGCCGGTTATGGTCAAACTCGGCGTTATCCTACAACAAATCATCAATTTGGTATTACAATTTTTAATTATTTTTTGCTTTTTCTCAGTGCAACGATTTAATATAATTGAGAAGCTGATTGTAAGTTTGCAATCGGTAATTCCCTTTTTTGGCCCCGAACGTTTCAGTCGTTCTAGTCTAGAGGGATTAGTTGGGATTAGTCTCAGAAAAAGGGGTCCGGGGATTTTTCCTGCATGCTCAGTCCACTTTCTGTATCAAGTTTCACCCGGATTCTTGCAAGGAATCGCCTAGATTTTCTTAGGTTCCTGCAAAGAATTTGCAAATTCGCATGCCATGCTGTCGTCACCCGGGAAACTTCCAATCAGTCTCCGTCCATCACCTTTTCCTTCAAAGATTACACACAGAAAAAAAAGTCTTATATTAGGCCCATGACCCTCTAAAAGTCTTATATTTAAGACTTAAGTTCTTATATGTAAGACTTTTGAATAGGTCATGGGCCTAATATAAGACATTTTTTATGTGTGTATCATCTTAGATTGCGGGAGAATTTGGACGGGTATGAGATTTCAAGAACATGATAATATGAACTAAGCTCGCGTCTACGAAGCATACCTCTTATCCCACTCACAATGAAATAATTAAAACAATGTCTTTTTAATTTTATATTTTTGTTTCAGAATGAGAAAGAGGAGCAGCTGGAGGTGAATATGTGGTTGAAGTATCAGTGGATGGATGAGAACCTCAAATGGGAACCGGAACAGTACGAAAACGGTCAGATCATCGCTTTGAATTTGTGAAGATCGTAATTGAGTTCTACGATATTGGAGATCGTTAATTGATTTTTTTCATTTCAACTAAAGATGTTGAATTCTGTATGAAAGGAAAGGAGGCCAAAAATGGAGGTCCAACTGTGCTAACTACAGTAAGTATTGCTTATTACAGTAACCACCCTCGTGCAGCCCGCGGGAACGACGTGGCAGCCGGATGTTCTGCTGTACAACAGGTTATAAATCTCCAGAAAGGGGTCGGGAAAGAATAAGCATATGTAAAATTCTGATTCTCCTGATTCTCACACGTGAACTATGCATAGTGAGAGAAGCAAAAATTGTCGTACATCCAAACTTCTTTAGAAATTCATCTCATGCAGATATGGTTTATAAACCATATTTGCATGATATGAATTTCTAAAGAAGTTGTTGGATGTACGACGCACTACGCATAAAAAGCAAACAATGACATGAGGTCTAATGATATTTTTGCTAAACGAATAAGAAGCAAGGATCGACGAAGCTATTTTGTGTGAAGTTCTTGCGCTAGTCGAGAAACATACCTCAATCGATTTCAGCATTGTTTTGCGATTTTCGTAAATTAATCGATTATTCCTCACAGTGTCGACAACGCTTTCGACTCGACCTACAAAGTGAACCAGATCAGCAACAGCGACGGCACGCAGGAGTGGATGCCGCCAGGTACGGTATCCGATTTTTATCGATCGACAAATGATTTTTTCAATCACATTTTTATCAGGATATTGCAATGCGTTCATCATCAAGTTTAGTCTAAATTTACAAAAGTTCTGCAACGATCGGTAAATGATAATTGATAAATGATAACAGGAATTTTCCGTGTTTCATGCAAGCTGGACATCTACTGGTTCCCGTTCGACGTCCAGAAATGCCTGTTCAAGGTGATCACATCTGAGAAACTACACATAGATAGCATCCGAAAATCTGGTGAACGTGGAAATTTAAAAGACAGTTAGAAACTTTCTAATTTAGCTTCCTTGTCCGTTGGTTTTTTTAAAATTCCCTCTTATCAAAGGTAAAGGTAAGGTAAAGGCAACCTTAGCGATAGCTAAAGTGTTACCAGAGGCGTAAGAAAAAAGGCAAAGGCGTCACTGACCTTCCTTATGTTTTTCTAAACACAAACTTCAGTTCGGTTCGTGGACGTTCGATGCTAGCAAGCTAAATCTCGTCGCGGGCGACTTCGACATGACAGAATTCATCACGAACGGAGAGTGGCTAATCGAATGCGAGTTCTCTTTTCTAAAGAATACAATTACAATTACAATTACAATTATTTATTCCGGGTTTCGTGTGAGTTCTTTGCAGATTGTCGATAGTGGAGTAGAATTTGTCTCCAGAAAGGGATCAGAAGCTATTCTATTTAGAGAATCTAGTCCATTAGTTCTCTAAATTCGGTCGCTAGAGTGGTCGCTTGTCGACGTAAAGTCCTCTTGATTCCGGTAGCAACTTTACTTTTAGTCCATTTCTCTTTTTATTGGAAATTCTCGATTGATTCAGGTACATTCATTGGAAATTACAGAATTATTTTCAGCGACTTTCGTTAATCGTTCGGAGAAGACCTACTCTTGTTGCCCCGAGATCTACCCCGACCTCTCCTTCACTATGGTGCTCAAGCGGCGAACCCTGTCAGTTGTATACCATTGTCTGAGAAAAATTTCTAATGTGGTGTTATGTGGTGTTAGTTTTCGGAAAAAGGAAACGGAAAAAGGCCAAGATTTGAATTCCCGCAATTTCATATCTCAGTTCTCCGTGGAGCAATCGACTCAAAACTTGGTTTATAGGTGCAAAAGGGTAGAAAAATGTTATATTCGAAATTTTGAGTCGATTGCTCCACGGAGAACTGAGATAAGAAATTGCGGGAATTCAAATCTTAGCCTTTTTCCAATCCCTTTTTCCGAAAACTAACACCACATAAGTTTTCGGAAAAAGGAAATGGAAAAAGGCCAAGATTTGAATTCCCGCAATTTCATATCTCAGTTCTCCGTGGAGCAATCGACTCAAAACTTGGTTTATAGGTGCAAAAGGGTAGAAAAATGTTATATTCGAAATTTTGAGTCGATTGCTCCACGGAGAACTGAGATAAGAAATTGCGGGAATTCAAATCTTAGCCTTTTTCCAATCCCTTTTTCCGAAAACTAACACCACATAAGTTTTCGGAAAAAGGAAATGGAAAAAGGCCAAGATTTGAATTCCCGCAATTTCTTATCTCAGTTCTCCGTGGAGCAATCGACTCAAAATTTTGTTTATAGGTGTAAAAGGGTCGAAAAATGTTATATTCGAAGTTTCGAGTCGATTGCTCCACGGAGAACTGAGATATGAAATTGCGGGAATTCAAATCTTGGCCTTTTTCCGTTTCCTTTTTCCGAAAACTAACACCACATAAGATAAGGGCACTGAATGAACATGTTCACTTTGTGATCCGAATCTTCTCACTTTTTGGGTATCTGGTCCACAAAACGGTTTTGATCTTCTGAAAGAAATCTGTATGGAGTCTCTCTGTCCTCACCTGGTAGTTTGGAATCTTGCGGAAGTTGGGATAGGTCTAATGAAGAAGGCGTGAAAGACGTCGGAATCGAGGGCATAAGTGGAATGAATAAATAACTTACAGATACTATGCTTTCAATCTGATCATGCCGTGTATGCTCACCATGATGTTGGTTGTTCTTGGATTTGCTCTGAGCGCCGAATCTGGTATGTTTCATTAATTAAAGTTAATTCAAGTGCACGTTGTTTGTATTCTATTAATCATGATTAATAGAATACAAACAACGGAGATGCGCCTCACATCATTCCACAGGCCGGTCAACCTTCCAGAAAGGCCTTTGGAATGAGAGAACGTGTGAAATCGAGAGGGACTCTCTCACTTTTGTACACTCTCTCTCTTTAACCCTGGTCTGTAGGTTTGGAATCATGTGGCCTATTACTCAGGGGAAACTACTCAATCATCCGGACAAACAGCTCTGGGAAAGAAACCTATGAAAAAACATTGCTTTCATCCCATCGATTCGAATATCTGTGTCTTTCTTTATTTTGTTGTTCTACATCCACGAGAAATTATTCAACCAATGCCTCGCGGCACTTTGGATAAATAACTTGCTGGTGAAACACACTTGGAATTCGAGAGAAATTTTCGAATTTATCCTCTGTCCTATTCTCATAATTGGATTCAATTTTATTATTTATCAAAGGGTTTTTTTTCAGGAGAGAAGATCGGTCTCCAAATCACCGTTTCGCTCGCCATTTGTATCTTCCTCACTATCATGAACGAAATGACACCACAGACGTCGGAGAGCGTGCCTTTACTCGGTAATTTTATGTTACTTATTTTAGAATATTAAAATTATACGTTCATCAAATGGACTACTGATGTGTGCACTCTTTTTCTATACCTCGGCGTGTCTCTTGCATTGCTATGATATCTATCCAACGGAACATTTTAGGGCGAGTTTTTGTGAATTCGTAATAACTAGGGGTCTCGTATAGGAATGAACTTAGAATTGGTTGGTAGCAAAGCCCGACCTCACACCGTAACGCGTTTCTAAATAAATCAATAAACGACGTCATCGCTCAGGCGTCTTCTTCCAATCGTGCATGGTCATTTCGGTATTAGCGACGACGTTCACAGTCTACATTCAGTCCTTCCACTTCCGATGCCACCAGAACCATCACAGAATGGGATTTTGGGTGAGTGAAAGATCTCCAGAAAGGGGTCAGGAGCGAAAGAGTGTGTTAAACTGATAGTTACTCTCCCACATTTAAGCAGTCTCTCGCTCTGTCACCTTTCTGCGGGTTTGTAATCGTTTAGAAGATCGAGTCAAATCGCCCTAGAAATGGGTCAGGACAGCGAGAGAGAGAGCGTTCAGGACTGAGAGGCAATTTTCACGCTAGCCTTGAAGATTAGATAATCAAAAATCTAAAATGGTGTGAAAGGTGTGTATTATGGTGAAACATGTTAGTCCTTCAGCCTCGGTCCTTTAAAAACACATGAAGACAACGCGAAAAACAAGTATTCTGTGAAAGGAATTACGAAAATACAGAAGAGAGATTACAACAAAAAAATATAAAATAAATATTTTAGATGCGCTGGCTGCTGCTCGAGTGGGCGCCGTGGCTGCTCCGCATGAGGCTGCCCAAACGGTAAGTGAATATCGATTGTTTTTATCACAATTTTCCTATTTTTTGATGCGGCATCGTATCTGTCGTGTTCACATACCATTAAACGGCTTTTGGCACGAAAAGCTTGATTGATTGATAGACTCCCCGCCCAGTTCAAGTCGAATTAAAAGTCGATCTTTGAAATTCTTGTAAATAATTGGATTAGATCTCTTCATTGTCCAAACTCTCTGATCGATCAATCGGTGTTGAAAGTGTGCAGAATAGACTTCGAGAAATAACTAAACAACAGGTTGCGTAAGAGGCAAATTACTCTCCGCTCTCCTCATTTCTCGTAATCTCTCACTGCTGGAGCTGTGCATTTGCCTCTTATGCAACCCGTTGTTTAGTTATTTCTCGAAGTCTAGTGCAGAATGAAGAGTATTTACAATATTTATAATATTTATCAGATTTTCGAACTGTAATTTGCAGTGAGAACACGTTGTCGACTATTAAACAGAGTTGGGCGGAGCGGATGGACAGTGACGAAGACACAAAGACTGCCTTTGATTATGTAAGTCAGCTCCAGAAAGGGGTCAGGATGAGCGAGTGTGGGAAAGTAAGATAGTTTTTCTACAATATCAAAATATCTTACGCTACTAGGTTCACAAAAAGGGCTACTGATTTGTGCGCTCTAGTTTTGTATGACCGGCGTGTATCTTGCTATACCGTGCTCTTTCGCCGATCATTTCTGCGTTTAGCAGTAGATTAGCAACGGAACGTTTTATTATTTCGAACGATTTGTAATAATTGCAGACCGATGGCACGGCCAAGATGGTGACGAGCGTGAGCATCGCGATGAAGGAGAACTTCGACAACCTCGTTTTCCAGGTACATTTTCACTCAAGATAGGGGTCAGGGGCGAGATGTGTGCAAAATAAAGAGGGGCTCTCTCACCTTTGCACGCTCCATCGCCGCTACGTAGGGTTGGAACAATGTTAGTCATCCGATCTCCAGAAAGGGGTCAGGGGCGAGATAGTGTTGACAGGTAGGAGAGTGCAGCACACACTCGCTCGATGCTGACCCCTTGTTGGAGGCTTGAGACGGGCGGTGCGTTTGAGATGTTGTCAATTTCGTTTATGTTGCTTCGTTTACATTCAATCAACTCATTGTCTGTTGAGTTTCAGTCAGGAAATAGAAGCGCACTTGCGGGTGATTGCACACTAATTGAAGGCGTCACGACTCACAGAGAAAAAATGAGACAGAAAATCGATAAATATAATTACCTATCAATTGATAATACACAGGTGCACGTCAACAGCGACGTCAAGCGGGATCGTGGCCTGATGAAGCGTCTCGAGACGCTCAATCGCATCTACGAGCACGTCAAGGTACGGTATTATATATTATTGATTTTTTAAAGTAATGTAAATGATGCACACAATGATGCGATTGTATCAAAAAGTCTAAACACGACCTCCGCTGTATTCCAAAAGTCATAACGTCGCTTTTGGTAAACACAGGAAATATAATTTTAATATTTTGTTCGATTCTATCATTATATCATTCTATGATACTTATTGAGATTATTCAAGTGTGCCTCCAAAAATCGATAATTACAATATTGATTAATAATCAATAAATTCCAGATGATCCGCGAGAACGGTGACGACGGCGAGGAGGACGAACGTGTGGCCAACGAGTGGAGGTATAATTCCGTTCCGAACAACCCCGTTGATTCCGGACTGTCGTTGGTCAAAAATATAGCATTTTTATGAAGGGCTTTCGCGGCGGCGCTAACGACCGTAAGTGTTGCAGGTTCGCGGCTATCGTAGTCGACCGCATCGGGTTGCTGTCGTTCACGGCGTTGATCATCGTCACGTCCGCCATCCTGTCCCTGCGCGCGCCCTACCTCTTCGCCTGATATCGATTGATTTAGCGGAACTTACCGCATCCCTCGCATTCCACGGCTTCCGCTCCTCACAGCAAATTATCGATTGTTTTTTTTTCTGTCACTCGATCTCACTTAGATGACCAGAGCTTTGATTATTTTGTTGTTTACCGGGTTCGGCTTGCATAAATTACTTGGATATTGTCGGACACTCTCCGACTCGCAAACTATCTCTTCTTTTTTTCGATGTTAAATAATCGATTTTATTTTTTTCAATTTTAACTCTCACAGCTCCATGTAGTGCTTCAGAGATTGCTGATTTTCATGGTCAAACATCTTCACAAACGCACGTTTCAAGCCTCTAATTTTTCCTAAACCCGACATTTAATCTCTTTCTTCCGCGTGCAAAATGCACCCACTCTACGAGACTAATTGTGTTGTGGTCTCAGTGGTGGGAGAATGTGTCGATTTCTCGGCGCCAATCACTCCATCAATCTCTATTACTTCTCCTCCCACTGAAACCGAGATCCCGCGGGTGCGATGCGCGTCAATATTTTCTCTCTTATATTTTTCCTCGTTTTTTTTCACACTTCACGTACCCAACCTATTTTCTCAGTGAAATTCACGGATAGTTGTTCGGCATTCACTAGATGTTAAAATTCGGGTAAATAATTTGTCTCTTGGTCTCTTCATTCTGTGCGCTCTCTCGCGCGCCGACTGGTGAAGAGTGCGTGTGAAATGAAGAGATCCTTGTGTGACAATTCGCACTCTAAACTGTCAAGTGCATTTTCAATCTGGGGACAAAGACCCAGTGTTTTCGGGGAAGTCCACGGCAAAATAACATTGGGTCCCTTCAATCTTTGAAGGTTCAACATTTTCACCTTGAGCTCAGCCCTCTCAGTGATTAAAGACCGCATTTTATCCTGTTTTTTTTCAACTAGAGTCTACTGAGACGCGATTATTTCGTCATCAATCAACGCCCTTTGATTTAGTGTGATGATTTGTTGCTGTGGTTTTGAAGACTACACTCTAGGACAGATTGGAAGAGAGAGCGGGGAGAATGGAGAGAGGCAGAGAAAATGAGAGAGGTGAGAGAATCAGCGTGAGATTGATTGGGTTCAAATTGCCAAGATTCCTCTCGAATATCTCGATTTTACACGTTCTCTTACACCAAACCGCTTTCTGTAAGTGTTCTCAAGCCTGTGCAATTCATTCATTCATTATTTATTTATTTATTCCGTCAGAGGATCGCGTACAAGAAAATGAACTGTGAATGGGGGCAAAAAAAACGGAGGCAAAAAAGGAAAAAAAACGGAAAAAAAACAATTATGTGCAGCCATTAAATATTGTTGTTACTTTTCGCTTTTTCCGCTTTAAAAAGCTTCCATTTTACGCAATTATCTTCGCATTTTCTTCCGCCAAACATCTCCATCTTTTTTTCTTCATTTTTTTTCTGATGCACTATGGAGTTGGTGTTTTCTGGGTCCGTCGTCCTTGAAACCCATTACTCATTTTGACTCATCCTCCCATTCCATTTTGCGAACTTTTCGTCTCTCAATGCCCTGTTTTCATAAGACCCCCGTCGTGTTTTTGTAAACCGCCCTTCCCATCTCTCTCTCCCATTCACTCTCTTCCCGCTTCTAAAGCTGTAGTGGCCATTGAACTCCGTCTCATCAATGACCGGGCATGAGTTTGATTAAAGAAATGGCAGTCCTCTTTCCTAGCGGAACATACCCTTGAGCCGCCAATTCATGACTCTACTGGCTGAAAACTGTCTTATGCTCCTATAATATAAAGAGCGGTCCGAATATCTTTTCTACACCTTTAAATGGAATATCGATCACTATTTAAATGTATTTGTTTAAATAATTGCATTATTATAGCGGCAAGGATCATTCAGCTCACCCATCTCATATTCTTACACTCGTCCTCCTCTCGTCCATGTCCTCGCTGCTTGTCACAAATTTGACAAGACACGAGTCCGATCATTTTCCTTGCTCCCAGCATTTCGCCACTCCGCAAAACTCGAAATTCGCAGGTTATTGAGGCCAAGATAGTACGGATAGCTCAGTGGCTAAGACATCCGCTCTCCTAGCGCAAAGTTTTTTTTCGGTGGTGGTTCGACTCCCGGTGCGTGCAGTGATCTTTTGCCGTCTTGCAACGATCTGTCGAACCTTCTGAACCCTGCATTTGTGTCTCATTTGAAGTTGTTCACCACTTCCGCCACTATTTCGGTCCTCGTTTCAAGAGGTAGCGGGCTTATCTCAAAAGCTGATAGAGAGGCGGAGGGGGGACTTAGCCCGCCTTCACACTTTTGAGGGGGCCGAAAAGAGCGAAAAATCCGCGCGCGCTCCTTGAGACCAGTCTTCTTTCATAGTAGTTCTTGCAGCGTGCGCGCACTCTTTCATTATATTCGCGTGTGTGCGTAGTTGTGTTGTTTTGTGTACTTGGTGATTTCACACAACATCCAAATATTGCAGAATATAAAAATCGGGCAGATAACAATTGGATCTCCTCATTTCACACTCGTTATATGTTTGTAAATTACACCGGTCAGCAAATATTTACCCCAATTTATTGTGACCTGCTCTCGAGGACCTTTTTTCTCGAGAATGCACCCCGACAGTACCACATGCCGGGCAACCCTGCCGAAAGGAGCACGCCCCTCTCACTTTTGAACACTCCCTCATCCCCCCTACACTCGGAATCATGTGGTACCTAAGCAATCTTCGGCTCTCCACTCTATCCATTATCTGGGAGGGGGAAGCGAGGAGGGGCTATCCATCGACCCCCTCCATCCTTCCCGTACGCTTCCCCACTTCGAGACGGGAGGTAATTGAATGGAGATGGGGAGGAATCCATTACCGGAGAAGAGCAGATAGATAGAGATACTCACTCACTCACTCTCAAAGGCGGAAGGAGGGGCGTAGGCGAGCCGGGTTTGAGACGGATCACTTTGCGGCTCTGAGGTCACGGCTTCTCGCCTAGTGGCTAGTCTAGGCAGAATAAGACAGAAATATCAATAATGATTTGAGATATTGGGTACATTATTAGGTTGGTCGAATCATGCACGTGTCATTGGTTTTTTTTTCTGAACGTATTGCTTCAAAGACAAAAGATGTTGCGCAGTGTGCAGCATAAGATGAATAGGAAGATGTTCCGCATAAATAGATGAAACTGCAATTTTGCGACATGTTTCAACGAGTCTCTAGGGGCTTCAAACTTTTTCCGATTGAGTTAGCCATCTGTCCTCGTGAACGACTCGATCAATGCAACACTAGCGAAATGATGGACGAAGTTCCTTGCAGCTTTTTTCCAGTCGGCGATCAGGCACCGTAACTAATCCAACTCCAATTAGTTACGGTTCCCGATCACCAACTAAGCAAGCCCGGTCAGCAACATCAGCAGACTCACCGTAACCTGATCATGTCTCCCTCTCCGCAGATCTTTGCAGTTTGTCAGAATGCGGAAACATGCTGAACCTCTCCTTCTCTCTCTCTCTCTCTCTCTCTCTCTCTCTCTCTCTCTCTCTCTCTCCCTCCCTATCTCTCTCGCAATTCTCCCCTCGCTAAACCACATCTGTAATCTGAGAGGTGTACTCTATCTCGCATTTGCTCCTTCTCTCTACTCAGCCCTCTCCTTATTCTCGTATGTCTATGATGCCTGATTCATTGATCAGGCCTTCAATCCACATATATGTATAGGCCAAATATATTACTTCTCATGGCATTGTGGTGATGGTTGAAAAGCGGTTCGTGATTTTTGCAAATATGTTCTCAGCATCGTTGCCTTATTATCAATAATCGATAATGTGGTGTTAGTTTTCGGAAAAAAAATAGGAAACGGAAAAAGGCCAAGATTTGAATTCCCGCAATTTCATATCTCAGTTCTCCGTGGAGCAATCGACTCAAAACCTCGAATATAACATTTTTCGACCCTTTTACACCTATAACCGAAGTTTTGAGTCGATTGCTCCACGGAGAACTGAGATAAGAAATTGCGGGAATTCAAATCTTGGCCTTTTTCCGTTTCCTTTTTCCGAAAACTAACACCGCTTAAATAACAAGATATAAACCGACTCGTCGCGTGTATTTTCCAGGCCTACATGATATATCAACCCCTTTGTCAATGTCTTTCCATTAGCCCCCCGCTGTAACAACTTGTCCTCACAAATTCCTCATGTTTCCGCAGTTAAACTTCCTCTTTAACATTCCACTCCACCTGTTATTCCAGGCCTCCTGAAAGGGGTAAGAAACGAGATTCCTCTTCTGGATATTTTCTTGACTAGGATGGAAATAGATTTAGTGTGAAGTCAAATCAATGGGAACAAAGGGTTAGATCACTTTTTTGGTCAAACACTTTCGGCCTTTTCTTCCCTCTTACAAATCAGTGATACTATATTACTCACACAAACTAGGGAAATGAATCCGGTCATCTGTCCATCTCTCCCGACCCTTTCTGGAGGCCCCGAGGGTCCCAATTTTTTTTAAACTATTTAAATATCTTCCTCTCGACACCTCTCGATGCTCAATCAATCCGAAGCAAAGAAAGCCGTTTATTGCGCGATTTATGAAGCCGCCAAATCGTCGCCTATAAAACGGCCCCACGAATTGCTCAAAATTCGACTGAATCAAGCGCCAAACGATCGTCGAACACTCTCTTCTCTCCTCTTTTCTCATCCTCAGTGATGTGGTGTTAGTTTTTGGAAAAAGGAAATGGAAAAAGGCCAAGATTTGAATTCCCGCAATTTCATATCTCAGTTCTCCGTGGAGCAATCGACTCAAAACTTCGGTTATAGGTGTAAAAGGGTCGAAGAATGTTATATTCGAAGTTTTGAGTCGATTACTCCACACAAAAAATGAGATATGAAATTGCGGAAATTTAAATCTTGGCCTTTTCCATTCCCTTTTCCCGAAAACTAACACCACATGAGGCTGCGCGCGATTTCGGAGTGCAGGATGAATCGCAAAATGGGCAAATACCGGTGGTATTTAGAGACGCGTTGATCCATTTATCTCGAGAGCACTCATTATTTGCCCGTTGCCAACCATCAAGGAGCGACATCCATTTTTCTCCATGGTCTGACCCTCTCAATACTGCATGCTCTCTCGCGCTGTCTGATCGATGAAAGGGCATGCAGAATGAGGAGAGTCTGATCATTACTCGCTCGCTGGAAACCTCCATCTTATTTCTAAAGAATACCATATCCGTGCCACATGATTCCAAACCTACAGACCAGGGTTAGGACGAGAGAGTGTGAAAAAGTGAGAGAGTCCCTCTCGATTTCACACGCTCTCTCACTCCAAAGGCCTTTCTGGAAGGTTGACCGGCCTGTGGAATGATGTGGTGCATATGCTCGTTTGCCTGACTGTACGTGATTCTTAATCCATTCCCTTTTTTTCATCCGTTCTCTTTTTTTGTTGGTTTTCGCTTCCCGAAATCGCGCGCGCATCTTTTTCCGCGTCTCCCACGGATTATGGAATCTGCCTCCGCCCACTTCGGTCCTCGAGGACCCCAGATCGCTTTTCATGCTGCTATTCTTCCTGGTTGTCCTGGTCTTACACGAGCCGGGTTTGAGACCGTGGTTTTCGAGAACCAAGTTTGAATCTAACTCAACCGTGCTCTGCGAATACTGTAACGCGATCGCACCCATTAGTATCGCATTTCAGAATCTTTTTGATCGAGGAGAGAGAGAGAGAGAGACGGGCGTTGTTTAGCTCGTAGTTCACAGCAGCCGCTGACACCCGATCCGTTGTGGCCGAATCTTTGACCTGGCGCAAACCTAGGCGACGATTACCAAACGCGCGCGCACGCAATGCAAAATTTGACAGGGCGACGTTTCCCAATTGTTTGTGTGTTCATTGGTGATCTATTCGCCGGCTCTGTAATGGATACAGACATCGCGTGTCGTCCTCGTCGATTATTTGATCAGCGCCAACTTTCGCCGATAAAAGGGGCCAGTCTCGCACCCTCTGCAAAACCCGGTGATCACTAACCTCCTAACTGGGGTGAGAGAGTGTGCAAAAGCGAGAGGGAGTCTCTCACTTTTTCACACTCTCTCACCCTGATCCCTTTCTGCAGCGTCTAAACCATCTGGTGGATTCGGCAAACCGCGCTTCCAAGCCTACCGCGAATTTGCTACGTGAACAATTCCCCACAGTTTTTTTTTGAGCAAATGAGAGAGCGTGCGTTAAGAGGAGAATGAAAGAAAAAATGCGTGGGAAAGTGTCTCTGACCCCTGTCTGGAGGTTTGATTGCACAGTGGAATGAATCCTATGGGAAAGTGTACTGGTCGGATATTCGACTGGTTGTTACGGTAGCGCGATCGACAACTGATCACATTCCCCCACCTTCTCTACGTTGCAATGTCGAGCGGCTGTTGTTATCACCTAACGCCCTCTGATTTCTTTACTCCACCAGTTCCGCCTATTTTTTCGAGGAAATCTCGCTTGAAAAGTGGAATTTGCGCGAAATCGAGTAAATAACTGAATCGCATCTCTTCATTTCGCACATTCTCTTCGCGCTTCAATTCGCAATTAGCAATTCGCACTTCGCAATCGCACTTCATCGGTCGGTTGAGTAGGGTAACGTGTTGGATCTGTCTTGTAGGAGCTCCCAAAAATGCAATCAATGGTTTGCAAAAGTTATAAAAAAATAGTACTCTTACAAATATATACAAATAAAAAATTCAGTCCAAATAATATACCCGAATTCGCTCGAAAATCGGTGCAGCATCTCGTCCACTTCGCCCCCATTTTTCCTGTTATTATTATTCGGCCCTCGCTTTTTGAGGAAGATGAAAGATTTCCGCGCCCCAATTTGCCGCCTCGTGAGCCGTCACCCGAGAGAGAGAGAGAGAGAGAGACCTCTCTCCCTTGATCTACCCATTCCCCCTTCTCTTCCTCTGGAATGTGAAAAGATCGCATCGCTTACTCACCGTTGAGGCTAAAGCTTCTGATTCCAATTGAAAATGCTCATAACTCAAAGGATGACTCAAAAAGAGAATCTCTCTGATATCGAATAATCCTTTTCCCGTTCCCCCATGTTTACCCGACATTTTTATGAACAGGACTTCTTGACTGTAATCCGACTAATCCCTCGCTTTGATCAAGCGCTCCCACCAGAGATCGGAGAAATCTCCAGAAAGGGGTCAGGTACGAGGCAGCGTGTAAAAGTAAGAGGGTCTCTCTCACTTTTGCGCGCTCTCTCGTCACTGTCCCCTTCCTGGAGGTTGGGCCGAGTCATTGTTTCGAACGCTGGCTCTTTTATCACTCGGGAGCAGTCAGTTGCTTCTCCCTCTCTCTCTTTCCTCGGCGGACACACCAATATTTCAAGCCTAGTGTCCCTCATCTCTCTCTCTCTCTCTCTCTCTCTCTCTCTCTCTCTCTCTCTGTCTCTCTCTTTCTTTCTCGACCCTTTGCAGCACATCTTCCAGTCGCTTTGTCTTGAGAGTGGACTCAACCTTTTATCAGTGCCCCTTTTTTGCGTGTTCCTGATTATTTATTGCGTAAGAATGACGAAACTTCGTGTTCGTATTGATCAACTTTTCGCATTTCGATGACCCTTTTGTCTTGCACTAATGCTACATTCATTGTCGATGCCCTATGATTTTGAGGGGTCGAACTCCCTCTATTTCACACACTCTCTCGGCCGTTCGATTTGCGAGAGAGTGTGTATATTGAGAAGACTTGTTAATAAACTTTTCTCGAAAATAAATCCGTGCTAACGAATCCTTAATTAGTCAGGGGAAGTAGATGCGAGGCTTGCGTGAGTTTGGCAAGAAAACACCCCTAGAGTGGTCGAACTTCCGAGGGCTAGATAGATAGATACGTAGCGAAATCAAATTACTGCGACGACACTGATCAATGAAAGGGACCTGGAAGAACGCAGAGGAGGGAGGCACGGGAATTCCACCGCCCCCCCCACATGATTCCAAACCTACAGATCAGGATTAGAGCGAGAGAGTGTACAAAAGTGAGAGAGTCCCTCTTGATTTCACACGCTCTCTCACTCCAAAAGCCTTTCTGGATGGTTGACCGGCCTGTGGAATGATGTGCCCCCCCTCCCTCGGCCAAGCCTCCAGAAAGGGGACAGGGGCTATAATTTTACAAATGTGCTTTCTTATTCCCTCTATTACTTGCCTCGCTTACGCAATTTCATCCGATAAAGTTGCGCAGTTCTCATTTTCAATCATAATTTGGATACGTTTCACTCGATCCTCTTCCGATTTCGATGCCATGGTTTACTCGTTTGTATTTCGTGCATTTTCTTTGCAAAAAAAAAACAAAAAAATTGTTCTGCTCTTGCACTGCGCGTTGCGTTTTGTTCCATTTTTTGAATAATTAATTAACTAATTAAGTTTAATTAAGTTAATATCCCTTGCCGTCCTGGCATGAATGCATCTCCACGCTTCTTCGATGGCGGTCGCAGTGCTGATCGCAGCCATGGCACAAGGTGATTTTACGTCTCCAAAATGGGGTCAGGGCGAGAGAGTGTGTGAACGTGAGAGAGTCCCTCTCCATTTTACTCGCTATCTCATTCCAAAAGGCCTTCACTCCAAAGCTTGTCTGCCCGTGGAACGATGCTTTATGAATATAATAAAAACGATGCTTTTACAATTTGTTTACAATTACTTTACAATTACATTACATTTACAATTACACGATTTGCTGATTTTACACAGGCGACTAACAGGCAAAAACGAGAATTAGATGAATTGTCGCTAAATATGTTATTTATTCAATGAAATCAAACACCCAGCTAATTTTTGATTGATTTATAATTGTGGTAGATGTAGGTCGATCTTTCGCCCGATTTCTCACCAAACAGTCCCGCCGCGCGTAATTTACACGGTGTAAAACCAATACAAAACGCGTGTCTCTTTCATTTATTTGGCATCGTGGGAATCAGGAGCCGATATGTCTTCCTTCTCCGTGAGAAACGCTCACGATTCCTTAGATTCTGTATTCAAAGTCGGTGGCCCATCATTTTGAGGGGTCAAACATTTCTCAATTTTTAGAGAGCACTCTACCGGTAAATTTTCGAAAGAATGGGCGTGAAGAGACTGACCTCTCAGCATTTTCGACAGCATAAACCTCTCCAGGAAGGGGTCGGGAGTGAGAGTTGAGAGAGCTCTTTTGCATACTCGTAGCTGACCCCTTTCTGGATGTCTTGACGAGTGTTGTCGAACCAAGAACAGAGAAAACGAAGGGAATAATCCCAATTGACGGATAATCGGCCGTTTTTCAAGCAGAAATAGAGTGTGTTTCCGACTTTCATCAATTCCTCCCCCCCCCCCCCCCCCCGCTCACATCATTCCACTGCATCTAACCTCCAGAAAGAGGCAAGGATTAGAGAGTTGGGGAAGTGAGAGGGACTCTCTTCCTACTAGCGATGGGCGATTGTTTTCGGGGGAATTGAAACAAGAAGAAAAGGAAAAAAGTGGTTATATTTTTTGAATTTTAAATTTTTTTAAATACGATTTTCAGGAGTGCTCTCTTCCTTTCACGAGCGGCGACTCTACGAGGACCTCATGAGGGACTACAATAACCTGGAGAGGCCGGTCGCCAATCACTCAGACGCAGTCAGAGTCAAGCTGAAGGTAGAGCATATCCGGGAGTTGTAAAAGCCGGTTTTCGTGATTTCCCGGTTCTAAAACATAGAAATACAAAGAGTCCCAAACACGGTTTTCCTGATATTCCGGTTCACAAGCATAGACACCGACAGAGTCTAAACCCCCGGTTTTTTTGATTTCCCGGCTCCATACCCGGCTTCGCAGGTCTCGCTGCAGCAGATCATCGACGTGGACGAGAAGAACCAGATCGTGTACGTCAACGCCTGGCTGGACTACGTGAGCGATTTGAATTTTCCCAGTTCCCGCCGAAAGATTCCGATAAATTACGATCTTGTCGAAATTTTGACAGAATTCGTGATATTTCGCGCGCGAAATTTAAATTTGCGCAGACGTGGACTGATTACAAGCTGGTGTGGGACTTGACCGAGTACGGTAACATCTCGGATGTTCGATTCCCGGCGGGAAAGATATGGAAGCCTGATGTGCTACTGTACAATAGGTGAGCATACAAATCTGCCAACAGGACAGTCAATCTACAGATACGATTTAGAGTGCGAGAGCGTGTAAAATCAAGAGGTACTCACTCTTTATCAGTCTCTCGCCCAAATTTCTAAATGTTTCAACTTTGTTGCTTAGATTCGGGACGAAATGCTGTGGTCAACCGATAAATTTGTAGTGTCGACTCCAACTTCGACTCGACATACCCAACCAACATGATCGTGTCGAATACAGGAGAAGTGCACTGGATCCCTCCCGGAATCTTCAAAGTGAGAGATACGGTAGTTACAGTAGTACACAAGAAAGTATCGATTCGTTCCTTTTTTTTAAACTTTCTTCAACGAATTTAACCGCAACAAGCAAATTGTTTTTTACTTATTTGTATTTATTATTTTATCTTACTTTTTTACAACGGTATAATTTGCAGATTTCGTGCAAGATCGACATTCAGTGGTTTCCGTTTGACGAGCAGAAATGCTTCTTCAAGGTGGGATTGTTACCATTTCACGCAGCGTTTTTTTTAAAAGAGCCCATATCTCTTATTAAATGTGCGAAATACAGAGACTTCCGATGCTACACTTATGATTGAATGCATTATGACATGTGGCATCAAGTGTATAAATCCTCTCGTTTATACAACGAGAGAATAGACTCAAAAGTTAACGTGGCATACGCTGGATGTCGCATCTGCCAGTGTGCGATGTAGTGGAAATGCTCCATTTCGCAGATCGAGTCAGTCCTCAAGAAGGGGGTTAGGGATGAAAATGCGTGCCCAATGTGACTCTCTCTCATTTGTCCACACTTTATCGCTGAGAGGGATTTGTCTGGAATCATCTACCTCTGATTGAAAAGCGTTCGTGCAAACGCCCATCTTTCCGAACCTAGAATACACAACAACCGTTTTTTTCTTATTGAAATTTGAACCTGAATTTTGAGCGAGATGGCGGAAATATCTTTGTGAATTTCTCATGATTATTCTTGAAATTCGAGTCAAAGAGGACTAGAATATATGAGGAGCCACGGGGGCTCAAAAATTCAGATCCTCTACAAGAGACATGAGCAGATAATGGTCACGAGCGCAATGCGTGAAATTTACATTGCTTACTACGGTATTGCGATGAAAATTGTGGACTACATCAACCATTATACCGTAGTAAGTGCAGCTTATTCTCGGACCGCTTTTTTATCCGCCTTTGAGCCCCCGTGGGAGCAGCTGGTTTTCTGGTCGTTGTTGCTGAATAGTTTGACAAGCCTTAGAAGTCACATGTAAATTGTTTGCTTCAAAAAAAATGTCCCGAGTTTTCGCTGATTCTATCACCGTGCACATGCGTAACATATGGTTGAAAACCTACAAATTGGGGCCAAGCCGAGAGAAAAAAATGAGAGAGCCCTACTCGAATTTAGATTCTTTTCCAAAACTTTTTCTGTAATCTTGGCTAGCCGCTCGAATGATGTGATGATCGAACAGAGGAAGTGATACAGAACAGAGGAATAGATATAAAAATGGGATCTATAAATTTTCTAAAAAGTTCTCTCCAGTTCGGTTCATGGACGTACGACGGCAACAAACTGGATCTGCAGCCTCAGGAGGGCGGCTTCGACATCACAGAGTACATTTCGAATGGAGAATGGGCACTGCCTCGTCAGTTGTTTCATATCACATGATTCCACACCGACAGATAAGGGTCAGTGCGAGAGAGTGTGCAAAAGTGAGAGAGTCCCTCTCGATTTCACACGCTCTCTCACTCCCTTTCTGTAAGGTTGACCGGCCTGTGGAATGATGTGATATATGAGATTCCAATATGTGAACTTATAAGATTCCAAACTTACCAAAAGGTGTGAGGGCGAGATAGTATGCAAAAGCGAAAAGTCCTTTGCGCATTCGCATATTCCATAACAGTGCACATCAACAGAGCACTGCCTCGTAAGTTTTCCGTTCATTTCTATGAGAAATTCTCTGGAAATTCAATTAATAAGACGTCCGTAAGTGCTACCACATCATTCCACCGGCCGGTCAACCTTAGAGAAAGGCCTTTGGAGTGAGAAAGCGTGTGAAATCGAGAGGGACTCTCTCACTTTTGCACACTCTCTCGCCCTAACCCTGGTCCGTAGGTTTGGAATCATGTACTACGGAAAGTAGAGACAGGAGAATGGGCGTTGCCTCGCTAATTCTGGTTACTTTTATGGTTAACGCACGTTTTGAACTGTTGTTCAGTAGTATGAAGAAAATATTAGAGAACAATTCAGTGACGACCGTCTCTCGCACTGTCAAATTCTACGACTGCTGTCCGGAGCCGTATCCCGATCTCACTTTCTATCTACACATGAGGCGGCGAACCTTGTACTACGGTAAGTGAAGTACCGTAGTATACGATTGTATGCGTGCTGCGGTAATTAGGAACTACGGAAGCAAGTGATGTACGGTATGCAAATTATATCAATATTATGACGCACCTGATATTGAAGCTCCATCTTACGGGACTTTTTATCTAGTTTTTCCTTGTAAATCGAGTGATTTTCGATAATTAAAAGCACTCCGAACGCAAGCTGTTTCATTCCTTCGCTGGAACACGTAATTCGTTGGTGCGACATGTTTGATGTGAAAACGAGAAATGCGATTAAATGATTGAAAACGCACATCATTTCAAACCACGGCGTTCTGTGCAAATTTCCCAAAAAAATTCCTAGTGATGCCATCGCCCACAGCATTCGAAACAGAGCCGGCGAGAGCGAGTTAGAGAAAGAGAGAGGAGGTGAGAGAGCGCACCAAACGAGAGGGTCAGACAACGAGAGATATTCTTGGCATGGTGCCAACTGGATGCTGTGTCGCCCATTTACATTATATTTTCGCACTCTCAAACTGTCCGCCTCAATTTGCATGCGCTAGCCAGAATGCCCTTTCATACCTCCCGAGCGGGGTCAGGAGTGAGAGAGTGTGTGAAATCGAGAGAGAGTCCCTCATGAAATCATGTAACCAGGATTCAATCTCATCATGCCGTGCATTCTCACCACTATGATGACACTGCTCGGGTTCACTCTTCCGCCCGACGCAGGAGAGAAGATCACACTTCGTACGTTTGATCTTTGATCTCCGCTATATTTGATAGTCGATCTATATTAGTTTGACTTCTGATATTTGATCTCTAATATTTGTCCTTTGACCTCTGCTATTTGTTCTTAGAGTTCTAATCTCCATATATCAGTGCGCTCGCGTAAGAATCACACCCCTCACGGTACAGCAAAATTACACCCTCGTTTTTTCACAGTTTCCGATAGCCCTATGCGTGGTCTATCGACTTCTGATAGTCTCATGTTCTGATTGAACTCATTTGCATACAGCTTGTCAAAGTTCGGTTGTTTTTCAGTATTTTTAACGCCATTGAGATCAAAATAAAGATAATCACTAACATAGGTAGTGAAAAATGATCAGCAAGATGAGACTGACAACATGGTGTCGTTCAATTTTACGTTTTCCAAAATTTGCATATTTCATGAAATTACAACATCGTTTTTCTCGAAAACTAAACAAAAAACATAGCTGGATTTTTGATATGTTATGGATACGGATGGTACCTATCCGTTAAGCCCAAATTTCCAGGGGATCCTGGTAGTTAAATTCATGAAAAACTGATAGTTTCTAATAGAGAGGAAACCCTCATTTCGTCTCATTCCACCCATCCAACCCCGCCCGTGCGGTGAGAAATGAGATTCGAACAATGACTTGTGACCTCACTTCTACTCTCTTGCACTAGATCCAATCTCTTTTTGAATGTACTGACTATGTCTATGGGCTACTCTTTTCCCCTCTTCCTCTCATGTCGCTACAGTATACGATAATTTCTCACTCGCTCGAACTAACAATAAACTTGGCCGATAGAGATACAAATACAAATTTATCTATTCAAATGGGCCTGCAGGTAGGCAGCATAGTTGTCAGGGTGGTCAGAATCTTCGAACTCATAGTCAGGCAACAGGGGCATGAGAATGGATAATGCTAGAATGTATATCGCCCACCGGGTACCACTTCCTACAGACTACTCGATCGACGACATCTAATTCATGTCGCAAACTATCACGAAAGCGTCAGTAGTGAAGAATACGACGCTTGTTTTCGCTTCAATTAACCAATGAGGCTAAGTAGGATCCATTCCGTTGACTGTGTTACCGTGACTATGAGTTCGACCTGCACCTGCAGGCCCATTTGTTTAGATAAATCTGTATTTGTACTCTATCTACCAAGTTTAGTTCGAGCGAGTCAGATAGTCGCAATTATCGTATACTGTAGCGTCATGAGAGGAAGAGGGGGAAAGAGTAGTCCATAGACAGAGTCAGTACATTCAAAAAGAGATTGGATCTAGTGCAAGTTTTTCATGAATTTAATTACCAGGATCCCCTGGAAATTGACCAAATTTGGGCTTAACGGATAGGTACCATCCGTATCCATAACATATCAAAAATCCAGCTATGTTTTTTGTTTAGTTTTCGAGAAAAACGATGTTGTAATTTCATGAAATATGCAAATTTTGGAAAACGTAAAATTGAACGACACCATGTTGTCAGTCTCATCTTGCTGATCATTTTTCACTACCTATGTTAGTGATTATCTTTATTTTGATCTCAATGGCGTTAAAAATACTGAAAAACAACCGAACTTTGACAAGCTGTAATTATGCTAATGAGTTCAATCAGAACATGAGACTATCAGAAATCGATAGACCACCCATATGGCTATCGGAAACTGTGAAAAACCCCAAATGCGTTTTTGCCCTGTACCGAAAAATTTGGAAATTGTGCGATCCTTACGCGAACGCACTGATATATTCTTTGCTAGAAAAAATTATCTTCCATCTCTGTTATTAGACCTTTGATCCTTGTTAACTTATCTTTGATATCTAATCTCCACGTGCAGTCTGATAAAGTTGAACTTCGATCTCTGCAGAGATCACCGTGCTTCTCTCCATCTGCTTCTTCCTCTCCATCGTCTCGGAAATGTCGCCGCCGACGAGTGAGGTGCGTACACAGGGCGACGTTTACTACTGCCTCACGCAGTGCAAATGTTTGCTAGTCTCATTACGCCGACGTTTACTAACGTGCACACCACCACATTCAGGCGGTGCCGCTGCTGGGAATCTTCTTCTCGTGCTGTATGATCGTTGTGACGGCGTCGACCATCTTTACCGTATACGTTCTCAACCTGCACTACCGTACGCCCGAGACGCATGAAATGGGCGCGACGGTAGGTTACGGTAGTTTCAAAGCTAAGATATCGATCGATTTTCAGACCCGCGCCATCTTCCTCTACTGGCTGCCGTGGATGCTGCGGATGAAGCGGCCAGGTGCGTGCGTCGGTGTGGCCGACATTTACTAACAGCTCCGCACAGTGCAAATTGCAATGAGACGACGATTTCCAAAGCGCACAGCACGACATTTCAGGCGTGCATCTATCGTACGCCAATTTGCCGTCGCTGTTTTGCATGAGACCCAAGCGGCATTCGGAGAGTCTCATGAGGAACATCAAGGAGGCGGAGGCGAACGATAGCAGGTGAGGCCGACGATTACCAATCGACGAACACGCAATGCAAACTTTGACGTGGCGACGTTTATCACGGACCACACCACTACCGTATTCTTCTTCTAGAAATAACTCGATCGATGTGGAGCGGCGCGTGGCGCACCTGATGCACTCACACCTGGGCAACGGCGGTACCGCGACCTTCAATCTGCCCATGAGCCAGGTCGACGATTACTAGTAGCCACACACAACACAAAATTTGACTGGCGACGTTTACTAAACGGCACACAACGTTTAGGTGCCCGCAGTTGACATTGGACAGCAGGCGACGTTGCTCATTCTGCAGCGGATCTATCACGAACTGAAGGTGAGAAGGGGTACGGTAGATGCGAGAAAGTATGAAAGTGGAAGAGAGTGCAGGTAGTTAGAGTGAACGAATTAGTGAAAAGAGCAGAGACGAAAGCGCTTTCGCCTACTTTAGCAGAGAGACCGCGCTCAACCAAGAGCTCAGATAACACTTCGATATTTAGTCGTGGGAAAAAATAGATTAGACGGCCTCTCGAAAGTTGCCGAGTGTCTGCGGGCGAGATTTACTAATGACACTCGCCCTTTGATTTTTGGACTGAGCGACGAATACTAATGTTTACACCACGTACAGATCGTCACCAAGCGAATGGTCGAATCGGACCGGGAGGAGACCGCCTCCAACAATTGGAAATTCGCAGCGATGGTGAGTCTCTTACAGTAACCTCGCATCGCAAACTGACCACCGTAATCTCTGAGGTGGTCGATCGATTGTGCCTGTACGTCTTCACAATCTTCATCGTTGCCTCAACGATCGGCATTTTCTGGTCGGCGCCATATCTCGTTGCCTAGGCCTACCGTAACCCCGCCTACAGTAACCCACTCCCGAGCCTAACCCACTACCACCGGTTCTGCCTCCCGACACTTTGTCTGTAACACATCTTGTGGTACTTTCACATCCGCCAATCCCATCATACCTCTCCCTGACATGCTGCAGTCTATTTCGCATTGCACCGTCGCTACCGTATCCTCGATGCCGTAATCTGATTCAGTAAGTCTTGCCCCCCTGAAGCACTTGCTCAAATTACCCCTCGCTTGCCTGTACATGATAAGTTTTGCTGCTCATCACCACTCGCTTGTACCGTATCAGTTCTGCCGTCGATCATCTCTCTGACCCCACAAACTACCGTAATCTATCGCTCTTTTAGCATAATTGTGACTACGTCCCCAGCTGCTGCGAGTGACGACCAGGGTATACCAAAAGTTATTTTCCTACAGTAATCATAATTCGCCTAATCATTACCGTATCTTCGTAAGAGCTTTAAATCAATGGACAATCAATACGTCCAGGCTACAGTATCCGCTAAGATCGTACGGTGCTTCCATAGTATACCAGTGCCCCTCATCAATCGATATTTTTTTTCTTTCTAGCTGTACAGTATCCCATATTCCCCCCTTGAGCATATTTTCGCGAAACCTTTGTGATTTTCATGCTGATATTTGCAATGAATAAATTGATTTTAAAAGTTTACCATTGTCAACAACGGAACATTTGACAAACCAGTACACTAGAAAAAGTGTGAAAGTTTTCTTGGTCTGAGAAGACCGGGCGGGGACGTGATGATTCGGTACTATGTAAGCGAGAATAGGGAAATAGACAGGAAACAATCAATAAATCAATATGGGAGGAGAAAGAGCAGTACATTTAACAGAGTCAGCAACTGATCCCTGACTCTTTACTCGTACCCGTACAGGAGAGACGAAATAAATAGACTATTCATATAATGACTTAGAGATATGGGCGGGAATGCTATATTTGTCTAATTAGTCATCAATCTTAGGCGCATAGGCTAATTACTTTTTGAGAGCCGTGGGAGTTCCTTTGGCTGAGTCGACTGCGGCCTTCTTTGGTGCTGGCTTCGCCTTCTTCGCATTCTTATCGTCAACGTCCTAAAATCAATAAATAACTTATCTTAAAAATCAAGAAATAATTAATATCTTTAATGAAATTAATAGGCACAGATGTTTCGTGCTTGCTATAAACTCTTAATTGAAATACACTATTGAAAATGAAAAGTACAAATCAGAAATATGGTAAATGGACAGACATCGAATTTACTGGGCACTTTACATCTCATTTGCAATTGTTTTTTTATTTATTTTAATAAATAAGATACCTTCTTGACGACTCTCCTCTCTAGATTGTCCATGCTTTCCTTCATGAGCGAGGTGTAGATGATGGTGAAGTTGTTCACCTCCTTCGCTCGCACCTGAAATGCTTATGAGTCACTTCTGTTACCGAAAACGGCCACCCCAGCAGTTATACCAAGCCTAGTACAGGTTGGTACTCGCGTCAAAATATGAGTAAGGGGCAGTGATCGGCGATTAAAGTGATGACTATTATGTCTTACTCGCCGAGATTGCTTGAATACTAACACTCAATGTTCCGCGTGCACAAAATGCAGAAGACGGGGCCAACTTTACTTTTACTACGGATATCTTCATGTTGATCCTAATCGTTTCGCATTACTCCAGAAAACATGATACTCCTCTACTTATGTATATTTATTTTTCAAGCGAAATCCAGATCAGTAAATTTACGTCACAGAAGAAGAACAAGCTATCAAGATATGGTTATTCGGTTGCGAGCGAATTAAATATTTTGAAATAATAATATTTTTCTTACTTTTAAAAAAAGAGAGCGGGTGTATTACACATTGTGCAAAAGTTTTGAGGCCATTCTGAATAGCAGTAAAGTGAGGTAAGAACGCTGAACGAGCAGCTCGATGTTATTGTTTAATGAACGAACGTGAGGGCGGGAGAGGGGACGGAATTTCATAATCAATCAGGAATTTTGGAATCAATCAAGAATTTTATTCGAGGATTAGAAGTAGAATAGTCAATTCGTCAACCAAATACTCACAACAGTGCTGATCTTCTTGCTGCCGCACACGGCTCGGAAGAGAACGGAGGGCTCGACGTTCGTGGATTCATCCGGCTTCGGCTTGTTGCGACCGTCGTCTGCAGAATAGCATGATAAATGGCAAAACATTGTAATCCAATTCGCTTCGTATTATTCCATAAAGAATGATGCTCATCTACTTCTGTTTATTTATCTTTTCTGCGAACTCCAGATAACTGATACTCATCTTGACAAATAAAATAGGTTAAACGACACTTCCACTCGAACATGATTTGATGAATGCTTTTCGGAGTGTGCAGAGCTGTTACACAAGCAAAGATTTACCCATAGCAACGACTAGATGGACTCACATCGCTTCATCGTGACGGCAACGTTTTTGGGTCCGCCAGTTCTCGAGTTGAAGAAGAACTTTCCCAGCTCCTTGATGAAAACGTCGTTGTCCAACACGGTCATGCTGAAGACGGCCTTCTAAAAGCGATCGTTAAACACCAAAATACTATAATTACAACAAAAATAATAAGTAAAATAAGGCGAAACATCAATTCCACGAAACGGCTCCAAACTCCAACCCGGCTGGCGATTGACGAACTGACTTACAGTAAACCGTCGATTCCAGGGTTTTCCAGACGGGAGTTCACCCGTTTTGGTTCTTTCTTTACTACTTCTCCGATGTTTTATATCGATTTTTTTCACTGTCTGAGTGATAATTTTAGTGTTTTTTTAGGATGATTCCGGCCATCCTCCTCAATTACCTCATTCTCATAACATCGACGTTGTCGGTGTCATGCATCGTCACCCTCTTCATGCCTCAGGTGCGCGCAAATTAATTATTCTTGTTGGATTTACGTGTTTTATCAGCTCGGATCGATAATCGGCGAGTTCACGACATACGGCAAGACAAATGAGCAGAAGCACCGCAACATCACCAAGTGGTTTGCCGTCCCGAAGCGGTAAGTGACTTGTGATATCACGACGTTCTAGAGGGATGAGGAAGAGGGGTAGATCAGCGAGAGAGCGTCTGTGGTCTGATTTAATCGATATATCGACAAAGGAGAGCGTATGAAAGAGTTTAGGTGTTGGCATGCTACGAAAACGACTTGTGGTTGTTGACACGTACCGTTAGTTACACATGTATACACCTCGTTGTGCTCATCGATAGGTGCAAACGTGGCTATGGGATGTAAATTTTGAATGCATCTTATTATAAATCGTTAAAATCGAGGACACTTCGATTTTATTTCCGAACAAGGTAGCTAATCAATCGATAATCGTCCAGATTCTTCCGTCACTTCTACATTCTGGCCGTCCTCTCGGTCGCTGGCTGGACCTATGTCGGCCTCCAGTTCACGTGGAAGGAGATGAAGTCGGAGAAACTCGTGCCCTACATGAGAGCACTCACCAACAAGACGCCACAAAGTGAGTTCCCAGCTAGAGAGTGTGTAAAAGTAAGAGGGCCTCTGTCATTTTCACACATTATTTCGCTCTTGGCCACACTCTGTAACGACTATTGTGATATTTTTAGTTTAATAACGGTCATCTTTCAATATTCACTTCCGCCACGGTAGCAATGCGGGTTCGGTTGGAGTGGGGGGGGGGGTTGACCACAGCTTCCGCCATAAGTTTGGCCCCTTGATTCGGGCCCATCTTAAAAAAAGCGGAATGGGTGCTATCGGTATGGAGACAACACAATCCCATTATTATCTCCGTTTCGCGTGCGCGGTGTGGGAGGTTATCGTGAATGTGTAACCGAGGACATAGTTGGACACACATTTATCCACATTGTTTATCGTTGGACTGTAACACGAGGCACGGCATCCTCCAATGTTTTACACACGGACGATTAGCCACTCTTGTTCCATGGTTATCCGATGGCCAGTCGATTGTTTCCCCCCTTCTCTTTGTGTTATATTCTGATATTTTTCTTGTTTTTTTTGTCACAACTTGCTGCATTCAAGAATGGTGTCCGCGTTCATTCTCAACTACCTCACAATCATAACCTCGGTGCTGTCCGTGCAATCGCTAATTACGCTCTTCGCGCCAAAAGTGAGTTAATTATTATTTTTATTATTATTATTATTTTATTGAACAGCTGGGCTCGATAGTCGCGGAGCTGACGGCGTATGGAAAAATGAACGAACAGAAGCACGCGGGCATCACGAAGTATATCGCCGTCCCAAAGCGGTGCGTACACGTTGGGCTATGACGACATGAGAGACGATATGGGTCCTAAAGCTACTTGCCCTAATGTAGTTTTTTTTGCCCAATATCTCGAGTTGGACCCATCCGTTGTTGGTCAACCAACTGTAATCTCTGCCCATAAGTAGATGTGACGTGAATGGTCAATTGATTAGGTTCTTCCGTCACTTCTACATTCTGGCGGTAGTCTCGGTTGCCACCTGGATCTTCTTTGGCCTTCACTTCACATGGAGGAATGTCGACTCGGAGAAATTTACGCCGGTTTTGACTGCACTCACGAACAAAACGCCGCATAGTAAGTTTTGCGATTCAATTGTTCCAAGACCCCCAGAAAGGGATCAGGAGCGAAGCTGTACTCACTCTTTTTTCTATCTTGGATGGTTGGCTGGTACTATGGAATGATGTGGATTATATGGGGATGGCATTATCTCATTGTTCAAATGTGTTCACGCAATAGAGCAATTTCGGTTCGACCTAATTTTTGTTCCTGAAATTCTGTTTGACTTATGTTTTCTCTAAGCAATATGGAAAATGTTGGTTGCACGGAGATAAGTGCTGGTGCTTCTTTTGGCTTGCTTGGTGTCCGTGAGGAAACAAAGTGGGTTCTATTTCTACGGGACTGCGATTTCCGGTGAAATTTCAAGATGAAAGTTATGGGTCGCCAAGGTTCGCAATGTTAGGGACATTTTTGAAATACGTACTTCGCGCCAACATAGTCAAAAATTTGAATCTGTGCCTCTACCACAGATATAATAGGCAAATGATAGGGATTAAAATTCTCATTGCCTTCTTCAATAATTGAAAAGGATATCCTTTCTTTAAAAATACAAACGATTTGATACACGGTAATAAATATTCTTATTTGCAGTCCCCTTCTCGATGGGAATGATCGTGCTCGGCCTGATGATGTTCCACGTGACGAGACGGTGAGAGTACGGTGGATCATAGATTGGCCAAAAGTATGGTTTGACAGCATGCAGGGCATACTGTAGATTAATACTCGTCAGTATTCTGGGGCATTGTTGCTAGAGAAACATGATGTGCGATGGGGGAATATCGAATAATTGTGGCTGGATGGGTGAATAATTGCTGAGTGAAACAGGAAATGCGCAGGCATGCCACCAAATAACTATGTCGCTCTATTTTGACATCGCACTTTCATGCACACACTTGCAATTTATCCTATATTCCAATAAAGTTACAAATTTCGTGATGGTCGTGATACACTTTTGTTATTAATATTATTTGTATTATTATCAGGTTCATCGAGACGATGCTCATCTCGGTGTACTCGGACACCTCCATGAACATCTTCCACTACCTGCTCGGTATGTGCTAGGGCTCCTTAATGATACAAGAAAACTCAATTCTAAAAAGCGGAGATATTTAAAGGCCTACTGCGCAATCACAGTTCGAAAGGCGGGTATGAATATGCGTAAATGGATGCGTTTTCGAATTTATGTAGGAAAAATACAACAACAAAAAACCTTGGTTAGGTTTTTTCCTCAAAATTTGCTAAGAATTGTCAAAATCAAACTCTATAATGATTGTCGATTCGCAGGTATGATTCACTACGTGATCCTCCCGCTTTCCGTCGTCTGTGAGACTCTCGGATTCGCCAGCAAGAGTGGTACGGTATTTATAGATTTTTATCGCCTGCTGTATCTTACTACGGTAGTTAGTAATCGTAGTGTATAATTGGTTGCAATGGCGAGATTCGGAAGTTGTGCATTTGGAAGTGTTTCGTGAATTGGTAATTTTGATTGAAAGGGCTGCGTTCGGTGTGAAAGAGCCAGGTGGGCATGCATTTGGGTATGAGGTTGGTGAGAGGTAGGTGAATAGGGGTTTCCCGCGGCACAAGTTACGCTTTATCTCTGACAATGCGGATGATTCTGGGGAGGTTGATGATATTACATGACATTTTAAAAAATCAGAGTGCAGTCTTTGAGCACTATGTGTGGTAATTACCAAATATATAATTTTCATTTAAAAAAAAACTGGATAGTTTCAGTAAAGTGGGAAAATTAGCAACGTTTTAGAATGTTTTTTGACCAATTCAAGCCATTGCAGTTTTGTTTTGAATTGTTAAGTAAAGTGGGAAAATTTACAACGTTTAACAACGTTTTTTTGACTAATTCAAACCCTTGCAGTATGGGTTTACATTGATCACGAGTTGTCTGTGAGTAGGTGAACTGGGGCTTCCCGCTGCGTGCGTACATAGGTCAAATGGGTTTTTCGCAAGTTCGCAATTAGCATAGGGCGGGGGATGTCGACAGAGGCCTTCATGTGTCTGTCCTGCACTCTCTCGCTACGTTAATCCGGTTTATATGCAAAGTGCAGAAGTGCCTATCTTCGCACGCGAAGACCTATTTGACCCATGCGTGCGTAACACTTTATTTCCGACATAGTAGTTCGTTCTTCGTACGCTGATGGCAGTAAACTAAACTCCTATACAAAGTTAAATCTACCAGTGCTATGTGATTTACACATAATAAGCAGGTAGTTCCAGAAAAGTGCGAAAATCAGTAATTATGCTGTTAGAACACTTCGCATTTGCATTGGTGATTAGGTTATTTTTTGAGTATGTGAATCGGGGTTTCCAGCGGCACATGAATATTTTATTTCTGGCATCGTTGATAATTTGATGGACACGGTGCGACAAAGACTATAATTTTAAAAAGCAATTACGATAGTTTCAGTAATGTGATCACACATTTTATAACACACGTGTGTGAACAATTTTTTGAAGGAGGCAGTTTTGACCCTCGAAACCTATCTATAAATACGCGGAAGGATGAGTTTAGTAATCAATTGAAATCTGGCCAGTTTTATGGGACTTGCACTATAGATCTGGCCAGTTTTTAGCGATTTCTGGCCCGTTTATTTATTTCGCAATAAGCCGCATTGTGCGTGGGACGAAAATGTATGAATGTGATAGAATCATTTATATTCTTGAGCTCTCCGTATGGATGGCGATACTACAAATATATTAGGAAAACCTCTGTAGCAATCACTTGCCGATTGAATAATCTCTTGGCGTGTCCTCGCATCTTTTCAACAAAAATATAGATATTAATAATGTTTATTCGTGTCGCGAGGAAACGCGGTACTATTAGATAAATTAAATTAATTTTTCTTTGAAGTGTACCCACAAAGATATAGGAAAACGCCTATGTGGCGTAATCAGTTGTCGATTGTGCACCACCTTTCATCTTTTCAACAATTAAACCCTTGCAGTGTACCCGCTCCGCCTGGATCTCGACGGGTGGTCGTCGCTGCAGTACATGGGCCTGCTCACCTTCTTCTACGCCAACTTCCACCAGTTCAAGATCGCCGTGCAGCTGGCGAAGAGCAGGAGAGACTCGACCGGTGAGTCGTGAACATTACAAGCCACCCCCAGAAAGGCGCCGTGGGCGAGAGAGTGTGGGGAAATGAGAGATTCTGTAGCGCTTGGATATTCGATCGGAGAATTATGATTTCTCGTGACATTGACATGATATTGGAATCGATTGTCGATGCGATAGTGATAGGGCGTGTGCTGGCAGGTTACTATAGTCGTCTCTAGACGGCACATCATGATATTTGTTTTATTCGTTGCTAAATGCACGATGAATTATTACTAATGCTTCGGTAGTGGTGTAGAAATGATACTGTCTGGGATCAAAATAAATCGCATGATCAGCGAACGAATAGGATCAGAGAAACCGAAAATCACCGCAGTAATGGTAAAAAAAAATTAAGAAAAAGCCTTAAAATCATCTTGATATTTTACGTGAATATACCTGTTCTCGTAATAGAGAATTGACCTTTCTCCAATGGCTTCCTGCTGAACAAAAATTACTTCATGATGATGCAATCAGACCTCTTCCGTTGCAGGCAACGTGCAGAACACGGCGCACGCTATCCAGTACGGTGGCTGGTTCGACCTCGTCTCGTGCCCGCACTTCCTCATGGAGATGCTCATCTACGGCTCGATTGCGTGCATCCTGCCGAGAGGAGCGACCGCATTCAAGGTACGGTAGGTGGAGGGGGAGTGGGATTGGGAACTGACTATTCTTGTATTTTTATAAAAAGATGCCATAACTGCATTACGATAATAGTATAGCTTTATACGATCTTGGTGAAACCACGGATGACCAGGCGCATGGAATATCTAAAATTCGTAATCTTTCATTGATTATTATTAGTGAATCAGAGCCATGAGAGTGAAGCTTTGGATAATGAACACATCAAAATAACCTAGTCTTCCTTCTTCCATCAATCTTTCCTTAATTGGTCTTTGATCTTTCTCTGTTTCCAGTACCTGCTCGGCTTTGTGGTGGTCAACCAGGCGTTCGCCGCCCTCATCACTCACAGATGGTACAAGGCGCATTTCAAGGTGGGCGTGATCTTTGATCTTATTTTTTCGGAGTAAATATTCATTTTTATTGGTTATTGTTTCCCTATATGGTAGTATCTCCATTCTAACGTGCTAGAGTACCATTTGGGTCTATAAACTATGCATAGAACACGAATCAGACTGGTGTAACTCGGCAATACGGTTTTCTTTACTCATACCGTTCTCGATGAAATATCTAACAAACAGGCAATACATAATTTTGTACAATTTGAGCATATTGTACATTGCGGACTGAACCATGTGGCTTTATGTTTCTGAAATATTTGTTAGGAACTGTGAACTTATCTGTACAATGCAATATTTTCATTCAGAACTACCCTCCGCAGAGGAAGGCTGTTATCCCGTACATCCTCTAAGATGACGTCATTACTATGCAATCACAAAAAGTGTGACGAGTTGTGGTGAGCCGCCTCTCGCTCACCGTAGTGTCCAGTCGACATCCCCCGCTTTGGTCTAGATGCAAGCTACTGTATAGTATGAAATGAATTAGTAACTGCCCTTGGGATACATTCCTGCTCTAATTTAAGACTGCATTTATCGTTTTTGTTTAGCCTACAATGTACTCACCTAGGGTCTACCTTGGATGTAATCATAATTTAACTGTTCACTGCTTATTTTGTTCTGTTCGTTGTGCCTTGTCTAAATGTGTGATTTGATCCCCCTGGATTGATTGTTCTTGGGGTATACAGTAGCCAGTGTACTTACAGCCCCCCCCCCTAAAGTTCCGATTTTGCAAAACTTTTTTTGAAGTGAACATGAGCACCAAAAACTGTAGCGGGATAGAAGGAATTTATGGAATCCCCGGTATTCCCCTACCTTCAGGACACCATTCTCTCCAACCAGAATCAGATGAGATGGGCCACGTCGCTTTAGGGGTCGAGCTAACTCTCTCTCTACCCCAAGGACGGCGCTAATATTTGCTCAACCGTTATCCTCCTAAATCGTATCTTTTCTTATCACATCGAGCTCTCACACAAGCGAGGATTGATGCACTTTATTGACCCAAGATCTTTAGAGAAAAGTACACCGCTATGGATACCCATTCAGAGGGGGGATTACGGTAGATCACGGACATCGCGAACTGAGAGATATACCCGAACTACTGACCATAGCGGGTGCATGTAATTAGAACTTTGAAATATGGCTCGGCTGATTTGGATATTGTCTTGAAATCCCGGAGAGCGAGGTAGCTTTTGGGTTTTCAGTTCAGAACTGTTGAAGTGGGATTATATTTCTGAGTTTTTTTATATAGTTCATTTCCAGGTGATTTTTTTCGTGCGTTTTAAAGTATGCCTCTCTATAGTTCATAGAATCTGACGTTGAATAGTTAATAGTATTATGTTTTGGAAACGGTATACGGTGGTAACGTAGAAAAGAAGTAAAACTTTTATGCCCCGAGTGGTGATCCCCATGTGATAAGGTAAGCTCGATATTCGAAGTACAAAAGGCGCGCAAAAATCGTAGAAATTTCTTGCACTGGGTGCATTGAAAAAGAGGGCGGGGTGATTGGTACTATTTGGGATAGAGAAAGAGGGGGTCAGCCCATTCTTTGCTCCCCCCTCTCTTTTGGATTCTATTTGATCAGACACATTGACCGATTAGGCTCTCCAAGAGGTGCATCTCTCTCTCTCTCTCTCTCTCTCTCTCTCTCTCTTTCTGTCTCTCTCTCCCTCTCCCCCTCCCCCCTAGCTATCCTCTCGGCCTATCTCCTTGTCTATCATCAGTCAAGTGGTCGACCAGCCACTCTTCTGTATCAATCGACTACTATTCTCGGCCTCTGAATGCAGGAAAAAATGAGGTTACTGCTGCTAACGGCAGCTGTCCTACTGTACTGCATTCAAGGTGAGGCGGGTTACGATTGAGGTAATGTAGCTAAGGTTACTGTATAATCGTGCACTTGAAGCCTAGATTGAAGGGAAGACCTAATCGAAGTATGCAGCCTTTTATTTAGCTTTAGCTGCCATTATACTATAGTCATGAATTGTGTGTGCCTACCTTACCTGTATGTGATTTAGGAAGTCTCGCGGCGAAGCAGCAGCGCACGTGCACCAGCCAGGATGACTGCGATGAGGGCGGCGACTTTTGCTTCGAGGGCAAGTGCCGCAAGAGCCGCTGCACCGTGAGCAGCCAGTGCGAGGAGGTACGGTAGTAGCACGAGGGAGGGCGATCGAGAAATAGCATTTTTTCGAAGATTTGGTTACGGTAGATGGGAGAAGGTATCGCGACGAACTGACAATTTGGCAGGACGAGATCTGCAAATACCACAATGTGAACGGGAAGAAGAAGACGGCTTGCGTGCCCTATGATGAGACGAACCAGAACATCATGAGCAAGAGTGGGTTTTGGCTTTGTAGTCGCAGAGCGTATCATATTGTAGACCTGTGAACCTCACAGTTTATAGATTGTTTGTGGAACTAGAAATTGCCATGCAAATTTGGATTTGCGGGATGCTTTTGATAGTTCTCTTAGTCTGCATGCGAGAAGCTACAATACTTCGTTAGGACACAGTTCCATGCCCACCGATATTCTCGTTTTACATTATTTACTTAGTAATGGTGCAGAAATGAAATGCCCCCCTCCCTCATGCGAATGGATACTCCTTTTTCAGTAACCAATTCTCCCTTTACAGTATCCTCTCAATCAATACTCCCCATCTTTAGTGTATCCAATTCGCCTGTTACTCTCCCTCCCCTTTACATAAAGCAATTCGCCCGTTACATTACCCTGCCAATAGATCCTCCCGCCTTCGTTACAGTCAAAGCTTCGCATGTTACAGTACCCCACCTCTTTACAGTATGCCTCAATCAATACTCCCACCCTCTTTACAGTCAAAGCTTCAGACCGGTTCTGCTCGGGCGGCGGTCGGGCGGTGTTCAACTTCGACTTGAAGCTGACGACGTGCGACCACAAACAGGGCTGTCCCGAGGGAGCAGTGTGCAATCCCATGTATGGAGTCTGCTGCACCAGTGAGTATTTTTAAGAGCAATATTATTAATAACTCTCGTTATAATGGCATTTAATATTGTTTATGATAGCATCAAGGCAGAAAATTTAGTGGGAAAGGCCGATTCTTATGCAAAGTCGGGACAGATACACGATATGAAGCGGAGATCCGCAACGTGACCCTCACAAATTTCACAGCGGCCCGCACTTATGAAAGGAAACTAAAAATATTGCAAAAGTTCGGAGCTTCGCTCTTTTTAAATGTCTGAGACTGTTTGAGCCGTCCCCAACAAGTTCTTCGAAATTCCTAGCCAATCATTGATCTAGTAATGAAAGTACGGTATTTGTTTCACGCAACGTTGAGTGAGGGACGGGCGTAATGGTTCAGAGAATGCAGGGTGTACCAAACACAGACCTAGTACAATCGATGTTTAATTACGAACTATATCAGGCGTTGTGCTCTGTAGAATTTTTAGGATTAGTAAATATATTTACACCCAATGGCATCTGAGGATCATTTTTAAACATACACAATGTGGTTGAACAATTTTTTGAAGGAGACTGTTTTAACCCTCGAAACCTATCTAAAAAGACGCGGAAGGATGAGTTTAGTAAGAATCAATTCAAATCAGGCCAGTTTTATGGGACTTGCGCTGTAGATCTGGCCAGTTTATAACGATTTCTGGCCAGCTTCTATATATCGCAATAAGCCACATTGTGAGTGGGACGAAAATGTATGATCTGAGGGAGCATCGGTCGATTGTATTGTAGACTAGTACTTAGAAGGTGCGAAACATCAATGTCCCCGGAAAAGAGAAGATATTTTTAAAAAAATAAATACTTCTTTCCTACATGTTACCTGCGAATAAACTCCTATGCCAACGCTATCTTATTTTCATTTTTTTTATATTTGATCTCTAATCTTTGTTTCTCAACAGAACTGAAGACGTGTCCTCTTCCTTCGAAGACTCAGATGAACTCGAAGACCGGCCGACCGATCATGTGCCAGCTCAAGGGAGGAATGAAACTGCAGGTGGGAGCGTGTCGAGAGTTTTGTGAAAAGTGCGCGGCAACGCGTTGTTGAGATAAGAAACTGTACGTGGGAATGCATCGAGAGTTTTGAGAAAAGAGCGCGGCAACGGGTTTTCGAAATTTTTAACTGTAAACCCGATAAATGGTAGGAATTCTGTATCAGAATTACAGCTGAAGAACGTTGAGCATTTTTCGAGTTGTGCGCGCCCGAATAATATGCATTGCCATGCCGATTTGTGTTGCAGTGAATATATACGTGCCAAAAAATATCTACGTGAACGATTACTTTATTTTCGCTTTTCAAGACCAAGATTATAACAAAGAGGGATGAATACGGTCGGATTACGGTTGATTGGGTTTGTTGATTTACCGTAATCCCGCCTTTTCAGTGCCCTCGAGGCGGCTACTGCGAGCTGCAGACGGGCTTCTGCTGCACATCCGTAACCGAGGAGGAGAAGAGGAAGGTGAAGGAGAACAAGGTACGGTAGGGGGGAGTACGTAGGAAGGGACAGGTGTACAGTAGCTTGTGTTACGGTAGCGAATATCCGAGTACGGTAGGCCATAAAGCAGAGTGAAGGGTGTGACGAGCGTATTGTGCTAATGTGTTACGGTATTGTCGAGAGATGTTACGAAACACTGATTAGGGACTGGGTTGAAGATAGATATGGTTGGATTTTGATCTACCATATATTTATCGATTTGTCTAGAAGGAGAAGGTCGTGCCGGACGAGGAAGAGGAGGGAGAGGAGAGAGGAGGATCAATTGGAGAGATTATCGAGAAAGAAAAGGCGAAGGGAAGAGGTGAGTGGAGAGGACGGTAGTGAATTACGGTAGCGAATCCGAGTACGGGATACATGAGAGTGAAGAGCCTGGCGAGCGATATTTTGGTATCTTTACGGCATTTACGAGAGATATTTCGAGACCCACGTTTGGCATAGGGCAACTTTCAATAAAATTTGATTCTATTCAATTATTTTGCTTGTTCTGCCAGAGGGTTATTTTCTTTGTTGGAATTATAATGTTGATTATCGAAACTTTGTGAATGTGTGTTGCAACGAGCTTGTAAATTTCGCCGGCTTTGCCAGCTACAATTACACGAAAAATTTGGGATAAAACCCGTAAAAATGTAACATCAGTACGTCGATTGCATAATCGATGAAGCAATTTACTACAGAGGTCAATCGTCCGTGGCGGGGGTCGTCGTGCCAGCCGGCCATCGGCTGCAGCGGCAGTGCTGCATGCATCTGCACCAGCAAGCAGAGCTGCAGGTGAGAAGAGAGAGAGAGATCAAAGATTAAAGATAACTCCGGAATATTGGAGGAAAATGAAATAATTATGGTCTGAGAAATTAAGAAACAGGGTGGATGTCGGTTACAGGGGTTTGATATTGTTGCATGTGACCGGATTTTTCGATTTGGCTCCGTTTTCGTCTCGAAAAAAACTAACGTACGTGTAAATCGGAAATGCAGCTCTTCCTTATTTACTTGTATGTAAGCTTCCTAGTTGAATGTTCGATATTTTGAGAAACACTCGTTACAACCCATCTAGCGTAGTAGCTTGCTGTCATAATACTGCTTGGCATGGAAGACCTCTACCTTTTTTACAGATGCGAGTGTGCTGCAGAGTTCGGCTACACAGTCGCCTCCGATGGAAAGACGTGCCAGAGGATCAGAAGAAGACTCAAGGTACGGTGACTGGATTACGGTAGCTTGGAAACAAACGCGAGATACGGTAGTGATGAACTAATTGCGAGAGCTTGGGAAAACTCGAGGTTTTGGTTTAAAAAAAACTGCACGGACTTGGCGAACTGTTGTTCCATGGGGATTCTATCGCTAGTAGATTTTGACACGATCGTTTCATCCGTCGATCTGAGGAGAAAACGAATAAGCATGCTCGAGTTGAAGCATTGTATTTCGCTCATGAATTATTGATTGTTGATCGAATTATTGAATTATCGATTGGTTATTCCCTTCAGGAGCGCTGCAAGTCGGACATGGAGTGCTCGGCGGCGTTCTCGGAGTGCGCGACGGGCGGATGCAGGTTAGTAAAATATATAACTTAATAATACACATTATTCTTTTTTTTGTAATATGACACAGCTCGAATTGCGTGCTACGGCTTTTTAGATCTCTTTTTTACTTATCAACGCTGTCAATTAGTAGAAGAAGCGTATCCGATAGGTAGAACGGTCGGTACGAAAAAACATCGAAGTGATGGTTGATCAGACACATCAACTGTTGTTGAAACGCGCGATTCGCAGGTGCAAGCGCGGCTTCCAGCGCGACGGCGACGGAGGCTGCAAGCCGATCAGTAAGTATTTATTCCCTCGTGTTTGCTCTGTAGTTTGTAGTTTGAACCTTGATCTTTGCGATTTGCGATACTAGTTTATGGTCTACTCTCCGGGGCACTTGTCGAATAGCGATGGGAGGCGGGGGGGGGGGGGGTCAAAGAGAAAATTGGCTCTAAACATGTGCTTCTGTGCAAATAAATTTGAACAGACGCTCGGAGGCAGAAAGATTTTGAGGAGGGGAGAAGAATGACCATTGTGAGGTAGTTTTGGCAGGTGTAGCGTGTACGAACCAAATGGCGATTTCACAATGATGATGCAACAGGCTCTTTGTAGCCTGTGAGCACGGGACAATTACAATATAATACTCATTGCTTCGGTATGCATTGCGTAGTGTTGGCGCAACAACAGTTTGTGCATTGCGTGATAATTGCGCACTCGGGAAGTCCGGATCTATGTTACATAGTGATGACGCAATTTCCTCCTGTTGCAGACTACCAGTGCGTCAATCGACAGCCGCCCCTCGTGCAGGACAACGCAGTTGTCACGTGCAATCTGCGAATGGTCAGCACTGTTTTTGTTAGTCATTATTAGAAACGGTGAAACGCGAATGTGGCTGGTTGCTGAATATTCTGAGTTCTTGGGTAGAACAACAGAAAATTGCAGGCGGGCAAGTACCGCGTCTCTCGCGACACGGACTCGTCCTTCGAGGAGTACTACCATGATGGTGAGATGGGATTACTGTAGCTAGCGTATACGGTAGATTAAGGTAGCTACAGCCATCTTAGTTTTTTTCTAAATAGAATGACCTGCTCTAGTAATTCTAATTGTTCATCAGTAACGAGAATTTGCCGGCCGCCATGCGTTAATTGTGCGGGGTTGTGTGGTGTGCAGGGCGCGGATACGGTAGTCGTGGTGTACCATTTTCTGCTCTTTGATTACTGTAATCAACGAGGTTTGTGTATCGCAGTGAACGCGACGATGGCTGATGGAAATGAGCGCGACGACTGCCCCGAGGGCCACTACTGCGTGCCCGTGTTCGACAACGCGATTAAGAAGGGATACTACCAGGTAGTACGGTAGCCGAGATTTATTGGTTGGCGGATGCGGTAGGACTCGAGAGAGATATAATGATCGGGAGCGCCGTACAACCATCAAGCTAGAATTATTCGTGCAGAATAGCTTGTAGTCAAATGCACCGGCTGAAACGGGAAAGGCGCGTGTACCAACTATATGACGCTGTTTGCGTTAGGATCAACAAGGCGTCAACAGGAATCTGGAACAGGTCAAAAATCGAAATGGCTCAAAACTTGCTCCTAGGGGTAACTTTGGACGCTGAAAACGCCTGTGCCATCGATTTCGCAATAGGACCCCTCTGGGCGCCGGTATGGCGCCGCACCCTTTCTGCGGAAAACGCGTTTTTCGATTAAAACTCCTCGGAAACGCGTCCGAATGGTGCGAAACCTAAATATTTAGATCAGAATTTGATGCTCTATCAAATGGCATTAATTCGCCCCCTTCCACTTTGGCCAGTTTTTATTGAAAAAGTGATTTTTTCGATGAAAACAAATTCGGCAAAAGACTTTGGCAGCCGATTGGAATCGAACTTGTGACCTTCGGATTGAAGTTCTAGGCCACTACCGCATCGACCACGCGGATGCCGCGTGTGTACACGCGTTCCGCGCGCGTGAAAAATCTTTGAAGCAATGGGAAACAACCGAGCCCAGACTTTATTACTTAACCAAATATATAAAAATGATCAGAAAAATGCGCTCTTTAATCTGGTAATGGGCCTGGCTGTAATGCGCCCTGTGTCAAAAATCTACTTTTTAGCGAAAACGAGAGTCACAAATGATGTGGCACTAATGCCATTTGATAGAGCATCAAATTCTGATCTATATGTTTAGGTTTCGCACCATTCGGACGCGTTTCCGATGAGTTTTAATCGAAAAACGCGTTTTCCGCAGAAAGGGCGCGGCGCCATACCGGCGCCCAGAGGGGTCCTATTGCGAAATCGATGGCACAGGCGTTTTCAGCGTCCAAAGTTACCTCTAGGAGCAAGTTTTGAGCCATTTCGATTTTTGACCTGTTCCTTACACTTGTTGATCCTAGCGCAAACAGCGTCATATATTTGGCAGGGTGTTTCTCAGAACGGAGCTTTGTTTATCTATTGTTATTCTATCACAAATCAAACACTCGATAATGTCTGATCGTGCTGCAGGGATTCTGCTGCCCGTCTCCCACCGAGGTTGTGCCCGTGTGTCCTGTGGGCATGGCTCACGACTCGTCCGCCTACCCCGACTTTGGCTGCAAGGAGTGTCCCGGCGATCACTACTGCCACAGGGATGCGATCGCGACCGACAAGGAGGTACGGTAGAATAAGGAGTGATCATATTTTTTCACGCAGTTCCAATTCAGGTCTTTGTATCGATTCGCCCACGAACCATGCGATTTAAAAAAAAAATATATAGAAGTGGTCCACTTCTATATATTTCAAGTGGAAAAAGGCTATGAAAGGAAGATAGATTCATTTTGCGAATGGGTGTGTGCATTGTAAAAGCGTAGTGAGAATAATTATGGACGAAACTGTGAAAGCGCTGGTAGCGGCACACGCCTGGTTTAGAACTGCATTCATCTCTTGCATGTATGAATGCTTCTAACTTTGTTCCGCTAATTAATTACTGTTTTGTAAATATATCTAAGTCTCTCTTCAGATCTGCTGCCCTAAGCCGTGTCCCTCGCTCGAGGATATCTACCTGGACGGACAGTGCCTTACTGTAGCCTACTACGGAGACTCGTGCACGGTAAGTGGCTGAGGGTACTGTAGGAGTACGGTAGAGACGAACAGGGGATACTGCAGACTTTAGGAAGCATACAAATGGTACTATGGAGAGAGATGCATGCTTTCAATGGGTTTTCATCAAGAACGAAAGGAAAGAGGACGTTACGAAACTAGGATTTGACGGGATTAATAAAAAAATGCGAATGTTGGCGCACTCTTGTGGTGTACGATAAATAAGTAAATAAGCAATATTTTTTACACATGTATATCTTTTTTGCAGGTCTCGGCGCAGTGCACATACCACAAGGAGTCCATGAAGGAGGACGAGTTCACGACGCTGACACAGATGGAGTGCGTCCAGGTGAGTGAGCGGCTTATTTCCTATACAAGATATGAATCCACAACGCCCTATTGCGCGTTTGTGGTGCGAGCCGGCGCACTTCTGGTGAATATATTTCTTCCTTTACAGAACATCTGCCAGTGCCCCGCCGGTTACACCTTCTCCGAGGGACACTGCATCCGTGAGTGATTGCTGTCGAATTTTGACCTGGCGATATTTTGGAAATAGCAGAAAGGACCACAGCACGAGGTTACGGTGGGTAATATTGATTGATTGATTGCAGGCGTGATGTGCACGGTGGGACTGCGTGGCGAGCCGATGGTTGATAGATTCAACAACCTGCTCAGGTGCGTTTTTCCCAAGAATTTCGTGGATGGCAACTAGGTGAAGGCGGGTTTCACTTGCGGTATTACTCACAACTGGACAAACGGCGATGATCCTGGAAGCGTTATTCATTGATAAGCCGCGAAAATCAAATTACCATATTGCAATCGACTTTGACCTTTGATCTGTTATAGATGCGATCGATCGGGCGACTGCGCGCAGGGACATATGTGCGATCCCAACACGAAGGTCTGCTGCAAGGGAATCAATCGTGAGTATACTGTAGCGCTCATTGATTACTCTGCTTACAGTAGCTTTGATCGAAAACTGTTTGATGTAGGCTTGATCGATCAAAGTGTATTGTAGTCTTTATCGATTATTAGCTACAATATTATGCAAAACATTCTGTATCTGATCTTTGATCTTTGATCCCTCAGGCTGCCCGAAGGACTACGTCGAGACGGGCCAGCTGTGCAACGAGGACAACTGCATGTGAGTGATTGATCTTTGATCTTTTATCCTTTACACGACGTTTTAGATCGTGTAGCCGACTTATCGTACTTGAGTTTTTATGCTATAGCTTCTGAACCAATAGTTGGTATTCGATCTCTGGATTCTCTAGGATCCCAATTGTTGATATGTTATTTCTGATTTTCATCTCCAATAATTGATCGTTGATCCTTGAGTCTCAATGCCAATACTTGATGTTTCATCCCAGATCTCAGATTTCAATGGTTGATCTTTGATCTCTCTCTACCACTGTTTTAATTCAGGGGAAGCACGGAGATCTGCCACCGCACCTCAAAGGGCAAGGCGAAGATTTGCTGCAAGCTAGAGGACTCGACTGAATACTCGAGAGTGGAGGAGAAGGGCGTGGAGGAGGAAGAGATTATGGAAGAGGAGGCCGAGGCAATGGGAGAGACGAGAAGGAGATAGAGGGGATACGGTAGGGGGCAGGTGGCGATCGAGAACTGATTGTGATATGGTAGGGGCTTCTATCGATCGAGAATTCATTTCCTAGGTAGAATTTTCTATCGGTCGATAGTTGATTGTGATACGGTAGAGTTTTCTGTCGATCGAGAATTGGTTGTGATACGGTAGAGAGCTCCGTTGATTGATAGTTGACGATGCTTATGATGCCCCCTGTCCGTTATTACCCGTATAATAATAATATTTTTGTTTTGTTTCCGCCGAGCTTTAATAATATAAGTCACAAATCCGCTGTCTTTTCATTGTGTACTCGCGAAATTGTTGTAAGTTGTATCGTTTACAACCTCCACCATAAAACCCACGTGATTGCGAGAAACCAAGTGCTGGTCAATCGTGATCTTTGATCTTTATAGTTTGATCTTTGAAGTTTATACTTTGTCTGATAATAAACTTATTCGTACGCATGATCCCATGTTGTGTGTGAAGGAAAGTTAAATGTTGAGGCATTGGGCGATCGATATCTCGATGCGTGTGGAGAGTATTGTTGGGGGAAATGGTGATTGCGATGTGGAAGGGGTAGGTTCTCAGAGGGAAATAAGTCTACGACTCTAGACTTATGGGCTGGTCAGCGACGACTTTCAAAGTCTACTCGACTCGCTCCCCTGCCTCTATTAGACTTTAAAGTCGTCCCTGGCCAGCTTAGACTTATGAAGTCGTAGACTTATTTCCCTGTGAGTTGTTTTGAATCCGCCAAAAGTATTTTCCAGATGTCCTCAGAGATATGTCTCAGGGCATCTAGAATGTTTGTGTTGTTCAGGGTTCGAAAAGTTGCCAACCTCCCACTCCCATCTATATTTGTCCGTTATGAGTACTCGCCAATCGGCTGAAATCGGCGATTGGTGTCATTTCTCGATCGACTTGTGGTGCCAGTTACAGTATGCCCGTGTCTGCCGAGGAGAGGCTGCGGTCGGCCTGGCGCCACAACACGATGCGGCTGGAGCTGCTCAGTCCACCGTCCTCACGAATCGTCGATGACGATGGATGGGAAGACGACGAGGGAGAGCCTACGAAGGAGCGCCGAATGCCGAATGTAAGTATACTGTATGTCGGTAAAAAAACAATAATATATGACTGCCAGATGTCAGTAATACATTATTGATTATTTTAGGCAGCCAAACCAATAAATGAACCACATGCTCTTCCTGTTTTAGCACTGTAAATATAGGCATATAGTCCGAGGGATTCCGTAAACGAGGGGATGATTAAATATTAGAGTCACCGCTCCTCTAATGAGTCACCGTATTACTTGAATATTTTAAACAGTTAACCGATAAATGAACCAGGTTTGGTGTTAAGCGTACCGTATTTTTTTACTGTATTACCGTGATATGTCACCGTATTGTGGTAATATTTCACCGTATTATCGTAATGTTTTACCGTAATACCGCATCATGTTACCGTATTGCAGCTCTTTGCGTACTCTGGCGACGGCATTCTGGCGATGACCGAGTGGGACTTTGACGATGGAAGCACCTTTGTGCGATGCTTCAAGTGAGCACCGCATTTACTATATTTTTCCATTGATTAAATAGTTATCTCCAAGAGGCGCTAAAACACAATGTAAAGCGATTATTTCGATAGAAATATGGTATGCCTTTTTTCGCTCTCAAAAACTCAAGATTTGAACTGAATTTGGACCGTCAGCTAACGATATCTTTTAATCTGTGCACTTTTTTTCAAAAAAAGGCCCCTAGGCATGCCTGTTCGGAAACCGGTTTGCGGCATCTTGAGTGAGAGATCGGTAATACGGCTGATAAGGAGGGCCCACTTAACACCGAACCAGCATCCCTAATGTTCCAATTTCCTATACATGGTGTGCAATATTTCGTATAATAAACTTAAAATGGTTATAATATTGTTAGATCGTATACACATCATTCCACAGGCCGGTCAACCTTACAGATAGGCCTTTGGAGTGAGAAATCGAAATGGACTCTCTCACTTTTGCACACTCTCTCGCTCTTACCCTGGTCTGTGGGTTTGGAATCATGTGTATAGTGAGTGATTATGCTTTTCAGTCTCTTCACACGCTGCGAAATCGGCTGCATCGTCTTGCCGGACAATTTCGGATGCGTGAGTAGAGTTCACATTTTTTTTAAAAAAAAAGTTCGACGCACACGTCACTGTGTTATGCACATACGAATTTTTGGAAACATCTCTTATAAAAAGACAAAATTTGAATGGAACAATGTGGTAAGCGGCTCACTGAGTATTCATTTTATGATCGTCGTTTCCCCCACCTTTCTAAACAACCTTCGAGTTTTTTCTCACTAAAATACTGCCTTTTTTCAGATCGAGAGTATGAGTTTCGTCAATTCGTCCACTATTCTTCTCTTTGGCTGCATCACTCACTTTGATTAGTGAGTATATTTTTATCGAAATGATTAATAAAATTATTTTAAATTAAAAAAAACTACACACACCAGTGGTGCACATCATGAGCGTATCATTTTGAAATTGTAATATACTACCACATTCTTTCCTATTGCATATATTGTCCCGTATGAAAACTTTCTCGGGATGGGAATTTAGTCGGTAATCGATTATTATTTTTGCAGTTTCTCTCAGGCGAAGACACGACGGGTGACTGCGCTAGTTGCCACGAGCGACGATGGATTCGGAAGCGTCGAGACCATTCGATCGATAAATCTTCTGAAGATGGGACTGAAAACGGGCTTGGAACCGGAAGAGGACGACCCCGACATGCTGCATCTGATGCCCGACCCATTCAAGGTTCTCTTGAATTCTGTGTACCCGGTTGCGTATTTACTATTGTGACATTCAAAAACTCAGCAACGGTCTTACGCCCGTTAGCGAGCCCGCCACAGATAGGAAACGTCAGAAGGGCGCGGAACGGATTAATCGGGAATTTTTCGTTGATTATCGTGTTCCGATCGACCAACTTCTGTATTTTCATGGAATTTCTTGCGTGTTAAAATCTTGTTCCTTAATTGCGACGCTCTTTTATTTAAAAAAAAATGAAGAAAATCGCGAAAAAGAAAAAAAAGTGGAGTGGGCGGAATCAGAGTAGAGAGCCCGCGTTCGCTGCGCGTCATTGGCAAATCGTCCACAGGAACGCTACTCGTGAAACGGATTATTTTCTCCCAATAACTTCGATTTCGAGGCGGTGCATTAGTAGGTTCTGAAATTTTTTCACTATTATAATATATTTTATTTTATAAAACGATATTTACAACAGGAGTCGCTCGAGCACTGCGTGAGGGTCGGTGACGGTTTCGTGCTTTTGACCGGGTATTTTTTCATAAATAATTAAATTTAAATAAAATTTCTCAAATTTTGTGAATTTTGATGAAAAATCTATCATTTTGATCGTAGTATCCCGACATCCCGAGATATAAGAAATTTTTGGGAAACGCCATTCTGTAAATTTTTAAACAAACGCCGTAAAATGTTAAACAAAGAAATGGAAAGATCGGCCCATTGTTCAAACATTTACAGAATAGCGTTTCCAAAAAATTCATACATCTCGGGGTACTCCCATTATTATTATTACCTAACAGATCGGTCGTGACCGCTTCGGCCCAAATATTGCTGTACAAAGTGTACTACATCGCTCACTCGGAATTGTGTGACGGGGTGGATGTTGATATTAATGATGAGGAGGAGGAAGAAGACGAGGAACCTCGTGAGTTTAAATTATCAACAAAAAGTTGAAATTAATGTTGCATTTAATATATTGTGCTTACATTTAGGATTGCTCTCAAAACGCATTCAAACGTAATAGTTTTGCATACTTTAAAAAAAATTTGGTTCTAACATTTTAGTTCAGTAAGTAGGAAGGTTTTACAGGAAGTAAGCAGATGGGAACTAACAAGTTTATTAATTATATCTTTTCGATTCTCATAGCTGTTGTTCAGGCCAGGTGCGTCCTGCCGAAGTTGGCTCGTTCAAACTGCTCAGAGACTCCCGACCCGCATTCATACCGTAAGCTTCCGTATTGCTTTCATACCTTATTGCACGAAAAATCGATGAGTATACGGTAGTCGCCAGTTTAGGATCTCGCGATTCTGTGATTTTGGAAAATTGTTGCGAGAGTGGCGGGGGTAAATGTTCAGAGAGAAGTTGGAAATGGGAAATTTCGGAGAGAGAAACAACCAAAGTGTACTACAGTAACCGAAAGTGTATTGCAGTACCAGCGGGCACCTCAGTTATTGTTATTGCCAAAGTGTACTACAGTAACCGAAAGTGTATTGCAGTACCAGCGGGCACCTCAGTTATTGTTATTGCAGGTACGAATCTAGATCCTTTGCGATTCTGCAGGGAGAATCGGGCAGAAATCGAATTGAAATCTACGATCTCCAGAGGTTTGTTTTTTTTTAATTTATAAAAAAACTGCTCTCTTTCCACTACTACAATTGTCAGTTTGTGTTTAGAATATAATTTTCTCAGAAATAAGGACTAAATGATGATAATGTTACAGTAAGTCCTTCCGTCGATCGATTCCCGTCGACTGGCCACTCAGCACGACCTTCCCTCCGCCGATGTGAGAATCAATCTCATTGTTTCTAGCTTTTTTGGCACGAGATAAACATTCCACGGCTATTTCTAACTATAGTTCGCTTAATTTGATTATGGGTGCCTATTAGGGTGGCAAAATCAGTACACGTATCGATACGCGCACTGCAGTACACGCGTGGGGCAAATCAAACTTCTGCTAAAGTGAAGATGTAATTTTTTTCCGAAACAGTCTAAATGTATCGAGGAAGATGTATTCCATCGGTATTGCACTTATATGCTACTCGAATGTGCCGATAATCGCTTGATGTACTAGCAGTGCACACTGCACAGTACAAATGCACTGGTTTCGCCACCCTAGTGCCTATACATTGGCGAATAATATTTGAGAATATCAATTTATTTACAGTAGCTTTGAGATTCGAGTAAGTAATTAGATCATGCCTGTTCATTTTCACATACTCCTTTAGCAATCGACCGGTGCAGAGAGTGTGTGAAATGAAGAGATCTGAACTTAATTTTCGTTTACTCTAAATACTCAAATTTGAAGTGTTCGCCCTCTTGGTAACTCTGCCCTACTGCAGTCGGCCACTGGAGAGAAGATTCTGCTCGATCTCAAGAGTGGACAAGCGAAGATGGTGAGACATTTATCGACATCAAATCAAATTTATGTCGTTGGCATTTTTAAATTATTGATTTTTTTTTGAAATATTCTGGCAAAGCATACTGTAGAGAAAGCAATATGACTTATTATTTTATTTTTAAGCAAATGGCAAACTGTGAATTGAAGCAAATTAGTTAAAAATTAGTAATTAAAATATTTTATTCTAAATAACAGACCTCCTAAATACACGCTCGCTAATCGATAATTATTCTAGCTGCCCCCCTTATCGTTAATTGTTCCAGTTGTCTCCTCTTATCGATCCATCTCTGTCATCGGTTGCATGCAAATTAGACATTGCCGAGTGGCTGGGCATCGTTTTCCTGTCGCGTTCTGAGACGGTGAGAAAGTAAATTTATTTGAGTGGTAGTTAAATTATTCCAATTTGACGCGATCATTTGGATTTGGATAAAACTATATTGCTCAGAGCGGGAAGTCTTCAGCATTTTTCTCTCCGGGATTTCAAACTCTAAAAAACCTCTAAAAAGAAGTCGTCTTTCGAAAATGGCGCAATACTGTACGCTTTGAGAATCAATCATTTATCATGCCAAAAACATGATTGAATTAAAGTAATGTGTAGTATTTGAGAAAAAAATGTCTATTGCAGATTGACGCAGGCTTTCCTGATTACGGTACCGCAAATGAATTCACGAATTACTACGCGGACGACATTGAGTGAGTGAAACGCAGTTTTTTTGCGAGTCTCCTTTTGTGCAAATATTAAATAGATTTGGTACTATTTTTCCCTCCCGAATCAAATAAAAAAACCTTCATTTTTGAACACAAAACTTTTTACAATTTTCACGTGCGTTAAAACAATTGCTGCCTCCACCCATCCTATCTCAATTCAGCATTCTCACTCCCATTCGAGACTTGATGTATCTCTCGATCGGATCGATTACGGTAGATGGAACGATGATTGGGTGTTACGCGGATACGGTAAATGGCGAAAGTAAGTCGTGTTTTGATCCGAGCCGATTCCCAAAATACGATTGCATAGTGATGATGCAATTGCAGGCAACAACGATGAGGGTCTCGTGAGGACGCTGACTCGAATTCCGATTCAGAGGGTACGGTATTATTTTACCTATCGAATAAATTAAACGTTCCAGGTTCACTCCCTGGCCGATCTTTCATTGGACGCGATCGTGGGCAGATTGAGCAGATTAGATAGGTACGATAGCATACTGTAGCGAGTGGGACGATATCATACGGTAGCAGTGAAAGGTTGAAATCAGATCTATTTCATGGTTTAAAAAATATCAATTTTCAGAATGCTTCTCTCGTGCAAATTCAATCCGAGGACAGCAGTCGACTTCATCAAAGCTATTCTGTCGCGGGAATGAGCGAATTCCAGATGATTCCAACGCCCAGTCAAATCTCATGGAAGCTGGGAGCGGGATAGTGTGGAATAGGGATGTCTAAACGGAATACGGAATGCCCCCCTCTCATTTTTTCCCATTTCGGAATTCCGTAGAGCGGCCGATCGGATTCATTAAGTATGCGGAATGAACTTTGATTACGGAATTCCGTATTCCGCATTCTGCCGTTTTCCCTTGGTATTGAGCGGTGGGATCATCGATTTCCACTCATTCACCAATGTTCATAGACTGCGTGAAGTGAATTTACCGATGTGTCCAATTAGTTGAGCGGTTGAATGTCTCTCTAATAATCGCTGCATCCTTGGTTCAATGCCTCGCTACAAACTAAACTTTTGCCATTTTCTTAAAAACGCGCTGCAGATTACCGTAGTTTAAAATATAATCGACCGTACTTGAGTACAATGGAAAGCAGTTAAAACATAGCGTGTTGCTATCTTAAGAAGAGCTATAAAATATAGGAAAAATAAAATCTTTTCATCTTGTTTTGAAAAGGTTGTTTTTTTCTAAATAATATATATAGATGAGTGACGATGAGTTGACATCTTCCGGTTTCATCAAAAATTGATCTTATGTCCTTAAAAGTACGATTTTGATTACGGAATTCCGTAATTATTCGGAAAACCGAATGAGGGCTGACCGGTTTACGGAATGCCGCGAAAGTGAAAATGAGAGGGAAAATCGATTCGGAATTACGGAATGAATTCCGTTTAGACATCCCTAGTGTGGAATAACACGCCCTCGCACATGATCTATTTGAGGCTTTTGATCTGATGCGGGTTTACTGTTGCTTAAGTTCTCTGTTCTAGCCTTCAAGTGATTACTGTTTGATTGTTTCCTACAGTTATATATCGATTTATTGCTTGTCACGGATAAATATTCGTTTGAATCATCTTTTGGTCGTTGTTCGGAGTATTTTGCGTTGTTGCATCGCCTCGTAAATATCTTCTCATCTGGTTATAATTTATTGATTTTTGAAAAAAATGCGATCTGTGATCTTTATAGTTTGATCTTTGAAGTTTTTGTCTGACTGTAACGGCACTTGCACTTACGATCTTGAGGCGCGTTGAGGCATTGAAGCATCGCATCTCATGCTGCGCAAATTTCATGGGGTGCAAGGTGCAAAACAGTTTTATGCACCCTTTCATAACTTTTTTCCTAGTCAAGCTACAGCTTCCAAACTTGATACAGGGATTGCAAGCCACTTTTGGAATATTTTCCTTTTCGATAGGAGAGATTTCGTTCAGTTTAAGCTGAGTTACACGAGTTTTCCACCCTCAGAGGGTGGAATTCCACCCATGAAATTTGCACAGCATAAGTAGAAGGAGCGATATGTGTGCAGAAATTTTGGTTGACGGTGGAAGATAATTTGTGTCAGATTGCAGCGCAAAATTATTTGTGTACGCGTCAGATGCTTTAGAATGTTTGTGTTGTTGTTTAGTGTTCCAAAACGTGCCTCTCATCCCGCGTTATGCCTACTCGCCAATCTGTAGTTGCGTCATTTCTCGATCGACCTGAAGTGTCAGTTACAGTATGCCGTTATCTGCCGAGGAGAGGCTGCGGTCGGCCTGGCGACACAACACGATGCGGCTGGAGCTGAGCAGTCCGCCGTCCTCACGAATCATCGAGGATGACTACGGTGATGATGAGCCTGAGAAGGATCGGAGAATGCCAAGTGTTAGTATTGTATTTGTATTTTTTATGGTAGATCAGTGTGAGAATCTCTAATCGATAGAGTAAGAAGTGAGAGAGAATGAGAGTTTGTGTGCTGGCCGCCACACGCAGTAGGACGGGTCCCACATGGGAAGTGTTTGCTAAATGTGCTAATTATGCAAAAACCAGGCGAGATATTTTTTTAAAATAGTCAACTACGTAACATTAGTGACAACTTATTTCCTGTTGTTAAAGAAAAATCAACTGTTTTGGTTGAATATCGAAATGAATACCGTATTACTGTGTCCTACCGTATGCTCAAATTCAGCTCTTTGCGTGCTCTGAAGACGGTATTTTAGCGATGACCGAGTGGAACTTTCATGAGGGAAGCACCTTTGTACGATTCTTCAAGTGAGTTACACTCTTTTTCTTGACTACTTTTTTTAAAAGATCGTATAGCCTCAACAATATTTATATGTCATAATAACATTGTTTAAGCGCAACAGTACAGTATTCCATTTTTTCACTGACCTCATTACCATGTCATGAAATGTCGTAAAGAAGTTTCAATGAAACTTCTTCTTCATGGTAATGAGGTAGTAAAAAACATGAAATGCTGCGCTGTTGCGCTTAAATGATGGAATTATATAATATTTTAATGAACCTGCTTATTAGTTAGTTCTTGTTTAATTAGCCTGCTTTTCAGCCTCTTCACACGATGTCAAGTTGGCGACTTCGGATTACCGTTTACTTTCGGATGCGTGAGTACTACAGTACTCATTTTATACATGATCGGTGCACTCGTGACTCTTCCATTTCTATTTTATAGAGTTTGAAATCGGTCAAAATCGAAATTCAAAATTTTGAAATTCAAAATCTTAATTTCGTGAATTCTCTCACCAACTGAACGGTACAGAGTGTGTGTGAAATTAAGATGAATTATCCAATTATCTTCACTTATTTTAATCTATAATCTTTTTTATGAACTTCGAACTTTTCCCTGGTAAACAATGGAAATAGGAAAATGTTCAACAATCTCATTTCAGATCGAAAGCCTGATTTTCGCTAATTCATCCACTCTTCTTCTCTTTGGCTGCATCACTAATTTCGATTAGTGAGTAATTAATTAATTAATAATAATAAATAATATAATCAATCGATTTCCCCATTCGAGCTTTAAGTCATGCGCTTCCAAATTTAAAAAAAAAATCGGCCTATTGTGGCACAGTCGGTTCACCGTTTCAACGGATAAAAATTAATGGCGATCGATAACTGATTATTTTTTGCAGCTCGTTACAAGCGAATGGTCGTCAGTTGACAGCTCTCACTGCCAAGAGCTTCGATGGATTCCGAAGCGTCGAGTACATTCGATCGATAAATCTGCTGTCGATGGAAATGAAAACGAGCATGGATCCTGCAGTAGACGACCCCGCCATGTTTAATTTTCCCAGCCCATTCAAGGTAGTACACATTGGTAAATTATTTTTATTTATAAATAACTATAGCTATTTCTAACAGTTTTTAAATTTTAAACAACGGTATCAGCTAGTCTTGGGTCACAATGTTCTGGTGCCTCAAGGAATGTAAGGCAAACGAGCAACGAGTGTCTTTCCCTAATTGGGAAAAGGCGCCCGAGAGCCGCTGTTCGGCGCCTTTTCCCAATTAGGGAAACACACTACGTGGACGCTTCCCTGACAATCCGAACATTGTGGGGTGTTAAAGCTGTGCTGCCTTGAGAGATCACCATTGCTTGCGATCGTTTCTTGCGAGTTGCACAAATTGTGTTAATGTGACAATATTAATGTGCCATATTGAATATAGGTATGATTGTTTCACCCCTAGCGCCATACAGGCAATAGCCGTCCGAAATATTAAAGCGTTCCGCTGATAAAGATCGGAAATGACGGCGAGAGTGCACGCGGAAGTGAGAAAACCAGATAATATTCACACCACAAGTAGTTCTCGAAGTTGGACGTAGGGTTATAAAAGTACAAGTCCAGATCTGTTAATTTCAATGCGTATCATTATTTAGTCAGCCAGTTCAGTTTACTCACTAACGATGCCCAAATATCGTTAAAAACTGTAAGAAACATACCGTCATCATTTGACCCTGACGCGCAGGGATTCAAAAATGAAAAGGAGGGATAATGGGAAAAGAGGAGAGAGCGACCGCGCCATTGGCACATAGGAGATGAGGAATGAGGGAGCGCGAGATAATATTCCTTCTTTAACAATTGACTGTGTCATGCAGGAGTCGTTCGAGCATTGTGTGAGGGTCGGCGACGGCTTCGCTCTGGTGATACGGTATATAATTATAAAATCTTTATGTACTTTAAAAATTATAAAAAAATACACATACTTTTGGCCGAGAATGTTAACCAAGTATTATAAATTCAAAAACACTCGTCCAAAATAATATAACGTTCCGATCCAAAATACCAAATATGGCTGCGAGAGACAAAGCGAGAAACACGCCGATGTACAGAAAGAGAGTACATGCACTAGTAGCCCATTTCATAAACGTATCATTATAGAATTGTAATAACACCATTCGTTTCTGAACTCGACACCGTGGCTTAGGGCAAATTAACAGTTTCTCGACTTGATTCCCGTTATTTCGAATTCTAGTAACATTCCCTGCGTGTATGAAGTAGTGAAAAATTATGAATAACGAGTTTAACATATTAATCATAGATCGGTCGTTCCAACCTCGGATAATTTGCTCCCTCACAAAGTGTACTACACAGCGCTCAGCGACTTGTGTGTAGATGTTGATGAAGAGGAGGAAAACGACGAACCTCGTAGGTTTAAAATAAAACTGATTATTGTTATGCTTTATCTATGCCTGGCGAGACAGGATTTGATCTTGTAACCGTAATAGTGACTTTTATTCAAATACTGAGTTTATCCTAGCAGGCAGCAAGTGAAGTGAAACTTTCAGATTGCATAGTTTTACGTAGTTTCATATAATAACCGCATAATTTTACGATTTAATTTTTTTTCAATTTTCAAAGTTCCCTTTTTTATATGTCGGGACATTACTCTGTTCAGCAGCTAAGCACAGTAGTGTCGAGTCATCCCAGCCGAAGGCAATTTCTTTGAAAATTCGTAACTATTTTTATCTTTAAAATATGGATGTTAACCCTAAAACTAAAAAAATATTCCAATAAAAAATCGTTGAAGAAGACATTGCGCATAACATTATTCTCAAACACGCATGTAAACGTGCTCTAGTAGTTGTTGCTGGGAGGACGGCATTTATGTACCAAGTTCAATATACTTCATTTTTGAAAGATTTTTTTATGATGTCTACCCTTCAGGTGAAATTTCTCCCGCCGACGTTGGTTCGTTCAAACTACTCAGAGATTCTCGAGCCGCTTTCTTACCGTGAGTGGGGTTTCCTTATTGGAGGCATTACAATTTTTCAACCACCTTTTTAAAAACTATTTCAGGTACGACTCGAAATCCTTTGCGATTCTGCAGGGAGAATCGGGAAAAAATCGAATCGAAATCTACGATCTACAGAGGTTCGTCTGTTTGCTACTTTTTTAACGTAAAATTCCTTATTAGTGGCCATTTTGTACTACGCATACACTCAATTAAACTCAATATTAGAACATAAAGTAAATTTTGTCTTAAATTTATATTACCTTTCCAAGTTAAAAAAATACAACTATAGTTCGGAACTGTTGTGGTAATATGGCATGTTTATTGTGTAGTTATTACGTCAACTTGGAAAGTGTTCTATCCAAAATTATGAATGACCGTATCACTTTAATTCTTGATACGTTGCAGTAAGTCCTTCCGCCGATCGATTCCCGTCCACTGGCCACTCAATACAACATTCCCTCCTCCAATGTGAGACATCGCTGTTTATTATGCTCCGCTTGCAGCACATTGGTACGTAAGAGCAGTTCAGAGTTGAACTGCTCTTACGTACCAATGTGCTTTTGATTCACTACAAATCGTAATATGAGAGGAATCGCGAGAGAGCCGACCATTAGAGGGGCTTATGCGGCAATTTTTTTTTTTTTTTTTTTTTTTTTCAGTAGAATTTTTTTGTCGCCTATTTTGCTCTAAAGAGAATGGAAGGTACTTTCAACCATGCTCTATTTGATGGCGTTTACCGTTTTTCGTTATAGGCCCTATTTTTCGAGTACGCGCGTTTCAAAGTGACGGTCCTCGGCATTTCGAACCCTAGTGTGTCTCAGCAGAAATTTAATATCTTTTTTTAAAGAAGAGATATGAAGTTCTAATTTTTTACACTCGATAGAGGAATGGATTCTCCACATTTCTAACATTTTGATGGAATTTTTAAATTTTTTCTCTTTTTGCTGAATTTCGATATGTGAAAACGGTCATAAATCGTCAAATCGGAAAAACTATTGACTCGCTCCCTGCGCGTTTTGTAGGACCTATTTATGTTCAATTTAGGCCCAAGTATTAGCCAGATCGGTCCATGCGAACAAAAAGGGCGTTAGTCTAAGTAGCGACCACTTAAAGTGACACCTTTGAAAAGTCTAGTTCTACCTCGTAAACCTAGCTCATTTGTGACCAAAAACTATCTTTGTATATGGAAATGATAAATTAAATTATATATGCCATCATTTGACTCGATATTGAGATGAATTTTTGTAATCTATTAATTTTGTTGCTCGTCACTCTTTCTCTGCGCAACATCTGGCCGTTCTTCTTTCTCTCACCCGTCTATTCATCGCGCCCTATTAGCACCGACAAGTAGACGAGTCACAGTGTGGCAGAGTGCAAGGAGAGTGAAAGTGCGTGTAAAGAAACCTCGTGAAGGGACTGAAATCGTAGGAGGAAAACTTGGATTGTAGCAGAGGAAATACGAACTTATACATGATTGTTTGACTTACTGCCCAAAGGGGGATTAAATTCTGCAAAAGATTTGTTCCGCAGACAGGATTCGAACCAGCGTGTCTGAAGCTCGATCGGTGGAGAAGGGGAGAAAGTGAGAGAGCTTGTGACTGAAGCACATAATTCAAACTTCTGTAGACTGTAGTATCATTCAATGAGAAGATATCAGCATACGTTCAAAAACAAACGTATTTAGCTCTTTAAGAGCTATAACGTGGAAGAATCGGTGAGCGTTCTTGGTCAGGGAGCGTATGTAAATTTGTGCTTTCCATGCCGAAATTTCGTGAATCTTTGAAAAGAAATATCTGAAGTTCTACTAGCGCCCTTTTTGTCTTACAAGCAAAGGGTGTTCGTTGGCATACAGAAACTCAATTCTGAGTGAAATTACATGTCAAATACTATATTAACACTTTGTGAAGACGAAAAAGCGTTTTAGACGAAAATTTTCGAAAAATCATTTTTTTGTGTTCAAATCGAGTCAAATGATGGCATATATAATTTAATTTATCATTTCCATATACAAAGATAGTTTTTGGTCACAAATGAGCTAGGTTTACGAGGTAGAACTAGACTTTTTAAAGGTGTCACTTTAAGTGGTCGCTACTTAGACTAACGCCCTTTTTGTTCGCATGGACCGATCTGGCTAATACTTGGGCCTAAATTGAACATAAATAGGTCCTACAAAACGCGCAGGGAGCGAGTCAATAGTTTTTCCGATTTGACGATTTATGACCGTTTTCACATATCGAAATTCAGCAAAAAGAGAAAAAATTTAAAAATTCCATCAAAATGTTAGAAATGTGGAGAATCCATTCCTCTATCGAGTGTAAAAAATTAGAACTTCATATCTCTTCTTTAAAAAAAGATATTAAATTTCTGCTGAGACACACTCGGGTTCGAAATGCCGAGGACCGTCACTTTGAAACGCGCGTACTCGAAAAATAGGGCCTATAACGAAAAATGGTAAACGCCATCAAATAGAGCATGGTTGAAAGTACCTTCCATTCTCTTTAGAGCAAAATCGGCGAAAAAAATTCCTACTGCCGCGCTATGGTCGATTTTCTCGCGATGCCTCTCATATAATATTGTCTCCCTTTCTTGTAGTTCTTTATACAGTTGCGCCGGGAAGTATTTGCGCGTTTTTTCAACTTGGTCTAACTTTTGGATCAGAAGAAAAATCTAGCTGAAATTTTCAGTGAAGGCATGGAATCTATCAAGGAACACGCTGCGAAAACTGAGATTTCGTGATGGATCCTCAAAATTGCATAGTGATGACGCAACCGAACAACACTTGCTTAAAAAAGTTTTATTCCCTGGGGAAAATCTCCGACCCACAAACTCTTCGGAGCATGGAGACATTCAGGTAGGCTTCCCAGAAAAAAGTTTCAAGTTGCTGCGATTTATCTCCTTTGCAGCAGCCTTGCTGCAATATCAAGGCTGATCTCAGTTTTCGCAGCGTGTTCCTTGATAGATTCCCTACCTTCACTGAAAATTTCAGCTAGATCCTTCTTCTGATCCAAAAGTTACAAGTTGAAAAAACGCGCAAATACTTTCCGCCGCTACTGTAGCTATAATACAAAGTAGATCATAGTGATGCACGTATATCTCCGTAGAAAAGAAGGGACAGTAAAACAGAAGATAGTCTGGAAATTTAAGGAACATATTTTTAACATAATATTAAGTATAAAATATGCAAATGATTAAGAGTGTGTAATGTGAGACCACGATCTCCTCATTTCACACACTCTCTCGACCGGTCGGCAGGTGAGAGAGTGTGCGAAATGAAGAGACCATGGTCTCACATTTCGCACTTTAAAATGATTGTTTGCAGTGTTCGACCTCTCGGTCGCTACGCACTTCTGCAGACGGTCGCAGGAGAGAAGAGTGCATTGGATATGGCGAGTGGAGAGGTGAAGATGGTGAGAAATTAACTTTTCAAAACATTTTTAATGGTACAAGAATTTTAGTAGGAAAGAACAGTGCTCGCAAGAGATAATCCGCAAATACTGGCTAATTATTTCAGCTCGTCCAGTTTGTTTTTGCTGGTAAGTCCAAGATGTCGTCTGATTTGTCAAATTTTTAATAATACAATGTTTTTTTTGGGTTTTTCTCAAAATTAAAAAAAAGTACGGAGCAGATCTTTGATTCCAGCTGCCGCCTTTCATCAATCCGTCGCTCTCAACTGATCCGTGCAAACTGGACATTGCCGAGTGGCTCGACTTCGTGTTCCTCTCGCGCGGCGAGTCGGTAAGAAGGCAATATTTAAGTCCAAAAAAATTATTTTACATACCAGAAATGTGCTAACTAACACCATAATTGTGTTGTAGATTCTCGCTGGCTACCCTGACTACGGCACGGAAAGGGAATTCACGAATTACTTCGAGTTCGAACCGGAGTGAGTAGTCTACGTCATACCTTGAATGATTGGTTCAATAAAGACAATATGTATGTTAGCAATTACTAAATACAACAAGAGTTTGACTACACTGAGCGCAAATTTGAGGGAAGAACGGTGTTCCAAGGTTACGTTTCTTGAAAAAGGTTTTCCAAACGCACCCTTCCACACGCTATCTCGTTTGCTGACCGAAAAGAGACAGCGTGCGGAGCTAGAAGGGTGGAAAACCGTTTCCCAAGAAATGAAGAAAAAAAACAAGAGAAACTATTGTCCTACCAAATTTGCTATTTGTCGTAAAATAATCCGTATTTTGTTTCATACAACCGATTCAGCATTCTCACCACCATGCAAGACTTGATGTATCTCTCGAGCGGATCGACTACTGTAGACGGATCGATAATTGGGCGTTATGCTGATACTGTGAATGGTGAAAGTAAGTCGAGTTTGGATCCGAACCAATGCCCAATATAGATCGCATAGTGATGACGCAATTGCAGGCAACAACGACGAGGGTCTCGTGAGGACGCTGACTCGAATCCCGATTCACAGGGTACGGTAGTATGTTACCTATCGATCGATGTATACGAACCCAAGGACCGAAACATCCAACCGCGATCATTTAGAAAGTTATTTTTCTCAGCCGGGTTTGAGAATCAGAACTTCTAAGGTCGATTTTCGGTTTCTACGCGTGAAGTATGCCCTAGGGTAATTTTTCCAGCATAGGTTTGGTGTCCTTGTACGGCCACTGTTGACAGAAACCTGATCCTCTCAGATAGTCTCTGATATTCTATACTAAGATGAGACAGCGAGTATATGATATACTCAATATTGAGTATATTCTCTCGTTTTCGCACGCTATCTCGACGCGCGAATATACTCAATATTGAGTATATCATATACTCGGTGTCTCATTTTAGTATATTCATTCTCTGTGCAGAGTGTCTAATTACAGGTAATTATTTATTACAGGTTCATTAATTAATTACTACTAATCATATGCGTTTCATAATATTTAAACTCTGAATGAATTTTAATAAATGATGGTGTAAAAATAGTCATACTATCAAAATCTTGTTGTTTTAATTGCCTCTTTTTCGAGAACGAATAACGATGTCTCGAAAACATCTCCAAACTACTGGAGGCATCGGCTTGGTGTTGAAATTTACCTATCAGGGGAAATGAGATAGACATAATGAGAATATCAACGTCTCCTTTCTTCTCACCCACGAAGAAGCCTAATCATATCCCTTTCTAGATTTTTCTTTCTCAATTTTTGTCATTTCATCGTGCAAATTAGACTTGCTGTTTAAAAAGTAATATTTAATTTTAAGACACAAGACCGCGCTGGTGGACCCATCTTATCTGGAGGAAGGCACTGTCACAGTTGATGGATCAATCTACGGAACGTTTGACGTCGATGTCATGAAGGCAATGGGAGGATGTAAGAAGAAGTTGTTCTATCTTTAAAAAAACTGTCCAGATCATTTTAAACCAGATCAGATGAGTGAATTGTACTTTGCAGATATTTTTTAAAATGAAATAATTGGGCGATCGAAAACGCGCTCGTAGATAAACAACAAATAAGAAATGAATGGGAAATCGACCGATTTCGCGAGAAAGAGTGCGAGAAATGAGGAGTGTGTGGAGAAAAGCAACTAGTTGAACCATTACTTTTCAAAGTCTACTCGTGAGTAGGGGCATAATATTGTGTTTTTGTATTTGTGGGCATAATATCGTCGAGTCACCGGGAACTACACTGACATGCCTGAAATGTGTAAAATAAAGCAGTAAAATTCCATGCGAAAAACGGCCAAGTTGGCGAATTGTCATCTTTACCGTTTACAGACGGGAAATGCCAGTAATAGCCGGTTCTGTCCTTTTTGTAATCGAATTTGTCGCATTGTTTTACATATTTCACCGAGCATGTCCGGGTAGTTCCCGGCTAATCGGCGCCGATCAATCGAATTATCATAAACACAAGTCATCAAATTGTGAATACTCTTTTTCTACAGTATTTGTTTTTCATTCCTGATTTTCTCAGATCAATCTCCCCGGGTCTGTAAGTCGCCGCGAGCGGAGCCTCTCCATTTTTGGTGAGGGAGGATCTTCTCTCGATTTTTCTCTCGCCTATTTCATCGACTACTCAACAAGATCGGAATCCCCATCCAAGCCGGACTGGTCACCATATGACGGGTATGATTAAATATGATGGCTTGTCCCTCAGGTTCTAGACTCGACCGAATCCTACAGATTGATGATTAAATGCTGCGCAAATTTCATGGGTGGAATTCCACCCTCTGAGGGTGGAAAACTCGTGTAACTCAGCTTAGACTGAACGAAATCTCTCCAATCAAAAAGGAAAATGTTCCAAACGTGCCTTGCAATCCATGTATCAAGTTTGGAAGTTGTAGCTTCACTAGAAAAAAAGTTATGAAACGGTGCATAAAACTGTTTTGCACCTTGCACCCCATCAAAATGAGTTTGGTTAAGACAAATTCATGAAAGCAGACCATAGCTCTAAACGTGGGTTGAGTTCAACAAGGCACTAACCTACAGCCGAAATAACCGCATTGTTTTGTAGCTACCACTACCCCAATTAATAAAAAACCTGAGGCGAATTGCGAAAATTAGCGGAGCTCGGAAGTAAACCTGCCCGACTGTCCAAAATGCATTTTATTATGCAAATTTATTTCGCGAAAAAAAACATGCCCTCCCGTGCAATGAGACAGTAAACGACATTTTTGTTAAAAAGAGGACCATACAAGGAGTCGAAAATTCTGAAGAGTGGCAGGTTTTTCGCCTTGGAAAAATAAGTAAAACTTATTAAAATCCGTCGATTCCGAAAATCCGAAAATCTACCGCAGTACGGGCTCCGCTGAAATCCGCCTGAGATATGTTTAAAACGCGTTCTCCATAACAGCGCAGTGCCCGTGACGGAGGGATGGCACAGGGACTCAAAATGGTCGTAGGAAATTCATACTTGGTGGTTAGAGTCCCTAGGGGTGGGATACACTTCAGCCAAAAGATTGATCCCAATTATCGATTTTTGACCTACCAAAATCGAAAATTTCATCTTCATTTTTCACCCTCGTGTTACATATCATTCGATAGAGCATAAAAAGTTATGCGGAAATCTATATTTTCGAGCATATCGGATAATGCATGTTGGAGAAACAGTTGAAAAATCGATATTTTTGAAAATCGAACGGATTGAATTATTTCTTTCCCTATGTTCCCATGATTTCCGGGTCCTGAAAAGTTTACCCAATATGTAAAAAAGGATGACGAATCAAATAAAAAATATCTCGAAACCAAACTTGGTGCCCAGCATAGTTTTATTTAGCAAATACTACCACCCGATTCGACCAATTCACGTCGTAGGTTCGAGTCCGCATGCCCACATGAAATTTTTGCCAGATTTTTTCAGTCACCAAATGATGTTTTCTTTTTTCACAATCAACTTTAATGTACCTTCTGATATATTGTGCATAGTTTCACTGTGTGATTGATTGATTCAATGTTGTTCTAGTACAGTAGCCGCCAATATTATATGACATTGGCATTTTTCAATTGTAACTTTATTCATTGTCGTCGGATCTCTCAAATTTTTTGAGAGGATTAATAATTCACGATTCCCAGCGATAATCTCTAGTTCATTACATGCTGCAATGATCGTACGACCTAGTGCTGCAAAGTCATGTTGTGGGTGCTAAATCACTTTTAAAGTTTTCTGCTCTACTAAATTCGGAGTGGCGGGGAATTGCAAAACGGTTATGCGTACATGATAAAGGAACTATTGGGCTATCGAATTAACTTTTTGGTTATGTCCTTAGCTGTGGTACAAAACGCGCTGCACGTTTTTTTCTGGGATCTTCCAGTATAACTTTCGCTGACAAAGAGGAATCAGGCTGATTCGTGTAGGTTATAACCGTGGAGTAATTACTCATCCACTATGTAAGTGTTGACGGGATACCACTAACTTTAGAAGTTGCAGCAACATCACATCACTTATGCAGCACAATTTTTTGACGTGCAGCAACTAAGCTGCAGAAAGCAATCCAGAACTTTCGTTGTCATTAGTAAATCTGGGGCACTGGGTCAACTCATAAGCAGTTTGATGAATTTTGAACGCTTCTCGGCTTCAGCACAACCTGCATAGATAGCGAAATTCACTTATTTAGTAGTATTTGGTCCACTAATCACGGGAAATATTTTTTTTTTAATTCAGAACGCTGTGGCGCGGGGCATCTCAATGGGTGACTTCTCATAATTTATTTTCAAAACTATAGCAGTTTCAGAAAATTCGATACATACGAATTCTTATTGTAGGCTGGACGACAACTAAATGTCATTCTGGGCGTTTGATGTTCATTTCCCGTATTTGTGACGTCATTAGGAAACGTTGAAAAACGTTCCAAATTTTTTTGTTGCTATTTTTCCCGTGGTAAGCGACTCATAATTGTTGCTGCATTTCAAAAAATTGTGCTGCAAAAGTGATGTGATGTTGCTGCAACTTCTAAAGTTAGTGGTATCCCGTCAACACTTACATAGTGGATGAGTAATTACTCCACGGTTATAACCTACACGAATCAGCCTGATTCCTCTTTGTCAGCGAAAGTTATACTGGAAGATCCCAGAAAAAAACCTGCAGCGCGTTTTGTACCACAGCTAAGGACATAACCAAAAAGTTAATTCGATAGCCCAATAGTTCCTTTATCATGTACGCATAACCGTTTTGCTATTCCCCGCCACTCCGAATTTAGTAGAGCAGAAAACTTTAAAAGTGATTTAGCACCCACAACATGACTTTGAAGCACTAGGTCGTACGATCATTGCAGCATGTAATGAACTAGAGATTATCGCTGGGAATCGTGAATTATTAATCCTCTCAAAAAATTAGAGAGATCCGACGACAATGAATAAAGTTACAATTGAAAAATGCCAATGTCATATAATATTGGCGGCTACTGTACTAGAACAACATTGAATCAATCAATCACACAGTGAAACTATGCACAATATATCAGAAGGTACATTAAAGTTGATTGTGAAAAAAGAAAACATCATTTGGTGACTGAAAAAATCTGGCAAAAATTTCATGTGGGCATGCGGACTCGAACCTACGACGTGAATTGGTCGAATCGGGTGGTAGTATTTGCTAAATAAAACTATGCTGGGCACCAAGTTTGGTTTCGAGATATTTTTTATTTGATTCGTCATCCTTTTTTACATATTGGGTAAACTTTTCAGGACCCGGAAATCATGGGAACATAGGGAAAGAAATAATTGAATCCGTTCGATTTTCAAAAATATCGATTTTTCAACTGTTTCCCCAACATGCATTATCCGATATGCTCGAAAATATAGATTTCCGCATAACTTTTTATGCTCTATCGAATGATATGTAACACGAGGGTGAAAAATGAAGATGAAATTTTCGATTTTGGTAGGTCAAAAATCGATAATTGGGGTCAATCTTTTGGCTGAAGTGTATCCCACCCCTAGGGACTCTAACCACCAAGTATGAACTTCCTACGACCATTTTGAGTCCCTGTGCCATCCCCTCCTGCGCTGTTATGGAGAACTCGTTTTAACATCAATGAACATAAACAAACGAATTTTCAATTTTTTCCTGGATAATCGGAAACGCTAAAAAAATTATTGAGGTCAATTTGTGTGGTGGAAATCGAACTGGGTGATTTTGAATCATCGCGAACCCAAATCTATTTTTCACGATGTATCTAAATTCACAGAAAAAAATGTCTGTCATATATGGCTCCTGAACTGCGTTTGTATGTCATATATAACATACAGTATGTTATATATAACAGACAAGCACAGTTCAGGAGCCATATATGACATACATTTCTCTGAGTGTTTAATATGAACCGATATGTTGGACATCGATGAGTTTCGAAATCTCGAAACTCCTTTCTCACGACGCCAACCCTAGATACCGACCAAAATCCCGAATACATAATGCACTCTAGCATACCTTCCAATGGTGGAATGCAACAAATGAGGAATACCGACCCATCCTCATCTGGGGGCTGTATAATCTGTCAAAAAGTTGGCCATCTTTTCGTTTTTCTTTTTCGTCAGTTTTTGAATTAATCTTAATCCCTTTGCATTAGCTCGATAAAGCACGATGAAAAAGTAAGTATGCCAACGAAATCAACATAAAATATAATGTAAGCGACTAGCAAATTCGTGTTAAAGATGGCCGAAAACTAGAAGTTGGCCATCTTCTGTTTGCGCGGGCTAGACAGTGACGAGAGAGCACGGGGATCGAGGAGAGGGAAAAGTATGCATGTGTTGTTTACTTTTTTGCGAAACTCTGCGCTCTCACTTGTTTACGTGCTCTCTCGTCACTGTCTGCCCGCGAAACAGAAGATGGCCAACTTCTAATTAAAAGTTGGCCAACTTCTAGTTTTCAGCCATCTTCAACACGGATTTGCTAGCCGCTAACATTATATTTTATGTTTATTTCTTTGACATTCTTCTTTTTTCCATCGTGGTTTATTGAACTAATGCAAAGAAATTAAGATTAAATCAAAAATTACGAAAAAAGAAAAAAAGAAAAGATGGCCAACTTCTAACAGATTATACAGCCCCCTGAGCACTATTGCCTGACATGATAAATAATTAACATACTGAAAGAATGAACTCGTTTCGCGTTGATAAGATCTCGTTTGCTTTAGAATCAGGCGAATCTCAACCGTTCTCGTTACAGCTCCTTTAGCTGATCTTGGCTTTCAGTACACCACTGACGACACCACACACTACACATCTGCATCAGGATCAGCTTGAGACCGAATTATCGTATTCCTTCAAACGTTTGTAATTAAAAAATTTTAAAAACGCAAATTTCCAGGACTCAATGACAGTTTTGACAATATGGAGAATCCCAATTAGCCGAGCTGCAGCAGTTTGTAACTTTTTATAACAAATTAGCATAATGCATAACTCAGCGCACGCTTTTTCGTAAAGTCCAAACATGTACAATAAAATGGGCTCCGCTTCAACCCGGCTGAGATATGTTGTAAAATTGAAGAAATTTCTAATTTTCAATTTTGCTCTGAAAAAGATGGTGGGCGTACATAATTTTTTTAGCGTTTCCGATTATCCAGGAAAAAATTGAAAATTCGTTTGTTTATGTTCATTGATGTTAAACATATCTCAGGCGGATTTCAGCGGAGCCCGTACTGCGGTAGATTTTCGGATTTTCGTAATCGACGGTTTTTAATAAGTTTTACTTATTTTTTCCAAGGCGAAAAACCTGCCACTCTTCAGAATTTTCGACTCCTTGTATGGTCCTCTTTTTAACAAAAATGTCGTTTACTGTCTCATTGCACGGGAGGGCATGTTTTTTTTTCGCGAAATAAATTTGCATAATAAAATGCATTTTGGACAGTCGGGCAGGTTTACTTCCGAGCTCCGCTAATTTTCGTAATTCGCCTCAGGTTTTTTATTAATTGGGGTAGTGGTAGCTACAAAACAATGCGGTTATTTCGGCTGTAGGTTAGTGCCTTGTTGAACTCAACCCACGTTTAGAGCTATGGTCTGCTTTCATGAATTTGTCTTAACCAAACTCATTTTGATGGGGTGCAAGGTGCAAAACAGTTTTATGCACCCTTTCATAACTTTTTTTCCTAGTGAAGCTACAACTTCCAAACTTGATACATGGATTGCAAGGCACGTTTGGAACATTTTCCTTTTTGATTGGAGATATTTCGTTCAGTCTAAGCTGAGTTACACGAGTTTTCCACCCTCAGAGGGTGGAATTCCACCCATGAAATTTGCGCAGCATTTAATCATCAATCTGTAGGATTTGGTCGAGTCTAGAACCTGAGGGACAAACCATCATATTTAATCATACCCGTCATATGGTGACCAGTCCGGCTTGGATGGGGATTCCGATCTTGTTGAGTAGTCGATGAAATAGGCGAGAGAAAAATCGAGAGAAGATCCTCCCTCACCAAAAATGGAGAGGCTCCGCTCGCGGCGACTTATAGACCCGGGGAGATTGATCTGAGAAAATCAGGAATGAAAAACAAATACTGTAGAAAAAGAGTATTCACAATTTGATGACTTGTGTTTATGATAATTCGATTGATCGGCGCCGATTAGCCGGGAACTACCCGGACATGCTCGGTGAAATATGTAAAACAATGCGACAAATTCGATTACAAAAAGGACAGAACCGGCTATTACTGGCATTTCCCGTCTGTAAACGGTAAAGATGACAATTCGCCAACTTGGCCGTTTTTCGCATGGAATTTTACTGCTTTATTTTACACATTTCAGGCATGTCAGTGTAGTTCCCGGTGACTCGACGATATTATGCCCACAAATACAAAAACACAATATTATGCCCCTACTCACGAGTAGACTTTGAAAAGTAATGGTTCAACTAGTTGCTTTTCTCCACACACTCCTCATTTCTCGCACTCTTTCTCGCGAAATCGGTCGATTTCCCATTCATTTCTTATTTGTTGTTTATCTACGAGCGCGTTTTCGATCGCCCAATTATTTCATTTTAAAAAATATCTGCAAAGTACAATTCACTCATCTGATCTGGTTTAAAATGATCTGGACAGTTTTTTTAAAGATAGAACAACTTCTTCTTACATCCTCCCATTGCCTTCATGACATCGACGTCAAACGTTCCGTAGATTGATCCATCAACTGTGACAGTGCCTTCCTCCAGATAAGATGGGTCCACCAGCGCGGTCTTGTGTCTTAAAATTAAATATTACTTTTTAAACAGCAAGTCTAATTTGCACGATGAAATGACAAAAATTGAGAAAGAAAAATCTAGAAAGGGATATGATTAGGCTTCTTCGTGGGTGAGAAGAAAGGAGACGTTGATATTCTCATTATGTCTATCTCATTTCCCCTGATAGGTAAATTTCAACACCAAGCCGATGCCTCCAGTAGTTTGGAGATGTTTTCGAGACATCGTTATTCGTTCTCGAAAAAGAGGCAATTAAAACAACAAGATTTTGATAGTATGACTATTTTTACACCATCATTTATTAAAATTCATTCAGAGTTTAAATATTATGAAACGCATATGATTAGTAGTAATTAATTAATGAACCTGTAATAAATAATTACCTGTAATTAGACACTCTGCACAGAGAATGAATATACTAAAATGAGACACCGAGTATATGATATACTCAATATTGAGTATATTCGCGCGTCGAGATAGCGTGCGAAAACGAGAGAATATACTCAATATTGAGTATATCATATACTCGCTGTCTCATCTTAGTATAGAATATCAGAGACTATCTGAGAGGATCAGGTTTCTGTCAACAGTGGCCGTACAAGGACACCAAACCTATGCTGGAAAAATTACCCTAGGGCATACTTCACGCGTAGAAACCGAAAATCGACCTTAGAAGTTCTGATTCTCAAACCCGGCTGAGATATGCCACTGGGTATGAGAAAATGGCAAAAAAAATATTTCGAGAAAGACGCCTCAAACACCCCTATATAGCTATATATTATGAAAGCTCATCTGAAAAGAAGCATTTTCGCTGTTTAACATGTCTTTCTAACTATTATTAGAAAAAAGTTAGAAATTTTTTAAAGTTTGAAAATTTTTAAAAATATTTTTATTGGTTGCCAGTGGGTTTCTTTTGTAGCTCATTCGATTCTACGTGAAAAGATACGTTTGTGTAATTTTTTTAGCCTGATTTGACTTACAGGTACTATTTTTAAAAATTCGTCTAATTAGCCGCATAAGCGTATTTTTAGTAAACGCGAATAACCAAACCAAAGCATTTCTCATCGTATCGATGCCAATCGTGCTTAAATACTATTATTTATTAATGCGAATATTTTTCCATTAGATAATTTGTGTTTACAACGTTTTATAGGCATCTGAAAAAAATAAAACGCAATAAATTCTCCGAAAATGACTATTTCGTATATATCATTTTCCATCGCTGATCTACACTGTCAGATTGGTCACAAATCGTGTATCAATCTTTTAAATGATTTTTGAAGCGTGTCGCTCAATTATTGACTAAAAATCGGTAAGGCAAATAACGAGAAAACAAAAGAAAAATTTTGACATTTCAGAAATTTTCAATTTTATGACTTCTTTTGCCTCTAAAACTGCGAAATGAGCAAACAAATTCAAATCGAGAACAAGTAATTTTTTCAACAATAGATATTCGAGGTCAGGGCAGAATTAGTTAAAGTTACCGACCAACCAAAAATTCGATATTTTTTATTCGATAACCCCAAATTAAGCCCCAAATTTACTATAAACGCGGAAAGGGTCACCCTGATCTTCAATATTGATTAGTGTACTGTGGTAGCTCAAAAATTTTGTTTTCGTTTTTTTTCTGCGATTTCACGGTACAAGATTTTTCAAATCGACATTAAGGCAATTTCAAATAGCAAAAATATGAACTAACTTGAAAAAAACAAGAAAAATGAGTTATAAATTCACATCTTTACAGTATACTTTTTAAAAATATTTTCTCTTTTGGGCATGCGAATGATGTGAATTTTATTTAAAGGGGCCAGGCATCGGATAATAACATATTTTTAATTTTCATTTTTTTTCAGCTTTTCTTACTATAGTCTAATGGAAAATGAGAAACGGCTGGCCCTATTCTACTGTGTTTAGTCGCTAATTTATAACTATTTTCAAAAATTTTTTTTTAATATACTGTTGTTAGTATTGAATACGAAAAAATATTCTCATTTAAAAAAAAAGAAAAATATTTTCTTTCATTTGAAAATAATTTTTTTTGCAGTGAAAAATAAGTTATTTTCAAATTAAAGAAAGTCCTCTTCCCGGAAGAATGCTAAAAACTGCAGCTTATTAAAGATTATAATTTTTTTCCAAGTTTTACATTTTCTACAGCAGCGAGTTAAAGCAGCGACTACACCACAATTCAAATTCATAAAATTCGGTTGAGTGCGTTGAATCCGGGTGCGGTCAAAACACCAACACTCCTCTTTTTGTATCGAAATTTGATTCTCCGATCAAAATAAATAGCTTTCTGTTTTTTTTTTCAGAAATTGGCGATTCACCGTTCCTGAGGCGAATTTCTAATTAAAATAACTATTTGTAAATAAATGATAAAAATTTAGTTTTTTCTTCATTTTCCATTAGAATATAGTGAGAAAAGCTGAGTAAAAAATTATCGAAATTTAAAATCTGTTATTATCGGATGTCTGGCATTTTTATATAAAATTCACTTCATTCGCATGCCCATGACCCTTTAATAAATTCAGCCCTGACCTCGAATATCTATTGTTGAAAAAATTACTTGTTCTCGATTTGAATTTGTTTGCTCATTTCGCAGTTTTAGAGGCAAAAGAAGTCATAAAATTGAAAATTTCTGAAATGTCAAAATTTTTCTTTTGTTTTCTCGTTATTTGCCTTACCGATTTTTAGTCAATAATTGAGCGACACGCTTCAAAAATCATTTAAAAGATTGATACACGATTTGTGACCAATCTGACAGTGTAGATCAGCGATGGAAAATGATATATACGAAATAGTCATTTTCGGAGAATTTATTGCGTTTTATTTTTTTCAGATGCCTATAAAACGTTGTAAACACAAATTATCTAATGGAAAAATATTCGCATTAATAAATAATAGTATTTAAGCACGATTGGCATCGATACGATGAGAAATGCTTTGGTTTGGTTATTCGCGTTTACTAAAAATACGCTTATGCGGCTAATTAGACGAATTTTTAAAAATAGTACCTGTAAGTCAAATCAGGCTAAAAAAATTACACAAACGTATCTTTTCACGTAGAATCGAATGAGCTACAAAAGAAACCCACTGGCAACCAATAAAAATATTTTTAAAAATTTTCAAACTTTAAAAAATTTCTAACTTTTTTCTAATAATAGTTAGAAAGACATGTTAAACAGCGAAAATGCTTCTTTTCAGATGAGCTTTCATAATATATAGCTATATAGGGGTGTTTGAGGCGTCTTTCTCGAAATATTTTTTTTGCCATTTTCTCATACCCAGTGGCATATCTCAGCCGGGTTTGAGAATCAGAACTTCTAAGGTCGATTTTCGGTTTCTACGCGTGAAGTATGCCCTAGGGTAATTTTTCCAGCATAGGTTAAGCTTCCTTGTACGGCCGTATCTCAATCCTCTCAGATAGTCTCTGATATACTCAATAGTAAGTATATTCATTCTTGTGTGCACCGGGTCGCATCCTTGCATGAATTGGCTACCGAGTAATTACCCTCTTCCTGAAGGAAGTGATATTTTCCGACGTTGTTACATTTTCAGACACTCCGAAAAAAATCATTAGTAGTAGAAAAGTAGTGAACCTGATCACTTACGTAAGTAATATGCCTTAGTGACTTTCATTCACAAGTAAGTGAACATGTTCACGTTGTGACTTATTTCTCAGAATACGTTAACACATGCAAGATGAGCTATAAACGTATATTTAAAGCAATTGTCCATGCTGAAGAACTTTTCCTTATGATTTTTTTAAAATATCACTTGCAGCCAGATAAAACGAATTGCAACAGTTTCAACCCCAACTCACCAGTTCCGATCTAGTCATGAAATACGTTTTGAACAGTGTTGTGTCCCTGTCTTGTACCCGAACACAATGGCTGCGTGGTATAGGTTTATCCACGACAATAACGAAGAGGGGGATCAATAGTAATTAGAGAGAAGTCACCAGTCTCTAGCTAACCGGGAGACTCGACTGAGACGGGATGGGGCGGGGCGAGGGAGAGGGGCCCTTTGATGTTGTTTTCTGTTGCCGCCCCGGATTTAAATTCCCCGCACATCAACCGCTCAAACGCAGGTGTGTGTCCCTATTTGGGGGGGATGAAACGCTGTGCGGGTTATTGACCCGAGTTTAAGGTTATTCAATATTTCACATCCACTTGTCTTACAATGTGAGCAGTGAATTTCAGACGATAATTAAAAAGGCATTGGTTTATCGCAATACAAATATAAGGGTGTCCCAAAAGTCTCCTAGTTTCTACAACGTTTCTACCGATGGACACTTCTTTCGATCATCGCACAGTTTTGCTTCACAATTTTCTTGCGGGAAAGACGGCGAAGGCAGCCATCAAGAACTGGTGCTTTCGAAAGGAGATTCTGCCCCGACTCTATCGACCTGCTATAGATGGTACCATCGTTTCAATTCTGGCGACCATAGTATCGAAGACGAACCCCGTTCTGGACGCCCTCACAGCAAGAATCAACCCCTGGTACTCAGTGCAGTGGCGGCCAAACCCAAAGTGAGTGTGCGTGAGTTGGAGATAGAGACTCATACTCCCAAATCCACGGTACAACGAATCCTCCACCGGGATGAGAGGAAGCTGAAGCTCCCCCATGTCATTCCCCACTCGCTCACCCCTGTTCAGATCAAAAAGCGTGTCGATGTGTGCCGAGAATTGCTCCACCGTAGACCCAACTTTCGATGGGTCAGCAAGATCATCGCTATGGACGAGAAGTGGATCACATACGATAACCCTGAGCGGAAATTGGAATGGTTGGGCATCGGAGAGAATCCCCAGCCAGTCCCGAAGAAGGAATTGCACGAAAAGAAGGAACTACTGAGTTCCTTATGGATAACGCGAGACCCCATCATGCGAAATTGACCCAGAAAAAGTTGGACGAACTGAATATGGAATGGCTGCCTCATCCACCGTATTCACCCGATATCAGCCCCTGTGACTATCACTGTTTCCAATCTCTTGCTAACTTCTGTCGCGGAAAGAAGTTCGCTAATCGGACCGATCTCGACTCGGCCTTCCAGGCTTGGATCGATTCGAAGACCAAGTCATTCTGGAGAAATGGAATCATGAGCCTGCCCGATCGATGGCAGAAGGTTGTGACTAAGAAGGGAGCCTACATTGATTGAAGGCCTTTGTCAACTGTTGAAGATGTGATGATAAAAGTTTTTATTGAAAAAAGTCGCAAAACTTTTGGGACACCCTTATAGAATGTAACTTGAACCTATCAATAAATAGAAAATGTGGTTTACTCTGGAAATTAAAGTGGGGCGTTGTACCACTATCGGAAAATTATAAATTATGTTTAGATTTAGGGTTTGATCGGGAAAGTTATTTGTTTTTACAGAGAACTGTGGTGGTAGGAAGGACCTCATTGGCGCCGTCGTAGAACCTCTGGTTCCTGCACACGATTTCACTGCCAGTTGACTGTGCTGGCCCGGTGGCACTCTGTAATCCAGATATGTTTATTGACCCAAAGGTATTACACTTTTGCAATGATACGTTCATGAAATGGACTACTGGCGTGTGCAGTCTCTATCTTGAGGAACGTGTGTTTACCAGCGGAACGTTTTATTTTGGCGGAAAGACGTTTGCCTCTACACACAAGCGTAACGACAGCCAAAAGTAAGGCAATAGCGAGGTTCTCCAACGGTCAGCGCCGCCGGGCACTCTGCAAAAACATAGTCAAAGGTCTAAAAATCGTCATTACTTTCTGTGCAAATGAGAAAATATTTGCAGTCATATGTATATGAAATGACAATCGCCACAGAACTTACCCTCTGCGGGAGTAGCAGGAGAGTTAGGAGCACAAGCAATTGCAGTAGAGACGAGGAGAAGGGCGACGAAGGCAGATCGCATGATGAGAGGAGAGGAGGATGGGTGGAATGGCTGGCAGTGCAATTGGGCCCTTTTATATAGGATGGGCTTGCGCTGCTGTTCCGGATTAGTGGGATCAGGAGGGGCGGACGTAGCGCACTCTCTTAGGAAGGAAGGAAGGAGAGAGAGACTAGGGGCACAGAGAGAAAGTGATTGTAACTAGCAGATTGTTTCATTGATTTCTATTATTCTATGAGACAAAATTCCTGTCTTGATGTAAGATGTAGATGATGCTGCGATAAGAAAGACAGTGAAGAAAGAAGCCTGACAATGAACAAGTGAGCCCCGCCCGTTTTTGCTTATAGAATGTTCTTTTACTTTGTTGGTTAACGTGATGCATTTTTGCGGGCATGAAAAGTGCAAAAAAACTGTTCCACGATCTCGAGACTCATTTTATTTTAAATTTGTTTCCGGCTACTTTGAGGTCAATTTGTGTGGTGGAAATCGAACTGGGTGATTTTTAATCATCGCGAACCCAAATCTATTTTTCACGATGTATCTAAATTCACAGAAAAAAATGTCTGTCATATATGGCTCCTGAACTGCGTTTGTATGTCATATATAACATACAGTATGTTATATATAACAGACAAGCACAGTTCAGGAGCCATATATGACATACATTTCTCTGAGTGTTTAATATGAACCGATATGTTGGACATCGATGAGTTTCGAAATCTCGAAACTCCTTTCTCACGACGCCAACCCTAGATACCGACCAAAATCCCGAATACATAATGCACTCTAACATACCTTCCAATGGTGGAATGCAACAAATGAGGAATACCGACCCATCCTCATCTGAGCACTATTGCCTGACATGATAAATAATTAACATACTGAAAGAATGAACTCGTTTCGCGTTGATAAGATCTCGTTTGCTTTAGAATCAGGCGAATCTCAACCGTTCTCGTTACAGCTCCTTTAGCTGATCTTGGCTTTCAGTACACCACTGACGACACCACACGCTACACATCTGCATCAGGATCAGCTTGAGACCGAATTATCGTATTCCTTCAAACGTTTGTAATTAAAAAATTTTAAAAACGCAAATTTCCAGGACTCAATGACAGTTTTGACAATATGGAGAATCCCAATTAGCCGAGCTGCAGCAGTTTGTAACTTTTTATAACAAATTAGCATAATGCATAACTCAGCGCACGCTTTTTCGTAAAGTCCAAACATGTACAATAAAATGGGCTCCGCTTCAACCCGGCTGAGATATGTTGTAAAATTGAAGAAATTTCTAATTTTCAATTTTGCTCTGAAAAAGATGGTGGGCGTACATAATTTTTTAGCGTTTCCGATTATCCAGGAAAAATTGAAAATTCGTTTGTTTATGTTCATTGATGTTAAACATATCTCAGGCGGATTTCAGCGGAGCCCGTACTGCGGTAGATTTTCGGATTTTCGGAATCGACGGATTTTAATAAGTTTTACTTATTTAAAAACAGCCCGGACACCCACAATTCCTCCACTACTAGGAAATTGAAATGTCTGTCTGTTGGTGTTTTTTTTTTTTTTTTTTTTTTCCTTCTGCGTGACGGACAAATTTTTTCGTTTTTTCGCTATAAATCGCTTCAAACTCAAGCAATCTTCTCAGATCCTTTTGCATACGATAACCCATCAGAAAACATTTCAAAATTTATTTACAAAAAATCGATAATTTCATGGCCAAGTCGGTAGCGAGCTCGAATTCAAATCCGAGGGTCTCAGGTTCGATCCCCGCCGGTGCATAGTCTTTTGCCGCATTTTTTGCAAGCGTGAAAAGTGGTCCAAACACGTTTTTAAGTAACGAGATTCACATTTGAGTATCTTTTGCCGTTTTTCGAAGTGAAATATCGATTGATTTCACTTGATTTCACACGATTTCACGAAATTTTCGTATATTTCGCCCCGAATCATTCAATATGCCGGCAAACCTAGCAGGAAGGGGTTTGAAACGAGAGAGCAAGGGGAATCGAGAGGTACTCTCTCACTTTGGCACACTCTCTCGCCCCTGACCCCTTTCTGGAGGCTCGGAATCGCGTATGGGGAAGCTTTATAAATTGCTTCAAAATCGCTCGATCTTCTCGGATCCTTTTGCAAACGACAACAGACCAAAATCCCCTTCAAATTTTACAAAATTTAATTGACCAAATTCATAACCAAGTGGGTTACGCGCCGAGTTTTAACGTGAAAAATCGAAAATTTCGAAAAGTGTCCAATTGATGAGCAGAGCGTAGGGAAAAGGAAAAGGAAAAGGAAAAGTGATCACAGGAAAAGTGTTTTGCGATGTCAGAAACGTGTCTGAACGTGTTCTAACACGTTTTAACGTGAAAAATCGAAAATTTCGAAAAGTTCCCAATTGAATCGCAGAGCGTGGGGAACCATAGGAAAAGTGTTTTGCGCTGTCGGAAACGTGTCTGAACGTTTTCTAACACGTTTTAACATGAAAAATCGAAAATTTCGAAAAGTTCCCAATTGATTCGCAGAGCGTGGGGGACCATAGGAAAAGTGTTTTGCGATGTCGGAAACGTGTCTGAACGTTTTCTAACACGTTTTAACATGAAAAATCGAAAATTTCGAAAAATTACCAATTGGTTCGCAGAGCGTGGGGAACCATAGGAAAAGTGTTTTGCGATGTTGGAAACGTTTTCGAAAACGCTTGGGAATCCAACACTGGGTATCCTGCGTTTCCATTGAGAAAGGCTCGTGACGCTGAGAGCGATCGAAAAAAGTTGCCACGGAGCCACGAAGTGGCGTAGTGGCAACTATTTTTTTCGATCGCTCTCAGCCTCACGAGCCTTTTTGCAACGGAATAAGCCAGTACTCTTTCTAGAGATTAACATTTCCCAACATACTAAACGCCCCCCGGACCGTACTTGGAGCCGGCTACCGAGTCCTCCTCCCTGGACCGAACGTCAAGCAAGCTACCGAGTTCCCCCTGGACGGTTCCTGAAGAAGGCTACCGAGGTCCCCCTGAACCGTTCCTGAAAAAGGCTACCGAGGTCCCCCTGAACCGTTCCTGAAGAAGGCTACCGAGGTCCCCTGAACCGTACCTGGAGCAGGATACCGAGCTCCCCCTGGACCGAACCTGGAGCCAGCTACCGATCTCCCCCTGGACCGAACCTGCACCCAGAACTGTGCATAGAGCGTAGTGTACGCATAGAGCGTAGTGTACGCATAGAGCGTAGTGTATTTAACCTCAACACATCCCGGCTAGTTCGAAATTTAAAAAAAAGAAAGAATAGCAGCACTGCATACATACGTCACTGTACTACCTCAACTTTTTAATATAAATCAAGGAAATGCGCGAACCGCCCAACCCGACACGTTTAAATGCTAAGATTATTTAGCATCATTTAACTGTGCAAAATCTGTTAGAAATAAGGCTTTGTACTTAATACTTAATACTTAATACTTTATTCTCCATCGGGAATGTGGGTGAGGACAGTTATCTTGACGTGATGATGGATTCTTCGGCTCAGGATTGAGCTGTTTTGTGTGTTGAATCAGGCAGTTTTCGTGTCACAATCACAACTTACGGATTCGGGAGGTGGTCGTAACTAATTTGGGGTTTTTTCGAAGCCCTACTGAGAAGGGGGTTTTGGGGGCAGTTACTAGGCGGGAGGGGAGGTTATTCCAGAGCGTTATAGATCGAATTGCACAAGTGGAAATTGAGACTGGTAGCCTGCAATGGATCGAAATGCGCAAGCCATGAGCGAACCGGAGAGAACGTGCTAAGGGAGCTAGTGAGTATAGGTTAGTGGTGTCCAGCAGTGCCTATGAATGGAATCATAAATAAACTGCATATCACGTAAAGCCCTGCGATATTCTAGGGTTTCTATATTACATAATTTTAGGCGGTCAAGATAGGACAAAGGGCGATGCTGACTACGCTTGAGAACTCTTCTAGTGAATTCTCGCTGAACGTTCTCTAAACGGTTAACTAAACCGATAGCGGTAGGGTTCCACATTACGGTACTCGACTCAAGGAGCGGGCGGATGTAAATTGTATATGCTTTTATGAGAATATTTGGGGAATTTGTGTAAAATGATCTCAACAGTTTAGGCGGCATATTTCTTTTTTGTGTACTAATGTGCTCATCAGATGATCGATGTCACATCCGACGGAGGCCTGCTTCTGCAGGTATACAGAGTGGAGGAGGATGAGATCGTCGACGACTGTCTAATCGTTTTCAAGTAAGATTTTTTTATTTATGGGATGTAATCGTGCATACTTCAGTTAGGGCGTTGCCTATTGCTAAAACGATAAAATATCTTTGGCTATACGAAAATTGCAAGTTGATGTTAACATTTTGTGATTTCTACAAGCAACAGAATCGTCAGAGGACAAAATTACGATTCGCATAATTTTGGCCTCGTTTGAGGGGGGGAAACAGTCACTGTTGGGACAATTTTTTAGTCAATGTTGGGACTGTTGGGACAGGGGGGAACAGTTCAACAGTGCTTACCACATAGACATACGACATGTGGCATAATGCCGTACCTTTTGTCAAGAGCTCCAAACCAAATGCCCTATCACACCATGTCATTCTGGGAAAGAGGGGGCGTCGGAGCGGTCAAAATGAGACCATTTTAGGCATAAATAAATTCATAACTAAATTCTAAGATCGAAATCGAAAAATCGGCTTCCGTAACATAATTATTCAAATTTCAAAGAATGTGGTTAAGGCAGTTCCAAACAAACTTACGGAAGCCGATTTTTCGATTTCGATCTTAGAATTTAGTTATGAATATATTTATGTTAAAAATAGCCTCATTTTGACGGCTCCGACACCCCCTCTTCCCCCGAATGACATGGTGTGCCTATCAAGATGACATAGAGGAGTAAATAACGTTACTTTTTTCTGGGACGTCTATGCAGAGCCCAACATAAGAAAGACTGTGAATTTTTATTCAACTACCTGCCACAGGTGCATGGCTTGGACATGTGCCGGAAGTCAAATCGGAATATGCAAATTTCATTTCCAAAATCGGCAAAGGCTCGTGCAACCATCGCTCATTCTCCATCTCCTCTTTTCGAATCTTCTCGAACCGCTGACGTTCTTGACTGCAAACACACATAATCTTATACACAATTGTAATCATACACATGCAATGTACCTTTTCATGTTCTATAGAATATGGTTTCACATGATTCCAAACCTACAGACCAGGGTCTGGGCGAGAGAGTGTGCAAAAGTGAGAGAGTCCCTCTCGATTTCACAAGCTCTCTCACTCCAAAGGCCTTTCTGTAAGGTTGATCGGCCTGTGGAATGATGTGGTTTCTAACGCCGAGCACTTCGAGTTGCTACACAGCCATAACACGGTAGTTTCGCAGTCAAACTTTCCAGTTTCAATTTAAATTTTTTTAAATACAAGAAATCGATACTTGGCCTGCTCGTCGCTGCTGTATCTCGTCATGAGGGCGCTCACAAGTAGCGGAGGGAGACTGTTCCTCATCAACTGCCCTCCCTTCGGCTGCAATAAGATCTTGAGCGCTGCCAGATCAAGAAGACGCGGGTCTGAAAATTTTATTGATATGATCATACAAAAAAGTCGACTTCCGTTGTTTACCAAACATGCACGTTGTCTACCCTCTCACCTTGAGCGCTCTCTTGTCTTCGGTGAACACAGGATGTTATATTTTCATATGTTGTTTGATTGTATCATATTATGAATGCAAAATGCATTTTCACTAACGGAAAGATATAGACTTCGATTATGGACTAATAGTAAGTTAGACATGCCAGAACTTACTCGCTTCGATGACTACAACGTGCAGGAGCTTCCTGTAATAGATAGAGTTATGCTGCGCAAATTTAATAGGAGAACTTTCCCCGCCCAAGTGGGGGAAAAGTAGTTGCTGAATTAAGTTTGCAAGCTTGACTAGGAGAAAATGATGAAAATGAAATTTGCGCGGCATTACATTAGCTGCCACTATTGCACTGTTCCGCCGAAGCTTTATAGCCATAGAGTTCTAATTCCCGATAATAAGTGAAATTGCAAATCACAATTCATGTTCTCAGTTCGGTCGAGACCAGAAAGAATCGAAGTTAAGAAGAATAATGCAGATTATAGTAAAGCGACACTGCGAAACAGTGTGCGAAATATGAGAACACGCTTTTTCACACACTCTCTCATCCACCGAACGGTGAAGAGAGAAATGGGGGTTCTCACATGTCACACTCTTCTGCGAAACATGGTAAATATGGACTTACGTCGTTCGTGTAACAAGGAATACTCTACTGCCGATAACATGATGGATAAGAGCCGTGCATGCATGTGCGGGCACTGTTAGTGCTGAATCGCGAACCTTAGTTGGAAATTTAAAAAAAAATTTAACTAATCAAATTTAAAAAAAAAATTAACTAATCAAATGAAATTAAAATTTTATCATGAATCATGACTGATTTAATGATTTGATTTTATAATGATTTGTTAATCATGTGATTGGGGGAAATGCGTAATAACAAGGCGATTTATTTGTTATCATGTAAGGCATATCAGACAGTTCAGATCAGAACAGGATCGATATTCATTAATAGACTTTGAAAAACAACTAGTTGCATAAGAGGGAAATCAACCGATATCGCGAGAAAGAGTGCGAGAAATGAGGAGTGCGCGGTGAAAAGCGACTAGTTGCGTCGTTACTTTCAAAGTCTATTCATCATTGATTGCACTCCAATATCACATCAGCTTTTTGTTTACAACATTAAAATTAACCCACTTTTATCCATGCATTGTCAACGTTGTCGTATCTACAGATTGAGACAATTTGGCTCCTGGAGATTCCCAGAAGGAACAACTGATCGTCGAATGTAAGTGAAATGATTTTATTTCTTTAAATAAACAATAATAAGTATCATACTTCAAACAATTATACAAACGCGTAATCAGCTATGAAAGAGCCTACTCTGTTAGGGAAACACAAGTGAGAGATGAGCCTCAGAGGGTCAGATACAAAGATAAATTTCGAAGATATCAATTACATCAAAATAGCATCATTACACCAGAAAGCAATCGCTCGCAACTCACATATTCTGCAGAGGGTTGGTTGAATGTATGAATTTATCGTCATAGGCTTTTGTGTCATTACGAGCGTATCCAAATCGAGTGCCTGTAGGTTGAAACTTGGTTAGAGTGCATTTGTATGCTAATCAGTTAGTGATAGTGAAAATATCAGCAACATGGTAAATCACGATCCAAACATGCCTCGAAAGGGGTCCCCGATTCACGTGCACAGAACACGAGAATAGCCTCGCAACAGGCCGCTGATCATCTCAGGACAGGCTCTCTTTGCCCCTCAGGCATAGGGGTGGTCGAGACCGCCTTGCGTGTAAAAGACCTAACACCTTTACCTTTTACCTTTTTATAATGCAGTAATGCAGCTCATCATACAGTAACAAAATAGTAATATAGTATAGAAGGTGATATAGCACTGATATGGCAGTATTTACAGTATTTGATTAGTATTACTCGCGTGGACATGCATGACTCATTATTCCGAGTATATCGACAATTAGAAGAGGGTTTGACTTAAAGAAGGAGTATTACGATCTAGCGCTCCATCATTCCTCATATTCTATGTGGCGCGGTCGCTCTCTCTTATTTTCCCATTATCCCTCCCTCTCACTTTTGAATCCCTGCGCGTGAGGGTCAGTTTGGCACAGAGCCAAACTCGAATACCTCTGTTCAAAATTATCGGTTGAACGTGCGGTCATGGGTGAATTTTCCCCACGGTCTGGGGTGGGAAAAGGTGAAAACAAAAAAAAATAAATTCCCGCAATTATCGATTATTGCTCATATCTCGACTCGCGTTGATGGTACAGAAAAAACATCGGATTGAGATTGTTTTGCACATTTCGAACTTAAAAACGAAATTATATGTGGCTAGGTTCACCGTGAACGCAGATATAAGCGAAAATCGGTAACTGCGGGAAATCAAATTTACACCTTCCATCCTTTGATTTTTGCACCCCAATTTTTTCTTCCATTTCTACCCCTGCTTTTTTCGCAGCATTAGAGAGATCACAGACATGGACGCGATAAGAAAAGTGAGATTGAGAATCGAGTTGGGACTAGTCCGGAAATGGGATGATGAGAGAGATATCTCGTGGCGAGATCATAGGAATTTGCGCGAATTCAAGCATCGGGTAACTCTCCCTTCAAATGAATCTTACCACATGCGACAAATACTGCCTGCTACATTCGACCTTGAAGAAATGCGCAGTTCGCCCACAGACGAACGTCTGCCAGGGCCATTTTCCCATCAAGCATCTCTCCTAAATGATAATTAATATTTATTAATAAATATTTTTACAAATAAGGTAAAGCGACTATCGGTGAAGGTGCGTTTTTGGAACTGACGTTCAGGAACCCGAAAATATATGAGCTTCTAAATCTCTCGAAACGTATTCCAAAAGTCCAGAAAAAAAATTCATACTTATTTTCGCGTTGAGATATGTGCTTGTTTAGCTATCTTACCTCACAACACAGTCCCCCCGGTTTGTCATCTGTTCTCACCTAATATAAATATAGTGTGTCCATGAGATAGATACAACACCAGAACAATTGAAAGCGAACTCTCTTACACCTTCGTCCATCGTAATGTACTCTTGCGAGCATTGAAGGGTTTGCAGATCGAGAGTACGCAGACAGAACACTCCCAAGATGTAAGGATGATTTCGTTGAATGTAGAACTCTTTGAATGACGGCACGTCTCCTAAACATTTATATGTATTTTCATTTTGCATTTTTTAAATGTTTAATGTATCGCCGGAAAGTATTGTTTTGTGATCTAACTTTTGAATCATGAAAGCATTCCGGCTGGAAATTTTTAGGAAAGTGAGACAATTCATCGAAGAATACGATTCTCACACTACCGTATCCTGGAAATTGAGCCATATTACGTAATGATGACGCAACAGCCCTACTGTCTGCGAATATATTGAAAATGTTTGCTCACCGCTAGTATCTGCAAAAATGAGAGAGAATGGCTCCACTTGATCATCGTAATTCCCGTAATACGGACGAATGCCGTTGCGGTCGACTTTCATATTTTTCCAGTGGAAACCTGCGCCGGCTGCAAATATATACGCCGTGTTACTAAATAACGGAACATCTCAAGCTCACAGACTTATACATTTTGTGAAGTGTATTTTTAATCTGTGTGGTAGACCGAGTTGCACATAAACAATCGAATTTACTTACTTAATTAATTTTGTAAAAAATGTAAAACATCTAAACATTTTTTGTTGAAAAAAGACTCGTTCTGACTTGGTACGCCCATCAAGAGGAAGTCGAATTTCTTTCCCATCAGATATACTCGATTATCGTGAACTAACGGCGCCGCCACGTCCTTGAATCGCTTCCTTATATGCCGTGGCTGTAGGGGAAAGTAATTATAGAAAAATAACTTAATAGAAAAATGGTGAACTGTGAACTCCTTTGTCCACCAAAGAGCCCTATCATTAATTAGCATGAGCTCTTTCACCTTTAGTATGTTGGTATGTATAGTATGTACTCACCTCAAATTTACACGGTACTTGCTGCATTTGGAAGTTGTCTGATTGAAATTTAATCGATCAATAACTACCTATTCGAACAAAAATTGAGAAACACATTCCAAATAATATGTGTTATCAGAAATATTGATTTCAAACGTCTGCTAATTTTAACTGAGATAAGGGAATATTTACTTGTGTTAATTCGCAGAAGTTTTGGTTTAAGTAAATCATCGCCTCCGAAGATGAAAATATCATCGCCAATCGTGAACTGAAATGCGCAAATTACTAATTCGAATGAAAAATAACTTAGTCTTTAACGAATACCGTAATAAGTTGTCGGTATACGTTGCTCATATAAAATATTTTTCTTTCTTATAGAACTTTGAAAAATTGGTCACCGATTTATCCCCAATCCAATGCTTCAGAAGGAACGATCGATGAGTGGTGAAGAACATTGTTGAAATGAAGAGTTTATCCTGAATAAAAGTAAATATTTTGGCTAATAATCGTACAAATTATACTAAGCGACATATTTATAAGTGTGGAGTTATAAATACATTTAACACGAAAATATTCGGATTTCTCACGCTATTCCGAATCCCACTTTGATTTCGCCATGCATACACGTCATTTTTACAGAGGGCGAAAGGGAGGGAATAAACGTAGCCACATTTTGTTGTGCGGCACAAACTTTGGACAACGAAACGTGGCGGAATTGTTCAACGCTCGAAAAGAACAAAGGGAACAACACATTCGAAATTGTGAATTCGAAATCTAAATCATGTACCTCCTTAGAATTTACATATGTATCTAAGTGGCCATCGAAGGGAGGAAGAAATCATGATGCGTTCACGGTACCACGACACCCCAGAAAGAAAAAAATGGCATAACGATGCCCAATACGCACGAAAGGATACACACATGTATCAGGATCAAAATAATGGATCCTGGACTGTTAAAGCGGATTTTTTGGAGCGACCTGTGGCAAAATTGATGAATGAAAGGCGATACTCGCAAAAAATGTAGAACCGATCAAGGAGAGAGGGCAAATAACGCGTGTCGTGAGATAAGAAGTGAGTCATGGAAATGGAGAGAGATAAAGAGTTTGTGTGTGCATTCACAAGAAGACATTGTATCTACACAAAAACCCTCCGGAAACATATAAACCTATATATATAAACCTATATAACATATAAGGTGTGTTGTATTTATAGGCTTGATGCATTCATCTCTTACTCTCTATCAAAATCAGCGAAATGCAGAGGTGTATTTTATTTCAGAATGTTGAGTTAAATCGTCGTGAAAGAAGAAGAAAAGAAAGGAAGAGAAAAAGAGAGAAACCAGAGGACTAAGATCTATTATTCATATTTTTTGCTGTCTTTGTACAATAATTATCGACAGTCAAATGTGCATTTCAGTCGTCTCTCAATGCACATTCTTTTTGGTTTTTCTCGCAGTTCCACTCCGGATATTCAGAGCTTCATGCGATATATTTTTAAGACCAAAAAAAGTCTTATATATCAGAAGTAGGCTTCTTATATATAAGACCAGCTTGTCTCAGATTGGGAGGAAAGTGGAAAAAGTAAGAACTTTTTCTGGGATTGCTGAATTTATGTTGAAAGTTGCCGAACGGAAAGCTTCTGCTCCGAATTCGGGTGGAGGTACGAGTAATAACTCCAAATTTGGAACTGATTACCTGTAAACCATACATTCCACATCATTCCACAGGCCGGTCAACCATCCAGAAAGGCCTTTGGAGTGAGAGAGCGTGTGAAATCGAGAGGGACTCTCTCACTTTTGTTCATTCTCTCGCTCTAACCCTGGTCTGTAGGTTTGGAATCATGTGATTCGTAACCTCGGGTTCGGAAATGCTCGCTTGTAATTTTTTGTTTGGGAACTGCGATAATAACCAGAAAGATTTCGCAACCGCCGTTTCGGAGCCGTTTGGTAACCGCCAATTCTGAGCCAACGAAGAAAAAAAAGTTCCCAAATAAAAAAAAACGAAAGTTCCCAAGTAAACGAAACTTCCCAAATAAGAAGTTTTATTTCACAAATTCCTACTCGTACCTCCACCCGAATTCGAGTCCAAAGCTACGCTGAAAATGCGGATCAGATAAGATCAATTTTAATGGGCCTACAGGAAGCTTCGCGGTGAGTGGGGGTCATATATATATATATTTATGCGTGTTCAAAGAAAACGCGGTTACAAATAGAAAGAGGAAAACGATAAAATGAGAGAAGAATGTACGATAACGTAGTGAGATCATGAGAGGTCAGGGGTCATGTATGAAGTTCGCTCATGCAGAGAAACTGATTTGATTACCGGGTTTTGAGAAAAGCCTAGCCGCTCTGGGAAAGAAACTATGGTGTCTATAGTTGGCATGTGAGCCAGCATTAGCGAAATTTATTCCATTTCTTGTGTAATAATAACTGAAATGATGTGGTTTGAGTTTAGAGATTTTGTATTTGCCTCTCAGAAGATTCATGGCTGTCTTCAAATCTATCGCTTCTCTACGCTTTTCTAATTTGTCTAATCCTAATTTATTATTCCTTTCCGCTACTTTCGGGATAGTTTCTCGCGTCATATTGTAGCAACGCATGAAAAGTCGGCGAGTGAAATAATTCTGTACTTTTTCGAGTACCTTTTTGTTTTGGATCATGTAGGGGTTAAATACAGTGGACGCACTTTCTAGGATGGGTCTTATGTATATCGAGTAGGCTTTCACGAGGATTTCAACATTTTTCGTTCTGAGTGCTCTGAGTATAATGTGACAGGCTGTTTTGCCTTTCATTGCAGTTGTTCTACAGTGCTTAGTGAAAGTAAGTGTTTTCTCAATTATGAACCCTAGATCTTTTACTTCAACGTTCTGGGCTAATTTGGAAGTGCCGATACTGTATACCTTTTTGGTATTGGCCCGTCCTAAGTGAAGTAAGCTGCATTTATGTGATGCTAGGGGGAGCTGCCACTCTGCAGACCAATTTGATATACTATCAATAGCATTTTGTAGTGGGACAGAGGAATCACTCTTTTTGAATGCTCGATATATTTTTTATGTCATCTGCATACATTCGTGCAATGACACCATTGTTTTGTACGAGGGATGGTATTTCGGAAGTCAGAATCTTCCAACTCAGAGAAACAGGGGCTGGATCACTCTCGGCTTCCTTTGTCAATTGTACTAGTTATCCAGAAAGTGGCGAGGAAAACGATGAAATCGCTATCCATGCACATTTGCGCGTGACCCTTTTTCGGAGGTTTCGAATCAGGTGGATTTCATGCATCTCTCAAATCTATTTTGACTCGCCCATTCTTTTCGTATGTTGGTGATCAAATCATGATGATAACACTTTCACTATCCATGAATGGGAGAGCGAGATCTGCTGTGCGTCGGTTCTTTCCACCCGCGGGTTGATTGCGCATATCCCACATGATTCCAAACATACAGACCAGGGTTAGAGCGAGAGAGTGTGCAAAAGTGAGAGGGTCTCTCTCGATTTCACACACTCTCTCACTCAAAAGGCCTTTCTGTAAGGTTGACCGGTCTGTGGAATGATGTGATCCCTATTTGTTGCCGTATGGGCTAGCATGAAATGCAGCGCATTTCGATTTTGCATTCCAATTTTGCAAGTTCCTTTGTTCTTTCGTCACTAACTCTCTTTCTGTCAGTGTGATCTCTATCTAGGCAGGGTCAAACTACTCACACTTTACTTCGACATGGACGATAATCGATCGCGTGAAGCCACTATAGCCGACTGGAGGAAGAAGGTATGCCACATTACTTCTTTACATAAAATGATACGATCGAATCAAAAAAGTAACAAAAAAGTATTTGTTTTCCATACAAACACGTTCGCGGCCCTCTCACTTTTACGAGTTGTCTCGCCTTTCGTAAGCACTCGAATTTCATATTCTGTTTGATCGTATAGATTTTTAAACGTAACAGCTCGGGGACACAATCATTGTTTACTATCGATCACAATCATTGTAATGTTTTAGACTATTTGTAAAAAAAATATGTTATATAGGCGTTCGATTGGTCCGAGGATGGGGAGGATCCTCTTGGAGGATTCATGCAACAAACCTTCGAACTCATGCTACTGGTCACGAAGAGAGGGCCGATTGACTCAGTACGCGGAATATCAATTACCATTATAATATGCTTATCTTGATGTGTTCGCTCGATTAAGAGTAGAAAAAAGTATCTAGTGTATCTAAACAAGAGATTCAACACACTTACAGGGATGCCGGTTAGGTGTTCGTATTCCGGCATTTCGATCGAAAGATCGGTAATACGGCAGCTAAGAGCTGCCACGGGGCACAGACAACACCTAACCAGCATTCGATTATGGGTGGTAATAATTGGTTTTCTGTACCTATTACCGTTCAATTTCAGCTTGTTTCCGATCGAATTTCGCGATTGGAAGATTTGCTCCGCATTACACGTGATAACGATAGTGATAGGTGAGACGAGATAAGCAGCATCCGAAAGAGTATTAGCGAGATCAAGTTAGAGAAAGAGGGAATGATCGAAAGAGTGAACGAAACGAGAGAGTCAGACAACGAGAGGCGTTCTTGGCATGACGCCAACTCGATGTTGTGCGGTAAAGCAGCTGCAACCAGGTATTATATATCCCAAGCTCTCCCAATGCATCTAGACCACTATACCTTCCGCAATCATAGTTGCTGAACATAAATACCAAGTTTATACATTTTATATCGTCTGTAAGTAGCTAAAAATCATAATAGTGATTTTTAACGCTTCAGGAATGACCCGACACGTGATCTATTGTACGGAACGGTGGAGAGCATGGGAGCGATGCTCAAGTCGATCGCTAATCCACAACCACTTCCTTTCTATGAATACAACACGGATACCGAACAGCACGATTCTACTGCCGACTTGAAAGAGGTGGAGAAATTTTGACAGTGACCGCATTGGAATGTGAAGTGTTAGAGGAAAATATGTAATTCATGTTGCATAGGACGACGGTCTAGAGGATGATCTTGACGTGCAAATTGTTCCTCCTGAAATTTTAGAAGTGACCCCAAAGAAGGACGGTCTGGTGAGTAGCAGTTAATCTATCTTTACAAGCTCATATCAGTAACTTCGTAGTAATAATCAACCCATAAACGGGCGATTTAAATATATGTAAATTACTTAATTTAACTTTATCCTACTTAGCCTCTTAAGTTCTCGCTGGTCGCCCCGGAGGACGGAGTGTGGTGGGTTGGCAGCGATTCTCCATCTACTGACAATACAGAACTCGACGAATGTAGTCATGCAGGCGACATCACAACAGTGACTAATTTACAATCTACTATTAACAATTTTTTTTGATAATTTCTGGATCTTTCCTAACAACGATTAGATGCAGCGCCAGCAAACTCGAGACCGCTTTTCCCCCATCGATGTGTATTTAGTAGAAAGTCGTACAGAATAAGCTCGTATTTAGCAGCGTCCCAAGCGTCGACGCGACTCTGTTTACTATGGGCAGTACGAAGACTCGGACGATGAGGGAGCGGCTGCCACTGCAGCTGCTGCAGCTGCAATCGTTTCATGCGACAAATGCGACCGATCATTTGGCAGCCTGCGCGCTCTCAAGATTCATCGACGAATTCATGCTGGTATGTAATTTTCTTTACTTTACTGGGGCTATCTAGTTCGCGTAGGCGTCTGCTGTGCCTTGCTGCTCAAATTGTCACTATTTTAACATATTCTTAACTGAAACGTTTTTGGCAATGAACGTCTGTGCTTGAATTACCCATTTTGGACATTAGGGATGCAGGTTCGGTAATAGTTTTACGGCCACTATTTAGTGAGAGACAAGTAATACGGCAACGGCTGATAAGGTGAATAACGTTAGAGGAAAAGAAAACACCAGAGAGTATGCACAGACCGAACCAGCATCGCGCTTGAACGTTGATTAATTTTGCATATTATAAATAAAGGTGGCCGACGGAAGGACGTTGCTGCTGCAGCAGGTTCAGCTACAGCAAGTCGATTCGCCTGCGACCATGGAAGATGCAGCAAGAAATTTCGGACGCAGAATAAGCTGGATGTTCACCGGCGCGTTTTTCATGCAGGTCTGGAAAAGTTGGAACACTTTCCCTTAAAGAGCCAACATGTAGTTTTTTTCTCTGTTTTAAAGTCTTGATTTCGTGCAGTCATGTGCGTTTCAATCGTCCTTTCCTCTTTGCAAGGATCCAATTTACGTTTTCGGGAATTTTGATTACATTTTTTTAAAATTATGTTTACACTTACCTCAACCAATCTTTCTTGCAGCGAAACCTCCCCGTCAATGTGCTCACTGTCCCGCCATCAGAACAAACGTCGATGATATGATAAGGCACGTGAGGGATGCTCATGGAGTCAAGCAGTACAAGTGCGAGCATTGCACTGATGCATTCTTGTTCATGCGCCAGTTGTTGGCTCACCAAGCTGCACGCCATCCTAACAATGCTTAATGTTATACTACCCTGACAACAGTCAATGTCTAAAACCATCCTAAAATATGGAGAGAGTAACAACAATTCGTCTTAATAGTTATCCGTATTCACGAACCACTCTTATATAACAGTGATCAAAATCCGTTAAACGCATATTTAAACAATCTTGTATTGTATGCAATCTGGATGATGACGAGGACAGTGTTACGGTTCATCAATAAATAATAGCAGCAGGGAGAAAGGGAGGAGTGGTTGGGTCGACGAGAGTGGTGGAGAGATACTGGAGAGGCACACATTTATACAACCCGGTCGAACCTCCGTCTGAAAGAGGTCAGCGGCGAGAGTGTGTGTAAAAGTGAGAGGTACTCCCTTCCGCTTACACAGTCTATCTTGTGGCTGGCCCCTTTCATGCTGATTGGAATAACAGGGGAGGGGGGGGGGGTACGTGAGTGAGTGAGAGCTTCAATTTGAGTGAGGTAAATACTTTACTTCCGGGGGCTTTCAAATCTCCGCATCTCGATTTTATAAATTTAAAAAAAGTAAAAGGTAAATGTTACTGCCGGACTCAAGAGAACTTTTCGATGCCACCATTCTGTCAACAAACATTACTAGTGCACATGATAGAAATTGCATTTATTAGAATGGAATATACTGATCATCATAGTAACAAAACACGAAACAATCGTGTTCAATTTCATACAAACCAGCAATACAGCAATAACACCAGCAAATATATATAGGGACCGCAAGGTGTGTTGCCGATTTTATGCAAATGTTTGGAAAATATGTTCAAAGTATCCGCTGAGGTCCCAATAACATCATCCTTTTTGCCTTTTGTCGATATCTTGTTTCCGAGTCGCGCTATAGCTCGATAACCATTCGCGCCGATTGACTGAATTGGTGACGAGAGAGAAAGGGGCGGAGTTTATCTGCATCTCTAAACTCTGACTGATCATGAGAGCGTCATAGAGCTACTTTCCCGTGTTCCCCGTGGCTCTGGTGGTTGAGCACCGGCTTTATAAACAGAAGGTCGCAGGTTCAAATCCAACGGTTTGCAATTTTTTTTTGCTGATTTTGTAAAATACTTAAAATTCAAATGGCAATTCTGCGCATTAATAAAATTCAATTTTTTTCTTGATATAGATCCCTCGAGCTAATCCACACAAACTGAGAGTTGCGCAGCTGTGCCGATAAAATGGAAGTGCTCTAAACACCTACAATCGAAGCTTTCAATCAATATTTGATCTACTAAATGTTGTCAGAACACGGTGCGCAAGGTCTCATTTGTAGAGTTCACCGAGAGCTCTCGAATAAGCTTTTGAACGAGAGATTTGGCTCAAAATGAAGCTTGTCATTTGATCGGGACACTTCTCGCCTCACGTGAAGACAAAAAGTGGGCGGAGCTTGCGTTGGCGCTCTCCAACAAGTCTCCAACAAAGTCTCCAACAGCGCTCGGCACAACTAAAAAATGAAATCTCTCCCAAACATGCCCTTTCATTTTTCATCATTTTTCATGGAGTCTTTCATTTTTCATGAATTTGACTTTTGGCGCCAAAATGGCGCCGCGCCAAAATACAGTGAAATCACTTTTTCCAATATTTCTCCTTCAGTGTTGCAGCTAGAGAGTCGAAATCTCACGTGCACTATCAGAATTTGATGGCGAATCTCGCTATGTAATTCATTTGTCGCTAATTAGCTTAATTAGCCTGTAATTAAGCGTTTTTGATCCGTTAAAGTGTGAACGTCGTAACATAGCTCATTCGAACCGCCGTGAGACGCTGATTCTAGGGATATTTTTATGTGGCAAACGTACCTACGCAACTATGTTTTTCGTTCGATGTTTTGTCTGAAAGAGTTGGAAAAGGGTGTTTTAGTGCATGAAAAAATGAAATTACATTCCAAAAGTGCTATTAATCACAAAATAATACCACAGAACACTTTTTCATTGCATATTTTCAGAATTTAATTTTTGGCAAAATGAGCCGTCACGGAGGGGATCCGAACCCACGTGAATCGGGTAATAGAAAAAACGAAAACTTTATGTTGGAAATGCATATACTAGAGTGGAAAACTAATTTTGCGCTAACATATTCAAGTCAATAGTGTTAAAACATATATTATCCACTATTTTTCATTAAAATGATGTCAAAAACATAGTTGCGTAGGTACGTTTGCCACATAAACATATCCCTAGAATCAGCGTCTCACGGCGGTTCGAATGAGCTATGTCACGACGTTCACACTTTAACGGGTCAAAAACGCTTAATTAAACATTTGTCGCTAATTAAGCTAATTAGCGACAAATGAATTACATAGCGAGATTCGCCATCAAATTCTGATAGTACACGTGAGATTTCGAATCTCTAGCTGCAACACTGAAGGAGAAAAATTGGAAAAAGTGATTTCAATGTATTTTGGCGCGGCGCCATTTTGGCGCCAAAAGTCAAATTCATGAAAAATTAAAGACGCCACGTTGTAGAGCATCGAAAACTACCCCTAGAGACATGTTTGCGAGACATTTCATTTTTTAGCTGTGCGGAGCTTTTGTTGAATCTATCGCGGACAGCGTCATATGAAATCATTCAACACTATCATCCATATCTGTATCGAAATCGGCAACAATCATATGCCATGATCCGTTCGACCAATCTCTCTCCCACTGGTCTTCCTCGTACTTCCTCAAATTTACCGGCCAGAATTCGGATTCCCGAAGGACATGGCGGACCTCGCCACGCGGCTTAAAATAATTAATTGCATAAATTGAAAATGTACCCGGTCACAGCCTTGTGTTCAGTTTTGCATAAAATCACACCATTTACTGCCCGACAGTGTACTAGTGGGACCGCTACCATCAACATCGCTCAATCAACAATTCTCAAGAAACTGCGATCGAATCAAAATAATTAATTTGTCAATCAATTCATTTTTTCCTCAAATAATTGTAATGATTACAATCCGCCGTAGCTCCTGGTAGTTTCAGATAAGTGTCCTGTCTCACCATAGTTTTGCCGCTTCTCCTCCCCCTCGACACGACAAACTCGGTGAGATCGACTACTGAGATAAAGGGGAAACACTCCTCCTCCACCTCGTCATCGTCGCCCCTAAAATGTGCGCTTACATTACCAAGAATTATTCGGAGCCCTGCTTGCTCAATAGTTGTGCAATACCAATTCCATATTCCTCAGTGGCCGATTTATTCTTTTAATCTTCGGGAGAAATAAAGGAATAAATAATGAATGCAACTCTGACCAGTCCTTCTCGTAGTGCGCCTCGTGCGCTTCGTACATGCAGTGGCACATTCCCTTGTCCTCGTTGAAGAGAGGATCCGTCAGAATCTTCGGCCACACCCGCTGCCCGTAGACGTAGTGCCGCTTTTTCCTGCGAATTTTCAATTTCAAAGATACAATTATAATTACAATTACAATTATTTATTCCAGGGTTAGGGGTTTCGTGTGAGTTCTTTGTAGATTGTCGATAGTGGAGTCGGCAGATGTCCGTCGTCTTCAGACGATTCGGTTGTTTTGGGGGCAGGGTGAAGGTGGTGCAGCAGGGTGGGTTAAATCAGAGTCGTAAGAGAGACTCTGATGTGATACTGTTTTGCTATTTTCTTTTAGTGACGTTAACGCAAAAAAAGTTTGCATAAACCAGAGACTTCCCGAAAAGAGCCGTGAGAGAGGGAAATAAAGAGCGTCCCTTTCATTTTCAGACAGACACTCTGGTCGCTTCCTGGATGTGTGCAACATTGAGAATATTACCTGTGCGCGACTTTGTTATGCAGAGACGGTTTATCGGTGACCAGAGTCGTCGTATAGTGAACGTGTAGAGGCTTAAATTGAAATAATTATTCGTATTATTTTCATAACTGTATAATGTTTCCAAAAGAAACAAAAAGATTGAGGGGGATACTGATGGCACCTTCTATACTACTTCAAACATCACGTTCTAACCTGAAACCGTAGCGTCTCATCATAATTAAGATCGAATCCTTCCAATCTTCCGCTCTCGTCCCGTACAGGCATGCGGGCACTACAAAAGGTAAAGGTAAAGGTGTTAGGTTTTCTACACGCAAGGCGGTCTCGACCACCCCTATGCCTGAGGGGCAACGAGAGCCTGTCCTGAGATGATCAGCGGCCTGTTGCGAGGCTATTCTCGTGTTGTGTGCATTGGATCGGGAACCCCTTTCGGGGCATTTTCGAGGCAATATTTTCAATTACAGTATTGCCAATAAAATTCACTATGGTAGGGCATTACACACAGAGAAAAATGTGTAAATCCAGCCACATTATACATGAAATTTTTTTTCTTCATTTATCGAAATAATAATAAAAATACAAAATGATGAGTGTTGGAGGAGGATACCAGTTAGAAAGGAACCGTTACGGAAAGAGAAAAAAAATAACTGACGGATGGGTGAGGTTGACCAGCTTAGTGTGATTACTACTCGGTTTACGATGTGTTACCGTCTCGCCATCCCGCGATACAGTGTGGTGCTCGGAGCTGGAATGTCGCATTATGATCTCATTCGTTCATTATTGATTTTTCCCTTACAAGAGCCCTAAAATGTCTTTTTATTAAGGGAGTTGGAGATATGCATGTATTTATTTCAACGACATATTGCATATAGATATTTTAGGAAAGATCAGAAGGGAGAGACTGTGTTCTAAGGAAACAGTAACAATGCTCACTAGAGACCGCCAAACTATTATAATCGATAATCGATTGACGAGGGGTGGATTTCAATTGATTGAAATCGATAATTGATTGACCGGTCAATCGATTGAAAAAAATAATAGATAGAAGAGGATTATCGATTGATAATCGATTGAAATAATAGTTTGGCGAATCTATTATCGATTATTACCGGCGCGCTCATTCCTCAGTGAGCGCGCCGACCGATCTGTCGATAATCGATTGAAAGAGTGATGCGACCTCAAGTCAATGGATTGACAAAAGGTAATAGATTGAACCCTTTCTATTACCATTTCCATAATAGTTTGAGTAATAATTAGTAGAGTTTGAAATTCGGGTAAATAATTGGATTAGCTCTCTTCATTTCGCACACTTTCTCACCAACTCTGGTATTTTCGCCCTACTAGTCCCCTAGCTCCCCTCCTAGTAGGGGCAACATCAAAGGTACCGACAGTTTCCCCTACTAGTCCCCCACCGAAATGAGTGGGGGACTAGTAGGGGAAACTGTCGGTACCTTTGATGTTGCCCCTACTAGGAGGGGAGCTAGGGGACTAGTAGGGCGAAAATACCAGAGAAGCGACCGGTTCAGAGAGTGTGCGAAATGAAGAGACCTAATCTAATTATTTACCCGAATTTCAAACTCTAATAATTAGGCAGTCTCAAATGCTCACCATGCCAGATCGAATTTGTTGTGACCACAGAGGTTCCGACCAGGCAACGACCGATCGTGCGTGTGAACAGAGGCCGAGACACGCAAGTTCAATTCCGGCGCCTGAATTAGCATAAGTAAAATTTAACGGACTTTTTTAATTATAAAAAAATCATATCTTGAGAGTAATTTTGTTGATATGAGACGATGAGCGCAAATACACTTATTTTATCACTTTTTGAGATGGGGTTAAATACAATTCCTCCACTTATAGGAAATCATTGTGTCTGTCTGTCTGTCTGTCTGTCTGTCTGTATGTTTTTTTTTGTTGCAGCGTGACAGACATATTTTTCATTTTCGCCATAAATCGCTTCAAATTCGCGCAATCTTCCCAGAACCTTTTGCATATGATAACTGCTCAGAAAACCTTTCAAAATTTTAATATAAAAATCCGCTAATTTCATAGCCAAGTGGATAACGCATCAGACTTTGAATCCGAGACCCCCAGGTTCGACCCCCGCCGCGGGCAAATCTTTTGCCGCATTTTTCGCAAGTGCCAGAAGTGGTCCTAACATGTTTTTGAACAACGTGAAACACGTTTCCACCTGTTTTGCCGAGTTTTAACGTGAAAAATCGAAAATTTCGAAAAGTGTCCAATTGATGAGCAGAGCGTAGGGGATCACAGGAAAAGTGTTTTGCGATGTCAGAAACGTGTCTGAACGTGTTCTAACACGTTTTAACGTGAAAAATCGAAAATTTCGAAAAGTGTCCAATTGATGAGCAGAGCGTAGGGGATCACAGGAAAAGTGTTTTGCGATGTCAGAAACGTGTCTGGACTTGTTCTAACATGTTTTAACGTGGAAAATTGAAAATCTCAAAAAGTTCCCAAATGAACCGGGGAGCGTGGAGAACCGCGGGAAAAGTGTTTTGCGATGTCAGAAACGTGTTCGAACAGGCCAAGGAAATCAACATACGGTATCCTGCGTTTCCGTTGAGAAAGGCTCGTCAGACTGAGAGCGATCGAAAAAAGTTGCCACGGAGCCACGAAGTGGCGTAGTGGCAACTTTTTTCGATCGCTCTCAGCCTCACGAGCCTTTTGCAACGGAATAAGCCAGTACTCTTTCTAGCGTTTAAGATTCCCCAACATCCTAAGCTCTCCCTGGACCGTACTTGGAGCCGGCAACCGAGGTCCCCCTGGACCGTACCTGAAGCAAGCTACCGAGGTCCCCCCTGGACCGTACCTGAAGCAAGCTAACGAGGTCCCCCTGGACCGTACCTGAAGCAAGCTACCGAGGTCCCCCTGGACCGAACCTGCAGAACTATGCATAGAGCGTAGTGTACGCATAGAGCGTAGTGTATTTAACCTCAACATATCCCTGCTAGTTACTCCAAAACAATCATTTATAAGACATTTTCTATTCTATTTTTTTCTCGCGTGATAATACAAACTGCACACCACTATTTTCTTATAGTAAGCATCAGAACATCCAACGAACCTGAACTTGCTCGATCCTTTTCGCAATCTCCGCGCTTAGTCCCCATCGCTTTTTCTTGCCCACTGAGTAATCAACGAAATAATCGCTGATGCCGAAAACGTCAGGATGGTAGAGCCCGGCGGTTTCGTGTTTTTCAAGAGTCTGAAAAAAATCTATTTAACAATCGCGATGCTCAAAAGGCTGACCAGGCTTTTTTTTAATTCCCCATTCTTTAAAACCATTCTTTCTCGCCCATTAATTTGCATGCAGTCGCACCCTTGTGGTGTACGATAAATATAAATCAATCTTACCGTTCATTTAATTATAAAATACATTTACCTTCTTCCACTCTTGTCTACTCTGTGTGAATTGGCAGGGGAAAATCTCGCAACTGTCAAACGATACCGTGTCCTTGAAATATAATTATTTTAACAATTTGTGCATGGTTGTATATTTACATTTTCCGAAACAACCAGGATAAATGGAAAACCGTGAAGGGTTAAGTGCAAGAACGCATCGAGTAAAGTACACACACCTATCATGTACACGTCACAAACTATTATTTTTACCTTTCTAATCAGAGACGAGCCGACTTCGCGTGGATTGTAGCAGAACTTGCGGCGGTGCTTGTCCTCGCGCATGGTTTATCACCAAAAACAGTGGGTAATCATACAAGGAAATGTAATTAACGAAATGAACAATGAAAACACAGGAAATGGAAACGCGATACAATAATTAGCAAGAAAAAAAACTAGGAAATGTCCTAGCCATTATACATTCTGATCGAATTCTAACATCTAGATTGGTACCCGGATATTCCGATCTGAACACAACTCTCAGCATTTTAAAACGTTCTCTCCGGTGTGAGCCAATATTGCACAACATTGAGTAGAAGAGCGTGATGGAAATGTATTGGTTGGGGGCAGGACATTTAAAGCATGAATTCACGATAATAAAAAAAGACAGGAAGATGTGTCAGACTTCAATTTGTGCACACGGTCAGCACACGGTTGCAAGTGATCAGGTGAAAATGAGAGAGGGTAGAGAGAGGAAAGGAAGAAAGAGAGGAGAGGGAGAGCCAGGAGAGACACTGGAGAGACACACATTTACACAACCAGGTCAAACCTCCAGAAAGAGATCTGGGGAGAGTGTATGTCGAGTGAGAAGAGCCCTCTCACGCGCGCACAGTCTATCTTGCGGCTGACCCCTTTCTGGAGGTTTGACATCACCGGGAAAGGGGGGGGTGAGAGCTCCAATTTGAGTGAGTGAATGATGACTTTAGAAAGAAGTTAAAGGCACTCTCAAATTTTCGCATCTCGAATGCGTGAATAAGTTCCAGATTCGGCGATTTTCTTTTTTCTCTTCTTTACTTCTTTACAATATTTCAGAGCGTGAACACAAAACAAATGAATCCGTGATTGAGTAACAGTAGATTGTCGCTTTCCTCTCCACTCCTCCACTCGCGGCCTTTTCGCAGCCGGTTCATTCACTTCCTCCACATCACTTTCATCTTTTTCTTCACTAACAGACTCCTCTCCAATATCTGAATCCTCGTCAGTTGTATATTCATCTTCAGTTTCCAATTCATCTTCACTATCAGACCCAGCATACATCTCACTGAAAATAAGATATTTTAATGTTCTTCACGTCTCGTTCCATCAGTAGCCAAGTGGAAATGTGATCCGTACTGCTGATGAGAAATAAACCCGCGGGAAGGAAGCCCAGCGCACCACGAATTGGCTACCTACTCTGAGAAGAAGTCACTCGGAATTTTCCCAGAGTTGTGCACCCAGAATGAATATACTTACTATTGAGTATATTCTATACTGAGATATGACACCGAGTATATGATATACTCAATACTGAGTATATTCTCTCGTTTTCGCACGCTCTCTCGACGCGCGAATATACTTTTGTTTTATAAAAATTTCGATTTTTCATGGCAACACTTTTCTGAGTATCCAGAAACTGGCAGCGCCATTCGAAAGAGCGTCAAATTTTGACTATAACATATAGCTTTCACGGCTCAACATATAGCTTTCACGGAGTTATAGTCGAAAATGTAGTTTGGCGCCAAACGGGCGCGGCGCCCAAAGGGGTCCGATTGCGAAATCGATAACAGAATCGTGATCAGCGTCAAAAGTTACCCCTAGGAGAAAAGTTTGAGCGATTTCGATTTTTTCACCCGTTCCAATCATTTGTTGATCCTAACATAAACAGCGTTATATGCCCTTTCCCCTGCCTCAACTTTACAAAACGCCAATTTGCTTACATGAAAAAAACACGTTTATTCACTGGTTGATATTATCTGACACACGAATATTGATGGAGAATATTAGTATATTTCGTATTTACAATTGCAGTTGCAAAGGGGTGAGGTGTACAGTAGCCATTGTATCGTTTCATATTCATAACTACAGTATTCGTATTATCGATTGTTTAATCGATAACTTCCAATCCGTCCAATCCGTGTCTCGCTCGCAGCAGTCTTATTTCTCTCAGCAGTCCAATATGGGGCCGTCGGTCATCTCCCTCTCCTAATTCATCCTCCTCGTCTCTCGGCGCTTCCTTGTCGTGCACTAGCTGGTGCCTGCGAGGATTACGGTATTCAGGGGTAGAATCAATAACTGATGGTTTCTTTATTACTATGGTATACGTTCTATTTTAAAGAAGATTTTGTGAAGTTCTAATAGCAACTCACGACAGATATTTGGGGAGAGCGGAACGGATAGTGTCCTTGCCTTGTTCACTGCTGAGCAGCACCGACGCCGCGTGGTCGAACAGTTTCGGATCTGAGCAAGGTATACGGTAGGTCGAGGACAATTAATAACTGACGAAGGATATTGCATTATTCGATTTTAACAACTAAAAACTGTATGTATCGTAAGAACATATTGTAGCTATCGCTAACTGAGATGATTACGGTGGATGCTTTCTTATTCAATACGGTAACTCACTCAACTCCAGAACTGACATGGAGGCGGCGCCCTCGTCTCCCCTGAAATCAGTATGATAATATTGCACTCCTTGGAATTTTAATTGGAATATTGCTAAGATATTTGCTCAGTGGATTCCAAATAGAATTCTGTCGTGAAAGATTTAGTGGAATTGTTCATGAATATTAGAGAGAAAAAAACTTCTTGTCCAGAATTGTGGCTCGAATAGAAAGGAAGACCGGAATGACTTCTCGAAAGTTGAAAGAAAGTTGAGCGATAGAGTGTGTAGCAGTGAAAGAGTGCTCTGATTCCTTTCTGGAGGTTTGGAAATCATTATACTTACTCCAATCGCTCAACTCCCTCCACTCCCTCGATGAAGAAGACGCGTGTGCCCATCGCAAGTGTGTTCTGGTAGATGGTGGAAAGACGAGGCGACCGACCGCCCGATGCGTGCACCTAAACAGAGATCTAAGATCAAAGATCACGGATAAAGATCAAATAATTAAGATCAGAGAGGCTAATGAGCCAATGTAACCGGAAAAACACATGCTGAGAAAATCGAAAGAACTTGCATTCGCGCGGTCTTTGAAACAGGCGTGAAACATAAATGCTCCGTTGCAATTTGCCATCACTACGAATGAGAGTGCTGTTTTTCTTTTACTGGGAAAACAGAGACAAAAATATATTTAGTGAATCGATAAATACCGTACCCCCTTAGAGATACCATACCTGCGCCCAAGCATTCACATCTTCTTCAAATCGATAGAGGGCCGCGCCAACATCGGGAGAGGGGAATCCGTAGAGAAAAAGACGGTCACATGCACAGACTGGAAAAAAGGAAAGGACTTCGAAAGATCAAAGATCAAGCATTATCGATCGGCGCAGAGAGTCGAACTGAATTCCAGTATGCATAGGAATAGCTGAGATCTTGAATTTTTAGTGAAATAATTTTTAAAGACTGAAATTTCTAGTCGGAAAATTAGAAGAGAAAAAAGATCGGTGCAAGGAAAGGGTTATTTTTTTATAAGAACTGGTGAAAGAGATCAAAGATTAAAGATCACTCACAGACGTTGTATACGATGGGCAGTCTGTCAGTATTCGCCGCTTGCACGGCCGACCAGTGGTTGGTGGAGAGGTCGAGAGTCTTAATGGCAGAGATGAAATGGTACCGCTCTGAGCGGTACCATAATGCGGTACCGCTCTCTAACGTTCTTTAACATTACGTTAATGGTGCATTTAGTTTCACTGATCTAGATTGCCAATTCATCAGCGGAGAAGCACCAGTTCTTTTTTTCTGTTCTTGTAGAAACGATAAAGGTGATCTATCGAAGGCAAACCCGATCCACCGTGAATTTATGCAAAGAAGAAGCCCGAATTCAGCAAGTTACATTTCCATTTTTTTAGAATTATGGGCTTGTATTACTGATTTAAAAGGCGTTCAATTTTAAGCGCTTACAGTAGCTATCACGCTAGATAGGACAAGCCGGTAAGTCAGGGAGAATATTATCGGGATTGTAAATTTACACAAATTTAGTAGTATTCAAAAGTGTTCTTGAAGATATGTATATTTTTTTGCTTTCTGGCAGTGCTCACGACTCAAGAGAGCCACGGCATGGAGATTTAACGCTCTCTGCCTAGCACTTGGGCAATCACAAAGTGCGTCAAGACTTTTAAAATGCATCACTCACAAAGTGCGTCAAGACTTGTAAACTGCATCACTCACAAAGTGCGTCAAGACTTGTAAAATGCATCACCCACAAAGTGCGTCAAGACTTGTAAAATGCATCACTCACAAAGTGCGTCAAGACTTGTAAAATGCATCACTCACAAATGCGTCAAGACTTGTAAACTGCATCACTCACAAAGTGCGTCAAGACTTGTAAAATGCATCACTCACAAAGTGCGTCAAGACTTGTAAAATGCATCACTCACAAAGTGCGTCAAGACTTGTAAAATGCATCACTCACAAAGTGCGTCAAGACTTGTAAAATGCATCACTCACAAAGTGCGTCAAGACTTGTAAAATGCATCACTCACAAAGTGCGTCAAGACTTGTAAAATGCATCACTCACAAAGTGCGTGTCTGCCTTCGATCCGATCACGTGTATTCGCTTCTCGCCAATGGCCGCGCATCCCTCCCATCGATGTATAGACATGAAGGCAGCTAGGATCTCCTGCAAGATACCGTCTTCGCATATCATTAGGATGTGAAACGGCAATGTCCCAGGGGGCTAGGGGGGCCGCTTCGGTGTTTGTATTCCGGCATTTATAGGTAATGCGGCTGATAAGAGGCGGAGAGTCTGAGGAAAAGAGACAGCCAGAGAGTATACACAACACCGAACCGGCATCCCTACATGAGGTAACGTAGAAGCGTCTCATCAAATAAATTAATGCCTTCATTCCTCTCGTCTCGTTTCTTGGCCAAACAAAGAATAAATCAATAACGATATGATTCAACTATTTTGAATATTCTAACAATTTTCGACAGCACATGCCCAAAATGTAGTGAGCAAAAATCGATACCTGGCTGGCTACCGTAGGCCTTCTGGTCCAGATCTTCGTTTCGAGATCGAGCGAGTACGTCTCTCCACTGGGAATCATTGCTTCCTCCTGGAAACCACCGTGAATGAGTAGCGAGCATGAAAATGAGCGGTTATTGATCTTTCTAGAAAATAAAATGGTTATTGATGTTTCTCGAAAATCAAGTGGATATCACGCCTCTCACGAGAGGTTCGACTCAGAATGATCAGAATGCGGCACAGACCGATATTTTCGACATGTCTTTTTTTCAGTTTTGGATGCTCCTGGGTCAAACTAAGATCCCTGAGAACTATTATGAAACACATGTCATTCTTCGCCGAGGTGCAGCTCCTGTTTCATTCTACAACGGAACTCAAGGTTTCCAGTGATGCTGCGCAAAAATCAGGGGGTGCAAAGTGCAAGAAAAAAATTTGGGGTGCAAAAATCAAGGGGTGCAAACAAAAAATTTGAATTCCCGCAATTATCGATTTTTGCTTATATCTCGGCTCCCGGTGAACCTAGCGGTACAAAATTTCGTTTGCAAGTTCAAAATGTGTTAAGTAATATACATCCGAAGTTTTGTACCCCTAGCTTCAACAGGAGCCGAGATATAAGCAAAAATCGATAATTGCGGGAATTCAAATTTTCCGTTTGCACCCCCCGAGATTTTTGCACCTTGGTGCAATTGCACCCATGATTTTTGCGCAGCATTAGTCTAGGCCACGTTGCGTTACGCAATCATACAAACAAGAAGTGCACACAACCTTGAAAATATCACCTTAAAGTTGCCGAATATTGTTAAGCTAAACGTAAACACTGCAGGAACGACCCGACCCGCTCTTTGCTGTACGGAACGGTGGAGAGCATGGACGCGATGCTCAGGTCGATCGCTACTCCACAACCACTTCATATCTATGAATACAACACGGAGACCGAACATACTACTGCCGATTTGAAAGAAGTGCAGAAATTTTGACAGTGGCCGCATTTGCATGCGAAGTCATCCATGGTCGTACTAGTAGCAAATGGAGGTCAGCTAGTGGCCGCCCATTAGCCGACCACCATTGTCTTCTAGTCCGGCCATCCGACCACTAGTCCGAACAACCAAATAATACTATACCGGTCAACAAATGCTACTAGTCCGACCATTCATCTTCTAGTCCGGCAATCGGTCATTCCAGAGTCTCAGAGAAAAAAAAACAATAAAAATTCATAGGACGATGTGGACGGTCTAGAGGACGATCTCGACGTTCAAATTGTTCCTCCAGAAATTGCAGAAGTGACTCCAAAGAAGGACGGACTGGTAAGTGATCTCTCTTTATTACATTTAGAAAAATGATACGATCAAACAAAATGCCGAACTGGGAGTTCCTGTGTGTACCGAGACGAGAGAGCACGCAAAAGCGAGAGGGTCTCCAATGTTCCTGTATGGTAAACAACGGAAGTTCGTTATTCGGCTTTTTGGTATGATCGTATCGTTTTATAAATGTAATTCAAGCTCACATCTGGCAGCAATAATCATTCCATTAACGAGTGATGAAAAATCTTTATTTCATCTAATTAAATAATTATCCTAATTATCTGATTTAGTTCTCCCTGGTCGCCCCGGCGGACGGCGTGTGGTGGGTAGTATGTGACTCTCCATCGACCGGCAATAATACGGAACTCTCCAAGTTCTCCGGTAGTCATACTGACGATGACATGCCAGTAACGCGGCATAATAGTGATACGGTGAATTGCATTAACTTAGTGAACTTTCTCTTAATTCTAGTGGCTTTAACTTACAGGTAAGTGAACATGTTGATCGTTGTCTCGGAGTACTTACTATTTAAAAACATCATACTACTAATCCAAGATAAACTCATATTTAGCAGCGTTCCAAGCGTCGACGAGACTCTGTTTACTATGGGCAGTTCGAGGATTCGGATGATGATGAGGGAGGGACTGCTGCAGTTTCTGCAGCAGCTGCAGCGACCGGGCTGCAGATGGTAACGTGCGACAAATGCGAGTGAGCATTTGGCAGCACCCGCGCACTGAAGGTCCATCGTCTAATTCATGGTGGTGTGTAATTTTCATTATTTTTTGGGTAATCTATTTCGCTCATGCTGCCTTCATAGTCCATCATCCCTCATTTTGAGGGGTCACTTTGCGGCCGCAAAACACTATTCATAGTCGAAAAATGTAGACCCCCCAATTTGCCCCCTCAATTTTTTTTGACTATGAATAGTGTTTTGCGGCCGCAAAATGACCCAGCAAAATGAGGGAAGATGGACTATGAAGACAGCAACAAGCACAATTGTGCTTTACGCTTCCAAACGCTCACCCATGTTAACAAAAACATTAGGTAATTAGTGCCTATTTTACTTTTCGAATTATTTTAGAAATTAATTGATGATACACCTGGAAACAAATGTAAACATAAATCACCGACGACGGATTACTGTTGCAGCTACAGCAAACACATTCGCCTGCGACCAAGGAAGTTGCAGCAAGAAATTTCGGACGCAGGAAAAGCTGGACGGGCACCGACGCAATTTTCACACAGGTCTGACGAAGTTGTTCATTCAGAGCCAGCCTCTAGTACCTGTAGTGTTTTTTGCTTTTGTTCCACATTCTTGACTTTGTGCGGAGCAATCATTCACTCCAAACTCCCCCCGGCAATGTGATAGATAACGTTTTCGTGCATATCACATATTTTAAATTCATTTTATATGTTTCTTTACAAACTCTTCCTTACAGCAACACCGTGTCAATGTCCTCACTGTCCCGCCATTAGATCCAACCACAAACCCATGAGAAGGCACTTGCAAGTTGCTCATGGAGTCAAGCTGTTCAAGTGCGACCACTGCACCGATGCATTCGTCTTCAAGCGCCAGCAGTTGGCTCACAACGCAGAATGCCATCCTGCCTAACCAGATACAAAACAGCTCAATCCACCATAATGCCAAAATAAATCCATACCCGCCCACTACCGCCCGTTGGAGAATAAAGATTTAAGATTGATCGTGTGTGTTTTTTTAAAATAATAATTCAATCTAGATTATCCATTTTCTTCCAAAACTAGTTCAACTTCAGAGACATTTGAAATCATTCATAACGTTTACTCTTTGAGTCATCTCTCCAATTTATATCTCGATCACTACTTCTCGAATATGCTCGTTCTCGTGAATGTTCCCGTGAATACGAACCGTTATCGCTCGAGTGGCTTCTCGATCTTACTTAGTTACTTAGTAGATTCATCTTCAGCGGCGAAGCCGCGTGGATCACAGTTCTTCCAATTGCTTCTGTCTCGAGCGCGCGTCATCCAGTGTTGGTAGGGCGCTCGTTGGGAAGACGATCGGGTAGATCGTCCTGTACTGTAGGGCATCTTGGCATACTCCTCGATCGAGTCCCTCCATCTAGCCGGTGGTCGTCCTCGTGGACGAAACAGGTTGGGATGGGGGAATTGCTGCGTGACACGGGTAGACCATCTATCGTCGTCTCTTCGTAGCACGTGACCTGCCCATCGATGCTTCGCTCTCGTGATGTGAACTATCGGGTCCGATAGAAGAGAGATGCGGCGGATGTCGGCACTTCTCGATCCCATTTGGTAATCTCTGTCTCTGTCTCTCTTCCCATTGTCACTATCAGAGCTTTGATCTCTTCGAAATGGAGGAGGACTACGGTATCGAGAGCTCATTTGTCCTTGTGAATTATCACGTGAACGTTTCGATTGTTACATACAAAGAACGCTATTGTGACCATATCCACAGGGATTAATTTCGATTTTAGGGAGACGAGCCTCCGCATGAATTATCTTTCAAAGATTCAAAGCTTCTCGAGCTTCCTCCATGCGTTCATGAAGAAGATCAAACGTCTTCATAGCTTCTCGAGCATCCTCCATTCGTTCGTGAAGAAGATCCAACGTCCTCAAAGCTTCTCGAGCATCCTCCTTGCGTTCATGAAGAAGATCAAACGTCTTCATAGCTTCTCGAGCATCCTCCATTCGTTCGTGAAGAAGATCCAACGTCCTCAAAACTTCTCGAGCTTCCTCCATGCGTTCATGAAGAAGATCAAACGTCTTCATAGCTTCTCGAGCATCCTCCATTCGTTCGTGAAGAAGATCCAACGTCCTCAAAGCTTCTCGAGCTTCCTCCATGCGTTCATGAAGAAGATCAAACGTCTTCATAGCTTCTCGAGCATCCTCCATTCGTTCGTGAAGAAGATCCAACGTCCTCAAAGCTTCTCGAGCTTCCTCCATGCGTTCATGAAGAAGATCAAACGTCTTCATAGCTTCTCGAGCATCCTCCATTCGTTCGTAAAGAAGATCCAACGTCCTCAAAGCTTCTCGAGATTCCTCCATGCGTTCATGAAGAAGATCAAACGTCTTTATAGCTTCTCGAGCATCCTCCATTCGTTCGTGAAGAAGATCCAACGTCCTCAAAACTTCTCGAGCTTCCTCCATGCGTTCATGAAGAAGATCAAACGTCTTCATAGCTTCTCGAGCATCCTTCATTCGTTCGTAAAGAAGATCCAACGTCCTCAAAGCTTCTCGAGCTTCCTCCATGCGTTCATGAAGAAGATCAAACGTCTTCATAGCTTCTCGAGCATCCTCCATTCGTTCGTGAAGAAGATCCAACGTCCTCAAAACTTCTCGAGCTTCCTCCATGCGTTCATGAAGAAGATCAAACGTCTTCATAGCTTCTCGAGCATCCTCCATTCGTTCGTGAAGAAGATCCAACGTCCTCAAAGCTTCTCGAGCTTCCTCCATGCGTTCATGAAGAAGATCAAACTTCTTCATAGCTTCTCGAGCATCCTCCATTCGTTCGTAAAGAAGATCCAACGTCCTCAAAGCTTCTCGAGCTTCCTCCATGCGTTCATGAAGAAGATCAAACGTCTTCATAGCTTCTCGAGCATCCACCATGCGTCCAATGATCATGACCACAACATATCAAAAAATAGGAACCCTTTTTTGCTTTGTTTTCGAGAAAATAAATCGTCTTTGAAATTTTCATGATTTTTTAGAATTGAAAATTTGCAAAAATAAATTACACACGTCGATGCAGCTGGTCAAGTCGGTCAATATTGCTGAAACAACCAAATCCCTATCTCTTCTCTCTGACGACCTATACTTCAAAAACCGTGAATATAGCGCAACTTTGACCTACTGTAATTATGTAAATTAGAGGCATCAGGTCATGAACGAAACATATTTTGAAAGAGCATACCAAGGGCTATCAGAATATGTGAAATACACAACTAGTCACTTTTTGCTGTACGGAATTTTGGCAATATCTGCGCACCTCACATGATTCCAAACCTACAGACCAGGGTTGGGACGAGAGAGCACGCAAAAGTGAGAGAGTCCCTCTCGATTTCCCACGCTCTCTCATTCCAAAGGCCTTTCTGGAAGGTTGACCGGTCTGTGGAATGATATGACCTTACGCGAACGCACTGATATGCATCTGTATATTAATGACGGCCTTGCTTTTTGACCTCTTCATCAACCGTAATCCAAAGTTGAAAACCATATTGGGTATCGAGAGCCAGTAAAACAATAACTTAGAAGCTTCATCAAGACAAATAATGAATATGAAGAAAAACTAAGGAAAGAGGGATCATTCTGGATCAAGAATCCACTAGAATCGGTGCATAACATTCTCAATTTCACTATCTGTGAACATAATCTGTCGAACTATGATCGAATGTTGAACACGGGGTCTTTGACAAAAACCGACTGGACAATGGCATGAATTCAGGATACTTATGGTAAGTCATGATCCCCGACACTCACAGGTGCGTTTGGAGAAAGTTCGAAAATTTCGATTTTTCATGTTAAAACTCGGCAAAAGGTTTGCCCGCGGCGGGGATCGAACCTGGGGGTGCCGGAATGCTAGTCAAGCGCATAACCCACTTGGCTATGGATTTCGTTAATTAAATTTTGTAAAATTTGAAAGGTATTCTGGTCGGTTATCATATGCAAAAGGATCTGGGACGATTTTTAAGCGAAATATAAGGGAAATGCGGTAAAAAAACGTGACGGACGGACAGACACACACAGACAGACAGACAGACAGACAGACAGACAAACGTTCTGAAATAATAGTCTTTAGGAATTTTTAGACGGCTCCTTAAATGACACCACTCTGTCAACAAACACAAATATTACATCCAACAACCGATGCTTGATAGAAATTGCATTTATTTGAATTAAATATATTGATCATGTGAATTAAATATATTGATCAAGCTTTAAAAAAAATCAATCTAGATTCTTTATCCATTTATCACAACAATAGCATCAGCATATAAACTTATATTATAAAGATATGAGATTATTCAACACTATCATCCGCATCTGTATCGAAATCGGCAACAATCATATGCCATGATCCGTTCGACCAACTCTCCCACTGGTCTTCCTCGTACTTCCTCAAATTTACCGGCCAGAATTCGGATTCCCGAAGGAGATGGCGGACCTCGCCACGCGGCTTAAAATAATTAATTGCATAAATCGAAAATGTACCCGGTCACAGCCTTGTGTTCAGTTTTGCATCAACTCACACCATTTCCATCAAACCTACCATCAAAATCTGTCGAATATTTGATGGTAGCTATTAATTAATTAATTATGAAATAGCTACCAAAAATCAAATAGCTACCATCAAAATCGCTCAATCAACAAGGCTCAAGAAACTGCGATCGAATCAAAATAATTAATTTGTCAGTCTATTCATTTTTTCCTCAAATAATTGTAATGATTACAATCCGCCGTAGCTCCTGGGAGTTTCAGATAAGTGTCCTGTCTCACCATAGTTTTGCCGCTTCTCCTCCCCCTCGACACGACAAACTCGGTGAGATCGACTACAGATATGAAGGGGAAGCACTCCTCCTCCACCTCATCGTCATCGCCCCTAAAATGTGCGCTTACATCATACATTTTCGCCCGGCTCAGATCTCTCATTTTCACACGCTCTCTCGCCTAGCATAAACAGATATTTCATAAACTTTCAGATTTCTATCGGAAGTTCGATAAAACAGGTCAGATAGGGGACAATTCTTAATAAACTCGACATTCTGCGCATTCCTAGATGGGTCTCGAGTCTCTAAACTGCCTGGTTCAAAAAAGTGTAAACCCAGAAGCTGGGCCAACGAAAATTTATGGATTACATTACTAAGAATTATTCGGAGCCCTGCTTGCTCAATAGTTGTGCAATACCAATTCCATATTCCTCAGTGGCCGATTTATTCTTTTAATCTTCGGGGGAAATAAAAGAAGACAATAATAAATGCAACTCTGACCAGTCCTTCTCGTAGTGCGCCTCGTGCGCTTCGTACATGCAGTGGCACATTCCCTTGTCCTCGTTGAAGAGAGGATCCGTCAGAATCTTCGGCCATACTCGCTGCCCGTAGACGTAGTGCCGCTTTTTCCTGCGAATTTTCAATTTCAAAGATACAATTATAATTACAATTACAATTATTTATTCCCCCAGGGTTAGGGGTTTCGTGTGAATTCTATGTAGATTGTCGATAGTGGAGTCGGCAGATGTCCGTCGTCTTCAGACGATTTGGTTGTTTTGGGTGCAGGGTGAAGGGAGTGCAGCAGGGTGGGTTAAATCAGAGTCGTAAGAGAGACTCTGATGTGATACTGTTTTGCTATTTTCTTTTAGTGACGTTAACGCAAAAAAGTTCGCATAAACCAGAGACTGCCCGAAAAGAGACGTGAGAGAGGGAAATAAAGAGCGTCCCTTTCATTTTCAGACAGACACTCTGGTCGCTTCATGGATGTGTGCAACATTGAGAATATTACCTGTGCGCGACTTTGTTATGCAGAGACGGTTTATCGGTGAGCAGAGTCGTCGTGTAGTGAACGTGTAGAGGCTTAAATTGAAATTATTATTCGTATTATTTTCATAACTGTATAATGTTTCCAAAAGAAACAAAAAGATTGAGGGGGATACTGATGGCACCTTCTATACAACTTCAAACATCACGTTCTAACCTGAAACCGTAGCGTCTCATCATAATTAAGATCGAATCCTTCCAATCTTCCGCTCTCGTCCCGTACAGGCATGCGGGCACTACAAAATACGGAATAAATAATAATAAAAATACAAAATGATGAGTGTTGGAGGAGGATACACAGAGAATGAACATACTAAGATGAGACACCGAGTATATGATATACTCAATATTGAGTATATTCGCGCGTCGAGAGATCGTGCAAAAACGAGAGAATATACTCAATATTGAGTATATCATATACTCGGTGTCATATCTTAGTATAGAATATACTCAATAGTAAGTATATTCATTCTGGGTGTACCAGTTAGAAAGGAACCGTTACGGAAAGAGAAAAAAAATAACTGACGGATGGGTGAGGTTGACCAGCTTAGTATGATTACTGCTCGGTTTACGATGTGTTACCGTCTCGCGATCCCGCGATACAGTGTGGTACTCGGAGCTGGAATGTCGCATTGGTTATTATGATCTCATTCGTTCATTATTGATTTTTTCCTTTACAAGAGCCCTAAAATGTCTTTTTATTAAGGGAGTTGGAGATATGCATGTATTTATTTCAACGACATATTGCATATAGATATTTTAGGAAAGATCAGAAGGGAGAGACTGTGTTCTAAGGAAACAGTAACAATGCTCACTAGAGACCGCCAAACTATTATAATCGATAATCGATTGACGAGGGGTGGATTTCAATTGATTGAAACCGATAATTGATTGACCGGTCAATCGATTGAAAAAAATAATAGATAGAAGAGGATAATCGATTGATAATCGATTGAAATAATAGTTTGACGAATCTATTATCGATTATTACCGGCGCGCTCATTCCTCAGTGAGCGCGCCGACCGAACTGTCGATAATCGTTTGAAAGAGTGATGCGAACTCAATCGATTGACAAAAGGTAATGGATTGAATCCTTTCTATCATCATTTCCATAATAGTTTGAGTAATAATTAGGCAGTCTCTAATGCTCACCATGCCAGATCGATCTTGTTGTGACCACAGAGGTTGCGACCAGGCAACGATCGATCGTGCGTGTGAACAGAGGCCGAGACACGCAAGTTCAATTCCGGCGCCTGAATTAGCAAAAGTAAAATTTAACGGATTTTGTTAATTATAAAAAAAATCATATCTTAGTAATTTTGTTGATATGAGCCCGATGAACGATGAGCGCAAATACACTTATTTTATCACTTTTTGAGATGGGGTGAAATAAAATTAGTCCAAAACAATAATTTATACGACATTTTCTATTCTATTTTTTTCTCGCGTGATAGTACAAACTGCACACCACTATTTTCTTATAGTAAGCATCAGAATATCCAACGAACCTGAACTTGCTCGATCCTTTTCGCAATCTCCGCGCTTAGTCCCCATCGCTTTTTCTTGTTCACTGAGTAATCAACGAAATAATCGCTGATGCCGAAAACGTCAGGATGGTAGAGCCCGGCGGTTTCGTGTTTTTCAAGAGTCTGAAAAAAATCTATTTAACAATTTAATTCACGATGCTCAAAAAGCTGACCAGGCCGGTCTTTTTTTTTAAATTCCCCATTCTTTAAAACCAATCTTTCTCGCCCATTAATTTGCATGCAGTCGCACCCTTGTGGTGTACGATAAATATAAATCAATCTTTCCGTTCATTTAATTATAAAATACATTTACCTTCTCCCACTCTTGTCTACTCTGTGTGAAATGGCAGGGAAAAATCTCGCAACTGTCAAACGATACCGTGTCCTTGAAATATAATTATTTTAACAATTTGTGCATGGTTGTATATTTACATTTTCCGAAACAACCAGGATAAATGGAAAACCGTGAACGGTTAAGTGCAAGAACGCATCGAGTAAAGTACACACACCTATCATGTACACGTCACAAACTATTATTTTTACCTTTCTAATCAGAGACGAGCCGACTTCGCGTGGATTGTAGCAGAACTTGCGGCGGTGCTTGTCCTCGCGCATGGTTTATCACCAAAAACAGTGGGTAATCATACAAGGAAATGTAATTAACGAAATGAACAATGCAAACACAGGAAATGGAAACGCGATACAATAATTAGCAAGAAAAAAAAACTAGGAAATGTCCTAGCCATTATACATTCTGATCGAATTCTAACATCTAGATTGGTACCCGGATATTCCGATCTGAACACAACTCTCAGCATTTTAAAACGTTCTCTCCGGTGTGCGTCAATATTGCACAACATTGAGTAGGAGAGCGTGCTGGAAATGTATTGGTTGGGGGCAGGACATTTAAAGCACGAATTCACGATAATAAAAAAGACAGGAAGATGTGTCAGACTTCAATTTTTGCGCACGGTCAGCACACGGTTGCAAGTGATCAGGTGAAAATGAGAGAGGGTAGAGAGAGAAAGGAAGAAAGAGAGGAGAGGGAGAGCCAGGAGAGACACTGGAGAGACACACATTTACACAACCAGGTCAAACCTCCAGAAAGAGATCTGGGGAGAGTGTATGTCGAGTAAGAAGAGCTCTCTCACGCGCGCACAGTCTATCTTGCGGCTGACCCCTTTCTGGAGGTTTGACATCACCGGGAAAGGGGGGGGGTGAGAGCTCCAATTTGAGTGAGTGAATGATGACTTTAGAAAGAAGTTAAAGGCACTCTCAAATTTTCGCATCTCGAATGCGTGAATAAGTTCCAGATTCGGCGATTTTCTTTTTTCTCTTCTTTACTTCATTACAATATTTCACAGCGTGAACACAAAACAAATGAATCCGTGATTGAGTAACAGTAGATTGTCGCTTTCCTCGTCACTCCTCCACCCCCTGCCTTTTCGCAGCCGGTTCATTCACTTCCTCCATATCACTTTCATCTTTTTCTTCACTAACAGACTCCTCTCCAATATCTGAATCCTCGTCAGTTGTATATTCATCTTCAGTTTCCAATTCATCTTCACTATCAGACCCAGAATACATCTCACTGAAAATAAGATATTTTAATGTTCTTCACGTCTCGTTCCATCAGTAGCCAAGTGGAAATGTGATCCGTACTGCTGATGAGAAATAAACCCGCGGGAAGGAGTAGCGGTCAAAAGTCTTCGGACACTTTTTCTTTTTGTTATAACTTTTGAACACGAAGAGGTTCTGATCTGATAATGGTGGGGTCTTATGTGAAATCCATTGGAGAGTATGATGCCACTATTGACGTATTTCGAAATCTTTCAGTTATTGCGTAGTAATGACGCAACCAATGTATACTTTTTTGAATGGGCATTATTCTTACATGTAATTTTTCCTGCTCTTTCAGAGTGTTGAGACATGTCCACGATCTACCCATAAAAATTTTTTCAAGTTGCTGCGGTGTCGCTACTTGGCTGCAGCAAAGCTGCAAAATCGATGTCGGAAAACCATATATCGCTTTTTAGACATCGCACAGCCCCGATCTATGCACCAAAATGATCGCCATCATGCCTGCCGACGATCCTGAGAATATGGTAGCGGTAGGCCACCATTTGCCCTCAAGGCACGAAAAAAATCACTTTTTCGCATTATTATGGTCTGACGAGGGGGAAGTCTATAGCATGTGCTCTAAAGATCTGGTTTGGGCGTGGATTCGGTTGAGAATCTATGAGAGAACCGATTCCTAGCTGCAATAAGCATTTTGATTGGATTCCCGCCCGTGGCGATCGATTTCCGGAAGGACACTGGTTTGGCCACGCCCATGTTCTGCCCGTTGGCAACGATCAGACTTTTGAGCGTATCTCAGCACTGAACTAACGGACAAAGCTGGCAGACGCATCAATGGAATCAGAGTGGCCGGCTCTATAATCTCAAGCAGAAATTACAACATCACTGTGCAATATTGCATCATCCATAGGCAATAATCCTCAGAATTATAAAATATTGCATATTAATGACGTAATTTGTGCTCTAGAGCAGGGTTGGGCGAAAAAGGTTTGACGGAAAAGGATTCGGAAACGAAAAATTTCCGTCTAAAAAAGTCGGGAAAAAGTCGGAAAATTCGGAAAATACTGAAAAAAAACTAATAAATTTCTTTTTTTGCTCAATTTCAAACCTCAATCTTAATTATTTTATCCCGTGAAAGTGTTTTGCGATGTCACAAACGTGTTCGAACACGTCACGGAAATCAACACACGGTATCCTGCGTTTCCGCTGAGAAAGGCTCGTGAGGCTGAGTGCGATCGAAAAAAGTTGCCACGGAGCCACGAAATGGCGTAGTGGCAACTTTTTTTCGATCGCTCTCAGCCTCACGAGCCTTTTACAACGGATTAAGCCAGTACTCTATCTAGCGATGAGCATTCTCCAACCTCCTAAGCTCTCCCTGGACCGTACTTAGAACCAGCTACCGAGCTCCCCCTGGACCGAACCTGGAGAAGGCTACCGAGCTCCCCCCGGACCGAACCTTGAGCAGGCTACCGAGCTCCTCCTGAACCGAACATGGAGCAGGCATCCGTGCTCCCCCCTGGACCGAACCTGGAGCAGGTTGCCGAGTTCCCCCTGGACCGAACCTGGAGCAGGCTACCGAGCTCGCCCTGGACCGAATCTGCATCCAGAACTATGCATAGAGCGTAGTGTACGCATAGAGCGTAGTGTATTTAAATCGCGTTCTCTGTAAGAGTGCAGTGAAGGCTGAGATAAGCGGCACAAAGAAAATTTTTCGACTTTTACACTAGATATTTCATAAATTTCAAATAACTAGCCGGGATGTGTTGAGGTTAAAACGCGTTCTCTGTAAGATCGCAGGACTGGGCGGCACAACTCCTTCAAAGTGAACGGTTCGGGCTCAAACTTTTTTCACAAACAGTTCTAGGTGAAAATTGAATTTTAAAAGTGAGAAATACATAAAATGTCAACTTTTGAAAAATCGATAATTTTTTTACGAAAAAAAATTTTTTTTTTGATTTTTTTATTTTGCTATCGTGTTATATATCATTCAAAAGAGCATCAAAAGTTATGCTTATATTCACAATTTCATGAGAATTGAACCACCTGAAGGGAAAATCGATGATCATATTCCCAGAAATTTGACGCTTCTGTGAAAAGTATTTTTGAATAAAATTGTTCCCATGATTTCTACCTCGTGGATCCGATATATAATATGTATTTTTCATCGTAGAATCGCATGGTCACTATTTGGTTGAAAATCTAGGGAGTAAAAGTACTCGTACATTCACTAGACCGTCCCCACCCAGAAATGAGATTCAATTTTGAAGTGCGTAGAAAATATTTTTTCAGGGTTCAAAACTGAATCATAGATACCCCATTTGAAAGAGCATCAAAAATTATATATAAATTTATGATATAAGGAGGATTGAAAAGCTGGGAGCGCCAATCGATAATACCATCCCCAGAAATTGAAAATTTTAGTCATGCTCACTATTCGCTTATATTTTCATTCAAAGTGATCTACCAAGCCTTAAAAATTTTTAACAAGCATTCTTATGTGTAAAGTGAATTTTCAAGCCTTAAAAATTTTTAACAAGCATTCTTATGTGTAAAGTGAATTTTAATCGTAAGAAAGTTATGAAAAGTTGAATTTTGAAAAATCGATAAAAATATTTTTCGAGAAAAAAATAATTTTTCACTTTTTGTAAAATTTCCTGTCGTGTCATATCTCATTCGAAAGAGCATCAAAAGTTATGTATAAATCTGCATTTTCATGACGATTGAGAAGCAAGGAGCGAAAATATTTGCCCGCGAAAAACGATCAACTTCTGAGGATGCAGTCACCATTTATCTAATGTAAGAAACGAAATCGTGCTGAAAGTGTGGTTATATCAGACACTATCTGAGAGGTTCGAGATTCAGCCGTACAAGGACACCTAACCTATGCCGGCTGAGATATGCAACTTGGTATGAAAAAACGACCAAAAAAATTTCGAGAACGAAGCGTCAAAACAATCGAATTTCCTATATACGAAATATTCATTTTCGGGTTCTTTATGGCATTTATATTTCCAGATGCCTGTAGAACGTCGCAAATACCAATTATCTAATGGAAAAATATTTGAATAGATAAAAATAATTTTTTAAGCACGAATGACAGCGATTCAGTGATAAATGGTTGGATTTGGATATTCACTTTCGTTTAAATACGCTACTGGGACTTTTTCGTCGAATTTTTAAAAATAGTACCTGTAAATGAAATAGGGAACAAAAAATTGCATTAACACAACTTTTTGAGTAGAATCGAATGAGCAACAAGAGAAATGCAATGGCAATCATTAAAAATATTTTTAAAATTTTTCAAACTTTAAAAAAATTCTAACTTTTTTCAAATGATAGTTAGAATGATATCTTCAACAGCTGAAATGCTTCTTTTCTGTTGAGCTTTCATAATATATAGCTATATAGGGGGTTTTGACGCTTCGTTCTCGAAATAAGTTTTGGTGGTTTTTTCATACCCAGTTGCATATCTCAGCCGGGTTTGAGAATCAGCACTTCTAAGGTCGATTTTCGGTTTCTACGCCAAAAGTTTACCCTAGGGTAATTTTTTCAGCATAGGTTAGGTGTCCTTGTACGGCCACTGTTGATAAAAGCTCGATCCTCTCAGATAGTCTCTGATATACATAAATTTTGATGCTCTTTCGAATGAGATATGACACGACAAGAAATTTTACAAAAAGTGAAAAATTATTTTTTTCTCGAAAAATATTTTTATCGATTTTTCAAAAATCAACTTTTCATAACTTTCTTTCGATTAAAATTCACTTTACACATAAGAATGCTTGTTAAAAAATTTTAAGGCTTGGTAGATCACTTTTAATGAAAATATAAGCGAATAGTGAGCATGACTAAAATTTTCAATTTCTGGGGATGGTATTATCGATTGGCGCTCCTAGCTGTTCAATCCTCCTTATATCATAAATTTATATATAATTTTTGATGCTCTTTCAAATGGGGTATCTATGATTCAGTTTTGAACCCTGAAAAAATATTTTCTACGCACTTCAAAATTGAATCTCATTTCTGGGTGGGGACGGTCTAGTGAATGTACGAGTACTTTTACTCCCTAGATTTTCAACCAAATAGTGACCATGCGATTCTACGATGAAAAATACATATTATATATCGGATCCACGAGGTAGAAATCATGGGAACAATTTTATTCAAAAATACTTTTCACAGAAGCGTCAAATTTCTGGGAATATGATCATCGATTTTCCCTTCAGGTGGTTCAATTCTCATGAAATTGTGAATATAAGCATAACTTTTGATGCTCTTTTGAATGATATATAACACGATAGCAAAATAAAAAAATTTAAAAAAATTTTTTTTAAATATTATCGATTTTTTAAAAGTTGACATTTTCTGTATTTCTCACTTTTAAAATTTAATTTTCACCTAGAACTGTTTGTGAAAAAAGTTTGAGCCCGAACCGTTCACTTTGTAGGAGTTGTGCCGCCCAGTCCTGCGATCTTACAGAGAACGCGTTTTAACCTCAACACATCCCGGCTAGTTATTTGAAATTTATGAAATATCTAGTGTAAAAGTCGAAAAATTTTCCGAGCATACACGGAAAATTTTTCCGACGAAAAATTTTCCGTCAGAGGGTCGGAAAATTCGGAAAATTCGGAAACGGAAAAACATTTTTCGCCCAACCCTGCTCTAGAGTGGCGGAAATATCAAATTTATTTGATTGGAATATATTCCACCCTTATTCCTTGACTAACCGCTAAGAAAACGCAAAAAATAGGAATATTGCATAAGGATGATGCAATATTGCATAGTGATGATGAAATTTTGTGAATGAGATTATAGAGCCAGCCATGCTGATTCCATTGATGGGTCTGCCAGCCTTCTCCGTTAACTCAGTACCGAGATACACTCAAAAGTCAGAACCTTGTCAACGGGCAGAAAATGGGCGTGGCCAAACCAGTGTCCTTCCGGAAATCGATCTTCGCGGGCAGTAGTCCGATAGAAACGCTTATTGCAGCTAGGAATCAGTTCTCTCATAGATTCTCAACCGAATCCGCGCCCAAACCAGATCTCTCGAGCACGTCCTATAGACTTCCCCTTCGTCAGACCTCAATAATGCGAAAAGGTGATTTTTTTCGTGCCCTGAGGGCAATTGGTGACCTACCGCGACCATATTCTCAGGATCATCGGTAGTCATGATGGCGATCATTTTGGTGCATCGATCGATGTCTAAACCTATCTTGTTTCTGCGTGCGTAGACGTGTTTCGCGTGCGACGCGCTTGAGCAAAAATGTTGTTACATTTGTGGCTCTACCCCATGCTAAGATAATATTGGGATTTATATATATCAAAATGATCATAATGAAGCGCGCTTTAAGATAGGACAGGTCTCCCAGTTTACTTTTGTTTTATAAAAAAAAATTGATTTTTCATGGCAACACTTTTCTGAGTATCCAGAAACTGGCAGCGCCATTCGAAAGAGCGTCAAATTCTGACTATAACATACAGCTTTCACGGCTCTACAGGAACTCCGAAGCGAGTTATAGTCGAAAATGTAGTTTGGCGCCAAACGGGCGCGGCGCCCAAAGGGGTCCGATTGCGAAATCGATAACAGAATCGTGATCAGCGTCAAAAGTTACCTCTAGAAGAAAATTTTGAGCGATTTCGATTTTTTGACCTGTTCCAATCATTTGTTGATCCTAACACAAACAGAGTTAAATATGCCCTTTCCCCTGCCTCAACTTTATAAAACGCCAATTTGCTTACATGAAAAAACACGTTTATTCACTGGTGGATATTATCTGACACACGAATATTGATCGAGAATATTAGTATATTATTACGTATTTACAATTGCAGTCGCAAAGGGGTGAAGTGTACAGTAGCCATTGTATCGTTTCATATTCATAACTACAATATTCGTATTATCGATTGTTTAATCGATAACTTCCAATCCGTCCAATCCGTGTCTCGCTCGCAGCAGTCTTATTTCTCTCAGCAGTCCAATATGGGGCCGTCGGTCCTCTCCCTCTCCTAATTCAGCCTCCTCGTCTCTCGGCGCTTCCTTGTCGTGCACTAGCTGGTGCCTGCGAGGATTACGGTATTCAGGGGTAGAATCAATAACTGATGGTTTCTTTATTACAATGGTATACGTTCGTGAAATGGACTAATACTGAGGGCACGCTCTTGTTCTATCATGTTCTCTCCACTACCATTTTGTGTTTAGCTGCGGAACGTGTTATTTTTTAAAGAAGATTTTGTGAACTTCTAATAGCAACTCACGACAGATATTTGGGGAGAGCGGAACGGATAGTGTCCTTGCCTTGTTCACTTCTGAGCAGCACGGACGCCGCGTGGTCGAACAGTTTCGGATCTGAGCAAGGTATACGGTAGGTCGAGGACAATTAATAACTGACGAAGGATATTGCATTATACGATTTTAACAACAAAAACTGTATGTATCGTAAAAACATATTGTAGCTATCGCTAACTGAGATGATTACGGTGGATGCTTTCTTATTCAATACGGTAACTCACTCAACTCCAGAACTGACATGGAGGCGGCGCCCTCGTCTCCCCTGAAATCAGTATGATAATATTGCACTCCTTGGAATTTTAGTTGGAATATTGCTAAGGTATTTGCTCAGTGGATTCCAAATAGAATTCTGTCGTGAAAGAGTGGAATTGTTCATGAATATTGGAGAGGAAAAACTTCTTGTCCAGAATTGTGGCTCGAATAGAAAAGGAAGACCGGAATGAATTCTCGAAAGTTGAAAGAAAGTTGAGCGATAGAGTGTGTAGCAGTGAAACAGTGATCTGATTCCTTTCTGGAGGTTTGTAATCATTATACTTACTCCAATCGCTCAACTCCCTCCACTCCCTCGATGAAGAAGACGCGTGTGCCCATCACAAGTGTGTTCTGGTAGATGGTGGAAAGACGAGGCGACCGACCGCCCGATGCGTGCACCTAAACAGAGATCTAAGATCAAAGATCACGAATGAAGATCAAATAATTAGGATCAGCGAGGCTAATGAGCCAATGTAACCGGAAAAACACATGCTGAGAAAATCGAAAGAACTTGCATTCGCGCGGTCTTTGAAACAGGCGTGAAACATAAATGCTCCGTTGCAATTTGCCATCACTACGAATGAGAGTGCTGTTTTTCTTTTACTGGGAAAACAGAGACAAAAATATATTTAGTGAATCGATAAATACCGTACCCCCTTAGAGATACCGTACCTGTGCCCACGCATTCACATCTTCTTCAAATCGATAGAGGGCCGCGCCAACATCGGGAGAGGGGAATCCGTAGAGAAAAAGACGGTCACATGCACAGACTGGAAAAAAAAGGAAAGGACTTCGAAAGATCAAAGATTAAGTATTATCGATCGGCGCAGAGAATCGAACTGAATTCCAGTATGCATAGGAATAGCTGAGATGAATTTTTAGTGAAATAATTTGTAAAGACTGAAATTTCTAGTCGGAAAATTAGAAGAGATCAAAGATCGGTCCAAGGAAAGGGTTATTTATATCAGAACTGGTGAAAGAGATCAAAGATTAAAGATCACTCACAGACGTTGTATACGATGGGCAGTCGGTCTGTATTCGCCGCTTGCACGGCCGACCAGTGGTTGGTGGAGAGGTCGAGAGTCTTAATGGCAGAGATGAAATGGTACCGCTCTCTAACGTTCTCTAACATTACGTTAAGCATTTAGTTTCACTGGCTAGATTGCCAATTCTTCAGCGGAGAAGCACCAGTTCTTTTTTCTGTTCTTGTAGAAACGATAAAGGTGATCTATCGAAGGCAAACCCGATCCACCGTGACTTTATGCAAAGAAGAAGCCCGAATTCAGCAGGAGACATTTGCATTTTTTTAGAATTATGGGCTTGAATTACTGATGTAAAAGGCGTTCAATTTCAAGCGCTTACAGTAGCTATCACGCTAGATGGGACACACTTCATTCCACAGACCGGCCAACCTTAAAGGCCTTTGGAGTGAGAGAGCGTTTGAAATCGAGAGGGACTCTCTCAATTTAGCATACTCTCTCGCTCTAACCCTGGTCTGTAGGTTTGGAATCATGTGGACAAGCCGGTAAGTCAGGCAGAATATTATCGGGATTGCAAATTTACACAAATTTAGTAGTATTCTAAAGTGTTCTTGAAGATATGTATATTTTTTAGCTTTCTGGCAGTGCTCACGACTCAAGAGAGCCACGGCATGGAGATTTAACGCTCTCTGCCTAGCACTTGGGCAATCACAAAGTGCGTCAAGACTTGTAAAATGCATCACTCACAAAGTGCGTCAAGACTTGTAAAATGCATCACTCACAAAGTGCGTCAAGACTTGTAAAATGCATCACTCACAAAGTGCGTGTCTGCCTTCGATCCGATCACGTGTATTCGCTTCTCGCCAATGGCCGCGCATCCCTCCCATCGATGTATAGACATGAAGGCAGCTAGGATCTCCTGCAAGATACCGTCTTCGCATATCATTAGGATGTGAAACGGCAATGTCCCAGGGGGCTAGGGGGGCCGTTTCGGTGTTTGTATTCCGGCATTTATAGGTAATGCGGCTGATAAGAGGCGGAGAGTCTGAGAAAAAGAGACAGCCAGAGAGTATACACAACACCGAACCGGCATCCCTACATGAGGTAAAGTAGAAGCGTCTCATCAAATAAATTGATGCCTTCATTCCTCTCGTCTCGATTCCTGGCCAAACAAAGAATAAATCAATAACGATATGATTCAACTATTTTGAATATGCTAAGTGTAACAATTTTCGACAGCACATGCCCAAAATGTAGTGAGCAAAAATCGATACCTGACTGGCTACCGTAGGCCTTCTGGTCCAGATCTTCGTTTCGAGATCGAGCGAGTACGTCTCTCCACTGGGAATCATTGCTTCCTCCTGGAAACCACCATGAATGAGTAGCGAGCCTGAAAATGAGCGGTTATTGATCTTTCTAGAAAATAAAATGGTTATTGATATTTCTCGAAAATCGAGTGGATATTATCTTTTCTCCAAAAAATAATTGAGGTGTGTTAAATACTCACCGTTAACTTTGCAATACGCATTACCGTATCTCGAGGAGGGGATAAAACCCGATGTCTCCGCCACCTCCCAGTGACATTCGTCCGACTCTGCAAATACGACTAGAGAATTCATAACTCGAGTAACTTCCACTCATTTACAACCAATAACATGGAATCTGAAATGTTGACTCTCCGAATTTCAATTCGGAACAGTTATTGAGAAACGCATTTCGCACTAAAAAATAATTGTTCGCGCATAGGGACCACCATCCGCAAGAACCAAATTGACAACTAGGGTATGAAAACTATGACAACATATCAATGTGGTATGCAGAATCACTTTTCTGAAGAGAAAAAGTAATATAAACGTTAAGTGTTTATGCAAATTACGAATCTTGAAAATCTCAAATCTCTCTCTTTCAAAAAGTGAAGCTACCTCATTAGATGCGCTCTAGTAACCGTTATAGAAGAGGGCCGCAACTTTTAAAAGGTATAAATGATAGAGTAGGTATCCCCTCATAACATATCCAAAAAATGAGCGATTCCGTTTCTGCCCCCGCATTCTACAGTAGATCAAAGATTAAATGTTACGGTGAAATTTGATCTACTATAAAAACCGGGGGCACAAACAGAATTCTCTGATTTTCGAATATGTTATAGAGGGATGGCTACTTTATCACTAAAAACTTTCAAAAGTAGCGGCCCTCTTTTATAACGGATTGCAGAGCGCTTTAAATGTGAAATTACCATTATTAGTACGCACTTTTGAACTTCAACGCGCTATAGCATGTGGGGGCACAAGTAGATTTCTCTAATTTTAACATATGAGTTAGTCATGATATTCCAATAGATGACTGTGAAAACAGAACATGAGCTACAGGCTTTCGAATCGTACAACCACTGTTTCCATGAGATGGTGGTCCCTAGTTCGCGCAAGCGTTTTTCACGATTCATTGTCAGAGAATCTTCAAACTTCGACGAAACGGCCTATCGGAAGTGATGAAAGCGAAAAAGACCAGCTATAAATTAGCAAATTATATGAGCTGCGGATCGACAAGTGTTTAGCAGGTTTCTAGAGAATTCTTTTTTTAAAGAGTCGAGAGACTCGCGCGATCTCAAAACGAAGATCTTTTATTACATGTTCACAAACACTCGTCCAAAATATTGAAACGTTCCGCTTCTAAACAGCAGATATGGCTGCGAAAGAGCATGGAAAAATAAGAGACACGCCAATGTATAGAAAGAGAGTACACACACCAGTATTCTCTCATGAACGTATTATTTGTAAAATTGTAATATAGGGCTTCTCTTTTTCACCCAAATTTCAAACTCTAAACGAAAAACCCACCAATCCATCCCACGTACAACTTCTGTCCTCTCGCGTGCCACAAATACGCGCGGCCATCATGGACAATCAGTGAGCCGCCGTAGACTGAGTGGGGAGCGACGAAGTTCTGAGGAGGACGGGAGAAATTACGGTAGGACTATCGGGAACTGGCAAATCACATATTACGATACCGTTGGACGCTAACTGATGAAAACACGGTAGAACGAACTATCAAAAACTGAGTACGGTAGGACTATCAACAATTGATGGTTCACTAATCGTTGCACAACTGTTCCTAATTTCGCGAATACGCGATGAACTTCATATCGTCAATCATATCTAAAAACAATTCACTTTTATTGTCGGAAACAACGAAAAAACCGAATTATGAAGAAAAAATAAAATTAAAACAAACTTACATTTAGTTTGACGCCGATCTCCTTCAGTTCGTAGTTCCCTGCAAAAATACACGAATTTCTATGACGTCAGAATGATATTTTTCATTTAATTTTCTCTCAATTCTCATATTTCACACACTTGCCCAACAAAAAACCAGCCGAAGAAGAAAGTGTGCGAATAAGGAAAAAAGGGGGAAATATACCGTAGTCTCACATTTTGCATTCTACTGATCAGGGAGTGAAAATTTCGAACAGGCTCTTAGTGAAATAAAAGGAATAAAAATAAAAATAAAACTATTTTTGAGAAGAAAAAACTGACTCGGATTGAGCTCGGACATGAGGAAGCCGCCGTTGTTGAAGGACGCATTGAGGAGGTAGATCTTCTCGCCGATCGCGAACTGAAATAAAACAACTTAGAATAGTCAAACGATGAAAGATCAGTGCATTTCATGCAACATTTATAGAGCGTATCATCCCAGATTGACCCCTTTCCGGAGGTTAATGTGGGACGATGCGACACAACGTAAACTCACCGTGTACTTTGCTTTCTTGCGCTCGCGGTCATCGAAATTCTCGTGCGCCACCCACAGCATCACTGCAATCGTGAATAATTAACCAGTTCATGCACATTTATACAAGGAACAGTGCAAGTGACTGCACCAAATTGGCCACAAATTGGCGTCAATGGAAAATGGAAAAAAACCCCAGGATACCGGAGGTTCTAATCATCGCTGGAATATTGAAGAATGTAACAGAAGAATGTAAAGTGTCAATAAACATTGATAGTGGCAGTGACAATGATAGTGAGTCGCTGTAAAGCCGGAGGTTTCATGTTTCACAATTCCAGAGGTTCAATGCAAGATTAGGGCAAAAACTAGTGCTTAAAAGCAAGAAAGGAAAAAGGAAGAAGCCCCGAACATGTGTTAAAGGCATGATAAACAGTTGATGAAATATGATAAATTGCGACTTTTCGAAAGCACAACTGGTGGGAGGAGAGCGTGCGGGTGTGTTTAGTGTGAGAGAGTGAAGAGAGGAGAGGAGAGAGGGAGCGAAACAAATGACACATCGGCACACTAGAGAGAAGCCACACAATTTCGATGTGAAAGAGAGGGAGAAGGAGAGAGAGAGAGAGAGACGCAGAGAAAGAGAGAAAGGAAAGTGGGTGCCTACACTTAGAACACACTTACTGCACAAACACACAAAGCACCCTTTCTAAAGAATGAGGACAAGCTTTCATCAGATATCATTCGAAGGTCACGCACCTCAGTATTTACAAAGACTCAGGAGCATTATTAGGAAAATACTTTATCCATCTATAATGCAAAGAAAATACCAAGTTACTAATAAAAATCTATATACACTCTAGATCTTAAAGCTGAACAGAAACTACAAAAATGCGGGTCCTCACCATAAACCAAAGATTGACGTTCCAAGGAACATTGATTAGCTTGTGACAATCAAAACTATTGAGATCTTTAATCTGAAAGGAAATGGGGAAAATGAACACAGGGTCGGGCTCGCTTACCGTGTGCCTCCTCACACCATGCCTCAGGTAGAAAGGGGTCAGGGACTCTCTCCCTTTCCCACACTCTCTCGCCTCTGACCCCTTTATGGAGGTGCTAGTCGGTCAGACGGCGCTCCTCCTGTCGCTCTATCATCTCCATGTACGTGTGTCGCCTCCATTGCAGCCAATGGTGCGCACGCGGCACGGACACACCGAGTTCCTCAGCGAAGAGATGGACGGTGTGCCGGATATCGTTACTGTAATAAGGCATTCATTTATGGATTCCTCTTCTCCTTACTCGAAAGATGTGCAACGCACTACCAATTTATTTCGATCGATTTTGTGACTGTGTTTCAAGGCATTTTGTAGCATGGACAGAACTTTCGGAACAGCCCATTATAATTCCGACTAACGTGATGCATAGAATGTATTCGCAGATTTGTGTATACGTGACGTAACCTTGTGGTGTTTGGTAAATAAATCAATAAAATACTCCGGAGTTTCAACGCACGATGTGCGCGCGATTCCAGCAAAACATCGTGTGCGCGCGATTTTACATGACGCGCGCGAGATTTCCACCATCTAGCGCGCGGGCCTCATTCAGGCCCTATAGGAATACCGTAATTTCCGTTCAAGACCCTCAACAGACACGCGATTTCCGACGTCGCGCGCGACATTTCCGCTACTAGTTTTGAATGACGCGAAACTAGTAGTGGAAATCGCGCGCGCATCGTGCGTTGAAACTCCGGAGTAATTGCAGAGCTACCGTACTTGAATTCCGTCGGATTGTCCAGTCCCTCTCCGACGATCCTCTGCCATTTCTTCTCCAAGTCTAACTGCAGTTGCCTCTTCGCTGCAATTCGTATATTTGTCGCTGTTTTATAGAAAACCCCGTTCGTTCTAGTAATAATAAAATCAATAATAATAATATTAATATAATTGCTTTTTCGTGTTATTTACAGGTCAAATTAGATTAGGGTTTAAAGACTAGTCGTAAGTAACGGCAACAATAGTGTCCAAATTCCCTTTATAGTGAATGTAATCCTAATCACCCACATCCCCGACGGAGAATAAAGTATAATATGTAAAGTATAACATGCATCCCCAGCCCTCTCCCCCTCCTCGCCATAAACCAAAGAATAACGTTCCAAGGGACATTGATTAGCAGCATTTTGACTTTTAAAGGTAAAATTTCGAAATGAAATCAAACAAAGTTTCAGTATCACAATGTCTGAAAAAAATGGAGAAAAAAATCAAAACACATTTTCGATATCTCAGCCAAAAATCGTAAAATCAGACAACATTTTGTTGCACATGTGTTTTTGGTCTATGATCCTCACCAGAGATGACCACCGGAAAAGTCGAAATAGGAAATAACAAAGCGTTTCGACTCAGTTTCCGAACAGTTCTCTGTTTCGTTGTTGATTTTCCTGTGTCTTCGAGCAAAGGAAGTTTCGAGTGGTCAATTCTACTCCACACTAGAGTGCGGCATGTGAGATCACGCTCTCTTCATTTCGCACACTCTCTAGACCTGTCGATAGACGAGAGAGTGCGTGAAATGAAGAGACCGTGGTCTCGCAATTCGCACTCTACACCTCACCATTATCATCGAATCTGTCGTCGTCCACAAATATTCTCTCACTCCAATCGTAGCTGCGAGCCATCGATCTGAAAATGTGTAGAAGTGAGATAATCCTTGTCATTGTTGGGCATTCTCATTATCACACTTGACCCCTTTCTGGAGATTTCGCTGTGCTGCGAACTAATGTGAATCCATGTCGGCCAAAAGAAACACGACCAAACATGAAGCAGTTTTGCACTTAAATGCTCACGGAATCTAGTGAATTTCTAAAATATTTAATATATTTTTTACCTTTCTTTGACAGTGTTTCCTTCTTTTTTTCACATTGGAACCGAAACAACCCCCGTTCAACTTCCCATATTACAGATACTGTTTCAAGGCAGTGCGACTTTGTTCAAGGCAATGTTATGCACATACACAATTTTTTTTGCAACAACTTCATTATTATCGATCGATAGACGCAGGGATCAAAACACGGGGAGATATTAATGTATGGTGTATGTCGTGGTGCGGAAACTACGGTAGGAGCTGGTGCGGCGGATGGATGTGGTGCACTACACTAAACGGCGTCGCTACGGTAGCATGACGGTTATAATCACCAAGTGAATACTCTAAACAATGGGGGAACGGAAGTAATCGATCGGCAAAAATGATGTGTGTGCACGTCGGTCGGATACGGTAGAACAACACACCCATATGGTGAGGGAGGGGAACGGGGGGACGAGCAGGTAACACGTCTGACTCGTGGTCATACCACGAGATTACGGTAGTCGAAACGGGGCAAACTCTCGATCGGGAGACTAGACAACGCACAAAGAAACAGGTCGACGAGAAACACACACACGCAGAATAACATTCCAGAGACAGATCGATATATTCGAGAATGATTAGATACGGTAGGTATACGGTATTCCGTCGTCTTAGCAATGATAGTGACGCGGATTGAGAAATATATTGACAGAGAAATTACGAGGGTCGAGGGACGAGGGTTTTTGTTATTAGGGTCGTCAAACTATAATAGTCAAGCATTGAATACAATTCTACAATAGTTGAGAAATATATGGGGGGGGGCTGTGGGGTGGTCTAGATCTTATTACGGTAGACGGTCATAGAGTGGAAGTGTGGTAAGCCTGATATTGAATATCGATTGATTATCGGGAGCACGGTTTCTGAATCATAATAATGTGTACGCGGGCTGTACCAATTTGCGAAAAGATAAGGGGGGCTGATAAACGAGTTGGGGCAATTGATAATGTGAAAGGAGTGGTGACTCTATGCGTAATTTCATTTTTCTAAACATTCCAAGAATTTAGAGTCACCAAACATTTGCTAACAAAATAACGAGCGGAGGGGGAATTTGAGCAACACCTGAACAGATCAATACTATGTTTCATACTATGTACACTTTGAATACACGGGGGCAATGGTAAAATATCAAGAAACAATGGTCAGACTAGCGAATAAGAGGGACGAACCGGAACCATGTAATATAACATGATATTCTGAGAGAACATTCAGAATGGCCGAGTTTAGCATGAGGTGGAAGGGCGATGGCGGGCTATTTACAACACTCTTCTGTGAAGAGAACGTGGGAATGAGGGGTACTGTACTCAGATGGGGCGGGGCTTGCGCGCGCGCCGCGCACTCTACGCGTTGGCGTTGCGCGTCGGCAGGTAAACGAGCGGCACGACGGGCTTGTCGCCCCACAGGAACGGGTCGATGCGGTTCAGCATGTCTTCCCTGCAGAATGCGACATTGTTATTACTATTCAAATTCTTCTGATCAAACTGATCCCGCGCCTGAATATTTGACCGCGTTTTTGAAACCGAAATATGCCGGGCGAAAATACTATTCAAGGTCTCGTTCATCGACTATTCAATGTAATCCTATAAATTGCGCAATCTATAAATATATTTCGCATAGAAAGTAGACTCAATCAAAAATTCTCTCTTCAGAAAAAAAAACAATGGCTTGTTTCAAAAAATGGCAACCCGTGTTTCAAAATGTATGATCTCACCTCAGGACGCGTGGCAGGTACATCATGCGCGTCCGCAGCAGGTCGCGGCCGCGTTTCGTAGTGCAAATCACCTCAAATTCAATGAATATTAGTAATAAGACAGATGGAATTAAACATATTAGATGAACTGTTAACAGAGAAGGGTACGGACCAAAATACGTCGATATTTGCATATTCATTTTGCCAATTAGCAGTAAATTAATTACAATTAAGTAAATACCTTCGCAGCCATCTGGTAGAGGGTCGGTTTGAGGTCGAGCACGTGCAGATCCGACAAATCAGTCAGTGAGAGTTGATGGTCGGCCATCGTCTTAATGCCAGAGGGCCTGAAGAGTGGTGGATTGATTACATCATCATTCAGTTTTTTTGTTGTTGTTGAAAGTTTTGGATTTTCTCTATTGATAGTGGCTCAATGTTGACACATCAGGACATTCACAATTCCTTCTCTTATTTCTCTTACCAAAGCCGTAAAAACAAGATCACTAACTTGGTGCCGCCGAACAGGAAGAGTTGGTTGTTGGCGACTACCGTACACTGACGACGTCGCTCCGACGGCGACTCGCCCAGCGTCCGCACCTGCAAAGGGTGATGGTATATTTAGGAACCCAACAATATAAAAGTGTCTAAGTGTTCTGAAACATATCCCTAACAAATCCTAGATAAAAATGCTAAGGGTTCCTCAAGGGCAGTTCCAAAACGTCTTATTACCCCTGCGGAGAAAAAGATAGATGCAACTTTTGAAATATTTAAAGCGACTCAAATGGTTCTAGTTTTGGCGTAGCGAGGCTCTAGAGTGCCCTGGAAGCCTCTAGAACTAATCCGTGTAAAATATTTTAAAAAATAAATCAAAACTGATCAACGCATTAGAATCTATGATTCATTCAAGATAAAAGACACATGCCAGTAACTTGCAAGAACCGGGTTGACGAATGTTTGTCACTTCCATAACTAACGCGAAATCTGCACCCATTCAGATCCTAGCGAATCTCACAATTACTATGTGCGTCATTTTCCTGACTTTTTCCGGTGATTCTCGCTACCGAACCCCCACGATGGTTCAACTACCGTACCAGGCTCCAGATCTCCGTCTTGGGATCGAACGAGTGGAGGTCGTTGTAGTGCGCGTTGACGGTTCCGTTGAAGCCGCCGATGACGTACATCTTGCCATCGTAGCAGACTGCAATTATATAATACAATATTTATCATTTAAATGCACCCTTCAAATAATTATATAAAATATTTTCCTGATAAAATTGTGAAGAGTGAAACAATCGAAAATACACATTATTGATTCGATTTGGTACAATACGTTTCCTATTCGGGATTGCCAATGTGTTGTGAAAATATTACGGGACATCCATCATCCTCAACAAATGAGGTTCGTGAAACGCGCAACTCACAGGCCGAGTGGCTTCTTCTTCCCGACGGAATCTCTCCCTTCGTCTCCAGGCGACGCCACTTTCGCGTGTGCAGATTCAACGCCTGAAATATCAGCGTTAACATTTTAATTATATTTTACAATTCGTATCTGTCATCTCCCGGTTCACTTCTACCGTTTCTCAATTAGTTAACATGTCAGTGATGATGGGCATTCTATCAATGTAGCGGGAAACCGAGAGACACTGTAGTGGAAATAACCTAGTTCGTAACCGTATCCCCGTATCTAATACATCTCTGGTCTCATAGAAATCCTCATTGCCACCCGTAGGCACCGTAGATTCGTGTTGCGCACGGTTCCCCCCCATATTCCGATTTCGCAACATTTCCCCTACGAGTTTTCTAATGTTGATCCCTTTTCGACTGTCATGCGCGGGGAGGATTCACAATTAGGGGAACACGAGCATCACTGCCGTAGCGAAAAAAACAAACAGTCGGTTACCGTACCCGCATATCCGCGTCGTGTACCTTTCCATGCTATTCGAACACACAACCCAAAGGTACCGTAGTCACAAAATAATCAATAATCATCCAGGTACCCAACACTTCGAAACCATAGTTATCCAGAGGAAGTAGTTATAACAAAATAATCAATAATCATCCGATTACCGTACCCACATATCCTCGTCGTATACATCTCGGGTGGAGTGGTACTGTCCCATGATATCACAGCGGCCGCCAAACACGTACATCTCCTCGCCCATCACCACCGACGTGTGGAAGTCGCGCCAGCGAGGACGCTCGCCCTGAAAATTAATCGATAACTCAATGGGATTACGGTACCCAATCAAAATTTATTATTGATCGCGCCAATAATGGAAATATGGATTGAGAATTCGCCATACGACGCGCGATAGACACCCGTTCATTATTGTTGACCTTTCCTTCGGAAGGAACAAGTTTTTTTATTTAAAAATATTTTATTGGATTACATTCCCGAACACTCCTCCTAGTGTAGTGTAGTTCATCGATTGACACTCATATCACGTTCCAAAAACAGAGATGCACGCGGTCATTTTTCGCACGATACAATTTCCACTTTCAAAAGTCATCATTGAGGAAAAGTTAGTGAGGATGTGATTTATGCCAGAGTTACTTTTTCACACTCCACATATAAATCGATACGCTCCCCTTTTCACTCACCATCGTCGCCATCTCCTCCCATTTGGCGGTGGCGAAATCGAAGACGTACGTCTCCTGCGAGAAGCGCTGGTCGGCCTCCTCGAAGCCTGCAAAGATGATAATAATAATAATAATAATAATAATAATAATAATACCACTAGATAGGACAACACAAATATACACTTATTTAATTTATTAGTATAAAATTCAATGTTTGACTTACATTAGCTCTTTGAAAAATGCGAACCATTTTCAAACCCCGTTGAAACGCCGAATCCGTGCGTTAACCGTATCAATAATCTAATCAATACAAGTCCACCCTCTACCGTAACCCTACCGTACCTCCGAATATGATCATCTGGTCGTTGTACACGACGGCCGAGTGTCCGTCTCGCGCGGGCGGCGTGCGGCCCTTCGTCGCCAGCGACGTCCACTTGTTGCTCACTGCAAGCGATCAATTGAATTAGTTTGATAATATCTATAGAATAGACAATATCCATTTCTATGCGTACTACAAGTAAAAAAAAGTTGTACCATCAAAAGGTATGACTGCTTCGCTTCCTTAGCGCCATCATCGACCATTTCTTTTTAAAATAAAATCGTAATAAACGGTTTGGCAATAGATAAAATACTTTGGCGCAGGTCCAATTCATCCATTCAGGTATTTCCCTTTCAATTCTCTGTTCAACTCAACACCTTACCTAACCTGTTTCAACCAGTTCTCAACTATCGAGCGCAAATGGACCAGGCAATAATGCAAAATCTCATAGTGGCTAAAACACATCGACCGCCCACAACGGTTCATGTAATCAACTACCCCTCTACAGTAATCCTCCTATTTCAACAATCGATAATCGGATCCCCTCATTACCGTAACCCCCTCTCCTGCACTCACCGGGATCGAACACGTGCACAATGTCGCTGGCGCCGACCTCGTCATTTCGCCCTCCCCACAGATAGGCCTTCCCCCGGTGTGCCACCACCGTGTGTCCGTAACGGTAGAAGGGAATCAGACGTCGCGAGTCCTGAAACGTAATTATCCATTATTTTAACGATTAAAAATAATTGTGCCTACCGAACCACTCCCCAAACAGTCAAGCCTTTCTGACGCATACGTTTTTTTTAAAAGAAGTATTAAAACACACGATATTGTTCAGACTATCACACGCCTCAAAGAATGGCCAGTAATAGTCGCCCCGTGCAACCCACATTCACCGAGTTGTCTCAAACAAGCTACCCCAATTCCACACCATAATTTATAAAATCACTTCTCGATCGTCCCTATCCCCCCTACCGTACTCCTCCTCACCTGGTTAATGTGCTCATTCTCGATGCCCTCAATGTGGAAGTGGTTGAAGGGGAAGAAGTCGAGGTCCAGTTCCGACTCGGCGTCACTCTCATCGTTGTCCTCCACTCGTCCATTTCCATTCTCTTCTCTCTCCTCCTCAGCCTCCGCCTCATCTTCACTCTCGCCCACCGGATCTCTGTAGAGAAATAATAATAATAATAATATTTAGCTTCAGGGAGCAAGATGTGATTCTCTCTCTGAACACATGGAAATATTGTTTTCCTTGATTAAAAAAATGCTTATTTAGTAATTATTCTAGAACAGTAAGCTTACATATGGAAAATTTTATTCAATTCTTAAAACGCGTTCTTTGTAAGAACGCAGGACGCGCGGCACAACTAATTTAAAGTTGTCGCAGAGAGTTAAAACTTTTTACACAAATAGTCTTAGGTGTAAACAAAATTTTAAACATGAGAAATTTACAAAATCTCAAAATTTGAAAAATCGATATTTTTTTTCCGAAAAAAAAATTTTTTTTTCAATTTTTTTATTTTGCTATCGTGTTATATATCATTCAAAAGAGCATCAAAAGTTATGTAAAAATCTATATTTTCATGCGAACTCAATCACTGGGAGAGAAAATCGGTGATCGCTTTCACACAAATTTGGCGTTTCGGTGAAAAACTATTTTGGGAAAATATCTTCCCATGATTTCCGCATCATGGATCCGATATATATTATGTATTTTTCATCGTAGAATCGAATTGTGACTATTTGGTTAAAAATCTAGGGAGTAAAAGTACTCGTACATTCACTAGACCGTGACCACCCAGAAATGAGATTCGATCTTGAAGTGAGTAGAATTTTTTTTCCTGCGTTTAAAACTAAATCGAACGCATACCATATGAAAGAGCATCAAAAGTTATGCCTAAATCTATGATTTCAGGATGATTAAACCACTACGAGCGAAAATCGAAAAAAAACATCCCCAGAAATTGATAATTTTAGTGAAACTCAATATTAGCACATATTTCGATTCAAAGTGATGGTACTGGGCTAAAACTTTTTTCACAAGCATTCTAAAATGTATAGTAAATTTTATTCGTGAGAAAGTCATAAAAAGTTAAATTTTGAAAAATCGAAAAAAAATATTTTTCGAAAAAAAATTTTTTCAATTTTTTTAGACAATCATATTATGTATCTCATTCGAAAGAGCATCAAAAGTCATGTATAAATTTCCACTTTTAGCTTGATTGAGATTCTACTAGCAGAGAAATGGTGATTGCACCAACTCAAAATATTGGTTTTTCGAAATCGCATTTCTTCGCTCCTCGTACCTCAATCATGCTAAAAATATAAATTTATACATAACTTTTGATGCTCTTTCGAATGAGATATGACATAATATGATTTTCTAAAAAAATTGAAAAAAAAATTTTTTGTCGAAAAATATTTTTTTCGATTTTTCAAAATTTAACTTTTTATGACTTTCTCACGATTAAAATTTACTATACATTTTAGAATGCTTGTGAAAAAAGTTTTAGCCCAGTACGATCACTTTGAATCGAAATATGTGCTAATATTGAGTTTCACTAAAATTATCAATTTCTGGGGATGTGATTGTCGATTTTCGCTCGTAGTGGTTTAATCATCCTGAAATCATAGATTTAGGCATAACTTTTGATGCTCTTTCATATGGTATGCGTTCGATTTAGTTTTAAACGCAGGAAAAAAATTTCTACTCACTTCAAGATCGAATCTCATTTCTGGGTGGTCACGGTCTAGTGAATGTACGAGTACTTTTACTCCCTAGATTTTTAACCAAATAGTCACAATTCGATTCTACGATGAAAAATACATAATATATATCGGATCCATGATGCGGAAATCATGGGAAGATATTTTCCCAAAATAGTTTTTCACCGAAACGCCAAATTTGTGTGAAAGCGATCACCGATTTTCTCTCCCAGTGGTTGAATTCGCATGAAAATATAGATTTTTACATAACTTTTGATGCTCTTTTGAATGATATATAACACGATAGCAAAATAAAAAAATTGAAAAAAAAAATTTTTTTCGGAAAAAAAATATCGATTTTTCAAATTTTGAGATTTTGTAAATTTCTCATGTTTAAAATTTTGTTTACACCTAAGACTATTTGTGTAAAAAGTTTTAACTCTCTGCGACAACTTTAAATTAGTTGTGCCGCCTACCCCGTCCTCGCACTACGTTCTTACAGAGAACGCGTTTTAATCAGTCTCATGCTCGTCTCTTCTAATGTTGATTTCATCTGATTCCATGAACCACCACACATGATTCCAAACATACAGACCAGGGTTAGAGCGAGAGAGTGTGCAAAAGTGAGAGGGTCTCTCTCGATTTCACACACTCTCTCACTCCAAAGGCCTTTCTGTATGATTGACTGGTCTGTGGAATGATGTGACCAGCATATCCCACGAGGAAATACTGCTTTTAAAAATATTCATCTAGTCCAACATCCTGGCCACATAATTCTTGCCATTTTATTGGAAACTACATCAAAATCACCGACTCTATAATCGCACACAAAACATTGAACATATTACACGGACACGACGAAACTCTAAACCGCCCGCGACACCGAACCGTGTTTGTAGCTGTTTCACCATTAACGGATGCGCCAGTTATGCCGAAATGGAGCGGCCACAAGCTATAGATTACGGAAATTTTTCGAGTTGCGGTCCACAAAGTTCTGGTGCTTCAAGGAATGTAAGGCAAACGAGCAACGAGTGTCTTTCCCAAAATTGGTAAAAGCCTTTTCCCAATTGAGAAAACACACTACGTGGCCGCTTTCCTGACAATCTGAACATTGCGGGACTGCATCACCACATTTTGCAGCTCATTGCCGAAATTTGCAGCTCAATTTGGTCCACCATGTACTCACCGCCTCGCGTCCTGGTACTCCATGTCGCTGTCGTCGTCCTCGAGGTCCGACACCATCATCTGTAATTAAAATAATAAAAATAATAATAATAACGTTAATTATATTTTTTTTAAATACGTATATAACATATGTCACTAGAACACTACAAAACAAGGCATCAAACAGATATATCACACTCGCGCAACACCAGTCCACGTGGTTTCCAAATCGCAGGGAAACATTTCGCCTTTGCCCAACAAAATTCCCATGGTGCATCCCCCTAGTAATCATCGCTTGTCACATTTTCGACAGCGCACGCCTCTCGTAGTAAACGTCGCCCTCCTCCTCACCACTTCGTCGTCGGCGCGCTCATCCTCCTTCTCCTCCTCCTCCTCATCGTCGTCAAACGCCGAATCGCCACGGTTGCGCTGCAACAATTAATGTATAGATTAATTTGTTCATTTAATTATTTTTTGCATTCATGGGCAGCAGGGGGCAGGGGCATTGTGCGAATTGGGGCTGGGATTTTTCGGGGCTCTGTGCAAAAGTCAAATAGTGAAAAATGTAGAGCTCATTTCACTTTTTTTTAAAAATAATACGGCTCAGGAGCAGTGTGCAAAAGTAGTAGGCGATCGGGGGGCTAGCTGTAAAAGGCCTCGGATAAGTGCTGCCCACATGTGATTTTTTGTAACTTTTAAAAAAAAACCTATTCGTCGCACAAGTGCCTTGTCGCACTCCTAAACCCGCACACACCTAGATCTATCCAAGTTTCACACGACGCGTATCCGTGTGAGCGATTACGTACAAATGATTGAGTTCGCATTCTGTTTTCGCACATCCCCAACTTCTCATCATCCAAATTCCCCTCTAGCTAATTCGCCTCCAATAAAAGTATTCTAGGGCAGCTGCTGTCCTTCGCGGGGTTGCCCGCACTATCCTCCCATGCTTCGGAGGGCACAAAGTAATCCCATGGCGGCAATTGTACTTCTGCCCACTTCTCCCCCCCCCTCCTCATTCTCCCACAGAATAGCAATTCTGTGGGAGCTGCTGCATCTCACTACAGGCACATTTTTTTTCCACAGCCGTGTTAAATCTCCAGAAAGGGGTCAAAATTTTGAGCGGATTCCTCTCTCTCATTTCGAAATACCATCCTTACCTAGCCCCTTTCTTAATGATTTGGAACCCCCTAGACCTAGAGATTCAAGAAAGAAAGGCCTGGTCCATAAATTCACTCATTCATCGTCTATTCATGTGCACTCTCACAAGACAAAGAGAGGTCGGCGACAACGCTTTTATCACAGAGACAAGCATAAAGGGCGCCTCAAGTCCCCCGTCATCCATTTCGGCGAAACAAAAGGGGGAACCCCCTTCTCTCGCCACGCTGGCGGGATTACGGTGTCGACAATCAAACGATCGATAAGTGACTCGTCTCCCTGCTATTTCTCCCTTCCACGACTATTATCATAATCCGATAAGCGATGTGCGAAATGTGCACCCCATCTCTCTCACTTGCATAGAGACTGACAGGACGGACAGAAGGCGGCATTTCAGAGAAAGAGACAGAAATCGAGTGGAAACAGTCCCCATCACCAATGGAAATTGTCCAGCAAACGGTTTTCCGATTTCACCCCTTGATCCGCTCACGCCGAGGGACACTTCCTAGTTCAGGGATGACTAGGTACAAAAGTCAACTTCATCGCTTCAATTTGAATTGTTCATACATCGGAGATGTACACAGCGGGGCATAAAATTGTCTGCTTAATCCCCACAAAAGAGACCTAAAATAATCAAAATTCTCGGACCATTTCTTCTCCGTTCCACTACCGAAAATATGATAGATTCATCTGCATGAAACGGGGGATACCTGGCAAGCGAAAATTTATACTTTAATATTCGACCCTCGTCACTCCACTCAAATCTACTGTTCTACGATCACAATTCTCCTGTTCTACGGTCGGCACTACCGCCAACTTTCACAAATTCCCGCTCTTTGAATAATCCCCTGTGAGTATATATGGAACGTCAGCCGCAGTACAGTAATCCACGCCAGTATACAGTAATCCGGATTTTCAGCTAGTGACCTCTGCTGACCTATAGTATTCCCGTCGACTGAAAGTTAGGAGAAAATGGACCATGTCTACAAAACACTAAACCAGCCCGAATGTCTCCGAAAAACACTGAAAATTTCGGTGGTTTTGCTAAACACGATCTTTTGATCTACGAGTATTAGTAATATACTGTATTAGCAGCGAACAACGGACCAACTCAAATGTACCCGATCTCTTTATCGCGCGCGCGATTACCGCGCGCCAAAGATCCAGCACTATTGAAACAGGCGAGATTATCCCAACTGCGCGCGCACTTGCACAACCAAAAGTTCACAGAAATGACCCAGCGCTCCCCTGAACCGCCGGATCAACGTTGCACCCACACCTAATTACAGTGCAAATCCCGCAAAAAAATATTCGAATCTGACCCCTGGGAATAATTTGTTCAGACGAATCCTCAGTGCGCTCCACCGAGCCTACCGTACCCAGGTAACAACTTACGACGGCCTCATTCAGCATCTCCCGCCGGCTCCGTCGCTGGCCGCGCGGCGGCGTCGCCATCATCTTCTGCTCCTGCCACGACCACACCCGCTGCCACTTGTACGTGCCTGAAAGGATCTGTTTTTTGTCTGAACTCCAGATTCTGAGGGTTACGGTATCCCACGGTCACTTGCATTGCACATTGATTTGCATTCGTACAAACTAGCGCCAGGCGACAAAGATGTCAACCCAGAACGCACAAGGCGCATCTCATTTTCATCACTTCTTCAAAGACTAGAGTTTTAGCGTGACCCTTGATTGAATGGAAAATGGCGACGCATTAAATTTAAACACAACAGCAACATCACTACCCAATGCACTGCGGCTATTTGCTTGCCCTTACTTATCAGGTAGAGTGCCAATCATTGATCAATCGTGACTACATTCCCCTCTTCCTTTCTCTCACGCCTTATATATTCCCAACCTGATTACCTCACGAGTTTTCGGGGCAACAATCAGCATTTCACGGGGTATCCCGAGATAGGAAACTGGGCATTCTCGCGTTTCAACTATTACATAAATACATGAGCAGACACGGGAGATAAATACTAGCGATTACGTGCCTTTCCTATTATTCCTTGATTTGTCCTAGTTCCGAAACATTGTACTTGCGCGCACGTACATAAACTACACGGCAAGTGATCAAAATCTCGAGCGACATCAGTGGGTAATTTTGGGTAAGTCAAATCTTCTGGGCAAAAATTACTCTAGTCACCCACTCATTATCAACCTCTTCCTCCTCTCAAAACGGACCAAACACCTCTGCCTAAGTGGACACGGATTGTCGTTGGCAACTCAAGCGACACAAGACAATTAAAATAATAATAATTCTAATTCGGGCCGTGCACGAAATTACCCAATTGATGCATTCTTATCTAGACCAAACTAAACTTCTCGACAAATTGTCCACTATCCCTCTATCTCTTTTTCCTTCTTTCCTAATTGAACTTTCCTTCTCCCACTCTCCACGGCCTTACTCCTACTTCCATTATCTCTCACTTTCCCCCGGGAAAACTTGGCCGCGCTCGACAATTAGCGTCTCCGACTACTTCATACTCTCCCCGCAAATCAATCGATATCAATCAAAATAACCATATAACCTGAATACCGTAGCCTTCTATTAACGGCAAAAGTAAAGACATCCCCTTATCTAGTGTCCAAGTCCCGCGGGAGTCACTGCTAAGGCCAGCGAGTAAAATTCGATCTATTAAAGGACATTTAAATTTTAAAACATCTTTTTAAGCAATCAATAAATCAATCGATAACGGTAGGTCACTCACTAGCATTTAGGACGTGGATGTCGATGGGCGCGTTCGCTTTCGCCTGCTCCAGCGAGCAGTAGCCGCCAAACGAGTAGATGTGATTGTCGCCCAGCAGCACCTGTATAGAGCAGCCATGGTGTACGAATTTAGGAAACGTCGCCCTGTCGAAAAATCGACAGCACCTCGACCTAGTGTCGTGTGCCTCCAGTAAACGTCGCCTTGTCAAAAAGCGACTAGATTTTTCCTGCTGGTAAACGTCGGCTGTGAAGACACACTCACCGCAGCGTGGTTGACACGACGCGGACCGCCTTCCATAGTCACCGACCACTGCATCTGTAACCAGGAGATATCGATTATACGTCGTCGACAGGATGGAAAAATGGCAACTATCGGACGCGGAAATAAAACGTCGACAATCCATGGCTTTCTGGCGAGTCTATGTAAATTGAGGCAGATAGTTAGAGAGTGCGAAAATATCAAGGAAATCGGCGATGGTCTCGCCACGAATTTACTTTTGGCATTTTGCCCAGAACGCCGTGAATCGAGTACTACTACTACAACAAGTGTTGTAGTAAGTAGCGGGGAGGTTGCACAATTGCATAAATATCGATATCGATGCCGATTGCTGCGCAATTCGCGTACACACACAGTCGGGAGGAGAACGAGCGATAAGGGAGGGAGGGGAGGAAGGAAGGAAGGGGTGAGAAAGAGGGGAGATGGAAACAGGAGGATGGAGGAACGAGGTGGTGTGGAGGTCGGAGGAGAGGAGATGGAGGGTTGGGAGGAAGGAGGTAGGGAGGTGGAAATTGGAGGAAGGATCAGGTGAGCGGGAGGAAGGAGGTAGCAGGTAGGGAGGTGGGAGGAAGGAAGGAGGAAGAGAGATAGACAATAATGCAACACACACGTACAGATGTTCGACACGTTCGCGCGTGAAAACAATCGATTATCAAAGAACAGAGGAGGGAGTGAGTCACTCCCAACACATGATGCCAAACTTACAGACCAGAGTAAGGGCGAGAGAGTGAGCAAAAGTTAAAGAAAATGATAGATCATTGATCTCATTTTTCGCACGCTCTCGAACATTAGAGTTTCCAACATTAGACATTACGAGTTTCAAACTCCCCGTCTAGTAGTATCAAGATTAGGGTTATTTTTGTGAGTAAGTCGAAAATAACGTCCGAAACTACGCAGAATATCCGAATTTGGGAATATAACTCTCAAATTTCGACAGTCATGCAAGCTTTCGAAATTTTCCTACGTATCCTTTCCAACCATGGATTCCCTAGGTAGCGACACAAGCGACCCTTGCTAGATAAGAATAATACATACTTACTACCTTACTTATTAGATCCAAGTAACTAACTAAGTAAGTATTTTGTAAATTGACACGCTGTTCCCCGATAGCCTCCTTATCTGCAATCTAATCGTTCACGGCATTATTATGAGCGGGCCAGTGTGGTGCCGATGCCCAAATAGCACGCGTCATTCTCCACGACCGGCAAACAGACTACAGCAAAACACGGCATGTCCATTCCAACTAATAAAGATAAGGACATGGAATATTAGAGCTAGTTGAAATTTACAGCATACTTCTGCATTCATATCGCCAAATTAAGAATAAGAAAAGAAGTAAATTCTGAGAAGCATCCACAAACATGATGGTTACGTGAAACTTGCATCAGACTGACGTCTTCTTCTTTTATTCTCGGTTCCTAATCACACTGATAGCCCTCCACTCGTGACTGATAAGGCGGCAGATAAGGCACGGGCTGGAGACGCGCGCGGGACCGAAACAAAACAATTCTCTCTCTCTCTCTACCTCGGTTCTGAGACACCACGGGGCTTACTGATAAGCGTGATAAGTGGCAGAAGACAATAACCGAGAAAGTCGACAAGGATATCAGAATCCGGTGCCAAAACTGACACACAATCAGGCCGGGGTCAGGGGGCTACCACAATCCAGTACCATCACTGAACCAGGCAGGGGGCTACCACAACCAAGATGGAACCAGGGGCTACCACAGCACCGGGGGCAGCGTCCACAGGTCAGCTGCTCCCGCCCGTTTTCGACACAAACACCACCAAAGAAACTCGCGGGGGTTGCGCTGCTGCTGTACAATGACGTGAGTGTGCCGCTCGTCAAAGAGAGAGAGAGAGAGACCGATCGAGCGAGCGAGTTCAGTTCAAGGTAGGACAGCGAGTTTGCGAGAGGGTGAGAGAGAGTGGTAATAGAGACCTAATGAGTAACCACTCCCTCTCCTCCCCCTCGAATAAATGGTCATTTTGTAAATGCATACGCGGTACGCCCGCGCCCAAGATGTGACGTGTGCGATAGAGTATTGCGTGAAGGTTGTTTGGTAATGCCCGGTGAACCGGCCATTTTTGAATTCCCGTAGTCCGCTTCTACTCATTTAACCCAAACGCTCAAGCCTATCGACAAGAAAAATGATTCCAATCCTCTAAAAAGCGTAACATTGTGAGAGTTTGTTGTAAGAAGGAAGGCCTCTCTCTCTCTCTCTCTCTCTCTCTATCGCCCCTGACCCCTTTCTGGAGGCCTGATTGCGCTACGGAATGATGCGGCAAGCGTTCAGTTTGGTAAACAAAGTAACGATTTAATAGCTCTCAAACCGTGTCGAACCCGACCGTTGACACCGCTGATTCGACGTATTTGTATGCGAAAATGTGAATCGTGCGAGAGTGGGGGAGAGAGAGAGAGAGAGGCGGAAAATGAGTTTGCGGCGTAATCCTCCCCCCCGGCGTCGAGTGAAAGGAGTAGATAAAAGTCAGCGAGGGGGAGGGGGGGAGAGGTCGGGAGTAGAAACGAAACTATTCCAGCGCATTATCGACCCCAAAGAGACAAATAGATATTCAGTGTACAACAAGGGAACATATAGGTGTTAATTGGGAGTGAAAAGTAACGCAAGGACTATGGCGCCTTCTGCCATAGCATGAGCGGGGAACTTAATACGAATAAACAGAGGGGTGACGCCCACAAGAACGCTAATAAACTAACAAAAAAACGCCAGAACTCGACGCGGACGCTAGCGCGTTAGCCATAAATCAATCAGTTTACCACCCTCGCGCTCTCTCTCTCTCCCTCCAATCTGTATACATGATCAGATGGAGAGGGAAAGAGAGATAGCCATCTATCCTGCAAGCGGATCTATGCCGTAGCAAGCAACCACAACGCTAAACATGGAGAGGGGAGGGGGATGCCCGGCGTGGTGTGCGTCCGGCGCCCTTTCCCAAAAAGCGCGCACCATGCTCGCACGCTGCGACGACGCAACTTGCGCGCGCTCCAAATTCATCCCTTCCTCCTCTTACTAGAGTCGGTTGGTGTGGGTGTCGGCTCTACTTTGTGCGCGCCGCAACGAGAGAGAGAGAGAGAGAGAGAGAGAGAGAGAGAGAAACGCACAAATAGGCAAGATAATGGATTGTTTTCGTTGGCTGCAGTCGCCCTCCCACCCAACCAATTTCCCCGTGACAAAATTACATCAAATTCGTAAAGTTATTTGCACTAATTCTGTACTTTAGCGAGGCTCAAAAGTACCCAGGCTAGTCTCCCCCTCCCTCCAGCTAAATTTCCAGTAGCACTTAATTTTATAAGTGCTTCTAGAAGCAATATGCGAGAGCATATTACACTTTTCTGGCGAGTAAATTGACGCAGACAGTTAGAGAGTGCGAAAATATCATGTGAATTGGCCATGGTCTCACCAAGAATTCATTTTTTAAATTTTTTTTTCTAAAACGCTGTGGAACAGATAATACCTCTGAACAGAATCTATCAACAGGCAAGAGTCTAAGCCAATCACTCCTGATCAGTAAACAGTAGGGTTGCCCGTTCGGCGTCTCTTTTTCTCTCGTTCTCTCCCCTTTAAATATCAGCCGTATTACCGATCTCTCGCTGAGAGGGTCGTAATACGAAAACCGAACTTGCATCCCTAGTAAACAGTAAACCCGCCCATCTCCCTTCGTCTCCAGTCCTTATCTATAGTCAGCAACAAAGGGAACGGAATGGTGCGTGCAAACATCCATGGCACTATCATGCCATACACGCAAACCACTCTCTGTATTATCAATTCGCAAACACTCGCCCAAAATAATAAAACGCTCCGCTCCTAAACAACATATACGACTGCGAGGGTGCACGTGAAAAGAAAGATTTAGAGCTATTTTTAATTTCTAAAACTCGACTTTATAGGGTCTCGCGCGTGTTAAACACGGACGGGAGTGGGCAAAAGTGACAACAATGGAGTCTCCCTCGGGGATACGAGAGAGGGTAGGGGATGGTCAACACCTTATATCTCACGAGGAAATAAGTCTACGACTCCATAAGTCTAACCTGGCCAGCGACGACTTCGAAGTCTAATAAGCGCAGAGGCGTGTATACTTTGAAAGCCATCGATCTCCAGCTTAGGCTTATGGTTTCTTATTTCTCTGTGAAATATGCCAAGGGGGGGGGGTGGGGAAAGCTCGTGCCTCGGGGAGGTACTATTACAAATTTACGAGCACTCGTCCCAAATAATAAAACGTTCCGTTGATAATACGTACTAAACAACAGATACGGCTGCGAGAGAGCATGGCAAAGTGAGAGACACGTCGAGGTATAGAAAGAGAGTACACCACCAGTAGTCCATTTCATGAACGTATCATTTTAAAATTCTAATACTCCCCCATACAATAGGGAAGACTACGGACCCGCGCACAATAATAACTGAATTATCCATAAGCCAGCACGGCGGGTCTCTCACCATCTTTCCCGACTGCTTTATTACCACTACAATGCCTCCAGGCAGCGCACCGATCTCCTAATATATGATGGCATAATGAAACAATAAAAGGCCGGGTGGGGACCACAATTGCATCAAGGATCCCTACCCTCTTATGCCTACAACAAGTGGGCAGGGTGAAGCGCCAAATTGACAGGTTGGGTTCCCAATGACCCCATCTCTCTCGCTTTCTTGGTAATCTTTCTCTCTCTCTCTCTCTCTCCCCCACTGAATCAGCACAATTCTCGCGTGATCACTACCCTTTTTCTTCTCCTTCTCAAAAGACCAACAACGAGAGCGAACTCGGTAAGGTGGGGGTGAAACGCGATAACCCAGCAAAGATAGACCGGGCGAGAAAGAGAGAGAGAGAGAGAGAGAGAGAGAGAGAGACATGAAACACGAGTAAAGATCACGTTATTGTCAGAGAGGAGAGAGGAGGGGCACAGAACACTGGAGGGAAGGAGAGAGAGTGTGAAGGGAGGAAACAACCAGAGATCAGGCGCGTTCGAGAGACATCCATCATTTGCAGACGGTTAGACAGCGGGCGAGAGAGCGTGCGAATTCGAGAGAGTTCCTCGAAAAAGACAGAGCCAATCTACACAGGGGGAAAAGAGTCACTGGTGGCAGTAAACTCGATGGGTACTACTCGTTTGGGAATCGATGCCCCCCGCGTGGGTGGGGAGACTGCCGATTGGGGAGAGAGAGAGAGAGAGAGAGAGAGAGAGAGAGAGAGAGAGAGAGAGAGAGATGGCAGTGACAATGAGGGACAGATGGAAGTTGACATAGAGCCTCGCGGAACCCATTCAGTAATCGAGTAGGGTGGAAGGTCGAAAGGCCGTGAGAGTGAAGCAGAGTAACTACTTTCCCCATATCCTGTCTAGCGTGCTCTCTCTCTCTCTCTCTCTCTCTCTCTCTCTCCCCACCCGCGGAGCTTGCCCCCAGGCAGAATTGACAGTACATCCAGAAGTGAGAGAGGCAGGGAGAGGGGATCTCTAGATAATGGATGAGAGGGTAGAGAAAAAGAGACAAAGAATCTATCTATCTCTCTCCCTCCCTGTGACAGAGTAACCAAGATGCACCAAGTGACATCTGGGCAGGATGTGAAATGGATTGTGCTTGGGGGAAAGAGACGGAATTGATGAGTTTTAAATGAGATTTTGCGAAATTTCCGATTTTCTTCCATATTGGGAAAAAGATGCATTCACATATATTTACAACTTCAGACGTTAGCGTCAGGCTAGGATATGATTTCAGATCAGGATCATATTCCCATGCGTAGTCAGGGGGATCAAAAATATGAATGAAGATATTGAATTCATGCGCACAGCGTAAAATGGCTGTGAGAAAAATGCCCCGGGCTATTTGCGCTTATTATAACTGCATTTCTCGCGTGTTCAAATTTCGACCAGATTTTCGGTATAGGGGGTTTACGAGGAAGCCAAATATTGCCTACAATTAAGAAGTGCAAAAAAATGTCCACAAACAATTTCGGTGCTAAATTTCTAGCCCGCAACTGCTCACTTTGCGTGGTGTGCCGGTGAGCCATTTAAAGTTGAGACAAATTTAGAGGCTCAAAACCATCCCCAAATTCAATTTTGACATTTTTTTCCACCCAAAATGCCTTGGCTAAAACTCATCACGCAGTCCTAAACATCAATCAATAACTGAAGCTCACAGCCTCAAATCTCGACTGCCCTGCGAGTGAGTCAAGTGATGATATCTCTCTATTGAATCCTGTGATCTCTCTCTCTCTCTCTCTCACTCTCTCTCTCTATCTCTCTCCCCTTCATCTTCCTCTCAGATGATCTCAAACAACTGACTCTTTTCTATCTATCTCTCTCACTCTCCAATCTCAAAACCTGCACTAGCGAACGTCACATCACACAGTGCGGAACTGATCAGCAAGAGGAGATAGAAGACCCCTTCCAAAATGGTTGACAAACACATACTCTGGTATTTTCGCCCTACTAGTCCCCTAGCTCGCCTCCTAGTAGGGGCAACATCAAAGGTACCGACAGTTTCCCCTACTAGTCCCCCACCGAAATGAGTGGGGGACTAGTAGGGGAAACTGTCGGTACCTTTGATGTTGCCCCTACTAGGAGGGGAGCTAGGGGACTAGTAGGGCGAAAATACCAGAGTAGGTACTGGGTAATGGGGTACGGACCAATTACGAAGTGAATCGATATTTTTTTTTAAAAAAACTCAAGATTTTTTTGTTCCGATTGTTCCTGATGTTCCTGCTCACACTCGGCCGAGTGTGAGCGTGAACAATCGGAACATGACCAGTAACAAGATGAACGTTTTAAAAAATATAGCTTCACTTACAATTTTGCAAACATTTAGCAATTTACAACGTCTTAAAATAGCAGTTCGAATAAAATGTATTTAAAATATAAACGATATCATCAACTTCAAAATTTTGTGTTCCTGGTCTTGTTCCGATTGTTCCTGGTCATGTTCCTGCTAGGAGGAACATTACCAGGAGCAATCGGAACACAATCGGAACAAGAAATTCTTGAGAACCGAACCGACGACGGACATCTGCCGGCCCCTATATCGTCCACCTACGGCGAATTCGCACGAAACCTCTAATCCTGGCGGAATAAGTAATTGCAAGAGTCATTTTAAACTTTCAAAGATCGAAAGGTACGAAGAATATATTTTCGAGGACAACGAAAAGGTTGCAAAATCATTTTTCCTGTCGATTATCAGATGATATTATGCGAACCCAATACGTGTGCCTTGCATTCCCGCTAAAACCATGAATATACAGGTGAAACGGGAGGGGAATAGCGAATCGGGAGCATGACAAAAAAAGATTACGCGGTGGAGATGTGGCGGGGAACAGTGATTAACGAGGAGCGAGAAAGGAATTCCCGAAAATTCCATGAAATAGAGACGGTGAAACGGTGATAAACCGGGGGAAAGATGGAAATGAGGGCGGGAGGGGTTCATGGCGTTTCCATCTGCCAAACAGACAGCACATAATTTCACATGCAGGTAAAATCTGCAGGAAAAGTGTCGGGGGCAGAAGAGAATCTCTCGCTCTTTTCAGCAGATTTTGGAATCATGTGATAGCGAACCTAACACTGAACCTTGCCTCACTTAGAAGAGAGAGGGAGAGCTTGTTTGCGTTCTGACTTTACTATGAATATTCCGCCTTTCTTTCTTTCTCTCTTTCTCTACGTCAAAGAATCATCAAAGATCACTACTACACCACACGAAAATAGCAAAATCTCGCACACCCCCTACTGAATATTGATCATAATTCGTCACAGTACTACTCGAAAATCGTGTTGAATCTCAATGAGCTTGGTGCTCACTTTGGGGAAAGTACTAGCTCCATTTATATACGCCCACCACCCTCGCTTGTTTCGGTGGATCGGCAGCGTGCGGGCACAGCGCGCGCAGTCCAAGAAATCGCGCGCGCACGATTATCCCCCACTATTTATCAATGAACCAACAACCGCTCACGAGGGCCCACTCCAATTCTGCAGGGGAACAGTACACAAAAAGAGGGGCGAAATAAATAGTTGCAAAAAACACGTGGCGAATTAACCGAGGATGAAATTTCGCAATGCGAAACTGCGCACAGATCATCCCAAACTTGGAAGTAGGGGTCACATGTGAGATTGTGTGAGATATTCTCTCAAGTTGGCACACTATCTCGCCCCTGACCCTTACTGGAGCGTTGAAGGGGCTGTGAAATAATGGTGTGAGCAGAGAACACGGCGATTAAGAGGTGGCCGAGAGAGACGAAAAAATCAGAGATTGACAGTAATCTCTCGAGTAACTACTGCCTGCAAAACCTTCGCAATGTACCGAAAAAGGAAACTCAAAATAATTCGGTAACCGTTCAGAGAACGATCGGGCGGATTAATCTTGTGAGCTCGGCACTTTTTCCCTTCATCGGACCAACCAACCTATTTGATGGTGAATGAGAGGATGCCGCTAGATTCACACAGCGAGATGATGAATGAGGATTCTACCCCGGTTGCTTGGTCCGGTAGAGGGAAGTAGCGCCGATTAACCTTGTGAGCTCGAGCGGGAACAGCGGATCACCGGGCGGTGAATGAACCACCGGCTATTACAAGTTCACAAAATAATACAACGTTCCGCTGATAAACACTGAAATGACGGCGAGAAAACACTCAAAAGTAAAAGAACCAGGCAGTAGCTACGCAGTCAATTTAAAAAAAAATACAGTGTAGCATAATTCAACAGCCCATTCTAGCCTCCAGAAAGAGGTCGGGAGATTCAGTACAAAACTATCTCGCATCTGCCGTTTTTTCAAGAGCGAAATGAGAGGAGCGCCACTCCGGCATTCGACAAAGCAACACCACTATAATATGCTTTGCAAGCTGCTTACTCTTGTTTTGCGTACAGTCACTACAAAGATGCCTATCATCATCAACAGACGACTAGACGAGACTGTGACGAGAGAGCACGTACTTTCGAGAGAGAACAGACGATTTTGCCGCGTTGCAACAGCTCCTGAGATAAGATGAGATGCGCGATAAGGGGCGAGATTTCTGTCCATAAACAATAAATAGTTCAGGCGCTACTGTTGAGTAAAGAGTTTTTGTGTTTATCATGGTATTTACTGACACAAATGGAAAAGGAGAACCTATAGTTAGCCTATTTTAAAAAAAGGCAAACATGAAATACGATGTCACAGTGTGACAAAGAATGTTAGGTTGGGATAATCTGATTGAAACAACGTCTTACGATTCAATGAAGTAGATACGACAGAAATGCCACTGTTGTTGAGCAACAGTTAGCACTATCTCTTACGCGCATCTTGGTTAGGGGCTAGTAAAATGGGCATTTACTAGCTATTGAAGTGACTCATTACCTACTCTTGACAATGAGACAATTGTGCCCTCGGGCACCCGCTTTTACCGCTCAAGAGATGAGTAAAGGGCCGACCGCGTCTCAACAGTCATTGCCAACGTGAGAAAGAAAGAAAGCATTAGCGAGAACACGATTAATCTTATACAGGGGAGAACAATCACAAACGTTCCAGCCGGATAGTCTTTCTGAAGCATTTCCAACAATTTCGTTCTGAGGACAGAGTAAGAGAGCAGAAAGCAACCATCGAACAACGGGACCAAACGTGCGCAAGTCACCAGCCAGTAATAAGATGTGGATGAAGAGAAAAGGCAGATGCACATGTCTAATTTCCCCTCTCTCTCTCCCTACCAGCTGTCTGAACGACATGATTCCAAACCCACAGAAAGGGCACAAAGCGAGAGAGAGAGAGAGAGAGAGAGAGAGAGAGAAAGAGAGTGCGAAAAAGTGAGAGAGTCCCTCTCGATTTTACACGCTCTCGCACTCCAAACCTCTTTCTGTAAGGTTGGCTGGTATATGAAATGATGCGGAATAGAAGGAGAGACTAATTGAAAGAGCGAAAACACTAAAAGCGAGTAAGAAGTCGATATAAAGTAGAAAAATAAGGAAAATCGAAATTTCAATTGTAACTGCGCCGACACGTTGCCAGAAATTCAAATTTTCGCGCGCTATCGGTGGAGCGTATTCCAGGTCAGGTTTATTATTTTCCTTAATTTGTTTTCGACTTTTTAATTTTTGGCGTCAGAAAAATTGCTTATATACATATATGTTAATTACGAGTTATGTACTTTTAATCTTGAAAACTTGCTCTCATTTTTTTGTTATCCAATTTTGATTATAATTTGCAACTGGCTCATAATCTCATGAGAATGCATATTAAAATTCTGAGATCATATAATTTCAATATGCATTTCCGCCTATAAAAGCGCGCTCGCCCCCTCCTCCTTTTATTTCTGCACAGCCCAGCAGGTCGGTTCCTTCTTCCTCTTTTTCTTCTGTCCCACCTCTCCTAGAACTCTCGATCGATCTTCGGATGCCCGCTACCGTAACCGACTCCTGACTACAGTAACCCCGTCGCTCTGCAGGAACCAACCCTACACAATGGCTGCTTCCGCTGATGTCATCAAGAAAATCGAAGCTGGATTCGATAAGCTCCAGGTATACTGTAGGCGCCTACCGTATCCCTAATGGACCTCCGTAACCGTACGGTATTGCAGAAAGCTCCCGCGGACAAGTGCAGTTCGCTGCTGAAGAAGCATCTCACCAAGGAGGTGCTCGATGCATGCAAGGATAAGAAGACCAAGTTGGGAGCGACCCTCCAGGACGTCATCCAGTCCGGTGAGGATACGGTATTTTAGGACCCCAGAATCTCTGGGATACGGTAGCGAAGGATTCTGGAGCCGGGCTTTATGGCATACAGTATCCTGGACTCGATTGTTACGCGGGGGTACTGTAATGATGATCTTTGATCTCTTGCAGGAGTTGCCAACCTCGACTCTGGCGTCGGCGTCTATGCGCCCGATGCCGAGGCGTACACGCTCTTCGCGCCCCTCTTCAACCCCGTCATCCAGGTATACTGTAGCTCAGTTGTCGATCGATAACTCACTTACGCTACCGTACTTTGACTACAGTATCCATTCAGGAGTACCACAACGGCTTCGCCGCCGACGCCAAGCAGCCGCCCAAGGACCTCGGAGAGGAGAAGGTCGCCGAGCTGGTCGACCTCGACCCCGAAGGAGCATTCATCAACAGGTACCGTACCCTCCACCGGACCTACAGTACCCGCCTGAGCTATGGTATCCTTGATACATACCGTACTCTCCACAGGACCTACAGTACCCTACGGGCTAGAGCATCCCTGACATTTACCGTACCCCCTGACTACAGTAACCTCATTATTGCAGCACTCGCGTTCGCTGCGGTCGCTCGCTCTCCGGCTACCCCTTCAACCCTTGCCTCTCGCTCCACAACTACATCGAGATGGAGAGTGAGTGCGGCGTCTCGCAGCGATTGTCCGGGATACTGTATTCGCCCTTTATTATCGATATCTGCAGGCAAGGTGAAGAAGATCCTGACCGAGCTCAAGGACGAGGAGCTGGCCGGCACCTACTACCCCCTCAAGGTACGGTAGTGTTTGCCACGGTAACCGATCGATAGTATTGGAATACGGTAGCTGGAACTATCGATTGATTTGCAGGGTATGACCAAGGACGTCCAGGCGGCGCTGATCAAGGACCACTTCCTCTTCAAGGAAGGCGACCGCTTCCTCAAGGAGGCCAACGCTTGCCGCTTCTGGCCCCAGGTACAGTAGTCTGGATACAGTAGGATATCGTACCATGCTCCGGTTACTGTAATACCGTACTCTTTCTCAGGGTCGCGGTATCTACCACAACAAGGCCAAGACTTTCCTCGTTTGGGTCAACGAGGAGGATCACCTTCGCATCATCTCCATGCAGAACGGAGGCAATGTCGGAGCGGTGAGTACCGTAACCTTCCAACTACCGTACCCTGGTAAACACCGTAACTTCTCTCTCAGGTGCTCGCCCGTCTCATCAAGGGAGTCAAGGCCATCGAGGAGAAGGCGCCCTTCTCCAGGTAGCTACCGTATACCTGATCTATCGTATACTGACGACGCTACCACCGTATACCTCATCTATCGAATACTGAAGTTGCTACCGTACCCTACCGTAATCCTCTTCAGAGACGAGCGTCTCGGCTACCTGACCTTCTGCCCCACCAACCTGGGCACGACTGTCCGCGCCTCCGTGCACATCAAGCTGCCCAAGATCTCCGCCAAGCCCGACTTCACGACGGTGGGTATCAGAATGCTGTGGTACCGATAAATGCTACCATGGAACCATCATATGGTACTGTGGTACCGTGGAGCCTTCATGTGGTACCGTAGAACCATCGTGTGGTACCGCACTGAATTAGTTCCGGTGTAATTTCCTTCATCTTTCCAGGTGTGCGACGAGCTCAAGCTGCAGATTCGCGGCATCCACGGAGAGCACTCCGACTCCGCCGGAGGTGTTTACGATATCTCGAACAAGGTACGGTATTGGGGGTAGGGTAGAGTGGGTTACGGTAATACCTTCATACAATAGTACAGTAGTATGAAGGAGACACTCAGGTACTGTAAATACTGAGACTATATAGCTATACTGTATCAAAAACAGTAATCGATCGATAATGTTACCGTATCCGCAGGCTCGTCTGGGTCTCACCGAGTACGAGGCCGTCAAGCAGATGTACGATGGCGTCAAGAAGCTCATTGAGCTGGAGAAGGCTGCCGCCTAAGGTCCGCCCATTCCGAGGCTCCGTCCCCTTCTAAGACTATGTGCTACCAACGGCTTTTCTTCATTTCTCCCCCACTCCCTGTCCCCACCCCTAGACCCGATATCAGAGACGAATAAAAGCCGTGACGCGGTATTCAAAAGTTGCAGTTGAACACACAAACGAACGTCATTCTTGCGAGTCTATGAAAATTGAGGCGGACAGTTACCGAGCGCTAAAATAGTATGTAATGGGCGATGCTCTCACGTATTTTGGCATTCTGTCCAGAATGCCCTCTAAACAAATAGAAAAAAAGGTCCAGATATCACGTACAGAATAAAGCAGTCGTAAAACGGAAATATGCTTGGAGATTTAAATACACAATAGTGTTTATCATGGACTAAAACGAAAGATCATTACAAAAAAAAGAAAGATCAACTTTCGATGCAATTGGATAAGTTGGAATGTATCAAAATAGTAAAGTAAGACATATTCGTACACAATTCAATGGTATGTCGTATTCACCGAACGATCTACCGTACTCGTTTATGAATCTACCGTAATCACATGAGCAGAATCTTGTCATTCTCAATGTGTTCTCTGAGTGGCGCGTAGGACATGCAGTGGATGGTGTCCTTTTGTAGATCAACCAGCACCTCCTGCAATTGAATTATCGAATAGATGGTCATCTGTATACTCTAATATGTCGAAATGCTGCATCAAAAACGAGAAAGTCATCCCACATTTTGTCATTGTCATGACATTTTTTTCAAAATAGAAAAGTTATGTCTTTTTCTTACCTTTCCTGCCTACGTATCTAAGTTGCACTAATTTCCCAAGGATGACGCAATCCGCTCACCTGAGTGGGATCCGAGAGGTCGGCCACCGAGACGCCCTCCACGTCGTCTTTCAGCACCTGCAATCAGCATTATCGATCTGTTACCCGTACAATTAATAGAATGACAAACTACCGTACCCCCTGACTATACCGTACCTTGGCTAATTGTGAAACATCTCGCATTACTGTAACAGTTCATTCACTCGATAGTTGATTCCATAATTGACTCGGCACGCTAATCAGCAACCTCCTATTCTACCATACTCCCCCTTGTGTCTACCGTACCGTGGCGGCGCGGCTCGCTAATCAGTAACCTTTTTATGATACTGCACCCACCGCCCACTTCTACCGTACCTTTGCAAAGCATCGTGTGTGCGCGAGATTGAGTGCGGGCACGGGAATCTTCTGGAGTGCGGCGGGCAGCTTGCCGAGGAAGGCCGACTGGAAGAGACGCGTCTCGGCCGACGCGAAACCACGAGCGAAGGTCTGCAAGAGAGTACGGTACTTATGCACCAAGTGGAGGAGTACGGTATCTGCCCAGGAGCGGAACATTTACGGTATTTTCCATATCCGTAAGCTAATTTGTGTTTTTTTATTGAAGACGAACATGGAAAATACATATACCAAATGCGTGAAAATTTCTGTAACTTTTTTGTTAGCAGAAACAATAATCTAACTGGCGGCAAAAATAGAAACTATTTTTCCAAATTATATTTCAACGAACGCCGATAAAACCCGTTCAGCAAACAACTTAACGAAATAAAGTCAATCTTTCTATTGTCCTCACTGTACCGTATTCCTCCCTTCCTCTACCGTACCCCTCATCTCCTCTACCGTATCCCTCACTTCTTCTACCGTATCCCTTCTCTACTCTACCGTATCCCCTCCACTCACGACTTCTCTCTCGCTCAGCAGCGGCCGCTGCCCGATGGCCTCTCTGTTCGCGTGCTCTCGCAGCACGAGGCGCGCGTGCTCCTCGATCTTGTGCAGTCGTCTGGAGCGAGATCATAGATCAAACTACATACTACAAAGTCCCCAGAGATCAAACAATCAAAGTTACGGAGAGATCAAACTACAGAGGCTCTAGAAATCAGACTACAAAGTATACAGAAAGCAAACTACAAAAGGGGCGGCGGAGAGAGATCAAACTACACACCTCCTCATGTAGTCGTTCATCATGTACTGCACGCGCGCAATCTCCATCTGGTGCATGGAGATGGACGGTTTATCCTGCAAGAAGAAGAATAGTATTGCATCATCACTATGCAACAGTCGGCACTTGTTTACTTTATCGGACTACTAGTGGTGACCGCTAGATGCACAAAGTGGGCTGATGAATGAGGGTACCACCCCGGGCTGACCCAGTTTGCTTGTCACGGTAAAGTAGTAACTAGCAGTCAGTGATTCTCAAGTTCCCGACCAAAATTGGAAACCCATCCAGGCGCGTGGACGTCAAAGCAGGGAAATCGGGAAATGCAGGGAACCATGATATTGCCAATAACTAGAGAACACATCCAGGCATTTACTTGTCTCAATATATACACAAAACAATTTGCCAACGGAACATAATAGTTCCACGTGTGCGTTTTCCCCACCATCGAATAATATCAAGCAAAAAAGACAAATGGTTTTCATTGATTATTTTTGCAGCCCACTCTCGCTATCCTTTCTGTTGCTCATCAGCGGAACGTTTAGTTATTTCGGAACATGCTGGAAATGCAGACTACAGCGAGGTCCAGGTTGGACAAACTACCAGAGTACCGCATGCCCTATTGTACAGGACTATCGTATACCTTATTGTACAAGGACACTGTATGCCTTATTGGAGAGATCTTCCGCATATTATAAAAATATAAGGGTCCGAACAATACACACACAACACTCTGTGGCGCGAAACTACCTATCAAAAAACATTTAAAAAAAAAAACTTTTTGTAAACTTGTAATACTTTATTAGCCGCCTCCCCTATCGCCTTTTCAATCTCCGTGAGCCTACCATGTATTTTTGGTCAAATAAATGGCATATCACGCCTATCCTTTATGCGTTTAGCACGGATTAGCAACGGAACATATTATTCTTACCTTATTAGCCGCCTCTCCAATGGCCCTCTCAATCTCCGTCAACTGCTCCTGCAGTAGATCGACGACGTCGAATCGATGCGGGAGGAGGCAGGCAGGCGAGCCGCACTCGTTCATCCATGCTTGCTTCATCTCCGCCAGTAGCTGGAAGGAGAGATAGAGAGAGACAGAGATTGCGTCATCATTAGGCAATGTCGTTAGCCACTCTCTATTGATTGGCATAGGAATAATCTCAGGACGCATATCCCGATTCTCACCACTATTTGAGAGTTTACTGAACTGACTGATATTATTTCAAATCGGTTTTCAAAGTAGATATTGCATCATGCCAACGCAATCAGTGTCTCACCTCAGCGGGCGTGACAAACTCCTCGTCCTCTCCCGCCTCTCCCTCCTCCACCTGTCGAACTGCCTCAGAGGCGTCGACCGTACCCAGAGTGCTCTGAACTATTGCGTCATCACTACGTAATAGAAAAGAAAAAAAGTGCCAAAGTAACATCACGTGTGTGACATTGTCTCCTTCTCTACTAATTTCCGATGAAAAAAAAATTGCTTTCTAATAAATGTGGATACTAGTGCAACTGTTTGTGAACGACTGTTTCGAAATTCGAAATAGACTAACAAGAGTGGAGTGGAATACTTTAGCCAAATACAGTGCCCTTTCTAGGTTCTTTACAAAATTTAAATTTACGTAAAATTTAAAAATCTCACCGGTTCTCCGGGTGTCTCCTGCGGTCCCTGTGACGAAAGCTCCAGAAAGAAGTCGTCTCCATCAAGAAAATCGCCCGCCGACGACATTATCGACTGCTGCAACTACCGTAATCTCCTACCGTATCCACGGCATTCTGGGCAAAGTGCCAAAAGTGAATTCGCGGTGAGACCATCACCCATTTACAATTCTTTTCGCAGTCTGCCTCAATGAGCACAGACTCGCAAGAACACCGTAGTATCCGGCGCCAATCGATATTCAGATATCAGCCAGCGGTCTCGCAACGACGCTTCTCTACAGTAAACTTCATCTCCTTTTAGAATGCAGTTTATCGATATGTAATGCGTATCAAGACAGTTCACACAAGATCAGGAAATTTGAGCAAAATTAATACAATAACAATGCACAACATAATTAGACCCCAACCATAATTGCTTCCATAATTAACAAAATAGTATTAGCTATGCTACATGACATGCATTAATTGCGGGAAAATTATGCATCCACATTCGATTTAACAGTAAGAAAATCATTTTCGGGTATTATTACAGTAACGCTTCTGACAACTCACAAAGAAAACACTTTAAATTTGCAGCTATGCCAAAATCCAAGTTGAATAGGGAAAACGTGCTAAAACTCTAGTGTTTACAATCCTGGATTTTGGCATATGAGGTAATAGTGCTATTTTTCTATGTGATCACTTGATTAACACAAAGTTCCGTTATTATTGTACATATTACAGGTGGAATCTCGGGGTTCTCGGCAGAGTTCCGAGTGACGATGCAAGGGGAGTTCTCGACGTAGGCGGCGGAAGGCGCGTGTAAGTGGCGAAGGCGCCGAGTCGGGGCGCGGGCACGGCGCGGTAGGGCGCCGGCGAGGGCGCTGCGCCGGAAGCTGCGGTCGAGGGACGCGCGGAGGAGACGCCCGATGATGACGTCATCGAGAGGGGCGATGCGGTAGGCCGACGAGAGGACGCAATGGGCGAAAGCGCCGAGAGAATGGGAGTGAGGAACCTGGAAGGAGTACGGTATTACAGTAATATAGTGGGATATGGTAGTACAATAATCTACTGGGGGTATGGTATTAAACTAATTTGCTCTTTCAGCGATTTACAGTTCCATGCGCCCAACTACTGATCTACAAAACATTTGATATAATGTTGCATCATCTATTTAGGGGGGGGGGGGGGGTGACAAAACGACAACGAGCTGTAACTCGGTTATTTGTGATCCGATCGATATGGGAGTAGTAGCATTGTATTCCTACCGTACCCCACTACAGTATCCGCATATGGGTTCGGTGTGTCAGATCACACCGAACCCATATGCGGATACTGTAGTTGGGTACGGTAGGAATACAATGGTACTACTCCTATATCGATCGGTTCACAAATAACCGAGTTATAGCCCGCTGCCGTTTTGGCCGTTGCCGTTTTGTCACCCCCCCCCCTCTATTTATGAACCTTGAAGTCAAACGTAATTAATGTTTCTCTACATAGTTCTCGTCAATGGCGACAAATTAGCTCTTGCATCTAACATACACTGCTACAGTATCTACATTAATACCTGGCACTGTGTACTTTGACATCTACCGTACCTCTTTGGCGACATTCCCTTTCCCTTCGAGAAACTCTTCCTCACTCTCCCCGAGAGCACGCTCGTGTTGTGGCTCGGAGTGTGCAGAAGGTGGTGAGTGGAGGCAGAGGGAGCGGTGAACTGAAATGGATATGTAATTTTAAATAACCATACGTGGGCACGGGGGTACAGGGGCACTGTGCAAATGAGGGTCGGGGCTTTCGGGGGCACCGTGCAAAACTCAGAATAGTAAAAAAATAGAAGAGGAAAACTATTCGAATTTTCAGGGGCACCTCGCATTGGACTAAACTGGTTTGGGGGCACTACGCAAAAAAGCCCGGATAAGTGCTGCCCACATATGTAAATAACCAAATTCGCTACCGCGACAATCGGAGGATACGGTATGAATGGGAACAAATCGATCGATAGTTTCGATGACTATATTGACTACGGAAACAATATATCGGCCCATCACGAGACCCACTGAATACACCTTAAACCATGTGAATCACAGTTTCAAAGAGTCATATAAATTAAGAAGTGATATCAGAAATATTTTTTTAAAAAAGGAAAATAACCTTGCTTCTGCTTGGAGTGTGCATGTTGGAGGGCGTCGTGGGCGCTCTACAATCAACCAATAAACCGGTGATAGTGCCTATCAATAATCACTATCCTTATCAAGGTAGATCGCTAACCAACTAAATGAATTATGGAGGTGTCCAATCAGATCCACGTATCAATACACCCACATAATGATATAGCGAACATCGATAACGATGGTTGCTCGTGCGACGGCTGTTTAAACGAACAATGCAGATTAAATTCGCTGATAGGTACCGTACCACCCTCCCCCCTACCGCGTCCCCTCCTACCGTACCTGGGAGTGAGGGGCGATCGCATCGTGCCTCCTCCATGTAGCACACTCGCGCTCGCAGCCACAGCCCTCGACAGACCGGCGACGCGACTGGAGGAGACGCCGCCTGAAACAGAAGGAGTGAAGAGAGACGTCGAATATTTATCTTGGTATCGCAAAGATTCTGAAATCGGTCCACCGACAGCGTAACGGCCTATAGGCACAAGGGGAAACAAGAAAGTGCCAACCACTCTTTTTAAACATAGTTTTGTTGCCGCAGGGCGATGCAAAATTGCGCATCATAATTCGTCAGCCAATTTAAACACTCGTTTCACCGTCTCAACACTCATGCCAAACTAGATGTCATAGATGAGTAGATAGACTAGATGAGACTAGATGAGTAATCCGTCATAATCCATTAATCAGTAACTGAGTGCAATCCTCGCTACCGTAATCCCCGATTATCGATTAATACTCTCTACCGTAATTCTACCGTACTCACCAGCATAGGGCGTCGTGGGCAGGCGCGTTGTCGAGAATGCTGTGGGCACGAGACGAGAGGCCGAACGACCTGTCAATATTAGGAAAATAATTGGCACGCCGCTAATTTAATGTTTCATGAATACGCCTTATGCTACAAACATTATCTCTCCACATGTGGCCTCGCTATATTCGAACAGTCTCACAATTAGTCATTATACAAAATTTCTAAGATTTATTACAAATTCACAAACACTCGTTCGAAATGATACAACAATACGCTGCTAAACACGGTAACCAAGAGAGCATGTCACAGTGAGCAACAAGCCTTTGTACGGAGACGTTTCGTGAACATATCATGTTGGAATTGTAGTACGAATATCCAGCAGCTAGACGAGCAACAGAACTACTATTAGCAAGCACCTCCCGGCTACTCCGCGTTACAGTCCGCCATTATGTTTGCGGTGATCGGTTTGGCTACGTTATGGATAAAGGAGAATATTTTGAAGGGAAAAAAACTAACCACCGGGCATCCACGGGCTCTTCGTCATATTGGAGGCGCTCGTTGTGCCCGCCAGTCCCGCCTTGCGAGCTGCCACCTTCAACATTTATCAATTAGATTATATCGAAAATACAGATCAACACTTGTGTTTGCAGTAAACTTAAAGAAATTCGTAGAACTACAGAACACAGACTACACACTAGTGTTGACCACTCGAAAAGTCGAACCGAAAAAAATAACAATACGTTTCAACTCCGTTTCGTAACAGTTCTCTGTTTCGCTGTTAATTCTCCTTTGTTCTCGAACAAAGACTTTTTTTTCGTGGGCGTGGCCAACACTACTACACACAGGCATTCTCTGTCTGACTACAATCAATATTGCTACCGTACCCTCTCCGCTCTCCGCTCCTCCTTCTCCCTCGCGTGCTCCGCCTTCACAAAGTCAATGTACTCGAGGGGTGTCATGCCTGAACGGTCAAAATCGTGATATATTTAACTTTTAAAAAAAAAGAGGAAATGCCATTACTGAATCAACAATTTGCAGTATCACATATGCTCAGTGAAACACCCGAATTGAATTGCCGCCCCTTTCGAAATTATTAAACAATGGCATATAAAACCGTGCAGCCATGCAATTTTATTTTTTATTAGAACCTTTTCTCCTCTTCTATGCATATTCACTGAGTATTTTCAGGTAAATTTCGACAGCGTGACACCACATTCCTTTGGACAAATTTCTCTATATATGTGGTAAGTAATAGTCGATTTCAGCTGAGTAAGAACCGGCATGGCTTGTCCTATCATCATTATCGTACTCTGTTGTGTATGCCCCCCTGCTCACCATGAATGCGGCACTGCTCTCCTCCGTGGCGCGCCGCGTACTCCTCGCCCGTCGACTGCACGCAAATCGCGGCGCCCGGCAGCAGCACCTTCTCCAGCTGGTTCGCACGCTGCAAAATATTTTTAAACGTTAAAATTAATTTGGGAGGGAGCATATGATTGGAACACAGGACGCATGATTGGAAGCATTGTAGGGAAATATATTAGCCATAACAGCCGCTCATGGAACATCAATCTACCACCTTAATATTTAGCGATGTTCTCCGCCCTCTCTAGGGGTTTTAAAAATTTAATTCTACCTCTACACATATAGCAATATACTTCCACCGTACTCTACAGTATTCCCCGTCCCGCTACCGTACCCCCCTACCGTACCTTCATCGCCTTGAGCAGCGTGCCGGCGCGGTTGGCGTACTTGCTGACGCCCGTCTCCGCCTTGAGCTCCGTCTCCTGCTCGAAGTGTACCTGTCACAGACAAAGGATGATTGCAAACAACCCAGAAAATGGTTAGAGGTGAGAGAGTACGCGAAATTGAGAGATTTCGTCTCATGTTTACAGACTTTTTTTTACAGAGATCAATCGGAAAATAAGAAACGATATATTTTAAAAATTACATTGTAAGAATTGCGAGAGGCAAGTCTCCGACAGCACGGTACGCGGGCGTTTCAACAACAGCATTCATACTATATGAATCGTGAAAATGCAATCAGTTAGGCAAAAATTTTTAAATATCTAAGTAAATAGGTGTCAAAATATCTATTGGCATGATTTTACTGTGGCCATTATTGACAACAAAAAAGATACATCTAAACGAAATGTCGAGAACGTCTACATGCGCAGGTGAACGCCAGTTTCAACACGCCTACATTGTTTTGCGCGACCGCACATACTGAGCTGAACGAGGTTTGTCCGCTACCTATCACTAAACAGCAGGGGCAGCATGGAAAGATCAAGGAATATTCATAACAACTGTTAATAAAAACACACGCTCTCTGTCTATACCTCGTCGTGTCTGTTATTTTGCCACGCTCTCTAACCGTAGTCTAGCAGCGGAACGCTTTATCATTCTCAGTAGAAATTTGAGATGACAGTATCTTAATTTCGCGCACTCTCTTCACCGCTGGGTGGATGAGGGTGTTTGCGAAATGAAGAGACGGTGGTCTCTCATTTCGCACCATAGATGGGCAAGGACTGTGGCTGGTAGGTCAAAAGCGGGAGGGTCAGTGCCAAAACCTGGTGCATTTGAGCAAAAAGCGGGAGGGTCAGATCCAAACCCGTGAAAACTTCAGCCAAAATCGGGACGGTTTTCGGCAAAACGCGGGAGAGTACTGTTGCTGGCTACACCCTAGCCGATTAATGTTTCGCACGCTAGTACTCACCTTCTCACACCACAGTCTCTGTCTGTCTAGACTATCTAGTCTCCAGCCTAGCCCTTCAGTCTACACCTCGGCATGTCTCTTTTTTTCCACACTATCTAACCGTCATTCCTGTGTTTAGCAGCGGAACGTTTTATTCTCCTCACCTTCTCACTCCACAGCTTGGTCCACTTCTCGATGGCCTCATGCACTGCCTTCCTCTCCTCTCTCATCACAGTCAGTCTCTCCACTTCGCCCCGCGCCCGCTCAACCTCCGCGTGAGAGTGCTTCTCTGTAGGGAAATAGATGGATATAGGGGAAGAATTGCATCGTCATTAAGCAATACCGCTCAAGAGTCGTGCGCAAATAAGCAATTTAACTGTGTGCAAATGTGATTAAGATATTGACTATGAAGATATCGGGCAAATCAACGGCAAGGAAATTATATGAAGCATAGGTCAAAAAGTGGGTAGACTTCGAGATAACCTGCCCGCCGAAGGCGGGCGCCAAAAACATATGCCTGATCAAAATGACCCCAAAAAACGAAACCTGCCCGACAGAGTCTCCGAAAACAACCCAGAAATGTAGAAACCTGCCCGGTAGACTATTAAAAAATCGAAAACCTGCCCGCCCAGATGTCCCATGGTACTTTACTTTTTGACCTCTGATATGAAGGCTCCACAAAAACATTATCTGACTTATTTGAAACTAGAAACTGCCTTATTCACCATACACACAGTACTCCCTCATACCATACCTGGGAGGAATCTCTTCGGGAGCGCCCTCTCCCTGTCCGGAATGTGGCACGCGTCCCACAGCTCGTGCAGTTGTAGGTATCTGAGAGAATAAATACATGAAAATGATTCCATCCTCTCACTATTTATCACTTAGCCCAAGTCCAATGAAATTTACATAACCTTTGCAACACTGGTCCACCTTGTACACAGTCTCAGATTCTCTGCCCCTCGATACATTTACCTAATTAATTTAGATATTATATTTAAATAATTTAAATCGATAACCACTCACAGCTCGTCGTACGCAAACGCCTCCCGCTCAGCCCACTCTCGGTACTTGAAGGAGACCTGGAAGGAATAGGAAGTTATTGCATCATCACTAGTCAACTTCAGTTCCAAAAAGATGAAAGAAGGAGCATTGAGGTTATGCTTCCAGCGTAAAATCTTTACGAGACGGGGCGGGACAATAAGACTCCCATTGGCAGTGATGCTCATAGTCCCTAAATTCGGCGACCCGATTCAAAATAATGTGATGACCGATGTCCCCGCTGCCTGTACTATGGATCCCCCGCAAGAGTAGGGGTTGCGGGGGGGGGGGGTCGACCCCCCCCCCGCGCTGCCGAATTTCGGGACTCGTGAGCACCACTGCCCATTGGTGCGAGTAGCAAATGAAAGAGAGTACCAAAGGCGAACCAGAAAAAGTTCGTGGAGTAGTTGTTTTAGAATTTGCATTTGAATGTACTCTGTGCCACAGCCTCGGCTGATCACTTTCATGTTACGCGCTCAGTGTAAAACCTACATGAAACGGGGCAATAACAATTGTAGGATATTGTAGGTTTTAGAAAATCAGTAAATCATCAAGACTACCGTAATCTCAACTGACCACTTCCCTCGCCTGCTCCGCCCTCTCCACTCGCTGCATCGTCAGTATGGTATCCAGGGAATCGATCGACAGCGAAATGATGTCAGCAACGTCCGAGAGCAGCTGCGCATCGCCTGAGATGTGATTTTTTTTTAAAATCAGCGACAGCAACAATATAATACGTCCACGTCATCATCTGGCACAAGAAACCTCTACAAAAAAACCCCCATAGCTATTTGAGAGATGATGCTAAAAATAAGGTAAAATGGAAAAAAATATGATCATTAGATACTGTAGGATTACGTGTAATTGCGCGAGTATCGGTTAGATTCCAAATATGGGTTATAATTATCGATTGGATACTGTATGATTAACGATTGGCTACCGTAAGCACTCACCAATTCTTCCCGTTCGTTCTCGGATTTCAAACTGCGCGACGCGGACGCGCTCCTTCCTGTCCTCCAACTCGCGCGTCAGGCGCACGCAGCGCGCCTCGAGACGCGCGACGCGCTTGCACAGCTGCAATTAGCGTTAATTATAGAATAGTGGTAATTAGTTAACAATCTTTAATTAGTTAGCAATTATTTAAAACCAATGAGTGGACAATAAATAGACATGAGACCGTATAGATACTTTGAGTCATTGATGAAGCCAAAAATGGCGTGGCAGAACTCAAAACGAACTGGAGCAGTTGCAATGAGAGAATTTAGTTGTACAAGAGCTGGAAAAACTGTTGAGAATAACAGACGTCGAAAAATTAGGGGATCCGCGGGGGGGGGTCGACCCCCCCCCCCCCGCAACCCCCACTCGTGCGGAGGGATCCATAGTGGGGGGACATCAGCCATCACATTATTTTCGACCAAATCTATCGAAAACAGTATTATTTCCACGTTTTTACCCTGATCGGACCCCCCCCCCCTCCGCGCGCGGGGGGGGGGGGTCGCCGAATTTAGGGACTATGAGCATCACTGCGTATCGATCAATATTACAGTAACCCACCATGACTCTGTCGCACTCCTTCTCGACGGGACTCTTCTCCTCATCCGTGCTCGCTCCTCCCCCTCTCTCTCCAGTCTCCCTCAGTCCCTCCATCAGAGGCAGCAGCGGATTAGAGTAGATGGAAGAGGACGACGAGAGAAGATTCTCCTGCGAATATAAAAATAGTTTACGATATTATACTACCGTTTACGATATATACTACCGTTGTAGCTTGTTAGTGTAAAACGAGGAAAAGGCATTCTCCTGCAGCAATTAGACCATATTTGTTTTTAAATCAAAAATATATAAATAAATAATTATCCGAGTTAGGTGCAAAATCCGATTGTGTGATTCAAGTCCTCTCTCTCTCTCTCTCTCTCTCTCTCTCTCTCTCTCTCATTCCCACACCTACATTAGTGTAGTAGTTGCAACACTAATCTCACTGGTGTTTTCAAACATCCTTTTCAGCTCAAAATCTCCCTCACCTTATCCACCTCCTCCTCCTTCTTGATCACCCTCCTCTCCTCACCCAGTCTCCTTCTCAACTCGGCCAGTCTCGCCTCCAATTGGGGCACACGCGCCTCCAGGTCTTCAAGCTGCTTAGCGAGTGATTTAGACTCCGCATCCAGCAAGCGCCACTGAAACAATCGATAATTAACACTAAAGTAATCGATAATTGTTACTGACTAATCGATAATTAAAGGACAATACTATTAGTTCCACTTTTTATGCGTTAGCAAGGTTTTGGTGATTGCGAGAAAAAAATGTTCCATGGAAACAACCCAGTAAGATACTCATCTCAATAGAAATACAATTGCATATGCAGTTGTGCAGTTTCGATAGATCTATAGCACGCATAGTAATAAAAAAATATTCAGTCCATCTAATACCTGTACGGTAACTACAGTACTCCGTATTAATATTCACACATTAGTGTGCATGTTGCCGCACCCTTGTGGTGCGCGATAAATAAATAAATAAAATAAAATGTGCAGGATAAGGCAAAGAGACTGACCAATCGGACGCTCTCCGGCGGGTATGCAGACTCGTTGAAGTGGGGCAGACCCAGCTGCGACCGCATATCGTTCACCTTGCGACGACCGACTCTGCAAAGTGAGAAATAAATTGAAAAATCACAGCATGTAACAATATGAATATTATAGTTAGTTATATTAAATTTGCATAAGCATGTTGCAACTGTAAATTGATAACACGCGCACTCTCGTGTTCAGAATGGTTTGGCTCAAACCACAAGTAGGGATATTCAATCTAGATTGACAAACAAAATCGGGATTTGCATGGTGGACAGGCGTTTCACTCGTATCCTTTCTGCAGTCAGTAACTCCTATGCGCTGATGTGATGGAACTTCCCGTCATGGAAGATACAGCAACTTAAATTATTATACTAGCAAACAGATCTTAGTAATAATGGTGCCAGTCAATATCTATATCATAGGTCAAATGGTTTCTCGCAAGTTCGCAATTAGCCTAGAACAGGGATTTACAACAATATCACTCCCTTCCCGCCCCCTTTGAACCCCCTTCTTATTAATGTTCCCTGTTACTCGCACATTTATGTATATGTTGTCGCACCCTTGTGGTGTACGATAAATAAATAAATAATTGTAAATAGCGGGCTTCATGTGCACTCTCTCGCTATGCCAATCGGGTTTACATCCAAAGTGCAGAAGTGCCTATCCTCGCAAGCGAGTACTTATTTGGCCCATGAGGAATATGAGCAGATGCTTACCTTATCTCCTCACTCAGCTTGTCGCCCATCTTCTCCTCTTGTCTCACCATGTCCTCCAACAGATTGGACACCAGCTCCTCTGAGGTACGCTTGCGACGCTCCCTGTAATCATAGGTCAAAGAGTACGTAAAAAAACGACGAAGCCAACCCGCATTTTCAGATTTTTTGGATGAAAAAAGGAAAACTCAACCCGCATTTTCGGTTTTTCATGCCATTTTTTTAAAAAAAAATATCCGCTTTTTCGGTTTTAAACCCATAGGTCAAATAGGCCCCCTTAGATGAAGCTGGTTGACTAGCTTACGCAAAAAAAACTAATTTCCTAAGACGGGGAAGGCACATCGATGTAGAATCGCAGCACAGTAGAGTAAGCGGTAAATGTACCAGTGCCGAATCACAGATTCACCTGGACAGATTTCACGGTAATTTAAATTATCATATGATCAAGGCGAATCTTATGTGCGATACTAATTGGCTCGCTAGATGAACTATGAAATAAAAGTAAAATGGACTAGAACAAATGACAACGCAAATTTAAAAAAAATAAAGAATCTTGCTCCCAGTTCCGCATAAGAGATAATCGATAATCCTGCATCTGCCCCTTCTCACCTCAGTTCTCCGTCGAAATCATGTCTCTCCCACAGCATCCACAGTCGCTGCTCCGTCGAGGCGAGCAGAGGCATCAGATTGGACAGCCTGCAACAATAAATAATAAAATAACAGTTAAATTATTTTCTAAAAACGCAAAAAAAACCCCGTATCTCGTCAACGTAAAACGCAAATACAACAGCATAAACATCACAACTTGACTATAGGTCGGGATTTCTTCTACGCTATTACGCATAATTATAAATTTTGACTTAAACCCGCCAAATCGCCGTTTCCACCCCCGCCCCACGGGTACTGCACCCCTCGCTGAGCCAGTAGCTGTATTGCCACTTTCCCCACATTTGCAAAAAAAAACCATCAATATCAAGCCTCTCGCAAAACAAAATGTTATTTTAATTAATTATTTTATTATATGTACGCCCACCACTTCTCCTCCCTCCTGCTCGCCATGAAGGCGTCGTCCATCGGCAGCGAGTCCATCGTCGACGATCTGATTATAATAAATTTAAATAAATAAAAAAAGATTATAATTTATAGTATAAATACAAACATACTGCACTTATATGTTAACGGATAAAGACCACAACGAAATTATATTCGCCCTACAGCAATTCAAACATATTCTGCTTGACGCGCCAAAGCACCGGGTTTCTCGAGGGAGGAAATAATGGTAGGAGAGACACGAAACAAATTACCTGAGACTGTTAGTGGACGAGATAGTCTTGGTTATGTCCATTGCTATCTTATCTCTCCTGTTATCGCGTGTATCCAAAGTAGTTCCCACGCACTCTCACACTATCCCTCGAACTCTCTCACTCTTGAAAGCAGCCCCACGGGCTGTATTTATGGTTCCTGCAAATGACCAATCGATAAAGCACGCCATAAATCAAGGAAACCGTAAGGGAGAAAAGCGGAAAAACAGACGCTACATATCCCCTGTCCAGACAATTCAAACTGTTCCTGTTCCCTCCTAACGCATGCTCTCTCACATACCCACACTCTCTCGCCCCTCTCTCATCCGACCTTGGGTGGACAAGGGACGCCTTATTACCATATCTCGTTCTCCCCTCGTGGGAGCTCATGACTCAATAGCTGTCTATTCAAAGAATAGAGATACTTCCGAGATGGGACAACTCGTCTCGTCATCACTAGCCAAAACCGCACATTACAAGTTCTTTATCATCATTGAGGATTACAACAAAATTAGCATCTTACAGCATCGCAAATCTCCTGAGTATGTGTGAGTATAAGTGAGGGGAAATATGATATTATGTGGTCAGTTGGATTCATCAAATAAATGCGAGTAAAGCACTGATATGTAAGACATTTGTGTAAGTTAAATACAAATTAAACTTGGAGCAATCACCAGAATCAATCAATCAGGGGACAAAACAATACTGGGCCGAATTGGGAAAAGAATCGATCATAAAGTTTACTATTTACAAATAAGTCTCACAACAATCACGGTAACGTATCAAGAGGGGCGAAATCTATATCGATCATCTACCGTACTCTCCTTCTACCGTATTCCTCTCATTTCTTGTTCGCAGATGCGAGTGGTCTCTTTGGCGTGGCAGTGGCCGAGCTCTTTCCTGCAAAGAGACTACAGTAACCCACTAGTCAATTTCAACCTACTCTAAAAAGTGATCAGTAATCGATAATATGCAGCTACAGTAATCTTCCACTCACCCTTGGCGGGCGAGGCGAATCGCGTGCCGGGAGCCACGGTGACCCTGCTGCCTTTCGGGGATGACGTCTTCGGGAACACCTGCAACTTCCTGTGTTTACCGAGGCGAGAGAGAACACGCAATAGTGAGAGGGTTGCCAACGTTCCTGTTTGGCAAACAACGGAAGTGCCTATTTTGGCTTGTTTTGTACGATCGTATCATTTTATAAATGTAATGCTTCACGCTACCGTAACCTTCATATATCGTAATTCAATCGATATTTAAGCCGTACCTTGTCGGCTTTTCTCGTGGGTGAGATGGCTGAGATGGCCGACTGGTCAAAGGTGAAGTCTGCAGCTGCAGCTGCTGCAACCTCATTGGTCGCAGGAGTCGTAGCTCCGCCCACTCGCGCAATCTTCGCAGCCGGGCCGAGACGTGCGGCGGAGGCGGAGGCAGTGAGCGGGCGACGACTGCATATATTATTATCGATTAATATTGAAAAATCCATTGTACTTTCTAATGACTTTGACACACACTCGTGGATACCAGTTTGATTGAGTACAGAGCAGGAACAGTATTATCGAATCGACAATCAGCTCAGAATATAGAAATCTCAACTATATAATTAGTTGATCACCTTGTCAACCCTAGATTACCCATCTCCATCCACCGTTGCTGTAGTACCGTACCACAACATCAATAACGAGCTACAGTACCCCTCCCACACTCACCCCAGCTGCGCGCCGGACCTGCCGGGCGTCGTGCCCCACTTGGTCTCCTGCAGCAGCTGCGCCTTGCGAGCCTGAAACATGCCAATCAATAAACGTGAGCAACAGTAATCCTAACGTACGTCAATATTCGTCCAATTGCAACCCAATAGCTCGACTGAGTCAAACTCATCGCGACTTGTCGTGACGATTTTCCGCTCTCACCAAATCACCACCCGGGACTCCGCTGTTTCATCCATTTCACAATAAGACATGCGCTACTACGGCAGCAATGCAAGAGCAACAGGAATGGGAGTTCACTATGCACACGCCGTGCTTGCATAAATACAAGCAAGGTGATGAATATATCTTGCAATTAGAATGACGTCATCAATATGCAATATAAGAATTGCGTCATCACTATGCAATTCTCCTCTTCTCTCACCTGCACTTTCTGCTCCCGCTCCATCTCCTTCTCCAGATCGTGCGTGTTCGCCACGTGACGAATGTAGGCGAGCGGCTCCATGCCTCAACAATGACAGATCGATACAAGTTTGGAGTACGCAAAACTATCTTCTTCAGGTACACGTGAAACGCACAACTACCAAGCCCATACAGCTCAACCTCATTTTATCAATCCATGTGGTGTACGATAAATAAATAAAACTGTCTAGCCGCACTCACCTTCAATGAGGACGCGGTCGTCCGGATGCGCGGTGATATACGCGCTGTACGCGTCCGCGACCGCCTGCACCGCGTGCGGCAGCAGCTGCTTCACCAAGCGGTTCTCGTACTGAAATTTTTTTTTAAATTTCAAACATGGAATAAAGATGTTTCTGCACATGCTTATCATCAGGGGATTCCGATGGGCGTTGATTCGATGCGGCGGTTCTCATACTACCAATTACAAAGTAAAAAAATACGCCCATAAACATTATTTGAGGCAAATAAACACGAGCAGCCGCATTTCCCCGTTAATTTCGTAGGTGTTCAATGTTGCATTTACAAGTAAAATGGGGGTTTCGAAGGCACGTACTACGTACTCAGCAAAACAAATGCCTAACATCACGTGCCTAAGTGCATGTTTTGCCCAAATTTACAATAATTTTTTTGCTGAGAAACGAGTCAAAATGCATGGAAAACTGAAAAAAAATCTTGTTTGGCCGATATGGTTCGGACGGCGGGCAGAAGTGCTTTTCCTTGCCAGCGAGAACCACTTTACCTATGATCACAATATACCCTCTCTCTCCTCACCTTTATCCTCTGATCCAGTGCGCCGCCCCTGTTGGTGTACTTGTCGAGGCTGTTCTCGCTGCTCTCAAACTGCAGCTTTTCCTGCGATTTTTAAATATTGCTAATTTTTATTAAATTTTTAATAAATTGCGGCCACGCGAGTTCACGCGTTTCACCGCCTCTACATTTGCGGCTCATAATTCGGAAGAGAGAGACCAAGAGGCCAATGAGCACGGCCAACCGGGGCAACCCTATTCTATGAGGGGGGGGGGTCGAGAGCGAATATTGCCTAGTGATGACGCAACAACCGCAACCCTCACCGTCCAGTGAGTCTTCCACACTGCCACCTTCTCGTACACCTCCCTTCTGCTGTCGTAGATGGCCTCCAGTCGTCGCACTTCCTCCTTAGCCGCGTCCACCGAGTCGGGCGCAGCTGAACGATTTAAAAAAAATCATTATCAATAAATGCTGCCCCCGCGAGTGCACAGTGAGCTCTAGTTTTTTCTCTCACAATCACTGTTTTCGTTGTTCAGATTTAGATAACGAATATCCAGATCGTGAGGTCTCAGTTTTTACACATCCGAGTCAATAATGAAGGCCACGTTCTGTACCTACATTACCCCCCCCCCCACACGCTCACTACCGTATTCACTCGGATAGCATTTGGGTACTGTAGTATCCTACACGTTCACTACCGTACTCACTTGGGTCGAAGCTGGGCGGGAGTCTCCTCTCCTCCTCCTCCACACAGCACATCTCCCACAGCTCCGCCAGTCTCGCAATGTGCTCGTTGTACTCAAACTCACGCCCGCTCAGCCACTCCTCGTACTGGGCCGCCATCTGGAAAAGATTATTTATATAAACCAGATTTGCCGATTTTTCTGACCACTTTGAATGGCCAAAATAAAATTATTTCTGGCTTGGCAAGGCAAAAAAAGGATGATCTTAATGCCCCTTGATTGAGTCATCCCTATGCAATGTCTTCTGTCTCCTCACCGTCGCTCTAATCTCGTCCATCTGTTCCATGAGTGTGGCGGTGAGCGCGCTCTCCTCCGCCCGCACGTCCACCTCGAGGACGGCGGCCACGTTCTCGTCGTAGTCGGCGCCTATTAATTAATTAATAATAACTATCAATTAATTAATTATTTAATAAATTAATAGATAATATTCGTCAATCAAAAACACAAAAAATTTCAATACTAACAACAACACAAACTCAATACACCATCCGTTGTTGAACAATAAACAATCAAACAAACGCCATTTCGAGTTTTGTGACCGTTTCAACCCTGTTATCTCGCCACCCTTGCACATTCGTGTTTCAGCTCTACCATAAATACCAACTGACCCATTCTGGTGATCCACTGGTTGATGTCCCGCTGTGCCTCCTTGACTCTCTCCACTCGCTCCGCCAGCAACTCCTCCATTCTCGCACTTCGCTCGCGCAGATCGTCGATTGTCGCGCGAGGCGCCAGCTGAACATTATTGATTGGGCGATTTGTATCTACATAGATTTAACGGTATCGCAAACTGACGATCCAACATGTTTTTTTGTCAAACTATTGTGTAATTGTGTTAACTTTGTACGAGTTTTTAAAATATGTATGACGCACAAACACACACACACACACACTGACCACTGACGTGTCCGGCAGCGAGGCGGCAGTCTCGTCCGAGCAATCCGAACCGAGACGAGATGTCAAGTGGGCGAAGCGATCGATCACCTGCAAATGAGCTCGCACTCATACAATATTTTATAACAACTCTTCATCTTTAATTTTCTCGCTGTCGCACCCTTCGAGGGTGTATCAAATAGATAAATAAATAATGGATTTCGACAATTTCTCGGAATTGTCAAATAGAAGGATCACAACATTAAACACAGCCAGGAATCCACCCTTGTCGGGCTTTAGGGTACAAGCAAGGCATGTTTTGTATAGCCATTGATGCACTCAGTTTTTTTTTGCAATACATGAAAATTCATTATAAAATCTAATGGAACTGCTCCAGCTTCCACTATTGCATCATTACTATGCAATAACTCACAATCCTCTGCTCCTCCAGCACTTTCGTCCTCTGCACGTGCAACTCCTTCACGTCCGCCTCCAGTGCCTTCCACTGAACGGAGAGGAAATCAATAATAGTCGCTGCAGACGTACCGTACTCCGAGTACGGTACTGCTCTCCATTCAGCAGGCAAGCTGTCCAATAATGGCAAGCAATCACAACTAGCCCGTACTAACGTAGATGTGGATACCGTATCAAGCAAGCTCAATATACGGTAGTTTTTTTACAAAATCACGCACCAGTGCAACTGATTTGTCGGGAAAGGCTGTCATGTCGAACGGCGTCATGCCCAGCTCTCGACGCATCTCCACAATCTGAATTTAAGGTTTTTTTTTTAAAAAATGCAATTAAAATAGTAAACTGCAGCAAAAGGCGGATTTTTATTCCAAATTGGTCGTGTTTCTTTAGCATCTAATTGTTCACCAGGTTTAAATCATAGATGGGCAAAGGATATTGCTGGAGAGTCAAAATCGTGAGAGTCTGATCAAAAAAGATGACCACTTGAACCGAAATCGGATGGGGTTACGGCAAAAGAAAAGTGGGAGGGTGTTGCTGGCTACACACTAGCCCACGTGTCGTTTCAATCATACATTTTATAACACAAAATTTTTTTTGAAGGAGGCAGTTTTGACCCTCGAAACCTATCTATAAATACGCGGAAGGATGAGTTTAGTAAGAATCAATTCAAATCTGGCCAGTTTTATGGGACTTGCACTATAGATCTGGCCAGTTTATAGCGATTTCTGGCCAGTTTATATATATTTCGCAATAAGTCGCAATGTGCGTGGGACGAAAATGTATGGCTTCAATAAAAGGAGAACAAACCTTCGTCTTGAATTCGTCCATCTGCTCGTGTATGGTTTGCACCATCGCCATTTCCGAGGAGACCTGAAAAGGAAATAAATAAATAAAAACTTTTTTTTTAAACGTAACACATTCCAAGACGACTGCAAGGTGAATTCTAGATGCTATTGCCAAAATCAGCCTCAACAAGTCTGCATCAAAATCAGCATAGAATTGCACGTTGAATTTATTTAACGTAATTTAAAATTAAATTAAATTAGTAAAATCACCATATCGGACAGCAGTGATTCCATGTGGGAGTAGGCGATGTCGACGCGGGCCAGTCTACAAATATCGACCTTTTTAAAAATATTCTAGATATATATATATATATATATATAGATATATATATATAGATATATATATATATATATATATATATATTTATACTGTTAGATCTCTGGGAAAATACAAGAATAACCCACTCTACTTTACAGCAAAGAAAAGAGAGATCGGTTCAGGAGTATAGGTTATTCTGAGTGAAATGCTAAGGCATGTTGCAATGTAAGCATTCGTGCAATCGGGTGTAGTAAAATTGTGCCAAAAACATTTTTTTAAACAACAAAAAAAATTAAAATAAAAAAATACAATAATCATGGGTCAAATAGGTCTTCGCGTGCGAAGATAGGCACTTCTGCACTTTGCATATAAACCAGATTAACGTAGCGAGAGAGTGCAGGACAGACACATGAAGACCTCTTGTCGACATCCCCCGCCCTATGCTAATTGCGAACTTGCGAAAAACCCATTTGACCTATGACAATAATTACCTGCGGTCTTCATCCATACTCACTTGGTCCCATAAATCATTGAGCTGGCTGATCGTGGTTCTGAAATTCGCACATTTATAAAAAAAAGTCAATTTTAAGGGCGAAACAGAAACTAGAAATTAAAAAGTCTAAAAATTAAAAATAGATTATTAAAATAAAATACTTGATCATTACTTGATCATGTTGAGTACGGCGTCAGTGCGATCGATCACCGAGAGACGACGGCGCGCCTGACGTTAAACATATAAACAATAATGCAGCTGGAATAAAAATAATAATGAAATTGCAAAGTTTGAAAAATCTACATTTTTTAAACATATGACAGCCCTCATTGATTGTTTTAAGCAGAAAAAATATCTATAAAAACTAGAATAGGGGGTTGCACGAGCACAATATCTTAATACCTCCTTAAATCGTAATAAATTAATTAAATTCTATAATAATACCATACATTTTCGCCCGGTCGAGATCTCTCATTTTCACACACTCTCTCGCCTAGCATAAACACGTCAGATATTTCATAAACACGTCAGATTTCTATCGAAAGTTCGATAAAACACGTCAGATAGGGGGCAATTCTTACTAAACTCGACATTCTGCGCATTCCTAGATGGGTCTCGAGTCTCTAAACTGCCTAGTTAAAAAAAGTGTAAACCGAGAATCTCGGCCAACGGAAATGTATGAATAATACCTTCTTCTGCGGGCAGAGATGGTCCATGGTCGCCTTCGCCGCTGCGGCAATGATGCTGGCTCTGTAATAATTGGCATTTAACAGTTTTTTTTAAAAATAATCTCACACTATTGAATTTTTCACCACATTTTCCAATATATTGCCGCCGAAAATAGTGCAACATGCACTTCGGTAAAGTGTGCCCGCGAAAATCCCATTGGACCTGTGCATCTACCCAAAAAGCATTTTGTGCATGTCAAGAGACAATGGTTGCCGCCGTTAAAGAGCTATCCAATCAATGGACATCGAGAGCAATCGTATTGTACTCACTTGAGCGTGTCATCCACAGCCAATCTCTTCCATAAGTCGTCGAGTGAGTCCAATTCGTCCCTGATCTTCTGGGATTGCTCCTGCGGAGTCAGCGTCCTCTCCAAACTGAAACAGGTCTCTATAAAAAATAATTGGTAATTTAAACGAGTCAATTTGCAACGCACCGAGAAGAGGGTCATTACCAGTAAGAATAGAACAAGACCACCTCTAAGGGATGCTAAAGCGCGCGGTAGGGCGATAATTTCGATTGAAAATCATGTGGTAGAATACTTTAGCTCTTTATCAAACCAAAAATTGGTGGAAGAATTCGCTTGCACTCTCAAAACCACAAGGTAGGAGAATTTGAAACATCAGTTAGCGGTGTCATTAATTCAGTGAAGAACACTCACACTTGCGTCGAATTTGCTGACGCAGAGTCCATGTCTGCCTCCTTGATGAGTCGCTGATGACCTGAAAAAAGGCAAGTGGAGAAGGAAAGCTATTCAAAACGGACGAGGAAAATCAATAAACAGATCAAAGTCGATTTGAAAATATTCGCGCTAGAATTTGTTTGAAAAGGTGGTGCGTCTGGGCGACTTTTGGATAGTGCAAATTCCCGGCTCTACATTTCCGGTTATTGTCTACAGTATTCATCGCGGTGGGAGCTAGGTGATTTAAAAATTTGGGAATTTTGCCAAAATTGTATAATTTCGCTAATTTCTTTTCGACCCATTTTAATGCGTAATTCAATTGTTATCACTTTTAATTCAACTGCCCATACCAGCGCCGATTGTTCATTTGCTGTGATAACCGTACTTTCCCTCTCAGGCAGCCATGGTTGCCAAGAAAACTGCAGGGGAAGTGCTTCGCACTGGTAAGAAGCGAGAGGAGAAGCTTCGTATGCTCAAGACGAAGCAAACCAAGAAGCTCACGAAGAAACTGAATAAACTCGGTAAAAAGGCAAGCGTTTTAATTTTGTTCCGCTTCAATCTTTGTTCAGGATTAATTTGTTCTCTTGATTTTTTTGCCACGATTTTCTCACGGTTTCCATTCGCAGGGTTCTATCGGCAGAAACATCACGGACAAGCTTAGAAACATCAAGGCTGTCAAGTCGGAGGAATCGCGTAAACGAGTTCACAATGTCAGTTTGCCTTCTTATTTCTTTGAGTACGCCAATGAACTTTCAAGTTTACGACATTGTTGGCTAGACATTTTGGTCGTTTTTTACCTAGGGGTTCGAAGAGCAAATACCGCTCTATAAATGCGCAGACGCTTGAGATTCATAACAACCACTTGCTGTTTATCGGAAGCGATATACCATGTTATTTAGGAAAAAAGCTTGTTTCTTTTCCAGATCATCAGTGACTACGAAGTCGATCGCGATGCACAGTACAATGCCGAGCAGGAGGTGAGGATCATTTCCCCATGTCTTGTGCCTTAAATCGATCTTTTATTTGACAGTTTGTACAACATTTCATTCTTACTCGCGAACATATTTTATTTTACGTGAAACCAATACAAGGATGCATTGATTCCTTGAAAATCGTTTTGTTTCCGACATGAAATTGTGTAGCAATCATGAAAAAAAATGTACACATATTCTTTGATTTGATTGAGACTTGATTTTTTCTTGTCTTACAGGACATCATCCCAATGGACATGCTCAACGCGGACATTGACTGGGAGAAGAGCGCATTCGCTTCCATGCGCAAGCGGAAACTGGAGCGGGGTACGATAGCGCCTGCCCCTTATCACTAACTGATTTATTTCTCTGCAGAGGCGGCGCAGGAAGCGGCGGATGAGGCCGATGTACTGGAGTCGCAGCAGAGACGATTCAATGGAGTTCTTGCAGACGATCAGTGAGAATACTTACTGTCTTATGATTTCCACGAAACCACGATCATCCGGGGAACTATTCATTTTCTAGAAACGTTATAAGTCTGCAAAAGTTCAAAGCACGAAAATTGGAATTGTAGGAAATCGGTTATAAAATTTGCAAGAGCAAAACAATTTGAGGAATTCTACAATCGGGTGAAACCCGAATGGGAGCTCTCTGATATCATAGTGGCGGAGGCATTTGTTCGCCTGAACTTTGACTATATATATTTTTTGATGCTTAGATTCTAAGTATACGTCACGTTTTCCTTCAGGGAAGAGCTGCTCCCGATCAAGCTTAAGGACGGAACGCTCGTACGACCCACGCAGAAAGTTAGTTTATAAACATTTTTTTGTCATATTGTACTTTTCCCATACATTATCTTTAGTTGTCAGAAATGTAAAAAAACTGGCTACAGATAACGTTATTTTTGGACGGACGAGCATGTGTGGTTTCGCCAAATTGAGCTGCTTGAGATCCCCACGTTTCAAGAAAGATTTTTATATCCTGATTTTTAATTTAAAAAAAAAATGTTTAAAAATATAATCGATATTGCTCGCAGAAGAAGATGACGGAGGCGCAGCTGAAGGCGGAGAAGGAGGAGGAAGAGGAGGAGAAGGAGAAGCTGTTCGGAGAGGGAGCAGAGGAGAAGAGAGTTGATGTGAGTGAAAGAGATAAAATAGGTATCGTTCGCTCAGACGTACCTTGCGTCCACATCTGTTTCCATAGGTGAACTGGGTTTCTCGCAGGTATTTCGTGCAGAAATGCCTAAAATCAAGTGCCGAAGTGCATATTGCCTAATTTTTGATAAATTTGTCAAAAAGAGGTCAAAAATGCATGAAACGTTCAAATATTTCGTCTGCCGACATGGTCTGGACGCCATGCAGAAGTGCCTATCCTCGCCAGCGAGAACCTATTTGACCTATGGCTGTTTCACTGAATTTGGAGGTCCGTATAATGTAAAATTATGCGAAACAATAACACTTGTTCGCACCTATGCAAATACTGCACCCCGCGTGTTAAAATAGGTCACTAAACAACCCCTCGCGCCAAAATACTGTCAGTACAGTACCCATCGTGCCACAATACCGTATATGTCGTCGATTGCAGCCGCTGGAGGGGCTATCTGCGGCGGAAATCGTGATGAAGCGACGCGAACTGTTGGAGGAGCAGAAGAGACTGATTGCTGGCTACTCGATGGCCCTCGTGTCTGATCCATCCTCCAATGTGAGACACCAACTACTTAGCTTGTACTTATAGCTTAACTTAGTATTGATATGAGTTGACGTAAGGCAAAAGTACTGTTAACGCTAGCCCCGCTATGCGATATTTGTATTATTATTGATATTTCTCCAACCACGTCGAAGGGTCAACGAGTGATATGAATTTGTTGAAACATGAAACTCTTATGTTTTTTTGTTGAAAAAAAGTGTTAACTGTAGTTCTTGCCATTTTCGCGTTTCGCGCGGTCTTATGTCAAAACCTATCGTAATATTCTCGATATGATCTTGTTCGCCTTGTGGACTAATAATTCAACCCCAGATCTTCAAACTGCGCGATCTGATGGGCCTGTGCGCGGGCAACAGCAGCGCGCACCCCATCGTCAAGGAGGCCGTCCAGAAGCTGGCCATCGCGAGTACGGTACAGGTACGGTGTAGTTATCGATTGATAGGGGTGGGCGAGTAGGCCGCAAGTGTGTTTAGAGGTGGTGCAATCTCGCTTCACGGGCGGTTGATGAACCAGAGAGAAGAGGAGGATTCTGATAATCCATTGATCTCCAGTTATTGCATTTCATCATCATCATGGCCCGTCACGTTGTGTTGTGATGACGTCATAGTTTGCATTTCCCTAATTATTGATTGATTGTAGGTGCTGGTTGACATCATTCCGGGCTACTCGATCCGTCCGCTCACGGACGCGGAGAAGGAGCAGAGTGTGGCGAAAGATACGAAGAAGCTGCAGACATTCGAGGAGGCGCTGCTCAGGTGAATAAAACGTTCCGCTTCTGCTAAACACAGGAATGTTGGGCGAGAGAGCATGGGAAAGCAAGAGACTCGCCGAGGTATAGAAAGAGAGAATACACACACTAGTAGTCCATTTCATTAACGTATCACTTTTAAATTGTAGTTATGTGTGAAGAGCGTGTCCAAGAAATCAGTATTGAAAAGGATATGTTTATAAGTGATAAATTATCACTGATAATAGGATACTGTATCCTATTATCAGTCAGTGATGCTCATAGTCCCTAAATTCGGCGACCCCCACTCCACGCGCGGGGGGGGGTCCGAGCAGGGTGAAAAGGTGAAAACTATACTGTTTTCGATATATTTGATCCAAAATAATGTGATGACTGATGTCCCCGCTGCCTGTACTATGGATCCCCCCACTTGAGTGGGGGTTGCGGGGGGGGGGGGGGGGGGGGGGTCGACCCCCCCCCCCCCCCGCGGACCCCCCGCGCTGCCGAATTTCGGGACTCATGAGCATCACTGAGAATACTGAAACTCGGAACGGTCGGTATCGAAAAAAATTATAGGAAAATAATATTCGAATGATTTTTTGAAGCTATTTAATTTGAGCTTTTACTCCTCGCAATTGTGTCTTTTATCTGACTTAATGGCTAATATTGTTTTTGAACAATCACTCGAGTATGTGATGCCCTGCTGCAGCCCCAATTCACATCGTCCCTTCTCAGGTACTACCTTAAGTTCCTCCAACTTTGCGAGAAGCTGTTCAAGAAGCTGAAGCCTGCACTCGGCGCCGAGACACACACCAACAAGATCGGCATGGTCGCCCTGCGGGCACTGTGCAGACTGGTGAGGAGACGGGGGGTTACGGTAGTCGACGGGCTTGCTGTATACGGTAACATGCTCCATTGACAGTGTGCGCAGTACGTGAGAGTTAACTATCGCTGTAAAATCTCCGGTTGCCGAACTAGTAGCACGTGACATCCGACTAGTGGCCGCCCACTTGCTGAAGTGCGTCCAACCGACTATTAGATCTGAAATTGGTGATTTTAGAGAAGTAGCCATCTGAGTGAGCAGTGAATTGGTTGACTACTGATGACGTAATTCACCACTCTCAGGTTGTCTCCGCGCCGCACTTCAACTACGCCACCAACATTGTGACGGCGGTGACGAAGATGGTGATGAACGGCCATGAGGAGGTACATAGGTCAAATAGGTCTTCGCAAGCGAAGAAAAGCACTTCTGCTTGGGGCCCGGACCATGTCGGCAAGCAAAATTGAGCAAATAAATAAAAATAAATAAAGCAAATAAAGAAGGAATAAGAAAAAAAACAGAGGAGGGAGAGAAGAGCGGAGGCGACCGGAATAGGCAGGAGCCGTCAAATAGGGTCGCGCTACTGTGTTTAGCGGCTATGCGCACTCTGAAATGATGTATTTCTATTTTCGCAAGGGAAACAATTAATTTCTCGCTCATTTTTGCATTGTAATTTTTATTTAAATTTTTTATATAAAAAGGAATGAATTATGCACCGAACGTATACCATGCCGTTCCCTGAATCGAGCTAGAAATTAAACGGCATCGTGTTAAAGTTTGACCGAAAATGTATTCTCGCAATAATCTTCGCGGAGTTTACTCCTTGGTTCTAAGTGGCCAAGGCTGCGCATGGGTCAGGTTCATGTTATTTTAACTAATTAATGCATGCTGAACACAATGGAATTCATGCCGACCCATGCGCAAGCCAGTAAAATATCAATGTTTGCCTTAGAAAATCGAAATTTATTTTTTATCCTCGTACTCAAATATTCCTCAGGACTTGGAGCTCAGGACTTGGAGACTCCCTCAGGACTTGGAGCCTAGATAAGGGGATGCCTTTACCTTTACCTTTTACTCAAATATTCAGTTTCCTGGCTGCTTTCGCTTGAATTTTCATCCCGTCCTCCCTGGTGGTTACAGTAATCAGATTCTTTGGTTCTGGACATTTGCAGGGCCTATCAGCAACTGATTTTCTTATACTTTCTTATATTTCAGAATAGTATTTCCGCAATGTACTTTTTATTTCGTCCACGTTTTAATTTACTTAATTAATTTAAAATATTTTTTATTTACCTTTATTTATTTAATCAAAATTATTTTAAAATATAATTTTTTTTATTCAGGACACTCGCCAATCACTCTTCTATATTTTAAAAAAAAATTATTTATTGTAGTCGAAAGTTAACTACTGAAAGGCCACAATACTGAAAATAGGTGAACGATGCTAACCTTGATGTATGGTGCTTGGGGGTCATTTTAATTGATATAAACCACATTACCTTCTCTCACTTTCCTGTTCTTTAATCTATGCGTAGTGGAATATATCTACAGATTATTTGAATCCCTTAGGATTTTTATTTAATGTGCAGACTGTAATTAGAACAAATTTCACGGAATTTATTTTACTGGAAACAGTGCAATGAAAGGTAAGCAATGAATTCCACGATTCGACCAACTTCAATAGTCGAGTGCACGTGCGGGGATGCATTGTAAGAAGGCACACGAACACAAGAAGCTGTAAATAGTTAGCACGCTCGTGTCTTGTGTATCGTTAGTATCTAAACTTTTCTTACGCGCAATACCGTTATATTGCGCAGAAAAAAATCAAAATTATGGCCTGAAAGCACTTCTGCGTACGATTTTAGGCACTTCGGCACGAAGTGCCGCGAAAAAGTCATTTGACCTATGAGGAGGTACGTTATTTATTTATTTTTAAATGTAAATTTGTAAAATCATCCCCGTGACAACAACGAAATTCTTATCAAAACCGCCATTGCACGTTGCTAGATGTCATCCCGTTGTAACTGAAATTTGCCTGTTCCTGTTTTTTTTCCGGTGAATATAGTAATGATAGTTTATCTACGCCCGAGGCGCGCCAGAATTTGAGATTTGACAAGGAATGAGCGAAAGATATGGGGAAGGGGGAAGTTGCAACGCGTACACTTTTATTTGCAAAGTTGCGGCAAACTTATTGCATCAGTCTTTGACTGTGCGCGATGTTTTTCCCTTTGAAACTACAATTTGCATGCTCCTTTTTTCATACAGGCTGCTTGCGATGGGCAACTGAGATTTTCGATTTTAGCGTTTTCAAGAGTGCTAAAATTTAAAAAAAAGTAATTATGTAATTTGCAGAGCATCAACGTCGTTTGTGAGACGCTAAAGGAGCTGTTCAAGACGGATATTCATCTCAAGATCTCGCTATTCGCCGTCAAGGGTGAGCAAAGCACACGTTTGCATCGTTATTGCGCTCACTAAATTTGGGAAAATCATACTTTGGGGTTGCTGTTGGTTGCTTCATAATTGCGACATCACGAGGAAAGTGTTTCGAGATAAATTTACAGAATCGCACACGTTTCCCGGTTAACTAACAGTAATACACATATAATTTTTGAGACGATTTTTAGTTGAGAATGTAGGAGTTCTTCCGGGCCCCGCACTTCTGGGATTTGTGTTGGTTTGTTGTTGTGGAACGGGAGACTGTTCTCAATTTGATCGAAATTGGCAATGCAGAGCCACTAATAAATCGTATCTTTATTAATTTAATGTTCATTAATAGTAAACATTTATTTCAGCTGTACACTTCATCGTGAAGAAGAAGATCACTGCCGTGCCTCCCCAGCTGCTCTTCACCTTCCTCTCCCTCAAGATTACGGTAGGTCTAGGATACATTGTTGATTTGTCCCTTATGTTTTCGTTTTGAGTTGTTTGGGAGTCAACCATTTGTAGGGGATACCCCGATATATGGATCAATTACATCGTTCAACAGGCCTATTCTCTGAGGATTGCTTACATGATTTGATGTGAAATTACTGTAGCCGATATTTATTACGATTACGGTAGTCGATATCGCAAACTGATTGTTCTTGGTTGCAGAAAGTGGCGAACGACGACAAGAAGAGCGGCAAGAGCCTGCTGATCGGCAAGAAGATGCGACTGCGGAAGGAGAAGGGAATGAAGAGCAGGAGGAAGGTACGGCATGATGAGGAGGATTATTGATCGAGGGTTACGGTGGATACGAATTATATGCTTTACTGATTACGGTAGTGATGGGAACATGGAGATTCTAACTATAGCAGTGCCCCCGGAACGTGTTTCTCCCCCTCTGAAACTTGTAGGTGTAACCAAAATTTGTAATCATGCCTAACCAAAATAAGTCATCAACTGTTAGTCATTGATTTAAAAAAAAATGTTCTTTTTTATTCAAAATACTTTTTGATTGATTTGCAGTACGAGAAGCAGTTGGAGCGTTTGTCGAACGACCTGAAAGAAGTGGACGCCAGCGAGAATCTGAGCACGAAGCTCAAGACGGTGAGATTCGCGTTTCAGTTGTATAATATAGTGGCATCGTTGTGGGCTGTGGCTGATCCCTCGTTCGACGCCACCAAAACAAAGTGTTGAAAATATTTCTGTGCCCCGTGACTCACCGTGAGGGTCACATGCTAAAAAAAAACGCCCTGTGATTTTGTGATTCTGCTATTGTGCAAAATAGTGGAATTCTTTGCGAATGCAATATGTGTCCGACATTTTGTTCAATCCAACATGACGGTTCACGCATGTCACTGATATGATATCTGTTTTAATATGCCATAAAATATGTTTTTTACGTTTTTATGTCAAAGATTAATAAATTATTATGAATAATGTTTTGTTTCGTCTTCAGGCAACGGAGGCGATGAAGCAGGTCTTCCACATCTTCTTCTCCATCCTCCGACGCATGCCGACGATTGCGCTGCTGCAGCCGGTGCTCGAAGGTGAGGGCCGGGAGGGTCGGACGGGCTGCAGAATAGGGGGGGATTTATCGATTGATTCTTGATTAGCGCGCTGAGGGGGGGGGGCGAAACAATGAGAGGGTCAAGTGGCAAAATGACCAGGCAGATTGAAGTCCCATTGTTTCAGTATCTGTTGATTCACAGGGTGTTTCTTGATCCCGATGATGTCTTTTGGAGTAAGTAAACTATAATTACCAGTGAGATTGGGGGCCACGGTGTTTCTTCATAATGCAATGAGCACGGGCACCGTTTGTTAAATGAAAATTATTTATTTTATTAATTAAAAAAACATAATAAATGGCAGGTCTCTCCAAGTTCGCCCACTTGCTCAACGTCGAATTCTTCTCGGACATGATCAAGTGCATGGAGGAGCTAATCGATAATCATGTGAGGAGGCAATTATCGATTTTGTATTTTAATAATTACGAAGACCCGTCACTTACCGGTTTCGCGTTGCATTGAAACGCGTGTCGGACTAGAATAATCAATCAACTCTGGGAATCCTCTGTAACAAATTCAAAACTGATTTAGAAAGAAAGTTGCTATTCTGAACCTATAGCTTTCTGGTTTCACAAGGTTGATTAGATTCTGAACGAATATAATGTTTTAAGAGACGGGATCGGTAAAACTCGACCACCCCCCGGACGTGGCCCCCCAAAATGAGAGCTGAAGGGCCATACTCGGTTGGGTGGAAGGTCTCCTCACCGGATTGCACAAAACACCACTTATTTCTATTTGCCGGCTCTGGACTTGGAGAAACATGGCTTTGAGCGAAAAACGGTCGAAAAATCAAAATTTCTGAAACTGAAAAGATAAACTTTATTTATTATTTGCGTTTTGTTTGGGGTGCCAAAACATTGTAAACCGCATGTTCAGATCGAATTTCGATCGATTCCAATACCACGTTTTGGACTCAAAATTTTGGATTTTCGAGAAAAGTTGGCCATTTTTCGAGCCGCTGCCCATAGTTTTTATGCATACATGGTAGCCTGGCACCATATGCATCTATATTGACCATAGGCAGGTCCACCCTGATTGACGAAGTTTCTGAAATTTTCACTCGAACATCCGTTACCGACGAAATCGGAATCGACATTGCTCATTCCCTTCCAATAAAACTTTTGGTATATACAATATTTAAATGTAATATTATTACAATATCATCAACATGATTGAATGACCATTTCAAAGAGCTAATATCGCATTTGGCGACCGTGTTTTTTGAAATCTTTTCATAAAACGTTGTTTTCGAAAATACGTCCAATTTTCTCCCACATATCTCAGAAATCAGGTACTCTACCGAATGCTGGTGCAGGTCAAATTGTTTGGAGAGTTTTACTGACTAATTTTGTTGTTGATAGTATTCAAATCTATGATTGATTTGACCTCGAAAAAAATCGAAGAATCAAAAATGCTCAAATTTCTTAACAAAAAAAAATTATTCTCAGGATATTTGAAACGGTTCCAGTGAAATATTGCCCACATTCATTTTCATATACCAAAAGAACAACTATGAAACTAATAACTTGAACTTATACCATGCCATGCCATGATACCATGAAAAATACCATGAACCCGGGGTCACGGTCCAAAAATACTTTTTCACCATGACCCCGGGTTCATGGTATTTTTCAAAATTTTTTTTTTCATAAGTTTAAGTTATTAGTTTCATATTATACTTGACTATTCTATGTATGGCCAAATGAGGGACGAGAGGGAGAGAACATCAACTGTTTATTGAGACGTTTCGGGCAGACAGCTCTTCAGTCGGTTTACCACATGAAATAAGGCAACATTAACCGGGTGGCAGACAATAGAAAACGAATCGATAATGGAGAAAGCATTACGGAGTACAACCTACTAGTTTCATAGTTATTCTTAAGGTATATGAAAATTAATGTGGGCAATATTTCGCTAGAACCGTTTAGAATATCCTCAGAATTTATTTTTTTGTTGAGAAATTTGAGCACTTTTAAGTCTTCCATTTTTTTCGAGGTCAAATTACAGTTAGATTTGAGTACCATCAACAACACGATTGATCAAAGAAACTCTCCAAACAATTTGACCTGCACCAGCATTCGGTAGAGTACCAGATGTCTGACTTATGTGTGAGAAAAAAGGACGCATTTTCCAAAACAACGTTTTATGAAAAGATTTCAAAAAACACGGTCGCCAAATGCGATATTGGCTGTTTTAAATGGTCATTCAATCATGTTGATGATATTGTGATAATATTACATTTAAATATTGTATATACCAAAAGTTTTATTGGAAGGGAATGAGAAATGTCGATTTCGATTCGTCGGTAACGGATGTTCGAGTGAAAATTTCGGAAACTTCGTCAATCAGGGTGGACCTGGCTATGGTCAATATAGATGCATATGGTGCCAGGCTACCACGTATGCATAAAAACTATGGGCAGCGGCTCGAAAAATGGGCAACTTATCTTCAAAATCTATAATTTCGAGTCCAAAAAGTGGTATTGGAATCGATCGAAATTCGATCTGAACATGCGTTTTACAGTGTTTTGGCACCCCAAACAAAACGCAAATAATAAATAAAGTTTAACTTTTCAGTTTGAGAAATTTTGATTTTTCGACCATTTTTCACTTAAAGCCATATTTCTCCAAGTCCAGAGCCGGCAAATAGAAATAAGTGGTGTTTTGTGCAATCCGGTGAGGAGACCTTCCACCCAACCGAGTATGGGCCCCCAGCTCTCATTTTGGGGGGCCACGTCCGGAAATGGTCAGATATGGTCGAGTCTTACCGATCCCGTCTCTTAATCATTCAAGGCTGTTCATTCTAAAACATACACACAGCCGCTGATTGTTGATTCTCTCAGGAGTTGTCGATCATGGACACGCTCAACTGCGTGAACACCGTCTTCGTCATTCTATCAGGCGACGGACAGGCACTCAACGTCGACCCCTTCAGGTATACGGTAGTCCAACCACACAAACTCTGATCGATTACTGACTTTATTTTCCTTCGTCTTCATAAAAAGTCTGTAAATTTATTGCATCTTCTTACAAACAGTATGGTACTATTATGTTGCAGATTCTACAAGTCCATCTACGATATCCTGCCCGCGCTGCCCTTCCAGAAGGACAACGGTGAGATTTTTTTTGTTTCTTTTAAAAATATATCAGTGCGTTCGCGTAATAATCGCAACCATGGTCCTACTGCAAAAAGTGACAACTTGTTTTTTTCCACAGATTCTGATAGCCCTTGGTGTGCTCTATCGATTTCTGTTTTATTCATGACTTCAAGTTTCGAATTTGCATAATTACGAGTGTTCAAAGTTCGAATAGATTCAAGGTATTTCAAGTATATCTCTTCAGGGAGAAGAGCTAGAAGTTTTGTCTAAAGGACATAAATGACCGCCATGATGAGCTGCATCTACCTATGCTATTTGTTTATTCAAAGTTTATATTTTAAAAAAATACCTAAAAATTTGACGATTTTCTCAAAAACCAGGCCAAGTCCAGTCACCTATTTTCGAATAATCTATCGAATCCACACATTTACATGATGTATCGATAATCTATCGAATCCACACATTTACATGATGTATCGAGGGCGGGATAAGGTTTATATTTTCAATACAAAAATAAATAAAACGCAAGAAAGCCCCCCATTTGACTCTTATTTCACCATCATTCCCCTCATTTGACGCGAATTGGGCGGTGTGAAATGAGAATTACGTGAATTTTAGACCGCTCACTTCGTGTCTAACATGTGAAATAAGGGTCAAATGGGGGCTTTCTTGCGTTTTATATAATTTTGTATTGAAAATATCAATCTTATCCCGCCCTCGATAGATCATGTAATTGTGTGGATTCGATAGATTATACCCAGGGCAACAACATATCGAAAATAGGTGACTGGATTTGGCCTGGTTTTCGAGAAAATCGTCGTCAATTTTTTAAGGTATTTTTAAAAATATAAAATTTGAATAAACAAATGGCATAGCAGCTCATCATGGCGGTCATTTATGTTCTTTAGACAAAATTTCTAGCTCTTCTCCCTGAAGAGATATAATTGAAATACCTTGAATCTATTCGAACTTTGAACACTCAAAATTATGCAAATTCGAAACTTGAAGTCATGAATAAAACAGAAATCGATAGAGCACACCAAGGGCTATCAGAATTTGTGAAAACTCAAGTTGTCACTTTTTGGTGTACGGATTTGTGAATGTTTTTTTGCGGTTCTTACGCGAACGCACTGATATATTATTTATTTATTATGTATAACTAGAATGCAATTATGATCAATTAACTTAAGTTACGACTTTAACCAGTTAGATTCATGCAGCGGAAGTTGTTGGCAACTTGCAAGTCAATGTTCGAATAACGCGTTATTTATTTCAAGTTGCAGACCTCCGCCGCAAGCAGTGCGCGCTCATGTCGAAATGCCTGGACAAGATGATCAACGGAAGGAGGAAGCAGGTGAGAAGAGAGAGAGAGGGTCTATGGACAGAAATTAAATACTCACTACGACATTTTTTTGGAAAACCCTATGGTGGAGAGCCAAAAATGGGGATCAAAACCACTATGGTTGGGATGTTTTAGACTACTGATGGGGTCACTACTGGAATTGGAATTGGAGCCCACCAGCTAGTAGGCGGGCTACGGCTGAAACATGAACTGAACATGACATCTTTGGTAAAAGGTAAAGGTAAAGGTGTTAGGTCTTCTACACGCAAGGCGGTCTCAACCACCCCTATGCCTGAGGGGCAACGAGAGCCTGTCCTGAGATGATCAGCGGCCTGTTGCGAGGCTATTCTTGTGTTGTGTGCACGTGAATCGGGGACCCCTTTCGAGGCATGTTTGGATCGTGATTTACCAATCACTACCAACATTTCTTAACCCCCTTGGTTGGGTGGATCTGCTGTTGATGCCAATTATCACTTTCTTCTCGAACATCACTTGCTAAGCTATGGATATTGATGAAAACGTTCACAGTTAGGAATGATATAGAAGTACAATGTCACCGCCAACACCAGAATGCAGTTAGCACGTTACTGAAACGTGAAATCAACACGAAGTTTTTTTTTGAGTTGGCATTGCTAGCGATCTACTTTGTGAATTCATCCGCGGAACTGCATGCATTAACAATAGTATACGAATAGAAATCGATGCTATCCGATCATACAGGTATCCATGCCCATTATTCTACAGTATCTCTGCAGGTTCCGCTGTCGCGCGTCGCCGGCTTCACGCGCCGCATCATGCTGACGTGCGTCGTCCTCGACGATCTCTCCGCCCTTCCGCTACTGGCAGTCACGAGGTGAGTACGGTAATACGGATACGGTAGTTTGATTATGGTAGATGATACGGTGGCTTGACCCCATGGTCTGAATTATTTTCATACCGTCAATAAGTGGCGTCTAGGGTGGCTAATAGCAGTACAGTACTGCAATGCACTTGGGTCTCATGTGCACTGCAGTACTTGATTTTGAAGAAACCAAATGTATCGATACACTCGTAAAAGCGAGAGTGATGTACTAAAATGTACTGTGCACTGCAGTACACGCTCTCTCACAGCGCGTCGTGTACTAGCAGTACACAGTACATTGACAGTAAGTACACGGGGCGCGTGTACTGCAGTGCACAGTGCATTTCAGCACATCAGTCTCGCTTTTTCGATTGTATCGATACACCGGTGTTCTACCCAGTGCACGTACTGAAAATGGGGGGGGGGCGACAATTCCGCAGCGAGGTTTTTAATTGCTCTAAACCTGTCTGCATATCCCCACCAAAGTGTTATCATGATCAGAATCACGAGGGCTTTCAAACCCACAAATTAACTAATTAGCTAATTAAAATTTGGCTAATTAGCAAACAATTCAAAATGATCAGAAAAAATACAGCAACAAGCCGAATCGATGGAGGTGAGCAAATAACTAACAGGGGGAAAAAGTTCATACAGATTCCTCGAGTTTGAGAAAAGTTATAAGCCGTTGCGGTGTCGGTTGCGGAATTGTCACCCCCCCCCCCCCCCTGAAAATGCACTGTGTATCGATACTGCACTGATTTCGCCACCCTAGTGGCGTCCTAATTAAAAAAAAGGCTATTTCATGTATTAAAATTTTTTTTAAACGAATTAAAATTGCAGAACCTTCTTCGTCTCTCATCCCAAATTGCTCATTCTAGTGGAGACTGCGGAGGAAGAGGAGGGTGAGAGAAGATTTATTCATTTATTTTCATTTAAAAAATAGAATATATATACAAGGTGGATTCTGGGTACAGCGTGCGTCTAGTTATCATAGAATGTGTTGAATTTGATTTGTCGTTAGGTGTCATGCCATTTTAGGAAAATTTAAAAAAATGTAATCAAAATATTCATTTTTAATGAAGCAGAACCCCTTATAGATTTATGACAGATATCACGAGAGATTGCAGGAAAACACCACCTTCGGGGAACAACTTTCAAAAAAGTATTTTTGATTTCGATCAAACTTTTATGTAGAAGTACTCTGGGGACGAGAATTCCGTCAATCCTGGTCCCAGGTCGCAGAACCGGCTTTTAGTGATTTTCCTGTTCCAAAGCCGGAATCGACGTAACTTTGTTCAAAATGTAGCTACAAAGCCGTTCTTGGGCTCAAAATGTTCGTAAAAATATGCTCTACATTTTCTCGGTTAGCACATTTACTTCAAAGACTGAACTGCGAACGGTAAAATTGAAAATCCAATAATGATTTTTGAAAATCTTTTTAATCTTTTTTCGATTAGAGATTGCGCAGAATTTGAAAGCAGAATATTAAAGAGCAAGTCAATATTAGTCATTAAAAAAATAAAAATGGTAAGAAAGGTGCGTTCACAGACCCGAAAAATCGGGTTGAATCTCAGAATACTGCGAAAGTTTGATCGAAATCAAAAATACTTTTTTGAAAGTTGTTCTTGGCCTCATGCAATCTCTCGTGATACCTGTCTTATATCATCTTGGAGTTACGAGATTATTTTTTGCCATTTGATTTACGGTTACTCCATGCTTGCATATGAAGGTTATACCTAGCAATCACAATCACGCGCTCTTTTTTCAGAAGATAATCATTTTTAGGCGGCGGCTCTGTGATGTACAACGCGAACCACGACGATCCCGACTCGGCGAACGCACTGCGATCTGATGCGACACTCGAATTGAGCAGATTGGCAAAGGTGAGGTGATTCAGCGTGCTAAAGGGGTTACGGTAGGCACGATGAACAGCGAGAGAAATAAATTGTGGGCACAGACGAGTGAGAGATTTTTGCACGCAGGGTGATTCGATGTTTCAGTGTACGGTGATACCAAGGATTCTGATTTTAGTTTGTTGATTCCATGATATCCGCTCACAATCATTTTGCACAGTTTCTGGGAATCTCAAACCTTGTGGATTAAGGTTTCGATGAAGCTAGATGAAGCTACCTCATCGATACCGTAATAACTCTACTCTTATGTTTCATAATCAATAAATCAATAATCATTCATCAGCGTCGTCATCGTCTGCTCGCGTCGATTGGCCGCAACATTCTGAACGGCGTGCCGTCAATGGGACCGTACAAGGTAGACTCGGAGGCCGTCAGCCTGTAAGTTTACTGTTTCGAGGTTGTGATAAATTGAACGGTGTAATGCATGTGTTGGTGTTTGGTTACCTAGTCCTTTACTGTTTAGTAGAAGCGGGTAAACGAGACCGTGTAGTGATACTGCTGTTTATTTTTTCACCATGCCATTTTTATGTTTCAGTGAATTGCCATACGACAAGAGAATGCGTTTTTAATTTTTTTGGATATACGAGGAGACGCAAAAGAAGAAGAAAATACAAAACTGTGAAGTGGACATTCCGCAGAGTAGAAGGCAGAGCAAATAATAATAAAAATAAAATAAAATTTGCAGTCCGCCATGGAAACTGGGCGAGAACGAGGAGTCGAATGAGAAGGAGGCAGGCGCATTCACGCTACTCAATCAGCATTCCAAGAAGAGAGACCAGAAATTGAGCAGTAAGTGATATTACTGTAGAGTGAGAGGGTTACTGTAGAATTTGGGTACGGCATGTAGATTAATCAATCCATAGGTCTAAAAGAGGGTCGATATCGATATAACCTGCCCGCCGAAGGCGGTCGCGAAAAATAAACGCCTGATCAATTATACCCCTAAAAACGAAACCTGCCCGTCATGGTCCCCTAAAACATCCCCAAAATAAAGAAACCTGCCCGGTAGACCATCAAAAAATCGAAAACCCACCCGACCAGTTTTTATTGCTACTTTACTTTTTGACCTCTGAATCAATCTGTAACTAGCGGCAGGCTGCGCCTGCCACTATCCCTGCGGGGCAGTCAGGCCTTCGGCCTGATGCTCCCGTGCACCCCCTTACAACACATAATATAAAACATCACTCTCGTCCAGCAAATTGCCTTGCACACTCAAAAATTACGGTAGAGTAAAATTGCAAAGTACGGTAGAGTTATTGCCACTTACACATCTCATACAAGAAAGAGCGATTTGCTCGCTTTCCTTATCAACGTTCGAAGAAGAGACCAGAAATTGAGCAGTAATAGCTGATTAGGATTACTGTAGCGGTACTACGAAATGCCTGGGTACGGTAGCTTTATCAATATGATCGATCAGTAATTTGCTCCTTTTCCAGGCAAGACCCTCTACTCATCCATCATCAATCTGCTGGAGAGCGAACATTGAGTATCCAATTATTGATTGTTTTTTTTCTGTTGAATTTCGTTGATTTGAAGTCTCGAGGGAGCTGTTATTACGAGTGGATTGCAAGTTTCATTAGAATTTAGCCTCTCATTTCATCGTTGATTTGTTCGTTGCTTGTTATGTTACAGAAATGAAATGTTTTCCTCGCAAATTTCGCAAAAGCATGTGAAACGTGAATTTATCTGCGAAAAAAAGAATCGATGTGCACTACTTGGAGGTATACGGTAGGGGGTGACGATCCATACACGATCATATCGATTGATAAGATTCTAGAGACCTTACAGCTCAGGTAGCACCACAACTATAGTCAGCTTTTTTTGTTTCTATCCAGTCTCGTACCAACGAAAGTAAATGCAATTGGTGAAAGTGACTAAAACTGATGAGGAAATGGGGAACTAAATGCTCTCAGTGTCAGTAGAGACTCGTTTCAAAACGACGGATAATAGGCATAGATAAAACAGCAAAACTTATGTACAACATTGCCGATCATATATGATATATCAAACATATCTGGTCAATCGATATCCGATGGATACTGTATCTCTTAGGTGGAGTGAAGAGCGCTAAAGCCATGAATGGGAAGCGGTAGAAGAATAATCATGGGGGGAGGGCAATACAATCAATCGATATTTCCGCTTAGGAAACCATTCAGAATTGGCCAAAACAGAACGAAGATTCAAATGAATCCCGATTCATTTGAATCGATTCATTTTGATTCTTCGACCGTTCGAATCTTCGAGGAATGAGTCAAGATTCACTGAAAGAGTCAAAATTCAGACCCTAGTATCTCTGCTCTTGCGAAGGACCCGCCTTTTATGGAAAGAACTTCGAAAGTAAATTTAACCGTATTCAATGTGTCCACGCTCTTAGAGGATACACTAAACTAGCTGTTCACCGAAAGTGCGCTGTAATTAGCCCGAACTGGTTGTTTGAATTGTATAAAATTATAGCAGTGGTAGGGAACAGGCTTTCACTTTGCACTTTGCATATATGTCTTTTTAGTATGTTTTTTTTTCTTAATTTCTTAGGAAATATTTAATATTACGTTCAAGGTTTCCACGCTTGCTTGTCATCACCCTGCTCGCCACAGTCTCACGGAAGTGCAATAAAAGCAGTATTTGAGAAATAGTACTGAAACTCCGCCCACTCATTTGAATTGCTGAAAATCGTTGTGAATTTTCTCCCACACAGAATTTTAGCGTACTGTAGCTATTACTCCCCCAGTGTCTAGAGGAATCCACTGAGCGGCGATTCCGCGAGAATGGGGCGAGCTAAGTTGATAAGTGTCACATCGGCCTACTTGGCTCAGAGGTAAGTTTCTACAGTATCAATCTAGGGGACGGGGGTTCGACCCCCGCCCATGCACCTTCTCTTGCCGATTTTTGGGGAGACTGCCTTTGTTTCAATCATTCTTTCGCGCATACGGTAGATAGGCACACCACGCGTGCATGGTGTGCATTTCCTTCAAATGCAGTGGCCATGATATTACAAATTTACGAGGACTCGTCCGAAATAATAAAACGTTCCGTTGATAATCCGTGCTAAAAAACAGATACGGCTGCGAGAGTGCATGGCAAAGTGAGAGACAGGTCGAGGTATGGAAAGAGAGTACACCACCAGTAGTCGATTTCATGAACGTATCGTTTTAAAATTGTAATACTGTGTCCAAGAAACGGAACTTTGGAAAACCGATTTCCTAGCAAATTGTGTTTGGCCCATCGCTACCACTCGAGTTATCTTCCCATTGACCTCGTTCCCAGGTTGAGAGGCGGATTGACTCTAATTTCGCCACGCTTCTTTCATGGTAGAGCAATGCTACACGGAAGTAAGCACGCAGCGGGCGAGAACACTTCTTAGAAGAGTGGATACCAAGTCTGTCGATGAGTGCACATCGGCCTGCACCTCTGGCCCAAAGGTTCTTAATGTTTTAAACAATAATTTCTGGCGAAATGATCTTCTCGTAATTCCGCAGTTTCAAGGAGTGAAAAGGTTTTGCTCATGTGCATTAAGGTATAGTGGCCAAATGTCAGGACGACTGTTGCCAGCAGCTACCTTTTCTGATAGCCCCAAAAGTCCCGAGTCAGCACTCCATTATCTCCCCCCTTGTCTCGATTCTCTAGTTCTGCAAAGGCTGTCCGTTGCGAAGCTGCTAGAGTTTCCCAGCAATTGTTTTCTCAAACAGCCAAGAAGAGCCACCTGCAGCCTCCCCTATAAGATCCATGAGGAAATACCTTGCTGAATCAGTCAAGGAAACGTCTCTAGTTGGCGTTCTCTTGCTTCTGCATTGTTGGGGTCCGCATAGGCTGACTTTATCAATTCGCGTACTCTAATCGCAAATCTCCCGCAAGTTTCACCTGGTGCTTGCCTTACCGCTGCGAGGCTTTGCTTCGCGAGGTACCGTTGTCTGTCTGACTCAAAATGGAGTTTTAGCTGTGCGACTATTCGATCATAATTATTCTGATCTCCTGCCGGCATTTCCTCAATGATCTCGCGTGCTTCCCCTTGTAACGCTGCCTTCAAGTGTCGACTATTGGCTGCGTTGTCCAGTGCGTTGTCCTTTGCTGCCAGGTAGTCCTCGAATGACTATAATGTAAGTTTCTGAAGATGAACAAGACCGAGCCCATAGTGGAATACTGTTCTCCAACCTGGTGCCCCTCAACAAAAATAACAACCATAATCAATCGTACTGTATCCCGGAATTGAAATTGAGCGAATTGACCTAGGATAACGTACGAGATATTAATCATCCAGCGAGTCCCGGGCCAATTTTGCGCAATTTCGTATTTTCCTCCTACAAAATTCATAATCGATTTACTCAATTTTAGAAATCCGGGTTACGCTAAGTTTACCGTATCCGATAAAGCTATAGGTGAGAAACGGAATCCCCATCCGGCAACGGCTACTCCAGATCAGCATTATGCCAGTCAATTTGTTCAATTTAAATCTTTCGGGTTACGGTAGGATTGAGTAACAGTATCCCATTATGAATTACATTATCCCATTATAGACTATGAAAGCAGGGTATACTGTTTGATCACTGTGGTATTTTCATGAGTCATATGTCATGCAGGTTCCAATAAAATTGTTTTTAAAAGGCACTCACGCTCAATCACTTAGCTTCTTGCATAATTGTACGACATGGGTGTAAGTTATAACCGCGTGATAATTGGTCGCACAATTGTTCTGATAGGGAGAGTCAATTGAAATGCGCATTTTGTGACTCGCAAAATGCGCAGTTTCAACCGATCCCTCCAATTTTTGTGCTCAATGAATGACCAGAATTACGCGTTTTGTGACTCGCAAAATGCGCAGTTTCAACCGATCCCTCCCCTTTAGCGCTCAATGAATGACCAGAATTACGCGTTTTGTGACTCTCAAAATGCGCAGTTTCGCCAGTACGAATCATACTGTCCCTTGTTCTCAAGATACTGTAATAATCAAACAATTATTTCCAGTAACGTCGTGCAAGAAAACAGCGTCATTCATCATCAACGAAGATAAGCGAATATGAACAAAAACATACTAACAATAAGACAATTGTTTTCTATTATACTGTAATAAATTATGTTTGTTGATGGATAACAATGTTTTTCGTATTGCAAAACAGTACATTACAGTAACACGACAATTATGAATAGAAAAGGAATAATATTGGATAATTGAAAAAATACACTTCGTTGTGCAGATATTTGCACTGGAAACCAATGAAATCAGAAAATTTACAATAACCTGATTTTTTAGGATACACACCTCATTTAACAGTCAGTTTTTCAAAACTGCTTCAACCTCTTGGAAATAATAGTTTTACCCGTTTTATATTCTAACCCTCATAGGTGTCCTTCTAAATCATAGCGAAATGGGAATTCAATTCATTCGGAGACTTCAGAAAATTGCAAAAAGGTTTTTTTGTCGTAGTGTGTCGCTCGCAACGCATATTTTTGAGACATCGTTTCTGACTAGCTCGATGAGGGAGACGGGTACCATTATCCTTCCCGCATTCAGTGAAGGTCACCCTTCTAGTGGATAGCTTGCATGATACTCTGCCTCGATCCACTATAGAACAGCACGCCAAAGAAAGTGTAGATTCGAAATCGATCCGACGACATTTCTACATTCCCAATTTTCAAAAAAAAGATCAATTAGTCATGAAGTAGTGAGCAAAAAAAAGAGGAAGACTTCGTACATATAATGTTACTAGAGAGGGTTAGCCAGAGGACTTGGAAAGGAAACGCGGAAGAGTTTTCTGAAATTTCAAAATCGGACAAGACTTTCTTGCCAACCCTATACATAACATGAAAGTTCGACTATTTTCTAAATGTAGCACATCAAGGAGTCGGGATATCGAGTTGACACAAATATCAATATTGACCGCCTCGACAACCCGCATCATCGCGGGTTATTTGTTTATTTCAACTTTTGTAATTCTAAAATTTTCATGAAATGTCAACATGAATTTTCTCTACAACTATAAATCGTCATCTTTTGATAGAACGAAATACTTGAAAAATTATCTTATTGTACCGCGTTTGAACGTGACTCACATAAATATTATAATTGTCTAAGGATATTTTATCACACATTTCATAAATACAATGAACACAGCTACTCATAAATACTACGATTAAACAAGGGGAAAGGGGCTGGATGATTACACGACGCAGCAGGCAATGGCGGTATTCGTGAACTGCATAGTCGAAGTCATGTCGACAAAGTTGCCGTTTACGCACTGGAGGGCGGCAGGCGTAGTTTGAAGGATCATATTCTTAAATGCAGCTTAGATATATGTATATACGAGTGCTATACGACTACTCTATCATTTCTGACAGTGAAGCGTTCATGAAAAAAGACTACTGGTGTGTGTTTGCACGTTTACTCTTGATTTACACCTCGGCGTGTCGCTCCCGTTTTGTCATGCTTAGTAGGGGTAGGGATGGGGAAGGAAGAGGGAAGAGTGATACAGGCGCATGCTAATTGATCTTAATCTTCCAGAAGAATTGCGGCTCTTCCAGACGAGTAAGGGTGTCAAAAGTTTTCAATGGAAATTCATGTTCTGGACATTGCAAATAGCTTCCAACAGACTAGGAGCGTACTAATGAATATTGGAAGACACAAATTTGTGAAAAAATTCTATTCTCGAAAAGTCCAGTGGAAAGTTGAAAAGTTGAAAAGAAAAGTTGAAAAGTCTACTCCTCCAAAAGATCGTCAACTCTTTCGAAAGAGTTTACCAGGTCTTCCCTACTCTTCATTCCAATCCACCAGTATAATAATCAAAATGACGAGAGAGAGGAAGGACTTTCTTTCACTCTTCCTTCCCCATCACTACTTAGGGGCCACAACGTGGTATGCAAAATTGACTCAAATTCGAAACCTATATTATTGATTGCATTTTTTGCTGCTAATACTCATTTAAAAATATAAATAATAAAATAATTGATGGCCAAGAGGAGTGGAATTACTACTAACCCCGTTTCTGATGTTTTCTAGATCGCTTTGCGGTATTTCCACGTCACAAACTTTTATAAACACCGTGGGACTAGGCCCATTCGACAGCTGCTCAAGATCTAGAACACAAGCCTAAGAACAACTCAGGGCATTTAGAAGTCAGAGTGTGCTTCGGTCTTCTTGACTATACGCGGTTCAGGGTTCGGTAAAAATGGGCGGACGGTGAGACCACTAGTCAAGCTCTTACACATTTCATTACGCTTGTGAAACAATTTACTTTACTGGACAAAAGGGGGAAGTTTGAAATAATCCCCGAAACAAAGTGCACTCACCGAGGCTATACGAATGAGGAGCCTGGTTTCCCCACCGGTGCACGTCACTCCCATGTTCGTCCGCATTGTATTCCCCGGGCTGCAGCCATCTATTCCGCCCATGGTACTATCGAACATCGCCGCCGTTCCCGTGTTCATTGGAGTGCACGCTGAAATGAAGAATGATTAGTTATCCTCTTATCTTTTCGAATACTGATTTTTATGTCGCAGAGTTAACCAATACTCTTTTCTTTTGCATCGACGCGCGAGATTTGCTTGTATACAGCCCGCACGGTTCGTCAGCACGTAACAAAACGATGAAATGTAAAGAGTACACTAAGAGAAAAAGCATGGCAGTTATCAAATAAACTACTTAATTTTTTAGCATAGAATGGAAAGTGTGGAAAGCGTAAGTCAACAAAATTATCAAAATTATCAGAAAAAAATTCTCTATAATCTGGTAGCGGGTTTGCTCGCGATGAGTTCGGGGTCAAAAATTAACCTTTTCTCGAAAACCCGGTAAAATCGTGTAATGTGGTTATAACTAGGGGCCGCAACGTGATCTTCCAATTTCGTGCTAATTGAAAGAAAATGTGGTCAAATGAACCGCTAAGGTCTCAATAACATCATACTTTTTGCCGTTTGTCGATATCTTGCCTCTGAGCCGCGCTACGCCTCAAAAACCATGCGCGTCATTTGACAGAAAGTGGTGAAAGAGATAATCTACATCTCTAAATCCTGACTGATTTTGAGAGTGAAAGAGCACTCATTACCCGTGTTCTCCCATGGCTCAGGCGGTTGAGCACATGCTATATGACAGGTATCATCAGAGATTGTATGAAGCCGGGAACAACTTTCAAAAACATATTTTTGATTTCGATCAAACTTTTTTGTGGAAGTATACTAGGGACGAGAATTCCATCAATCCGGGTCCCAGGTCGCAGAACCGGCTTTTAGGGATTTTCCGGCTCTAAAACCGGAATTTACGTAACTTCTTTTAAAAAGTAGCTAGAAGGTCGTTCTAGTGCTCAAAAAATTTGGAAAAACATTCTCTACAATTTATCTGTTGAACCCAAAAGTCGTAATTTGGGACAAAAAAAGTTCTGATAAAAAAACCGAAAAATAAATCGAACAAAAAAAATTATAATTTTTATATTAAAAAAGGCGCAAAATTTTAAAGCGGAATATGAAAGAGCAGGTCGACATTGGTTATACAAAAAAATAAAAATGGCAAAAAAAAGGGGGGTACCCATACCCCCGAAAAATCGCATCGAAACAAGGAAAACTGAGATTTTTCGATACAAATCTAACGTCTGAAGATATTTTCGGCTTTAAACACATTCAATTCGCATCTATATAAAATAAAACGACAATACGTAACAGTCTGGCTTATTTCTTCGAGATATTTACTCATCTGCGAAACTTTCCAAAAAAACGATTTTTTTGAAAAAAAAATTATTCAAATTTTTTATGACTCAAATTTTTGCAAGCTATCATTCACAAAATACGTAGTTATTATTGAAAAAGTTGTTTGATTGAAGATGGTCCACCAAAACGAAGAACAAAGGTAATATTTAGGAAAAAAACTAAACATTATTTCGAGAACTGTGTGATGTGCTTGCGTGAAGATAGGTATCTTCGAAATTTAATAATCCATATCAGAATGAGTTATCTGGCCCATTAACACGTTGTCCGTATGATAGCTTGAAAAAATTTGAGTCATAAAAAATTTGAATAATTTTTTTTTCAAAAAAATCGTTTTTTTGGAAAGTTTCGCAGATGAGTAAATATCTCGAAGAAATAAGCCAGACTGTTACGTATTGTCGTTTTATTTTATATAGATGCGAATTGAATGTGTTTAAAGCCGAAAATATCTTCAGACGTTAGATTTGTATCGAAAAATCTCAGTTTTCCTTGTTTCGATGCGATTTTTCGGGTATGGGTACCCCCCTTTTTTTCGCCATTTTTATTTTTTTGTATAACCAATGTCGACCTGCTCTTTCATATTCCGCTTTAAAATTTTGTGCCTTTTTTAATATAAAATTATAATTTTTTTGTTCGATTTATTTTTCGGTTTTTTTATCAGAACTTTTTTTGTCCCCAATTACGACTTTTGGGTTCAACAGATAAATTGTAGAGAATATTTTTCCAAATTTTTTGAGCACCAGAACGACCTTCTAGCTACATTTTAAAGGAAGTTACGTAAATTCCGGTTTTAGAACCGGAAAATCCCTAAAAGCCGGTTCTGCGACCTGGGACCCGGATTGATGGAATTCTCATCCCTAGTATACTTCCACATAAAAGTTTGATCGAAATCAAAAATATGTTTTTGAAAGTTGTTCCTCAGGGGGTCTATTTTCATGCAATCTCTCGTGATATCTGTCATATAAGCAGGAGTACGCTGGTTCAAATCCAGCGGTTTGCAAATTTTTTTGCTGATTTTGCAAATATCTTTAAAATCAAATGACAATTCTGCGAATTAATAAAATTTTAATTTTTTTGTTTGTATAGATTCAGCATGCTATTCCACCTATACTGAGACTTGCGCAGCTGTGTGGAAGTGTTCTAAACACCTACTCTTGAGGCTTTCAGTCAATTTTTGATCTACTAAATGTTGTCAGAACAAGGTGCGCAACGCCTCATTCGTAGAGAAGATCGAGAGCTCTCGAATAAGCTTTTGAACGCGGGATTTGGTTGAAAATTAAGCTTGTCATTCGATTGGGACAATTGTTCCCTCTCGTCGAGAAAGGTAGGGGGCGGAGCTTGCTCCCCCTAGTTATAACCAGAAGATAGAGCGTCAAATTCTGGTCTATATATTTAGATTTTGCCCTGTACGAGCGCGATGAAGCGAGTTTTACTCGAAAAACACGTTTTCCGCCAAAAAGGCGCGACGCCATATCGGCGCCCACAGGCGTCATATTGCGAAATCGATGGCACCAGCGTTTTCAGCGTCGAAAGTTATTCCTAGGAGCATGTTTTGAGCCATTTCGATTTGTGACCTGTTCCAGACCTCTGTTGAGACCTTGTTGATCCTTACATGGACAGCGTCATATCAGTGCGTTCGCGTAAGAACCTCATAAATTGACCTCAAATCCGTACAGCGAAAAGTGACTAGATGAGTATTTCACAGATTCTGGTAGCTATTGGTGTGGTCAACCAAATTCCGTTACACTCATGACCTGAAATGTCAAATTTGCATAATTACAGGAGGTCAAAGTTAAGCTGTATTCATAGTTTTTCGAGTGTAGCTCTTTAGGGAGTTGAGTTACGACTTTACTCAAAGAACAAAGAATGGTCGCCAAAATATGGCGGATCTTTCTGTTTCATTTGTTTATCCAAATTTTTATTTTAAATTATTTCCGGAAATTATAAACTCAATTTTCTCGAAAACCAGGCCGAGTCCAGTCACCAATTTTCAATATGTTGTACTTCTGAACACGGTCTATCCGATGGTCACAACCACATGATGTATCGAGGGCCGCTTACGGTCACAATTTTCATTACAAAATTATCTGAAATACAAGCAAACCCCTCATTTCACTCTTATTTCGCCATCATTCCCCTCATTTGACGCGAACTGCGCGGTGTAAAATGAGAATTGTGCGAATTTTAGACCGCTCACGCAGAACAAGGGAAAAGAAAAAAATGAGGGTGAAATGAGGGGGTTTCGTGTATTTCAGATAATTTTGTAATGAAAATTGCGACCGTAAGCGGCTCTCGATACATCATGTGGTTGTGACCATCGGAAAGACCGTGTTCAGAAGTACAACATATTGAAAATTGTTGACTGGACTCGGTCTTGTTTTCGAGAAAATAGAGTTTATAATTTCCGGAAATAATTTTAAAAAAAAATTGAATAAACAAATGACACAGAAAGATCCGCCATATTTTGGCGACCATTCTTTGTTCTTTGAGTAAAGTCGTAACTCAACTCCCAGAAGAGCTACACTCGAAAACTATGAATACAGCTTAACTTTGACCTCCTGTAATTTTGCAAATTTGACATTTCAGGTCATGAGTGTAACGGAATTTGGTTGACCACACCAATAGCTACCAGAATCTGTGAAATACTCATCTAGTCACTTTTTGCTGTACGACGGGTGTTGCGATTCTTACGCGAACGCACTGATATATGAGAGGTTATCTCAGTGGGTCGACATATTTGTTCAGAAACTTGGCACAGGGCTAAATTTACAAAGCGATACTAACCATGCTATAAATTAATGCGTCATGTGAGGAGTACGAATACACTAATCAGAAAGTTAAAAAACACGTCTATGCCTCAGGCGATGAAACCGTGTGATTATGACGTCATTATCTATTTTCGCCAATTCGAACCGAATCAATTTGTACTGTGTATTAATGGCTTCCTCGTAAAAATAGAACTATTTTTTGGTTACGGAACTTTTTTGATTGCAGCCGATGCTAGCGAGTTATTCAGTGAAATGTGTTTCATTTAAATTCCATAAAAAAGTTTTTCGTAAAAAATAAAATTTTATTTGATAATTTTAATCGTTGAATTATTGTATAAAATATATCTTAAAAGGAAAATAAAACTTGCCCTGGGAGGAAGTCAAATCAGGAAAAGTGAGGTGAAAACTCGAATAAAGTCAGTTGTTGACAACGTAAGTACGGTAAGTACTCGCATCATACGGTTTTATCATTATCGAAAAACCTATTAAAATTATCTTATTTCTCTCCTTATGAACTCCGATGTGCTCTATGTAATAGAAGAAATCTGTAAAATATAAAGATAACAAAGTTAAACCGAGGAAATGTGAAGGAATTTAAGTAATTACGATATTGCATAGCAATCGAGGACTGACTTTATTCGAGTTTTCACCACACTTTTCCTGATTCGACTTCCTTCCAGGGCAAGTTATATTTTCCTTTTAAAATATATATTTATATAATAATTCAACGATTAAAATTATCAAATAAAATTTTATTTTTTACGAGAAACTTTTTAATGAAAATTAAATGAAACACATTTCACTGAAGCATCGGCTCCAATCAAAAAAGTTCCGTAACCAAAAAATAGTTCTATTTTTACGAGGAATCCACTAATATACAGTACAAATTGATTCGGTTCGAATTGGCGAAAATAGATAATGACGTCATAATCGCGCGGTTTCATCGCCTGAGGCGTAAACGCGTTTTTGAACTTTATGTTTAGTGTATTCGTACTCCTCACATGACGCATCAATTTTTAGCATGGTTAGTATCGCATTGTAAACTTAGCCCTGTGCCAAGAATATGTCGACCCATCCAGATAACCTCTCATATAGAACTCTGGAGTCGCATTTCGATGTACTCATTATTTGATTATTGAAAAAAGTTACTTACTTCCTGGTGCGGCCGTGGTAGTGGTAGTGGTTCCTCCCGGATTGCCCGGCGAGTTCGGTGCACATGCAAAGGCAGCAGAGACGAGGAGAAGGGCGACGAAGGCAGATTGCATGTTGAGAAGAGAGGAGAAGACTGTGAGGTTGAGGGAAAGTGGCAACTTATATAGCGAGAACAACGTGAGTTTTGGTGCCGCCAGGAAGGCACGCAACAATGCTCTCTCCTTTCATTTTGCACGCGTCTCAGCCAACAATCCTGTATATGGATCAGGTTGCGAAGAGCGGAGAAAGGAAGTGGGTGCAGTAAAGGAAGATCATTAGAACAGAGCACAAGTTGGCTTCGAAATTTTTTTCTCAGCTCTCACGTATAAGCAACTCTCTGTAGTGACCATTTATTGCTCTGGGAGCCTAAACTATTAAGTTCTGAAACGTCATTATAGAACATGACTTTCTGGACTGTGTATTACTGTGTGGAAGACTTTCTGTATGCAAAACACGCGCTTTAAATAAGTGTGTTATTGACTTCTTTTATCCTTTTTGTAGTGAATTTTTATGTTCACCTCTTTAGATTCTTAATGAAATCTAATAATATGCAGAGATATATTTCAAGCCCTTCTCGTGTATGTTTTGAATACTTTTTTTTCTTTTTCTAGAACCTTTCAAAGATTCTCTTCTCCATGTTTCATTTTTATTTCGCTATAGATAATGCAATATCTAGTAATTAAAGGCGCGAATTCATTCTGGAATGACTTCTATTCCTGCAGTATTCGTTAGTGTTTGCAAGGCTAATAGAAATACATTTTAGGAAAGCAATTAGATAAAACACAGTAATTAGATAACTTCTAAATTCATGCTTGATTTATATTATAATGAAGTTTACAGGGGGGTGACAATTCCGCATCTGACTTTTCCGCAACGGCTTATAACTTTTCTCAAACTCGAGGAATATGTATGAACTTTTTAAAGCTGTTAGTTATTTGCTCACCTCCATCGATTCGGCTTGTTGCTGTATTTTTCTGACCATTTTGAATTTTCTGCTAATTAGCCAAATTTTAATTAGCTAATTAGTTAATTTGTGGGTTTGAAAGCCCTCGTGATTCTGATCATGATAACACTTTGATGGAGATATGGAGATAGGTTTAGAGCAGTTAAAAACCTCGTTGCGGAATTGTCACCCCACCCCCAAGTTTACGCTGACTACTGAATCGTGATTCAATAAATTCAATGACGATGGCTTAGTTTTTTTTTCTTTCTCAGCACTTGTGGAAGTGAAATCGAAGAATGAGTGAGTGAAAGGGAAATCGAAAGATGAGCGTGCGGCAGATAAGGGGATCAATTTCTCTCTTAGCGAAAGTGCATTCGCATTTCTTCCCTACCCACTCAATCCAGTGCACTGCCGATCCTAAACGGCACTTCCGCGACCAATGGAACAATGTGTGCGATGATTTTGAAAGCAGTTATTCTATTCCCTAATTGTGCGCTCAAGTCCTCATTCCACACACCAAATATGCATTTCCCCCTGTGACTATGCCATATTATCTATATTCGACCATTAATAATAATAATAATATTTATTCGAGTCACGAGTAAACATGATACTGTAAGGAAAACAATTATGTGGTGTTCATATGAGGAGGGTGGGGAATCGCACCTTTTCCATGAAACGAAACCTAGTAAACATGCGTAAGAACAAGTATACTTTGGCTCTCTCGACTGTAAAGAATCATCCGTACACTCAAAAAAATGTGTGTAGAAAAACTCCTGAAGTAACCAACTATACGGCGCAGACGTTTGTTATATTTAACAAACATGTATGTAGAAAACTACAAACATTTTTCTCAGTGTAGAAATTTACCTCTGTGATATTTAGTGCTGCATGGATCGTGCGCTCTTTAGCCGGTGAATTTGACTCTCCTCTTTTCAAATGAATCGCTCTCGACTTGTCTTCAATTCACATACAACAATCGAAAAGAGTTGATTTCGATAAAAAAGGGTATGTTTTTGTTTAAAAGCTCGAACTCTGTGTATCAATTAACAGGTCCCAATCATCTTGATCGTTCACGCTTTATAAGCTCACATTTTTAATCGAATATCTTTATTAAGCGATTAAATGAGAAATAATTTTTATGAATGGAGGGTGAAAAGAGATTTAAAGTTTTAAAAATAAAAGGTGGTTAAGTGTTAATTGTATCGACGGGAATTATTTCGTATTTTCCCATGGCAAAGGTCGATATCTCGTTCGAAATTTCTCCCGTTCTTCAGGTTGAAAGAAGAAATTTGCTTCGAATTTGAATAAATTATGTTCCGGTTTGTAGTCTTCGATCGTGAATTGAGCGAATTTCGCGACATCATTCATTCGAATTATCGCTCCATTTCCATCGGCTGTTCGCTCTACCTAAAGTTTTAACCGTTTCAGCGACTTATTTATATATTGTACTTCAAGATGGAATACTTTGTTATCTTCATGAGGAATCGGTTAGTTAGAGTGCTGAATTATAGCCACACGAATACATAAAGCGTTGGATTTTTTTCCATTTTAGGTAATTTGTAATTGGTGATGTGCCCGAAACGCGTCTCGCCCGATAAATTTGATACAACCCTTCATGTATTCGTATGGCTATAATTCAACCCTCTAACTATCGATTGCATTCTATAATTAAACCTGATTATACTTTGTAATCCACTCCCTCAGAGTTCCATCGATCATCGCGCTGTGGAAATTGCACACAAAATTTCCAGCGTCCGGGTTCGTCAAACTTCTTCAGTCGACGCTAAACAGAGAAATATAGATGCGAAACGTTTTATACGAATATGTGCACATCTAATTATACTCGTTCTCTGTTCTCTTCAAGAGAAGCAGGCGAATTGAAATAGAAATATAATAATAATAATAATAATAAAGAAATAGAAATAGAATTGAAATCGAATATTTGTGTCCGTGTTACGTTTATAAGTGATGTTACATTGACTTTTTTATTCAAATTTAATTTTTATCTTTTTCATTTTTATTTTAAAACGTTTCAGAAAACTCACAACAATCATTGTGATTATTAAATTCGTTGGCAATATGAAAATAGGTAATTCGATATTTCGAAAGAAGGGTAGCAGATCATTGTGAAACATTTCTTGATAGATACCAGGCCTCTGGAAAGGTCATTTATCGAAGGAATGCAAACATGGATTGACGATTTGTTTATTTATTTGCAGATGGACACTCACTTCTTCCAATTGATCCTCGAACAGACTGAACCCCGTCTTGCTTCTCGTTATTATTGAGCCGTCGAAAACATCTAGATGAAAAATACCGCTATTATCTTCCAAAGAGAGACGGTTAACACTTACTTCTATATTGAATAACTGTTTCGGCGATGCGAATAGTTGAGGCCATCAGGGAGACGATCAACTTTCGCAAACTGTAAAAATTGGATTGACATCGAAATCAAGCAAGTATCTGGCTCTCTTCATTTCACATGCCCTTTCTCACTGTCTCACCGATGAGAGAGCGTGTCGAATGGAGAGGGTCTGACCATTACTCTGAAAATCATTGTTCACCTACCATTCGCTTATAGCATAGCCGTCTCCCCCGCTTATATCATGCACTCGGTCGAGCGATATTTCAGCAATTGCATTTCCAAAGGTCTGACCATCTGAACACCATGACCAATCCGAGTCTCCAAATGCCACCTGTCAGAAGTTTCGTATAAGTATGTCAGAAGTTTCGTATAAGTATTTCGTATTCGAAAACGTTTTAAATTTCGCTCTACATGAAGGACAAATACATTCGTGGAACAGCGAGAGCTTATTACACATTCACAAACGCTCGTCCGAAATATTATAACGTTCCGCTGATAATCAGCAGAAACGAGGACTTGAGTGCACGCGAAAGCGAGAGAGAAAAACTCACGTTAGTGAACTTTATCTTCTGCACCGCGATCGCGTACTTCATCGTTTGTGCAATTGTGTTAATTATTCGAGCGTGAATTTGAATTGGTTGTTTCTTCTCTGCTCTATCCTCCTCTTCTTTCATTAGATTCTGAAGTAGGCTTTGAAAATTAATGGTTCAACTAGAAATGATAAATGAAATCGATCCCATTACGCGAAAAAAGAGGTCGAAAAATTACGAGACTGAGCAGAAGAGAACGAACTTAGTTGCATCGTTACTTTTAAAAACTTCAAAGTCTGGAGAGGCTTGTCATTTCGCAATAAAACATTTGCTTATTACAACGCTCATACTATTTTTGGAAATACTTAATACTTTTTTATCGTGAAAATTTTTGTTGTTGCAAAAACTTGTACTTACAATATACTTAGTTTCAGCTCCTGGACCAAAAATCGCCTCGCCAACTTCAGTTAGCACAAGGGATTTGTGGAGAGTGTAAAGACCATGGGCATCAGTGGGATCAATTTGACGGAATATGATCCCATACATATCGCTTGTCTGTAATGAACAATTTTTTTTGAAAGAAAACAGCAAGCAATATCGATTATTATGCAATAGTAATCACTTTCTTTCACTCATTTCGAAAGAATATTAATTAATTATCTCTGAATGGCTCACTTGGAAGATCTCCAGCTCTTTGACCATCCTCTTACTCTTTTTGATGTGAAGCAGTGAAGAGTGAAGTGTGATCGGACCAAGGCGTTGATTTAGACAACGCACGCAGTCGAGTGAATTTCTGTTTTTTCTAACATTGTTTTTCCAATTTTCAGGCAATGTCTACTTCTTACCATTTAAACAAATTCCATTCAAAAAACATTATTATGTATCTGAATAGAAAATAATTTCATTAAATTGCAGCAAAAAAGTCTCTTACCTGTCCAGATAGGACAGAATGCGCAGTAAGCAGCCATCCGGCAAATTCGAGAGTGTATCCTAAAAAGAGGTAATATCTAAGGGTACACTCAGAGAAAAATGACTTCTCCATGCATGCGAGTTAGTAAATAAATTACTTACACTCTCCTCATTTCCCATGCTCTCTATGCTAAAAAGTAAGTAATTCATTTGCTAACTCCCATGCTTTTTCTCTGAGAGTATAGACGTGACATTTCCATCAAGAATAGAAAACAATTGTGCGAAAATTCCAACAGTAGAAATTTGATTCTTTTTTTGTCGAAATCCTTACGAGAAGAATGACCTCGTCGTTAATATCCGGTGGACTCCTGTATGGATGCACGGCGACATCGGTATCTACATTCACACGCGTATCCGAGTTAGCAGAAGTATCCGCCGACATTATTCGATATTGTAAATTTTAGAGAGAAAGGATAGTACAATTAGAACGTTTTTGCCGATTAGAACTACGCAAGGACGCCAGGCCATGCCTACCGTACATAGCTTGGTAAGTGTCGCACTGTCTGGTTCTCTCACACTCTCTCATCACCTATCACCCTGGTCGACTTATTGTGTGAAAACGACGCCATTTACCCTAATTTCATGTTCTTCCGTTTTCTTTTTTCACCTGATCCGTGATTATTGATCAATTTGACACAAGATTCATATTTTCAACGACGAAAGTAGACTCGGTGAGTAATTTTATTCAAATACGAAACAAAGTAATAGAGCAAAATAGAAACGATGTGAAAACCGTTCGCGGTTTGCCCGAGAGCTGCTTGGCTTGACAGGGCAAACTCGTGTGGCGCATTACGTCTCTTCAAGGCGTTGACGAACCCCGTGTTCGTTTATAAAACTTTTTTTCTTCAATATCGAAACTATACTCCGTCAGGAACTTTATTCAAATAAGAAGCTATGTGATATGTACGATAATAAACAGAAAGGATAGTGGGAGGTTACGGATAGCACAGTAAACATCTGATTTATCCCACGGCCAGGATAGATTTATGTTTCGAAATTTTTCCCGCTCTTCAGGTTGGAAAAAGAAATTTGCTTGGAATTTTTAAATATTTTATTCCGGTGTGTAGTCTTCTATCACGATTTTAGCGCTTGATGATGATTGATGATGCGCCCTCAAGTGAACTGGACTCTGTTATGTTCGAGAAAGCTCTTTCTCTCTCTCTCTCTCTATCTCTCTCTATCTCTCTCTATCTCTCTCTATCTCTCTATCTCTCTCTATCTCTCTCTATCTCTCTCTACTGTCTACATAGAATGCACACTCGCCAATTGTTCTCTGAAAAGGTGTATCCTAGAGAATTCACGTTTTGTGTACCAATCTGCATACCATCGGTTATTATTTATTTGTTCCCACCACAAGAGTGCCAGAACATATACACAAGTGTTCAAATGTTCTAAATGTTATTAAGGAGATTCATAGGCACAATTATAATTAAAAAACTATGTTGCGATCAAATTAGTTTCAAGAGGATTGCAGTCAGTATTGTGTTGAATGTTTCGTTAGATAACGTATACACTCAAAGATTAATTACTAAGTTGCATGCATGAATTAATTAATTACTTCTGCGGAAACATCAGAGAATAGTAATCGAAGTAACTGATCACTTCAAAATAACGTTTTAGTTTTTTTTACAGAAGTAATTAGGTACGTCAATCATGCGGCGAAGTAATTTTCTCCGAGTTGATCAGAAATGCTCGATACTGTTGATTATTGTGATTAAATTATTCAACATTTTCCGATGGCAAATGGCCTTCTCCGGTTTGTAACATGCTCCGCTCCTCTGGTATAAAGAAGAAATTAGCCTCGAATTTGAATATCCTTTTCTCCGGTTTGTATTCTTCGAGAGTGAACATAGCGAATTTAGCGACATCGTTCATTCGCACTACAGCTCCATTTCCTTCGGAAACTTGTTCTACCTGGAATTTTCGAAATTATCGCCGATAAACGATTTAAATATATAATGAAACCCATTTATACCTTGTAATCATCTCCGTCCGAGACCCAGCTTTGGTAATGCTCTGGAAATTTTACACAAAATTTCCAGCATCCTTGTTCGTCAATCACTCTTAGGCGATCCTGAATTGGGCGACTAAAGCGAATGAACAAGTCAATCTTGATTAACAGCCTTACAGCAGTCTAATTATATTGGATGAATTGTTTTCCCGCCGCACTGTATCGAGCATGAATTTAAAAATAAAAACAATTTAGGAGACCAAAGAAGAGCAGAGCAAATGAGCAAATTGAAAACTTCCTCCATTCGAAACTTTTTCCGCAAAACCTCTACGCACTTCGTAAGACCACATTTTTGCATTTTTCATTTCTATAATCAAATTTTCATTTTTTTTCTGGTTTTTGGCGTTTACCTTTTTACACTTTTCTCGATTATAGTATTTCCTCTTCCAAAAGCCCTCTATTTTGCATCCCTATTACCAATGGATAAACTAAACCCTGCGTATTTTTTTCAGAAATCATTTGAATACTAAATTGAGCAGTTTCCCTGAGTGACCTTCTTGCTTTGGTTGTTGTTGTCCAATAATGATTCGTGCCTTTCTTTTAATTTATGTTATTGTACCGCGTTTCCTCGTGACTCGCATAAATATTATTATATTATTATTACTTACAACAACCGCGGAGATTATTTTTCCAGTCGACAAAACGAAGGTTGACATTTGTAAATTTCCCATGTACGGTAGCAGCTTTGGGCAGAATGTCATCTGAATCATGCCGTTGAAAATATATCGGAATATTTCTTGTATCTTTTTTGTTGTTCTGAGACTGTATTATAGCCAAAATCATTGATTCATTCAGTATTCATTCAGTCACAGGGTCGCCTACAAGAATATTGTTCGCACTGAGCGCAAAAATGCTAGGAGAACGTCTCTCTAAGATATCTTTTCTATTGAAATTATTTCCCCGCCCCCCTATTTCGCACACTCGCTATCATTTGCTCACTGGAGAGAGAGAGAGTGTGTGAACTGAGGAGAGTGGAAAATAGATTTAAAAAAAAATCGAAGCCCTGGAGAACCGTTTCCCTAGCAAATTTGCGCTCAGTATACTTACTTCTTTGTAATTCGTCTCCACAAACAAATTGAACCCCGTCTTAATGCCACGCAGCAATGAACGATTGTCAGCCAGGACGCCTAGCAAATTACTATTACTTTTTGTTTTTATATACTGTTAGTTTTTAATTATTTTTAGTTTTTAATAACGAGAAATATGTAATGAGAAACAGCTGGAAACTCACATATGAAGCCGTTTGCCTAAGAATCGAGCAATGCTCGGTACAGTAAAAAAGGTCAATTCTTTGAAACTACGTTATTTGGGGTTTTCGAGGGTGCTGATAACGGTGGACATATTCATTTTGCACGCAGAGCCTCCGTTGGCTCCAGACGACGTTGCGTCGAAATCACTTTTTCTCTATTTATTCAGACTCTGATAACGCTAATTTTTTATCCTTGTTGTTTCTGGGACAGAATTTGATGGCGATCACGCCTGACCAGTTTATTTCTCATAATTATTAATGATAATTTGTAAAAAAATCAACTTTCTTCAGAGCAATTTCTGACCTTGTTAAGATACACAGATCGGACCGGAATGACGAGAGGAATCCTAGATATAATTTTGAGCGAAATCTGTCATCCGATCTCCAAATGAGCAGCAATAAAGTGCATTGAAAAAGAGCCAATCCTCCCCTCTTTCCCACTGGGCATCTTCGCACTCTCTCATTTTGCCATGCTCTCTCGTTTCCCCGATAGAGAAGAAGAGAAAGGAGCCACGGGGAGGGAAGAGGGAGTGACGAGAGAGTATGTCAAAACGAGAGAGTGCCGAGAGATTGGGGTAGAGAGGGGACATAACTGTCTCTTTTACTTGCAATTTCAATGAACTTTATTGCTGCTCATTTGGAGATCGGATGACAGATTTCGCTCAAATTATATACTTGGATTCCTCTCGTCACTCCGGTCCGATCTGTGTATCTTAACAAGGTCAGAAATTGCTCTGAAGAAAGTTGATTTTTTTACCAATTATCATTAATAATTATGAGAAATAAACTGGCGTGATCGCCATCAAATTCTGTCCCAGAAACAACAAGGATAAAAAATTAGCGTTATCAGAGTCTGAATAAATAGAGAAAAAGTGATTTCGACGCAACGTCGTCTGGAGCCAAAGGAGGCTCTGCGTGCAAAATGAATATGTCCACCGTTATCAGCACCCTCGAAAACCCCAAATCACGTAGTTTCAAAGAATTGACCTTTTTTTTACTGTACCAACCCCTGTCGGATCTGCCCGACTCTTACGCAAACGGCTTCATATAGCAATAATAGGGGATTGGGAAATGCGCATAGTTGTCGCCTTCAACGACGCGAGCAACATACACACACTGTAACATTTTTTGTTTGTTTTTTCGCAATTAATGTTGAACATCGCTGCTTTGAAATTACGTGTGGCCAAATGCCAACACGTAAACTCTCTCATTCCATCCCGTCTCTCGCTCTACCGAATAGATCTGGGGCGGCATTCATTCTCATTTTCTGGTAACGCCGAAAAGTTAGGCGTGCCAAATTATTCGGCAAGGTGTGGAAATTCGTATCATTTTCTCTGCGCTCTGATACTCTCTCATTGATCTACCTTTCTTGCTCAACAAATTAGATACTTTTTAAAACTAGCGAAAAATCATTCACCATTCCGTTAACATGTACCAGTCAAGTGGCCCAAGCAGTTCGAGGACTCGATCCAACGATATTTCGGACACATAATCTCCGAAGATTGAACAATCTTGGCACCATGAAAAATCCGACCTTCCAAATGCGACCTGTGCATTAACAATCTCGCGATAAATGACGCTTTCGCCTCCACAGGGAAATAAGTCAACGACTGTCTCTGGTATTTATTTTCAGAATGGATTCTGGTTTAAACTGCGTTTCCAGCGTAGAATCAGACAGGAATCAAGCATGGATACGTTTTCAGGCTGGATTACCGTATAATCTCCAGCTTGGAACACGGGCGTAGCGCGATTTCCAGCCTGGATCCCGGAAGGAAATGGGAAGATTCCAGCCTGGATCCACGTATATTTCCAGCATGGAATCAGACAGGGATCAAGCTGGGGAAATAATACCAAAAGTAGACTTCTCGGCTACCGAGCAACGGGTTTTTAAGACTACTCGCTTCGATCAGTGGCAGGGGTGCGTCATTTTTTAGATTGAAGCCGTCGCTCGTTCGCCAAGACTTTTGGAGTCGTAGAATTATTTCGATCTCTGCAGAAAGGGACTCCGAGCGAGAGGGAATGCATGAAAAGTGCCGCTTAATTGAGCACAGCCTCGTCATTGTGGGAAATTTTAGGGAAATAGTCCCTAAAAGTCGGCCGGTGGCAGGCCGCGGGACGACTTTTAGGGGGTAGCTGTGTGAAAGAACAGGTTCAACGACAACAAAATGAGATAGACGAGAGCATCTTTTGTGCTATTGCATTGATAATTCGAGCGTGGATATGGGTCGCTTTTACCTTCTCCGCTCTGCTCTCCTCTTCTTCCATCAGACTCTGCAATAGTGAACTGTATTTATCTCAAATACAAATATATTTTGCCTTAAATCATTGTTAAAATAGAAAGATGTTACGTTATTATGAGAGGTTATCTGAATGGGTCGACATATTCTTGGCACAGGGCTAAGTTTACAATGCGATACTAACCATGCTATAAATGCTATAAATTAATGCGTCATGTGAGGAGTACGAATACACTAAACAAAAAAGTTCAAAAACGCGTTTACGCCTCAGGCTACGAAACCGTGCGATTATGACGTCATTACCTATTTTCGCCAATTCAAACCAAATCAATTTGTACTGTGTATTAATAGATTCCTCGTCAAAATACAACTATTTTTTGGTTACGGAACTTTTTTGATTGGAGCCGATGCTAGCGAGTTATTCAGTGAAATGTGTTACATTTAATTTTAATTAAAAAGTTTCTCGTAAAAAATAGAATTTTATTTGACAATTTTAATCGTTGAATTATTATACAAAATATGTTTTAAAAGGAAAATAAAACTTGCCCTGGAAGGAAGTCAAATCAGGAAAAGTGTGGTGAAAACTCGAATAAAGTCAGTTGTTGACAGCGTAAGTACGGTAAGTACTCGCATCATACGGTTTTATCAATATCGAAAAACCTTTTAAAATTATCCAATTTCTCTCGTTATGGACTCCGATGTGCTCTATGCAATAGCAGAAAACTGTAAAATATAAAGATAACAAAGTTAAACCTAGGAAAAGTGAAGGAATTTAAGTAATTACGGTATTGCATAGCAATCGAGGACTGACTTTATTTGAGTTTTCGCTACACTTTTCCTGATTTGACTTCCTTCCAGGGCAAATTTTATTTTCCTTCTAAAATATATTTTGTATAATAATACAACGATTAAAATTATCAAATAAAATTTTATTAAACGAAACACATTTCACTGAATAACTCGCTAGCATCGGCTCCAATCAAAAAAGTTCCGTAACCAAAAAATAGTTGTATTTTGACGAGGAATCCATTAATACACAGTTCAAATTGATTTGGTTTTAATTGACGAAAATAAGTAATGACGTCATAATTGCGCGGTTTCATCGCCTGAGGCGTAAACGCGTTTTTGAACTTTCTGTTTAGTGTATTCGTACTCCTCACATGGCGCATTAATTTATAGCATGGTTAGTATCGCAATGTAAATTTAGCCCTGTGCCAAGTTTCTGAACAAATATGTCGACCCACTGAGATAACCTCTCTTATAACAGGACGTTAATGAAACATGATTATTTTGTTGAATGAGAGGATAAATGTCTCACATTATACGTTGTCTCTGAATTCGGCCCGAAAATCGCTTCGCCAACGTCAGTTAGCGCAAGTGATTTGCTCAGCACATAAAGCAAATGGGCATCAGATGGATCATGTTGACGAAATATGAATCCGCATAATTCACTTGTCTGTAATGAAGAATTATGAAATATCGATGTATTTTTTACGAAAATTCAAATGCATAAATATAACGAGTAATTATTTGAATTATTAAACTCACTTGGAAGATCACCAGCTCTTTGACCATCCTTTTGCTCTTCTTGATGTGTTGCAATGAGTAGTGAAGTGTTACCAGACGCAAGCGCTGATTGAGACAAGCAGAGTGAATTCCTATTTTAAAAATCTATTTTTCACTTTCTATTTTGTCGAGCGAATTCCTATTTTAAAAATCTATTTTTCAAATTTTTAGAAATAGCCAGTTATTGCACATTAGTTTGCTCTTGATTTTATCTCTTCCATTCAACTCATATGTTCAATGTCAGTAACACTTATCAAACATAAGTCCGCCATATTTAGAAATATGTGAGTCGTCCAAAAAGTTGTCCAACCTGTCCAGATACGAGAGAATGCGCAGTAGGTAGTCATCCGGCAAATTCGAGAATTTATCCTACAAAATATATATATTCTATTGGAACATTGTCGACACTCATTCGACCCTTATAATCCGTCAGAAGTTCGCAAACTTCTCACGCATCTTTTCTTGCTTGTTTTATGCTATTTTTTTATAATTTGCGTTAGGTCATTAGAGCAGCATAAGAAAGTACTAATGCAGAAGAAATTAACCTAAAATATAAACTAGGGAATTAGCCGCACCTCTTAGAAGGTCGCGGAATTCTGCGAGCTGTTTTACGCGAGCTAGACAGTGACGAGAGAGCACGTAAACAGAGAAAGCGCAGAAATACAACAACAACATTGCTTACTTTTCCCTCTCCTCGTTCCGCGTGTTCTCTCGTCACTGTCTAGCTCGCGGAAAACAACTCGCAGAATTCCGCGACCTTCTAAGAGGTGCGGCTAATTCCCTAGTTTATATTTTAGGTTAATTTCTTCTGCATTAGTACTTTCTTATGCTGCTCTAATAACCTAGCGCAAACTATAAAGAAAATAGCCTAAAACGAGCAAGAAAAGATGCGTGAAAAGTTCGCGAACTTCTGACGGATTATAAGGGTCGATTCTCACTTTTTGAACCTAATAATAAAAAAAATTTGAAAAAATTGCTGTACCTCATCGTTAAAATCCGGTGCACTCTTGAATGGATGTACCACAGCGGTTACATTTGTATCTGCATGCGTGCCCGAATCCATAATCCTATCTGCATCCGCATCCGTACGCGTAACCGCGGACATAACTCGCAAATAAAAAAAACAGAGAGTGAAAAAGAGTATAGCACGACAGACGTTTAGAACTACGCAAGGACGCCAAGCCATACAGTATCCTTCATCTAGCTTGGAAAGGATTGAACTGCTAGACTCTGTCGCGCTGTCACCTCCTCTCCCCCCGTCTAATTTATGGTAGTGTGAAAACCTCGCCATTTGTCCTTATTTCTTTTTGAGACATAAATAAACTTACTTGATTAATTCTTATGTATTACAAAACAAGAATGTTTTGTTCCGATTATTTTTTTGTCATGTTCCTTCTAGGAAGACTATTACCAGGAACAATAGGAACACAGCCGGAACGAGAAATTCTTGAACAACTCTAAAAAGGGTTTTTTCAATGATGAAAACGTGTGACGAGAGTAACTTTATTCAAATACGAAACAAAACAATGTCGCAAACAGAAAGGAGTGGATGCGGTTGCGGATGTCACAATAAAAGTAAATCGATGAAATGCAATGAAAAAATATTGATAGTTTTGAATCCATTTAATCCGCTTTCTCCCACGGCAAAGGTCGATATCCGTTTGGAAACTTTTCTCGCTTCTCAGGTTGGAAGAAGAAATATGCTTCGAATTTGAATAAATTGTGTTCCGGTTTGTAATCTTCGATTGTGAATCGTGCGAATTTCCCGACATCATTCATTCGAATTATCGCTCCATTTCCATCGGGAGAACGTTCTACCTGGAATTTTCGAAATTGTCAATGATACAAAAATATCATTTAAAATAATTAAAATATAGCCCATTTGTGCCTTGTAATCGGCTCTCTCCGAGTTCCAGTGATGCTGACGCATTGGAAATTGAACACAAAATTTCCAACATCCGGGACCGTTAATTTGCCTCAAGCGAGCCTGAATAGAGAATTTAGCTACCACACTAAAACCCGTACATTCGCGCCAGGACTTTCGTTTTGGCGGGAACATCCAAAAATGCTATTTGCAAAAATGCTCGAATATGTGTCCTGAGGCGCAGATCCGGAACGCATATCGCGAAGCAAAGTACGAAAAAGGGTCTTGGTATGTTCCCGTTGTATGAGTATTATGGACCAAAGCGAAAGTCCTGGAGCGAATGGCCGGTAATTCTCGAATCTTACCAAGCAGGCCTCTTAACGATCACCATTTCATTTCCAAGCAAACCTTGTGCCTTTCCCCCTATAATTCATTAGAAGACTTACAACAATCACGTCGATTATTTCATCCGTCGGTAACACGAACTTTATTTTTTTTTTTTGAATTGAATTTTTTGAGAAGAATTTTTTGAATTGTAATTTTGAATTATATTTTTTAAACATAAATAATATATTTTTTATGGAACTTACTCTGATATCCCCCACCATTCGTGATGTGTCTACCACCAAGTTGCCTCCACCTTGAATATTCTCGAAATGACGACAAGACGAGAAGTAATCTTAATTTGGTTTTTCCTTCAATTTTAAATGTGAAATTCTCGAATGAAAAAGTAAAATATTGACTTCGAAAGAGCAAAGGAGTTAGACGAATGGTGGACGAATTGAAATGTTCAATAAGCCTCTGCATTCTGAAATTAAACAAGAAATCAAGTGTGCTCAATTCTCACCGAGGTCAATTCACAAAAGGTTCGGTCATTTTCCTTGAAAAGCCGAGCCTACCGCCCACTTCAGGGCTGTTTATAGAAAAAAAAACTAATGTTTTACCCTACCGATTTCAGGTTTACGCGCCGTTGCGGTGTACGATACATAACTAATAGAAATAGGAATATATAAATAAAATATAAATAAATGCATAAAACACAATAAAGGACTTACGCTCCGTTCGAAGTGTTCTCTGATCTCTGAGTTTCTGCTCTCTGAGTTTGAATTCCACGTGCCCAATAGACAGATTTCGAAGATGCCATCAAATGAAATTTGCGATACACAATTTCCAAATATTCTAAAGCAGAAGTCGTTCAGTCGGCTGTCAATTCCAACCTGACATAAATTTATAAATTATAAATTATAAATTATTATAAATTATAAATTATAAATTAAAGAGTATATAAATTATCAGTTTTTAGCTAAAAGTAAATTTGAAATTTTTACAAAAATACAAAAGTAATCAAATAAGCTGTCGAGAGAAAAATCCTAAAAGCTAACATTTTTGAATTTTATTGCAGATATTTCGTTGTTGCGCATGAGCCTTTCGATCTTGTCGAGTAAATGAGGACTAATTTCGACCGGACGCTCGCTCCAAGTACGACTTGCTTCTTTCCTCATTATGTACTGAAATGTTACACTTAAGTATTAATAATGTACTACGCGGTAAAAAATAAAAGGTAAAAGTGTCTTATGCGATTTTACAATTGCATGCTACTACGCCAGATGGTACAGGCTGCGCATCAAATTTTTAAATGTGTCCTCACGAGAATGGAAAATATCAAAGTCAAGTATACTTTCTTTCTAAGTTTACTTTCTAAGACTTCATTTCTTCAAATTTTAAAGCCCTCACACCGTATTCCTTCTCAGCCACCGCGCCGTAGAAAGTTTGGCTCCTTCCATCGGCATTCCGTAACGTGAAAAGATAGTGAATGTCCGCTGGATCGAGCTGGCGGAAAATAAAGGCGTGAAGATGTGCTGTCTGAACGCAAATATTGGTTGAAAACTGAAGAAAAGCTATATATATCCGCTGTTTTAGCGACGTAATCAAGTGTCTAGTATTGTTGTTTCTTTTCAAGTAAACACATATTGTCCTGACTCTTTTGATTCTTTGGCTATTCGTTTGCAAGATTTGCAGGAAGAATCTTATATGCGTGTCCCCTTGTATTGTTGATTGCCATCTCATTGTGAACATATGAACGCCGCCTATGCATTCTAGCTAGGGGCTCGTAGTGTACTGAATAAACTATTGTATCCTACCGAAAAAACATACTGCGGTCAGCATATTTTTTTGAACTGATTTTTGCAGACCTGAAAGATTTCCAGCTACTTGACTCTTCTTTTGCCCTTCTTTATTTCACTCAAGGAGGAGTGATTAGACAGCGTACTCAGACGCTGATTCGAACACTGCACATTATCGATTGAGTTTCTGCAAATGCTCATTTCTCTTCTCATTCTGCCCAATTCTGTTCCATTTTTCATGCGCATGAAATGCGCAATTGTTAAGTGAACCATTGCATAAAAGACCGAACTTACTTGTCTAGAAAGGAGAAAATGCGCAGGAGACAATCGTCGGCGAGATCAGAGAGACGATCCTGAAGCAGGGTAGCCGTTTTGGGGGGATAGTGGTTAACTCACTTCGCCTTTCAAAACAGACAAATTGTTGTATTGATGAAGTTCAGAATCGTGAATCATTTCTTTCGCAATAAGAAAAGGAAGAGGGAAAGTCAGGCGATTGGATGGGGGTTTATATTTTATCGACGCCCGAAGGCGCAACGGAATAATGCGTGATTACACGAAAAGATGTTCAGTAAATTGGGGGGTAGACGCTAATACGCCAAGCAACTCACAATCGATCACGTATCTGTATGATTGGCCAGGGGGTAAGCATCGACCTGACAAGAGTCATGACCAGACTCTCCCCATTCTAGATACTCTCTCATCGATCAGACAGCGCGAGAGAGCATGCAGAATTGAGAGAGTCAGACCATTACTCGCTGACAACAATACTCACTCTCCTTGCATTTTCCCGCCAATCCATTTCAATAGAACGACTCCAATGTGGAGAGCTGTGGCGTCTTATTTTCGCCATGTTTCTATGGAAGTCTCTATTTTTTTGTGAATATGTGATTTGTGTACATAATGATTCTCAACTATAACTTGTCGGGGAAGATATTTTCAAAATAGAAGAAATCAAGTGAATGTCCTATTTGTAGGGTGTTATCACTGGGAATGGAGGAAGTTCGCGCAATGCATCCCTACAAGAGCATGCCCGCATTCAATGATGAGGTACCATAATAGTTTTCTAATTCCCCATCCGTAATTATGATAACCAAATCAGCTTACAATTACACATCCATTCCGATTCAGGATAGCCTCTCGAACCTTCCGGATGATTGTGTTATGCGTATACTCTGTATGTTGGACAAGTAAGTATTGGACATGTAGTTGTTTGTTTTAAATTCTTTTTTTACGAAATAAAAATCAATAAAATCGTACTTGCACTTCATATCATTTTTATAAACGGTCCGGGCCGTTTAGAGCCACGGGCGTTCCGCTTACCTCGTTAATGTCTTATCCTCTGAACCACCGCTTCTCCGTATGCTCTTTGTCTAACATGCATTATTTGATAATGCGCAGGCTTTCGCTTGATAAGGCGCAGTGTATTAACCAGCGACTGAATGCTATGGTCCTTCGTCGCTCCCTCAAGCAGATCAAGAGAAAGAGAAGAGTGAAGGAGCTTGAGATCTTTCAGGTAGCCAATATTCAAGTTTCAAAAAAATATTTCAGAAAAAAATCCAAGAATTATTTGGATACATATTTTACGTACATGGGAGTCGGAGACAAAACCACTTTTTCTACATTCCCAGAAGATCTGTGATACTGTAATACTGTAATACACTGTAATACGCATTTACACTTAGAGGTTTGAATAAGAAGGAGGAACTCGGATCTCTTCTTGTTATCACTAAATAATCTTAGAATTGCCGAATTTCAGACCAATGACACTCACGCGTTCATCTTTCGTCAGTACGATGCCACTGATTGCCACTATCTCTTCACTGTGGAGAAGATGGACGAACGCAAGTACCGCGCGGACTGCGGAATCGCGACTGTTGGAGCAGCCAACGTGGATCGAGTTTACAGTGTGGGTGTTTCGCTAACGTTGATGTCGGCACGAGGTGGCGGCCATTTTTTGGCAGTTGAAATTGTCCACAATCAGCCACAATATCGCTCTTTCACTGTGTCCTGAAACGATTACAGACCGGGAAGCGAACATTGATGTGTGCGTAAAGGTATTACTCAAAAACGAGTGGAGCATATCAATGATTCCTTGCAGCGTCAGAGTGCTGCATGCATTATTAATTATTAAAATGGCATCGTGCTTAAGGACCTAATGCGAAAAGAAGAACAGGCGAGGGAAAAGCAGCGAGCCGTTGGAATTCCGCCAAGAATATTCACTCTCATCGGCAAAATGGTGTCAAAAATCGAGCTTCACTCGCTCAAACTCACTAATGTAAGCCATTTTTACTGGAAAACCAAATAGTCGTTTGAGTACAACAACGGCATTGTTAAAAAACCATTTCTTAAAATCAGGTCGCTTTGGACACCAGAACTATGGGATTCCTCGGCGACATCTTCTTGGAATGCGATTCGCTCTCCGAAATTTCATTCGACCGAGTAATTGAAACGGCCAAGGATAACCACGATAATCTATATGAGAGGTAAACAATACTCGTTTTTTTATTTACTTTTGTATATTTAAAATATTCGATTTCAGTATGAATTATTTTCTGCTGATGCTCAATCTCACAAGCATTCGCATCACTCGATCGCCTTTTGAGCAACAAGGCCAGTTGACGATATTTTTGTGTTTTATCACAAGTTTAATTAAATTTGAGTAGGACCTCCAGAGTGCTATGCTTTAGCAATATCCAAATATAAATATTTTCTGCAGGGTGTTCAAGGACACCTTTCTCCACACTTTGGCGAACCGAAGCTTCGAAAGGGGCGCAAGTGGACTCAGTCTCGTGGTGGAAACTTCCAAGTTTCAAGCTGATGTAAGTTATAAATTAACAAAAATATAATTGTCATTATTTTATAGAAATGCTTAAACCATTCTTTTTTTTTGCTAATTGAATCTGCGCCCTCGGGCGTTGATACATGGTTCCAAACCTACACGCAGCAGTTAGAGGGGGAGTGTGTGCAAAATTCCTCTAGATTCTTCACGCCCTTTCACACAAAACTCTCTCTGTAGGGTTGAAATTATGTGGACGATTTACATTTATCGATTCGGATATATTTGATCACAGTGGGTTCGTTTCTCTCCGCTCGGACGTCACACGGAGATGTTGTGGATATACGAGAACCTCCAACTCCACTCACTCACAATGCCCACTGATCGTCTAATCCGCATTTTGATTGTAAGTTGTCTTTTTCCTTCATTTTCAATAACAAGAGCTCGCATATGCACATGGACAACACTATTGTTGATTAAATTATATATTATTCGCCACATGATGAACCACATACATCTTTATAGAAGAAGTAGATTTTTTTTAGAATCGTATGCAAGTGACGGACGGTCCTGGCAGATGGTCCTTCTGCGTGACCTCGCCGTTGACTCGCACCGATCTGTCGACAATTCGCGATAATGTCGAGGTTAGAAATGGTTACCGAAGGAACAGAAAACACACAAATGTTGCTCGCGTGATCTACATTACGCGAGCAACGTAGGGATGGAATTAGCGCGCGATCCATCTACCATCAGTCTCTGTGGTGCAGAGTTGAGCGGTTGAGTGACGATCGCATCCACGTGGGTTCAATGCCCACCCTATCCACGTCTTTTGCTGTATTTCCTCCCATGATGCGAATTTTGTGGCAATACCTTAGAAATTTGCGGAATTCGACGTTGCCTTTACTCTTTCAATGAATATTCACTTTTACACCCAGTCAAACTGCTCGCCCATTATTCCTTCGTTACTCCATTCTGGAGCTGTTGTGATTATTTGAGCAGCAATTTAGGCTTTTCCTTTTTTTTATTTTTGAAATATGCACCAATGGACATATTAAATGTGAAAAATATGTTCAGGTTGAGCAAACTGCCGACGGCAAGGGCGCTCTCTTGAGAAGCAAGGAGAATTTTCGATTTGTTCATTTCAAAATTGACGACTACAAGCCGGACGAGAACTTGTACATTGTCAATGCAACTTTCAACCAGGAACTGAAAAATTGAGCAGTCAATATTTCCTATTCGTTAAATCGAAGCATAACCATTCTACATGTTGATGAATTCCTTTCTCAATTTCACATTACAAGTATTATTTCTGATAAAAAAATGTTGGCATGTCAGTCCATGTTGAGTTTTCTTCATAAGCTTTCGCCTTATCAGAATGACAGAACAGTCAATCAAGGATAAACGGGTGTACGGATACTTCGAGATTAGAAGTGCTCTTGATTTCGCACTCGATACTTTCCGTGGACGAAAAATGAAGATTATTTGATACTCCTTTCAACTCTCATCCTAAATGGCACTACAGGTAAACAAACGGGCTGTTCCTCAGCACATAGCTCTCGAGAGAGGGACCAGGAGTGAGAGTCTAATTGGACTATCCTTATGTCATACCGTATTTAGCTTCACACAGCTTTCTGGAGCTTTGGAGGCATATGACAGGTCACAATAGAGAGATCGACAGCATACAATCTTGATGGACAGAAAGGGGTAAGATGTGTTTATATTCTTTTGAGAGCGCTGATCGACATCTCTTTCGGCATGCGTGCCATAGCACTATGTTTTGTCTTCCTAATTGCAAGTGCCGCCGATCGATTACTGGCCGTACAAACGGTAATTTATTCTTCTGAATACCTTTCAAACATTTTTATTTCCAAACTATCAGCGATTTCACTTTGTAGTTCACCAGGCCGATATTTTAAGATATCGGTCGGTTGGAATTCAGCGCCGGCACAATTTATACAACAAAGTAAATCTCAGTTGTTCCGACATGGTCTGCGCACTCCGACTGAGACGTATGCAAGCGATCCCTACACCGAGGCTTTCTGGGGCGTTCCCTGGGGCGAACTCAGTACTGTAAGCCGCTAAACCATTTCGGTTTTCACAAAAACTACTGATAATTCAAGTCATTTGAATTTTGTCTATTTGCTCGTCTGTCCTTCCTGAATATGATAAGATTTGTTAATTTCAGCACGGGATGGCACAGCAGTTCACACAGGGAAAACGAATGAGGAAAATGTACGTGGAAGACACGCCACTCGTGGGAGCAAAGTACAGCCGATATGAGGTGAGCAAGAACATCTTTTTTTGAGTAGGGTTGGTTAAATCTGTTCCTGCTCTCTTCATTTCACACACTCTCTCGTCAGCCGGCTGGCGCAGAGAGTGTGTGAAATGAGGAGAGCAGGAATCGATTTGATCAACCCTTCTTTTGAGAATAATCTAACATGGGAATGGCCTGAACTCACATTTCCCGATCTTTTTATTTTTTTTATGATAGATTCAGCATAAAATTCTAACTATGAAACTATTTTCAAAGGTTGCGGAATGTTTTTTTTGTTGAAATTTCGTCATCCATAACAAATTATTTATTTAATCAATAAATGAGCAAAATTATAAACCCAAAATGGATATCTCGATTGATATATACAGTCTACGGCTTTTGAAGTCGAATGCTGTCGTAAAATATTTAAATAATTTTTTAAAATTTTTTTCGAAAATTTTAGAAAATTAAAAACTATTATTTAAAAAAAAACATTCCGTAACTTTTGAAAACAGTTTCATGTTTAGAATTGTATGCTGAATCAACCATAAAAAATATAAAGATCGGGAAATGTGAGTGCAGGTCATTCCCATGTAAATGCTTTTTTTAAATCCCAAAAGGATCCTTTTTGCGGGAGAATTGTTTTATCATAAATATGTGTAAATCCAATAATGCGTCAGACCTTCGTTCGTTCCGCCGATTATCCTCGATGCTCGCAGTCCGCCCAAGCTCAATTTGCGGGCTTCTACGCAGGTTTCTGTTTATGTGCTGGATTTATTTTTTAAAAAATGGACATTGCTAGAATATCACCCCATATCTCATGCCAAGTACTCTTTCATTCCTTTTTTTCTATTTACACTGAGAATGAATACACTGACAAGGGAAGACCGCATACTTAAAGGGACCTGGCACAGCAACAAGATTAAAGTTCAAAAGATCGAAAATCGTATTTGTAAAACAAAAGCAAATTTTATAAAATTTTAAAAATTTTCCTAGAATTTTCAAAGATTTTCAAAGTTCAGAACCAGAGCCGGATTTTAGCTGGGAGCGACCAGAGCCATGTCTGTTGTGAGAGCCGGCTTTTAAATCTCGCCCAAGCACACCACAAACCGCCGAATGTTGTTCTACGATCTTTACCGTATTATTATCGATTTTTTTTTATCTTTTTAAGTGTTTTTGGTGTGTAGTTTCATGTTTTTTTGTGTACGATTCCGATGCGTTGTCATTATAGATGAGTACGCAAGCGAAAAAGCGCAAATGCTTTTTGTGCGGGGATAGCATGGGGCCAGCGAAAAGGTTTCCCCATAATGGGCGACCGCAGTCGGAGTGGATGGCTAGACAGAACTTCGATGCTGAGCATACTGCAAAGGAGATGGATCGACATCGATCAGCGAATGAGGCTCGATGGTGCATGCAACACTTCGATTCCCCCGATGCCAATTTGCCTACCGATGTGAGTGCCTCCCTAATCATCTATTATAAGTATCCCATCGATGTCAGTACCTATTGTAAACCAATTTCGTAACCATCTACATCACCTGAAGTATTCGGCATACGTAACTACTTATGTAACGTAGTGTGTCTCTAGGTGCACAAAAATATACGAATACTTACCATAATCAATCGAAGCGAATACTTACTTACCGTAACCAATGGATGCGACTGTCGTATATTATGAGAAATGAGTGTGATTCAATTATTCATCGCTTTTTTTACCGCGAAGAGTTCAACAGTACTAGTAATTGAGAACAAATCGAACACATACCGTAATCTTATAATTCATTTATCTCACAAGCATCAATGAAAAGGGTATTTTAGTGGAAACCCGTCTAATAATGAATCACTATCAGTTGCGAGTTGTCTCTGTTCCTTCTCTCGTCCCTATTCGTCCTCTACCCGTCGTAGCACTCAGAACAACGAGACCAGCTGATATCACCCCACCATCGACCTTCTCTCAGCTCTCAATAGTCGTGGTCAGTCGCCAATAAACAATCATGTTGAATATTTATGGATTTAATACCAAGAATATGGAAACAGATACAATGAAATTGTGGAGTCAGCAATCTTAAATCAATATCAAAACGGATTACAGTGATTCTACAGTAAGAAACAAGAGAGATTACAGTAATCTAGATTGAAATAATAATGATGGAAAACAAATTTAGCAGAATCAGCAAAGCGAGCCATCCCTATCCACTCCGTCTCCCTCTCCATTGTTACCTACATCAGCTCTTTTTCATCACGATTATGAGACATTTCAAGTGAGTCTTCGCAAGAAATTCCCTCTTTATTATCGTAGGTCAAACCAGTGTAAAAGTGTGCGAAATTAAGAGAGTTAATTATAGCATTGTATTAGTCGACCGATGCGAAGTTCCTACCAACTTTTTTTGGTAGGTACTTCGCAACTGTGATCCCGGTTCATAGTGAAAATCGATATTTCCTAATGTCGATTGGTCAACACAACCTATAGTGGGATGGTACCTCATGATCTACAATAGCCGAAAATCAATAGTCCGAGTTACTGTAGCTTTCGATGTTCAAATCGATTCGGTATTGCTTGCATGAGTTGGCATTCGGTGCGGCATTGAACGGAAGGTATATCGTATCTTGGATACCGTACCGTAGACTACAGTAACTTTCGCTGCGGGACCACCATTTGGCGAAATATTAATTTTAATTTGCGCTCCTTCGAAAGTAGTCGTCCCGCAGCGAAATGTTATCGAGTTTGGGTTACTGTAGATCATAAAGTTCCATTCCACTTTAGGTTGGGTTGGCCAATCGATAATCGAAAATATCGATTTTCCATATGGTTGCAAAGTGTATACCAAAACAAAATTGGCAGACACTTCGCAATTTGACGAGCATGCAATGCTATGAAGTTATTTCTTGCAAAGCCACCTATCCAGTCTAAATTATAAATAATCACAGTCTTCCACCGACAATAATATACATTACAAGAAACACACGAACATACAATTAATGATAGTGTTCAAACAATGATATTGTGAAAAAAATTAAACACACTCTCTTAGAAACAGTCAGATGACATACTAGGGATGGCAAAATTAATTTTTCCCTCAAAGTCCGGATCTTTTGCGGTGCAAATCACTCGGTCTGAGGATAAGAAGCGAAAGGATTCGTTTTCAATTCGAAACGAATCCTTGTCTGGCTTACTTCAGAACAGCACTGGCGAGTTAACTTTTCACGTATCGCACCTACGTAAGGCAAATCTAATGTTGATGCCGGTAAAACAGATATGACCTACTACTGCTTACGTACCATGCACCGGAACCTGTATCTAAGTTACAGTATCTGGTATACCGTAATCAGTGATTCTGGAATTCAGCAAATTGACTCGGGGATAGATGCACGAAGTGAATATGGGGCCGTCATTAGAGTGCGTAATTATGGTCGGGTAATCGGGTAATTGAGGGGCCCCTGTCGAAATGATTCGAGAAATTATCCGAAAAAAACAACAACAAAACACACAACCCCTCAAAATGATTCATTACAAGATAACAGTGCCTGAAAATGGTGAATGACCCGATTTCAAGCCCTCACTCTATCAATTGGTTTCTCTAAAAAACTTTTTAAATGCGTGTATTTGGCTGATCATAACTCGCTTTGTCAGGGAATGCCTGGCGTAGGTTGTTCTCTCATTTCGTCCGCGTCTTCACTTCCCGGACGGTCTCTTCTTTCCACATATTTTACAAAATAGTATTTCATATTGAAGACAACTACAACTCCATTTCCAGATTTGCTCTGAAACCAAAATGTGATTTATCTTGTTTCTACTTTTGTACTTCTATGTTACCGTGTTATTGTGTGACTATGGAATAGATAATATGGCATTAAATATATATGAATGGAATGTTGCTCACAGGGACAGTAACAAAGTACTGTGTTCCATAAATACGAAAAAAGCTAGAGAAAGGAGTTGATGTACATTATTTCGACTTACGTTTGAGAGATTCTGGTAATTGAAGACTCCACAGTACTCCATTTTATGAACTCCGTTCTCTAGTGTTTTTTGTGTTTATGGAACACAGTACTTTGTTACTCTCCCTGTGAGCTACATTTATGTCGCGATATTTCATAGCCACACAACACGCTAACATAGAAGTACATAAGTAAATACAAGATAACTCACATTTTGGTTTCGGAGCAAATCTGGAATTGGAGTTGTAGTTGTCTTCAATATGAAACACTATTTTGTAAAATAGGGTCTAAGTTCGAGTCCAACTCCTTTCTCGTTATCCATTGATGGGCCTCTCAGTCTGCGATCTCTGAAGTTCGATATACTTTCGATGTCAACTAGTTACTTTCTATATCGAATAATCAAAAGAAATTCAACCTAAACGACAACACTTGCCTGTTGTAGAGAGAAGAGACCGTCCGGGAAGTGAAGACGCAGACGAAATGAGAGAACAACGTCGAATTATCAAATTGCAGACTCTCCCAGACAAAGCTAGTTATGATAATCAGGCAAATACACGCATTTCATAACGTTGCGCAAAATTTATCGAGTAATAGAGCATTCTGAGGTCCTGTTATCACATTTCGCACTTCTAGTCGTCGATGCCCGTGGGGTATACCGTTTCTTCGCTACAATATCCCCGGCTACGGTAGGCGAGCTACAGTAATCAATGTGAAGTTGCGAACATTTACTCAAAAGTGGTATTATTATCAGTAGCTCAAGTTATCCATTGTTGAGATGCCTGAGATTTTCATATGTTCGATTACTGTAAATCGCCTACCGTAACGGGAGAAACTATATCATGAACGCGTCATTTCTCTTAGGCATTGATCACTTGACATGCGCCTCAGACCGCTACCCCCTCAGACTATTTTCATTATTTCTGATTCCTGGGTTACGGTACCTTGGTTACAGTATACGGAGAACGGAAGAAAAAATATAGCACATTTATTTTCATTTACGATTTTACTGTTTGATTATATAATTATATCCGAAATAAGTGACAATATATAAACTTTGCTCTTTTTCGAACTTTTTTTCGAAAAATATGCGCTTGATCTGATCTCTCTATCTCCCCGTCTTTTGATCAACATTAAATATCTTTCGCCAAATTTCGTAAAAATGCGCATTCTATAGATAAACATGCTGAAATGCTTGCGGGCACTGGGTTTCCGTTTTACGCTAATTTGTTGGCGGAAATCACCATGAAGTATCTCGAATACGAATGCGCGTACTGTAATGATAGAGATACGAGCGTTTCTAATGGCAGAATTATATTTCTTGTGTTTATTTATTTTCCGACAGCTTTTTGGTAGCTTTAACAGTGCTCTAAAAGACATTTCTTCCGCAACTCCGAACCAGAAGCAATTATTTGATACGCTATGGGGTGAATTCGCATGCGATCCTTTAGTTTCGTGGCATACCCGTGATCGAAATCTAGGAAACTACAGATTTCCGCTATAATTGGGTGAGGTCAGTGTGATCTACCACTCGAGTTTGGAAGTTAGAGCACAGCAAATGAGGAGATAATGTGACCTTTGCGAAAGAAAAAGTGGTAGATCACTCTGATCTCTCAAAATAAAGAGTGGCAAAAAGTTATTCAAGATTCCGGAATCCTTTTTTGTCTTCAACCTATGGGATCGCATGCATTCAATATATCAATCGATGCATCTTTTCCAGCTTTACAACATATCAAAAAATGTGCCTAGCTCGGATTAGCTGTGGAAACAGCAGCTTTGATTTGCCTAATTAGTTTTAATTTATGATTTTTGGCTGCCGATTAGTTGTTTCGATCCTTACGCGACACGAGTGGAATCGCAAAGAATCAGTGTGTGAACATTTAAAAACACAATAAAGATAAAAACAATACGAAGGCTGCGTGGGCGCCGCCAATTCTCCCTTCTGTCGATCCTCTTGTTCTCGATGATGACGCCACCTTCAATGACGTCATTGATGAAGTTGTTCCGCCAAAGCGGTATAAATCCGCGTTCTCGACAATAACGATAGAACCAGTCGAGAAAGAGGTGTGTGAATCAAATAGAGGGATACAAAAACATCAATTGTAGGACATTGAATACCGAGCGTCGCAAGATTTGGAAGGGATGGAAGGGGTAGATGAGACAGAGGAAGAAGAAATGGAGGAGGATGAGGAGGAGGGGAAACAGAATAGTCGTTATTCGCTAGTGGAGACTCAGTGCATTTTGGAGTTATTCGAGCGCTGTCGATTGTGCGGGCAACGACTTGATCAAAGTCTGATTCGTATTTCGGCAATCGGGAGTGCGAAAATCGTGATCTATGAATGTCTCTTTTGCAACAAGGCCGTAAGATGGGAAAGCCAATCAAGAGTGGGAAAAGGGAAGGGACAAGTGTACCGTGCAAATCACGATATTCCCGTCGCTTCTTTCATAACTGGAACGCCTGTCCCGGTAATAAGGCACCCTCTACACTGAAATATTGGTTCTGCATCACAGAGACTGTGTGATCTAGCGCGATTGATCGATCTCGCGATTCCTTCTGATCGGACAATGAGGAGAGTGATAAGAGATGTAGGCGCGGAATCGATCGATCGGGTTTATGCTTGTGAGGAGAAGAGAGTGAGGAGAATAGCAGTAGATGCCGCAGGGGTATTCTAATGTTGCGCATCATCAATACATACTGTACTTATAGGGGAAGGGATTGGAACTTTCGATTGACGGGCAGTATGATTCGCCCGGATTTAACGCTGCGAATTGTAAAGTGACTGCGATCGACTGTCACACCAAATTAGCTCTAGGAGCAGCCACGATACACAAAGGAGAACCCGGAATTGGTGATAAATAAGTCTCGTAGAATACTGTAATCACTAATTCGCAGATAATGTTTCAATTCGAATGGAAAGTGAAGGAGCGTTGCGTGTATTGGTGGAATTGATTGATGATGGAATTGATATAAGGTTGGAATAATTTAGTTTGCAAAACAATTAAATGAGATATGATGCAATACAGCGCGCGACTACAGAAAAGCGAAAAAATGGTGAAGCGAGAGATCGCACACACAGTAGTAGATAGTCCGTCACATATGCTATGCCGGGGAGAGCTCCTCCCGCCTCCGTCATTCTGCCAATCGATAATCGATAGGCTCCGCCCCATCTGGAGCTCCTCTCATCTCCGCTTGATCTACCAATCAATAATCTGACACGCCTCTTTGATCTACTCAATCAATAATATTGTATAATATTGATTGGTAGATCACGGGAACGGAGACTATCTATTATCGATTGGTAGATTGGGCGGAGGCGGGTGGAGCTCTCCGCGGCATAGCATATATGACGTAATATCAACTCACTTTTAAACAACTCGTGCACATCTCCACCTTTCTGGAATATGACCCCGACGAAAACGGACAGTGCTACTAGAAATTTACAAACACTCGACCGAATTATTAAAATTTTCCGCTGATATATAGCAACGAGATGTGCACGTGATAGTGAGAGAACAAGACTAAACATATCACAGTTAATCATTCAAGTGGAATGTAATATTTTAAATTTTTATTAGGCGTTTTTTGATGAAAGATATGTAACAGCCAAATATCAGCACTCGAGTCGGTGACCAAAACGGAATGGTAAACAAGAAATTGCGAGAGAACGAAAAGACAGCAAAAATCGATGTGCTCATTGATTGGTGGCACGTTCAAAAGCCATTCAGGAGCGCATGGTGGAAGGTGATAATAAAATATAATACGTATAGTTAAAATTCACTGAATTCAGGCAGTAAAGGCAGATGCGGAACTGGCGCCGGTTTATCAAGCGTTTTTTAATCACCTGTATTATTGTCATAATAAATATCCTAAGCCTGAGGACCGTGATCGCGCGCTGGAGCTGGTTAGATCGTTTGAGCATCACATACAGGGGAAGCACTCATGGTCTAAGGTAAATTGAGCAAAGCGAAAAGCGAAAATTGATTGACTAAAGGACTGTCGATTCAAATTGGTGAAAAAGTGCCAGCATGGGAAATTGAAGAAGTTGAAGAAAGGCGAGAAACGACTGAAGCTCGCGAAAGAGGTAGACCACGAGCCGGAAAAAATAGTGAAATAAATAATTATAGAAGGATGCCGGTTTAATTGCTATTGTGGTCGACCTCTTGTATAAGCCTTCGTTTGAAAAGGCTTTCCTAAATTCCGCGTCATTGATTGATACTGCAATCAATGAGTGTTTCCACTCCCTCTCGCTTATGTACGCGCCTAAAAGACTCGCGTGGTGAGCTATACGCAAGAGGCTGTAACGTAATATGCTGATTTCAGCTCCCCATTTTACTATCGGCTAAAGACCAAAGTGGCGCTGCTTCACTACAACGGTCTTGTTCTGGAGGACATGATGGGAACACGAAAAGAGACTGGAAACACGCTGCTTCCCAGGAGAGGAAAAGTAGTGGTGGCAGTGAAGAGGAACCGGGGAGTCGGCACGCACTATTGGAGGGAAGAGGTGAGAAAAATAAATAAATAAATCAAATTAAAATCGCATCGTTATTTTAGGTAATGGCCACGAGCTACAACGTCCTGGAAGAGAGGAACGACCAGCAGTACGCAAGGAGGATCGGGGTGCCTGAGGACGACGTCTACGACGACATCATCGAGTGGTGGGAGGAGAAGGAGAGGGAGATTCGGGCCATGGAAGAGTACGAGAGGGATGAAGGAGGAGAGGGAGAACAAGAGGACGATGGGGACGATTCGAGCTCCAGTTTGAGCTCTTTCGAGAGGGATTGGATTGATTACTAAGAGGGAATAGAAAGATATCGATAGCAAAAGATATAAATGGCGTTACATCAGTAAAATCGTTCAAGTTGTGCAGTTTTCAGAAAATCGTAAATAAACAGTTGTTGGCAGTGAGTTTCACACGCACACAAGGTGAAACTAACACTGCTAGTGATAGCGGAGGAACTGTGACATGGAAATAATAAGAAAGACCAAGAAATTGCACGAAACAAAGCAGTAAAACATGGAGAGCGCGCCGGACGCGGCGAAAATTCACTATAAACGCAGTTTGCGATTCGTATTCTGCTTGCCGGATCTGGTCGCTCCCAGGTTCCGGTGCGTACGCCGGAATCGTCGCCGCGCCCACATTCTCGGAACGATTTAATCGCTACCGTATTTTAAATTTTATTGATATTTTCATTTTTTGTTTTGAAATTCGATTTAGAATCGATTCTACTTCCATCTTCTACCACGACCAGGTCCCTTTAAGGTGGCGGTTCAGAACGACATATAGCGCGATCGATTGGTATTCCGAAACCATTTCGAAATCAACATACCAAATCTGCTAAATGGCCGCGGGGCATGAGAAAAATCGAAAAAGCTTTCGCGCTATGGGGATATCGCACCCTTGAAAATGCGAAGGAACAACTGGTCGAGTGGTGTTGAGGTAAGAGGATTGTCTTGGGAGCGATGACTTGATAGTTCTCCCCCATCCCGCTGCAAATACTTTTGCTGTTTTTTAGCGATTATTTCATTGCATTGCTATGACGAAACATCCATTGGTAGCGAGTTAACACATTTACACATTATGGCTGCTCATTCACATCTATGGTATTCAATAACGAAATTATGGAAACAGATGAAATTGTGGCAGCGCTGGCACTTTAAGATGTGATCATTTATGCATCCAGCGATCTCGCATTTGATGTAAACTCGAGAGTTAAAGCAGAACTGCGTGGGTGTCAGGAATGAAGGAAGGCGCTCATCAACGTATCCAGCCTTGAACCATCTGTATGTCAGGAAGGGTTGGAAGATGTTAGCGCAGAAGGCATAACACACCATCGATATCAACTAACAATGGGTACCAATGGATGTTTCGTCATAACAATGCAATGAAATAATCGCTAAAAAACAGCAAAAGTATTTGCAGCGGGATGGGGGAGAACTATCAAGTCATCGCTCCCAAGACAATCCTCTTACCTCAACACCACTCGACCAGCTGTTCCTTCGCATTTTCAAGGGTGCGATATCCCCATAGCGCGAAAGCTTTTTCGATTTTTCTCATGCCCCGCGGCCATTTAGCAGATTTGGTATGTTGATTTCGAAATGGTTTCGGAATACCAATCGATCACGCTATATGCCGTTCTGAACCGCCACCTTAAGTATGCGGTCTTCCCTTGTGAGATGAGACATCAATTGTAACTGTATTCGCGCGTCGAGAGATCATGCAAAAACGAGAGATTGGTAATTGTATCATACACTAGATGTCATATCTCAGTGTAGGATACACTCAATAGTTCTATTCATTCTGGGTGTACTTTGTTGAAGTTTTTCTTGGACTCTGCAGGGTCGCCCACCTTCTCATCCGACGTCATCGACTGGCCTTCCAACTCGACCCCGATTCCGATTCACACAGTGCCCTACGATCAAGATCATGTATATTTTTTAATCTTAAAAAAATAAGTATTTTAAACATTTTTCAGGTTCTCGAAGGTTTCGAGCCTCAGGTCTGCTGGAAATTCGCGCAGCTAATGTACGCCCGACAGCTGACCGGGGAGTTTCAGGATTTCATCGCTTCTAATTGGGTATTAATTTATTTTTAATTAATTAATTTTAATTATTTAATTATGTTCGATCCATTTCAGCAACTGCTCTATGTTATCAATGCAAATTGGGGCGAGCCTGAAGACTATTCGTACAATGCGATTTCTACCATGTTCACTAGTCTTTCAGTGGAGGTAAGTGTAGTTCAAAGATATTATTCAGGGAACAAAATGATTCTCCAAATATTAATAACTGATAGATTCGATGAATTTTTTAAAAACTCTTTTGAACCAATATGCCAATGTACAATTTGCGCGATATTTGTAAAAAATCGTCTCGTTGATTTCTATTCCACCTGTCTTATATTTACAAATATTATATTGTTTTCATTCATTTTAGCTTTGTAATTTTTTAAAGTTACAAATCAGATAATTTTAGAAAGACTTCAATCTCACGCTCCCCGGCTGGGTAACTGACGAGTTCTATTCAGAATTGGAAATCGCGAGTAACAAAGGATTCGAATACAGTCTTGGCGAAGGTTACCGTATATTCATGAACCGATTAACCCGGCTAACATTTAATTCAATGATATAAAGAATATTTGGAGGAACGTATGCGTGGCTCGAGACACGTTGTAAACTTATCTCATCAGCCGGCTTTGGTCTGCCCATGAACCCGGAACTAGTCAAGCTCTCAGCGGGTTTTCTTCTAAACGAATGGATCGGAAACATAAACAGCACAATCAACGGAACGTCCACCGTCAAGTACTACTCGTATTCCGGGGTGAGAACTACACTCGAAATTGGTGTCGATACGGACGATTTGGATTTTATTTGGATTTTTTCTCACAAAGCAATATTGTTAATATTCTTGTTCCTCTATCATGAAGAACTTGTTTTCTCCAAAAAAAAAAATTTTTGCAGCATAGCAGGAGTAGATATTAGGGTTCGCCTGACAAGGAAAATGACCGCTTTTTTCCTTGGAAAGTGAAGAATGATCTTGGCAAGGAATCGATCGGTGTCATTCCTTGTTTATTCCTTGGAACCAAGGAATAAACAAGGAACCAAGATCTTGTCAGGGAGACTTTTCAAATTTAATGACAATAACGTTCTGGAAAACTTAGAAATTACTAAATGGTACGCCGTGAATCTAGTTATGGTGATAGAATAATGATTTCTTCTTTTATTTGGCCATGGATACAAAAGAAGTATTAGGAAATAAGAAGAAACGGCGAAAATGAGCTCCACGTAACTAAAATTATTACTAGTTCAATCACCAGTTAAATATAATTGAAAATTTTGATCGGTTGAAATCTTCCATTTCTGATACACATTCCTTGCCAAGGAACAAGATCTTGAAATGATTTTCACTATTCTTACAAGGAGTGAGATAATTGAATTATCTCATTTCAAGGTCCCAAGGCCTTGTTTGCCGGACGAACCCTAGTAGAAATCTTTATTTGTTTTTATTTGATTCTTCATTTTACAGCACGATGTGACCATCACGTCTCTGCTTATCGGGCTTGGAGTCAAGCAGCAATTGATAGGTGAAATTGCAATTGACTCTCACTTTTAAATTGTTCTTTGCCCACCAAATGATAGTTTTTGTCAATTCTCTCCCAACTTTTCGACGAAATGAACATACATATGTGAGCTGGCCAAGTGATTCCATTTAAATTTTCTAGATGCGCAAAGTACAGTAATTTATACAGTAATTTAATAAAAACTATTTCAGATGCTATACTCGGTCAATTCGAAGAGCGAGTTCGTCACGTTTACTGGGTAATTTTTTGTTTCTTTACTTTTTCTTCATCAGTGACCATCGATGACAGAATTTATCTCTTTCTATAATTGGACTGTTGCAGTCATTGAGGTAGGGCAGTTGAGTTTGAGTCAACGAGGTCCTTTGCATATTATGAGATCGGACAAAGGAATTTCTCGGCTCGTACCGAAAATTCCTCCGTTTAAAAAAGGAGTATCACGGATCTCCTGCTCCTCCATTCCACCTCTCCTGTGTCTCAATGGCGCGGTCGCTCTCTCCTCTCTCCCCCTTATCCTCGCTCTCATTTTTGAATCCCTGCGCGTCAGGGTCAGTTTGGCACAGAGCCAAGTGAGCGTGACTCTGTTCAAACTTATTGGCTGAACATGCGGTTTGGGGGGCTCTTACCTGGGAACCGATTTCCATAAGGGAACAGTGAGAGCTCAGTCGACCAAAAGTTCGTGGGACACCACCTTTGGGGGGACACATTGTTCACGTCTACTTATCAGGTCCACATTATGTTTATTCCTATTTCAGAAGGATCAAAGGTTGTGAGGCGGATTTGTGTCCATTGCAAAACTTCCTCACGGTTATTGAGCCATTCGTTGCGAACGATGTCAAGGTATGCATTGCATTATGAGCTCTCTACAATCACATTTAACTTTTAATGAAAATCATTTTATAAGTTGCATAAATAGTCTGATTAATCTCTTTCAGATCTGCGACGTCTGACAAAAAGTGTTCTCACATATTACAACGAATAAAACAATATTAAATTAACAAACAATTGTGCTCATCAATAATTAAAAATGTGCGTTCGCTAATTGCTTCACTGATTAATAAATAAATTCCTTTTCTCTTCCTTTTGTTGTGAAAAGGATCTATTCCATTGTTATTATTCCCAATCCCGCAAGTGATTTTCACCATTGTGCACAATTCACAACGACGTGTGACTTCATTGTCTTCTCTCTGGCGAGGTTTGACGCGATAAAAGACACCACTATGAAGAGATAAGAAGTAGTAAAGAATTGTCATCTGTGTTATTCTCTTACATTGTATTTTCTGTTGGCTCTTACTCACCATGGTCTCAAATTTCCATGCAGATTTGACTTGAAAATCACATGATATCATCTATATCAACCTATTTATTCAATCTTCAGGTCTACTACTTGTTGAATGATGTCATCATTCCATGTACCGTCTTCACTTATAAGCCAAATTTATTACAAATTTATTCTTGTTTCACGATTTCATCTCGCGAACGTGTCGCAGGTCTTCTAATAGGTCTATCTCGTGTCGAAAATGTTATGTATAAATTGTCCAACACAATAATTCGAGTAATCTATGAATAATATTTTAACCCTATCTCTGTGCCTCTTTTTCTCCATATCCTTTTGCCTCGTGTAATTTCGGAAAGGCCATTAATAGTAACTACATACTTCCGAAACATTCAATTGCGGTCGTCCGAGTGTCACTCCAATCATATTCACCACTGATAAGGCATTTATCAAGAATGCAATTTCTATCTTCTCATATTATTCATTTCTTTTCGAGCTTGTTCGATACTCTGTTATATCTAAATACAGTTTAATTTATTTTTACCGGGGATGGGAAAACTCGACTTCGGAGAGTTAGTACGAGTAGAAATTACGTTAAACGTTAGGCAAGCTTCTGATGGTTAGTGTCATTATGAACTCTAATCATCATGAACGGGCAGTCAGGAACTAGTGACCAACACAAAGAGGAATGCTAATTATCAGGCTGTTGCAAAAGTCCTGTCGTATTTTGAGCGTTCACTTTCGCGTGTTATCTCGGCTCTGTTTCTTTTTGTAATGTTCCTTCCAGTTTACAGTATAAGGAGGTCCATACCTTCTCTCTAAAGCATGGTTAAGATTAGCCCCTCCTAGTTCTCTGAGGGAGAAATACGAATTGTTTTGTTAACGTCCCTCACCACTTTTGGGTGGAAGCTTTGTTCGTCTTCCTGCCTGGCTCAAAGTCACCCGAATTTGAACGCCATGTGGATGGGCGCCATAGGTAATATGTACCCTCTCAGCACACTGTGAAAAGTTGGACTCTCGATAGCGAGAATTTAGACTTTTATCTGGCAAAAGAGGGCCGATCCGAAAAATCATCCATCTGTATTTTGGCACTCTGTGCACAGAGGAAGAAGAAGACCCCTATCAGATTATGCGCAAACTGAGCGACACACTCGGGGCCGACTTTACCACCATACATTGGGGAGTTCAAGAAATTGGAAAGAAGGAAAATATGGGCCGGTTGATTTACTACGAATTCTCGGATCCAGTCATTTTACTGAGGTTGGATATGCCTTTGATTTTCCTAATTTTTAACAGGGACTTCAACTGTCTGGACTAAATGGTGACTGGGTAGTATGAATGGGAAAAGTGTGAAAACGTTGCACCCAAACACCAGTGGGTTGATGCAGATTAGAAGGCAAACGTTATTTCCAAACACAGTTTTCGGGAGTCAAAAAATGATGTTGTGAAATTCGTGGAGCGCCCGGGGACCTCAGTACTGGGAGCTCCTAGTCGAAGGCACCACTTTCATGGCACAGGTGTGCACCATTGATATTTAATAACTCAAGATCAAAGTCGATAAGAGACTCGAATTGTGGGCAAATGTTTACTTCCAAAACGGCGTCGCCTTACTGCGAGGGCGACCAATTCTGAACTGGCGGCGCATGGAAGCACCATCCAAATATATCCTTCTTAGCCGTCAGACACTACCCTCTCAGAAAATAACTTGTTCCCCACCATCACCAACTTCCTCAGAGAACAGCACCTCAAGACCCGAGTAGATATCGTAAACGAGTTGACCGGCTTCTTCAAATTATAGACCCCGGCGTTCTATGAGGGTGGTATCCATAAGTCGCGCGAATTATAGAGGACTACTAGTGGTGTCAACGTAGACTATTCCCAAGTGCATTGGTTCACCTTTGAAGATGGTAGGGATACAAATCTTCGTGCCCCGAAAAAGACTTATGCAACAGCCTAGTACTTACAGGGCATACCACAAAATATAAGTTGATTGTTTGTAGAAGATACGCGAGCGAGCTTTCAAAATTGATAAAATCGGACCTTACTTATGACTCAACCTGATATTTTTTCGACATTCACAGGTTCTCAAGCTACTCTAATGTCGCTTGAAATCATACACAACAATGTGGGTGACAACTAACGGAGAAATTGCAGGCACAGTGTTCTGCGTAAAACTTCATAAGGGATCGTATATTTGCACTCTCTCTAAGTATGTCTTTAAGTTAATACGCTTTCAGTTTAAACTCATTCCAGTGGCAAAATCGAGAACGCGATCAATTTGTGGGACGGAGAAATTGAATATTGTGAATGCTTTGGCGACGTTTTATATTTCGGGACTGACACATGCAAGGTAATAGCGTTTCTTCAGCATAACACATATTTTTTTTAATATTTCAGATTTACAAAGCCACTTTTCACCATCCCAGCGAAATTCGGATCATTTTCTTTCGCGATCTTGAAAAAGTATGAAATAAATGATTTTAAAAAAAAACAGTTCAGTAATAGGGAGAGTCGCATGCTTACAATATGTTGATGAAAAGGAAGATTGATGGAAAAGAAATCGTGTATCGCGCTTGTGACGGTGCGGCAAAGGGTATTGAAGTTGATGTAACGAAAGAACAGCTCAAAGAATGCGAACTTCGAGCAATTCACAGGTGAATCACTGCAGTGTCAGAAAGGAAATAAAAAAAGGAATTTTCAGGGGTAAACTTATATATACTAAGGCTAATTCGAAAGAAACGACAGCGACTCGTCTGTCACAGAATATCATTGTTGTCAAGCCATATACGGCTGTGAGTTAAATACTACTCACTTGCCATTGCAAAAGGAAACTTTCCGTATTCGATTTTCCAGATCGTAATTAGTGACGACGATTCTCCACTCATATATTTCTGCAAAGCCTCGTGGAATTCTAGTTTGTTATTCGCTGTTGACACGACTACAATGAAGACTCTGTCGGTTAATCCGCCGTGAGTCAATTATAACTTTTATCATTTTTTCCGATCATTGAACTGTGTTTTACACACTCCGTGTTTCAGAGAACTGCCGTATTGTGCAACGCATAGCTATTACTACATCGTTGGGGTGCACGCAGGAGAAATTACTGTGAGACAACTAAAGTTGATCGGAACGGGACACAAAGAGGAAATCACCAAAGACATCTTCAAGGCAAAATTTCCCGTGAGTGCAGTGCTTGTGAGAGTGAAGAAAGAATAACAAACAATATTATTCCAGCCGGCGTAAGAAAATATATCGAAAAAATTCAATAAGAAAACACTGTGGGACATAGTGTGGGCTGTCCCGCGAAAACTGATCTCCGTACCTTGCTGTTATTACCACATAAATGCATTATCCCAGAAGGGTGTTGCAAATGCTCTCCCTCTCAAGTTGGGGGCAAAATAGTCGAAACGCCCGTCATGGACAAGGGACCATCCCCATGAACGAAATTGAAAACTATGACATACAAACCATAATATAATGTCAACAAAATATGCTGAAACATTTTCATGAAAAGAATAGATCACAGAAATGTGTACTTTTTATGCTGTACTTTAAACATAACACGCGGCACTCTTTCTTCCCGTGAGTTACAGGCCATTGAAACTTGCATAAATTGCTTTCAAAGGATGGTGGTCAAAGGAGGATGACTCATGGATTTTTTTTTCACGTGAAATGAGGGAAGGGAAAATATTATTACAATTCTTTTCATATTCTTTATTTATTATTTTTATTCTTTATTATTCCAATAATTGGAAAATGGCGCATACACAATGTTCCCCACTTCATATGACTTCAATTGTTCCCTCCTTCACATATCCATACAGAATGTTCCTCCTTCGTAAAGACCGGCTGTTCTCAACAAGTTGGATTTGTTATGATTTGTCGTGAAAAGGGTAGGATGCAATTTATTCAATGAAGTCGGCGTCGAATAACGTGTCCTGTTTGAAGTGAACTCTTTAGACGAAAGAAAAATCGGACGAAGCACCTTCGTGTGATTTAGTAGTATTACTGGAAGTGTTGTCACTACAATTAGTATTTTTAATTCCAGTGGCTGGGCGTTGTGCTATTATTTTAACGCTTCATCAAACAGTGTTCCAGAACCCTCAGAAATTTTCTCAGGAACCTCTCAACATTTTCGAGACGGCTGCTGTAAGAAGAGACAAGAAAAGGCATACTAGAGAGAAGCGAAAGCAACAAGAAGAAGAAAGAAAATTTGAGGAGATGAAGAATTTGGTTTCTGAACAGGTTAGTTAATGCACAGAAATAACGATTAATTTTGTCGATTCCCGTTCCCCCATTCAAAATGAAAGGGGCATTTATCCGGCTGTGTGAATATTCGTGTTAAGCTTCCCATAAAATATTGTGTTATTCTGCGGTACCAAAATATATGACGCAAGTCGCTGGAACAGGTCAAAAATCGAATTCGCTCAAAAGTTGCTCCTATGGGTTATTTTCGACGCTGAACACGCTGGTGCCATCGATTTCGCAATAAGGCGCCTCTGGGCGCCGGTATGGCGCCGCACAGTTTTTACGGAAAAAGTGTTTTTCGATTATAACTTCGCTAAAACTCATCAAAATGGTTAGAAATATTGATATATATATATATCAGAATTTGAAGCTCTATCAAATCGCGGCAATGACATATGACAGGAATCGGGAGAGACTCGATTATGGCCGACGCATAGGAAAAATTATGATTTTTAAATATTCTCATTTCTATGGGTGAGGTACACCAACATCTCCTCTATCGAATTGCGTTTCCAGATTTTTTTAAAAGTATCTCGTTATTGCGTGAAACAACATTGAGCAGGTCAACATTGGTTATATAAAAAAATAAAAATGGCAAAAAAGTAGCGTACGAATACCCGAAAAATCGCATCGAAAACTGAGATTTTTCGAAACAAAACTATCGTCTGAAGCCATTTTCGGCTTTAAACACATTCAATTCGCCTCTATATTAAACAAAACGACAATACGTGACAGTCTGGCTTATTTCATTTCATCATCGAGATATTTACCCATAGGCGAAACTTTCCAAAAAAATCGATTTTTTTTTGAAAATTTTTTTTTCAAAATTTTTTTGACTCAAATTTTTGCAAGCTATCATTCGAAGAATGCGTAAATAGGCCAGATCGCTCATTCTGATATGGATTATTCAATTTCGAAGACACTTTTCAATTTCAATCTTCACACAAACACATCACACAGTTCTCGAAATAATTTTTAGTTTTTTTCCTAATTTTTACCATTGTTCTTCGTTTTGGTGGACCACCTTAAATCAAACAACTCTTTCAATAATAACTACGTTTTTTGTGAATGACAGCTTGCAAAAATTTGAGTCATAAAAATTTTTTTTTTTTAAAAAAAAAGTTTCGCATATGGGTAAATATCTCGATGAAATAAGACAGACTGTCACGTATTGTTGTTTTATTTAATATAGAGGCGAATTGAATGTGTTTAAAGCCGAAAATGGCCTCAGACGATAGTTTTGTTTCGAAAAATCTCAGTTTTCCTTGTTTCGATGCGATTTTTCGGGTATTCGTACGCTACTTTTTTGCCATTTTTATTTTTTTATATAACCAATGTTGACCTGCTCTTTCATATTCCACTCTAAAATTTTATGCTATTTTGATATAAAAATTATAATTTTTTTCTTTGATTTATTTTTCGGATTTTTCATCAGAACTTTTTTTGTGCACCATTACGACTTTTGTGTGCAACGGATAAATTGTAGAGAATATTTTTCCGAATTTTTTGAGCACCAGAACGACTTTCTAGATACATTTTGAAGGAAGTTACGTAAATTCCGGTTTTAGAGCCGGAAAATCCCTAAAAGCCGGTTCTGCGACCTGGTCCCGGATTGATGGAATTCTCATCCCTAGTATACTTCCACATAAAAGTTTGATCGAAATCAAAAATATGTTTTTGAAAGTTGTTCCTCTGGGGGTCTATTTTCATGCAATCTCTCGTGATATCTGTCATATCTTGATAATTTCTCATTTTCGAGAAAAAGCCATTTTTTGACCTAGCCAGCATCTTCTGAAGTTGAAAGAGTATTTTCTCCTGATCGTTTGGTATATTTATTGGGGTATTATCCGCGGTGGAACATTGTTTATATGGAACTAGAGTAATCACTTTTGATACAGTATATAGAGCAAGACACTTTTTGCATCTCTATTTCAAAGAAAAATAATTTTTTCGTGCTATACTTTCCACCAAATAGATTGAAAAGACGGATAAAATCGTCAATCGCAGGTGATGATAATGCCTTTCGTGATATTGGAAAACAAGGGGCAAAGGGGCATCAATGAATCCAGACCAATGTAAAGCATACTAATAAGAATGATTCAAAATAGGGGCCTTCATCTGGTGGTAGATAAGAGAGAGGATCTGGGCGATTGTTGTGATTTTGCATGGGGAAAGAATAGAGAAAGCAATAATGTATGCACAAGTTCGCTTCATGACAGATTTGAATTGCTGATTGGAAACAAGGTTGAGATTCGAGGCAGAGAATACATTCAATTTCGTCATTTTTTCTCCATGATAAGCATGACCCTCCAAAAAGAACCCCGTCATGAAAAAGACCCATCGTCCCCCGTCATGCTAATTGATATACTGTATCAAAATTGATTACTCTAATGAAATTAGATTTGAATTCGCTTTGAAAAAAGAGCAAAAGAATAAGTGCCCTGTCGGGAACCGGGTACTGCAGTACCCGCGGGTACAGGGAGGAAGAACAGTGCTACGAAAATCCGTTCGATTTGTTTTTTCTTTGTTTTCTTTAGTATTTTGTTCTCTTTTTGCACATATGACTCTCGTATCTCTCATTTAGCATCGTTTGGGGAAGATACATATTGTTTTGTTTTCTTCACTCAACGATATCAAAGTAGGATTTTGAGCTAGAGCAGCTGTAAAAAGTGGTTAAACTTACCAGTTTACAAAGTGTTTATGGAAAACACAACGGTATGGAAGGAAATAAGAAACAAAAAAATAGAAAGTATTGACCCATGTGATTTGCTGTACCCGCGGGTACCAGGTACAAACGGGAACTCACTCTCACTTATCAGGAAGTACCCGGGACCAGCCTGGACCCGGGTACTGAAATTTCCGACCCGGTTTAGGCCACCCTAATTATATATATATATATATATATATATATATATATATATATATATACCTAATTCATCATATTCTTGTTGAAAATTAGTAATATTGGTAAAAATAAGTTTTTCTATTCGTCTGCAAGCTAAGTGCCCTTAGTAATAGCAGGAAAAACATATTTCTCTAAATTGGATCCGAACGAGACAAGAGAGTGCGTGGAAACTAGCAGGGTGTGTTGAGGATAAACTACGTTATAGTAGGGTGCGCACTACGTTATCAAAGTATGGTTCAGGGGGGCGTTCAGTTGCAGAGCGCAGTTCGGTCCAGGGGGAGCTTTGCAGCCGACTCCAGGATCGGTCCAGGGGAATCTCGGTAGCAGGCTCCAAGTTCGGTCCAGGGTCTTTTTAGCAGGCTCCATGATCGGTCCAGGGGAAGCTCGATAGCCGGCTCCAAGTTCGGTCCAGGGGGAGCTCGATAGCCGGCTCCAGGTTACGTTGAAGCTCGACTTATGTTGGGGAGTGTTAATCTCTACAAAGAGTACTGGCTTATTCCGTTGCAAAAGGCTCGTGAGGCTGAGAGCGATCGAAAAAAGTTGCCACTACGCCACTTCGTGGCTCCGTGGCAACTTTTTTTTCGATCGCTCTCAGCCTCACGAGCCTTTCACAACGGAAACGCAAGATACAGTGCGTTCAGAACGTTTTCAAACACGTTCGGACACGTCTCCGACATCACAAAACGATTTTCCTGTAATCCCCTACGCTCTCTGAATCGTTCTGGAACTTTTCGTAATTTTCGATTTTTCACTTTAAAACGTGTTAGAACACGTTCAAACACGTTTCTGACATCGCAAAATATTTTTCCTGTGATCCCCTACGCTCTCTGAATCATTCTGGAACTTTTCGAAATTTTCGCTTTTTTCACTTTAAAACGTGCTAGAACACGTTCAAACACGTTTCTGACATCGCAAAATACTTTTCCTGTGATCCCCTACGCTCTCTGAATCATTCTGGAACTTTTCGAAATTTTCGATTTTTCACGTTAAAACGCGTTAGAGCACGTTCAGACACGTTTCCGGCATCGCAAAATACTTTTCCTGTGATCCCTCGAGCTCTGCGAACCAATTGGGAACTTTTCGAAATTTTCGATTTTTCACGTTAAGAGACGGGATCGGTAAAAACCGACCACTCTCCGGACACGTGAGCTAGCAATGAGATCTGTGGGTCCATACTGGGGTGGGTGGAAGGTATTGTGACCGCATTGCACAAAATACCACTTATTTCTATTTGCCGGCTCCGGCCTGGGAGAAATATGGATTTGAGTGAAAAAATGTCGAAAAATCAAAATTTCTTAAACTGAAAAGATAGACTCTATTTATTATTTGCGTTATATTTATGGTCATAGGAGGTTACAAAATTATTTTTTTGATCGAATTTTGCGTGATTCTAAAACCACTTTTTTGAACAAAAATTTTACGTTTTTCAGTCAAGTTGGTATTTAAACGACCTAACGCCCATGATTTCTGTCCACAATGTGTACTCTCACATAATGTCTATCCAAATATACAATAACCAGGTCCCTGCTGGCCCGCCGATTTTTACGAGAATTTTTTAAATTTTGTAATCCATTATGCGGAAAACGATATTTTTAATTTCGCTCTGGTTAAACATTTTTATATTTGCCGGTTGGAGCATAATAGTATTCCAAAATGTGCAAAGAACATGGCGGAAAAATTTGGAGAGGGTATGTCCACTTGATCAGCTGAGGTTTCTTCAATACTCCATCGATTTTTCTTTAGGTACACACAGAAAAAAAGGTCTTACATACGGCCCATAAGATATGGGGGTTCTTAACAAAATGTCTTACATAAAAGACATTTTGTTAAGAAAGCCGTATGTAAGACCTTTTTTTCTGTGTGTACGAAGTGGACTCTGTGTAATTTATCTCGGATTCCCGATGAAATACTGGCTCCAGATATGGATCAGCATGTTCAGAATTTTCTGCTCGACAAATTTTCTGTTGAAACTGTTCGAATTTAGAAAAAATTGGAAATCGAAAAAAATCGATAACTGAAAATGTTAAAAATTTAAATGAAAAATGGTAAAAATAAAGTTATCAGAACTTTTCATTATAAAATATTACGTGCACTCATCGTACTACAACTGCTGAAGAAATATCGAATTGGTGCATCCACTTTGAAAAAAAAATTTTTTTGAAAAAATTCATTAACCCGGGTTCATGGTCCAAAAATCCAAAAACTTTTTGTCTTATGTGCTCGCTACCATTCGGTCTCCGAGATTCTATCATAGTGTATGTTCCGTATGTAGTCTCAAAAGACACATTAGATATTCTCATAATGAAATATGATGAAAAAAAGTTTTTGGATTTTTGGACCATGAACCCGGGTTCATGGATTTAAAAAAAAAAAATTTTTTTTTCAAAGTGGATGCACCAATTCGATATTTCTTCAGCAGTTGTAGTTCGATGAGTGCACGTAATATTTTAAAATGAAAAGTTCTGATAACTTTATTTTTATTTTTCATTTAAATTGTTAACATTTTCAGTTATCGATTTTTTTCGATTTCCAATTTTTTCTAAATTCGAACAGTTTCAACAGAAAATTTGTCAAGCAGAAAATTCTGAACATGGTGATCCATATCTGGAGCCAGTATTTCATCGGGAAGCCGAGATAAATTACACAGAGTCCACTTCGTACCTAAAGAAAAATCGATGGAGTATTGAAGAAACCTCAGCTGATCAAGTGGACATACGCTCTCCAAATTTTTCCGCCATGTTCTTTGCACATTTTGGAATACTATTATGCTCCAACCAGCAAATATAAGAATGTTTAACCAGAGTGAAATTAAAAATATCGTTTTCCGCATAATGGGTTACAAAATATTAAAAAAAACGTAAAAATCGGCGGGCAAGCCTGGTTATTGTATATTTGGATAGACATTATGTGAGAGTACACATTGTGGACAGAAATCATGGGCGTTAGGTCGTTTAAATACCAACTTGACTCAAAAACGTAAAATTTTTGTTCAAAAAAGTGGTTTTAGAATCACGCAAAATTCGATCAAAAAAATAATTTTGTAACCTCCTATGACCATAAATATAACGCAAATAATAAATAGAGTCTATCTTTTCAGTTTAAAGGGACCTGGCACTGCAAAATAAGTTATTTTTATTTGAAAGAAAATTCTTTTCTGATTAGAATGCAAAAAATCGCATATTTTTACGATTTTTTTGAAAGAAGTTATGATTTTCCAAAGTTGGGAATTTGCGCTGATGTACCGGGCGCTACGATGTTTAGCGCGCTAAACACAGTAATGCCCGGTACACGAGTACCTTTAAAAAATCATAACTCCTTTCAAAAAAATCGTAAAAATACGCGATTTTTTTGCATTCTAATCAGAAAATAATTTTCTTTAAAATAAAAATAACTTATTTTGCAGTGCCAGGTCCCTTTAAGAAATTTTGATTTTTCGACATTTTTTCACTCAAATCCATATTTCTCCCAGGCCGGAGCCGGCAAATAGAAATAAGTGGTGTTTTGTGCAATGCGGTCACAATACCTTCCACCCACCCCAGTATGGATCCACAGATCTCATTGCTAGCTCACGTGTCCGGAGGGTGGTCGGTTTTTACCGGTCCCGTCTCTTAAAACTCGGAAAAACAGGTGAAAACGTGTTTCACGGTACTCAAAAACGTGTTGGAACGATTTCCCGCGCTTGCGAAAAATGCGGCAAAAGGTTTGCCCGCGGCGGGGGTCGAACCTGCGTCGCTCGGATTTCTAGTCAAGCGCGTAACCCACTTAGCTATGGATTTTGTTTAAATATTTTTTATTTAAAAGTTTACTTTTGTGGATACGCATATGATAGTGAAGAGAGTGTGTCGAAATCTTTCTTCGTTCCCGAGTTATTCAGAAATAAAGGTTGCACACGGACACACACACAGACAGACAGACGTTCTGAAATAATAGTCTTTAGGAATCTAAGATTTTTCAAACTAGCGGAACGCATGTATACGCTAGGCATCCGCGTGAACGAAGTGGTAGTTGCCTCGAACTTCAATCCGATGGTTCGACTCCCACCGGTTACCAAAGTTTTTTGCCGAATTTTTTTCATCGAAAAAATCACTTTCAAGATTTCAGGAAAAGTGCCCACTCGTGCGATGCTGGCTAGATAAAAAAATGACTTTTTCTCGAAAACGAGAAATTCTCAAGATATGTCATTGCCGCCATTTGATAGAGCTTCAAATTCTGATTTATAACGCGAGATTTCCCACCATTTTGATGAGTTTTAAGCGAAGTTATAATCGAAAAACACGTTTTCCGTCAAAAGTGCGCGGCGCCATAACGGCGCCCAGAGGCGCCCTATTGCGAAATCGATAGCACCAGCGTGTTCAGCGTCGAAAGTTACCCCTAGGAGCAACTTTTGAGCGAATTCGATTTTTGACCTGTTCTAGACCTCTGTTGAGACCTTGTTGATCCTAACGCAAACAGCGTCATATATGGGAGGGCCAACACTGTTCTGACAATTTTGTAAATGCTTTAGATTCAAATGCTTCAAGTGGAACACGATAATAACATGAAGAAAATAATGAACGAAAATGATCAACTTCGATTGCAATTGCAACGGTTGCAGTTGGAGCATGTGAGTTATATATTTTAATTATTTAATTATTGAGCAATGTTGATTTTTTTGATTAATGTAGTTTTTTTCATTTAGTTTTCCTTGGCTTTCTATAATTAAAAAAAAGAATTCGGGTTTCAAAATTTGGCTCATATAAAATAGTTTCGTATAGAACAGTGCTGTTTTTTTTAAAATTTTTTTTCGAATTTTTTGACCAATTTAATAAAATTCAAAATAAAAAACTTTGAATTTTTTCAACCAAAAAAATTGGAAAATATTTTAGTGAAATGGCGGTGTATGTGAATAAGTCAATGTTAGCAACTAACAGAAAATCATTCGATGCAAAAGTCCAATTTAGATCATAGATTTGTGAGACAGTAGCGCAGGAATGTTTGGGCGCACTTTTGCTTTCAGCTGCAACTTTTGAACATTAAGCAATCTGGCTGATATTTTAAGAAAAGTCTTGAATGAGATGCTGGTACTGCCCTCTCCATAAAATTGAATCATGTTGCGTAATGATGACGCAACTTGATAGCACTTTTTTTGAAAAATTAAAATTCACGGGAACGAATTTCCACATTAGCCAAAATATTTTTGATGTATGACAACTCAAAAAAAAGTTTCAAGTTGCTTCACTTTTTATCATTTCCGGAAGCCCTGTTGCAATATGTAGGCTGCAAACTCATAAATCGTCTAGATGATTTAAAGATCTCGGGCTTAAAATGATTCTTTTCGTTAGTCCAGACATCCTGAACGTTTGGTGAGGATTGCCTAATATGCCCCGGCACTACTGTGCTTAGCGGCTAAACACAGTAGTGCCGGGGCATCCTAGCCGAAAATAAGATCTTTGAAAATTCATAACTATTTTTATTAAATCGTAAAAATATGCGATTGTTTGCATTCGAATCGGAAGAAAATTCTCTTTAATCTGGAATTCACTTCATATGTAGTACCATGTCTAGGGGACGCAAGCTCCGCCCCCTACCTTTCTCGACGAGAGGGAACAATTGTCCCAATCGAATGACAAGCTTCAGTTTTAACCAAATCCCGCGTTCAAAAGCTTATTCGAGAGCTCTCGATCTACTCTTCGAATGAGGCGTTGTGCACCTTGTTCTGACAACATTTAGTAGATCAAAAATTGACTGAAAGCCTGAAGAGTAGGTGTTTAGAACACTTCCAATTCACCGACACAGCTGCGCAAGTCTCAGTATAGGTGGAATAGCATGCTGAATCTATACAAACAAAAAAAGTAAAATTTTATTAATTCGCAGAATTGTCATTTGATTTTAAAGATATTTGCAAAATCAGCAAAAAATTTTGCAAACTGCTGGATTTGAACCAGCGACCTCCTGTTTATAAGGCCTGTGCTCAACCGCCTGAGCCATGTGAGAACACGGGTAAGGAGTGATCTTTCACTCTCAAAATCAGTCAGGATTTAGAGATGTAGATTAGCTCCGCCCACTTCTCTCTTTCACCACTTTCTGTCAAATGACGCGCATGGTTTTTGAGGCGTAGCGTGGCTCAGAGACGAGATATCGACAAAAACGGCAAAAACTATGATCTTATTGAGACCTTAGCGGTTCATTGGACCACACTTTCTTTCAATTAGCATGAAAATGGAAGATCACGTTGCGGCCCCTAACCATGTCCCTTTAAAAACATCCTCGCGAGGAGGGTAAAAAATGTTTATGCTTTAAATCCTAATATGAAACGATACATAATATATTCCCTTCCAGAACACAATCACACCTGCAACGTCAAAGCCAACGAAGTACCATTCACTTGAAAAACCAATATCTGAAAAAGCGCCTATCGATCCGAAACAAGATTTTAGATCAAATTGACTGACTCTTGTATTATGTACATTATCGCTTTTAAGCATTCGTCCAAAATTTCGGAGAGAGATATCTGTCGAATCATAATAGATATCAGTCTGATTTTTTCGAATGGGTGATACTCATAGCATAAGTTATTATTTCATCATGGGTTGATTTTGTACTTAATACGTAATGATTACGGGATCGCACTTTGTTAATTTAGACGAATATTAGCTCCGATTTTTTTCAGTCATTCAGTTTTCTGTAGTCGAAGTGGAGGGACACTCATGAAAAAATAGTGCCAAATAGGACGGTTTCGTATCGGAACAAGACGATATCTCAAATCCAGTGCCTGAAAATATGGCTACACGTGCTAGCGATACGTGTTAAACGGAAAAATGATGTAAAAATTAATCTAACATGATCCCACCAAAGTAGGGAGGCGATCGCTTTTTTATTTGACTTTAGGTCACGAAAACATAACTTTTTCTGATGTTCTCATTTTCGGGAGCTAGAGCAGCCCAGAGAGATGACGCAAAAATCTTATTACAAGTGTAAAAGTTTACAAATGTATCTTGGAATGGGCTCTACACGATTAGTATGTGCAGTATTTTTCCTCACTGCACGGCACACCTTCTCACGAGGCGATATCACTTTTGGCCACGCCCACTTTTCGGCACTTTCCTTGTTCCGTACTTGGCCCCGCCCCTCCGCCCCCGCCAAGTAGAGTACGAAATGTGAGAACACGGTCTCTTCATTTCGCACACTCTCTCACCTACCGACCGGTCGAGAGAGTGTGTGAAATGAATAGATCGTGGTCTCACATTTCGCACTCTACCGCCAAGCGCGCTCTCTCCCCTCCCGTGTTAGTCTCCGCCACTTCCCCGCCTTCCACTCTGCTTCTATGCTCGCGCGCTCTCTGTCTCTCGATGAGAGAGCGTCGGATTCCTCATCTCTCCCATTCTCTCCCCCTACGGCTCAATCCCGTCTCGCGTAAATTACGCGTTCCCTATAAGCGCGCTCTCTTCGTTTCCTCTCCGCGGTGAGCCACTCTTGAAAAATATTCTCGGAGCAAAATACCAAAAACCATAGCGCTATTGCGTTATCACTATGAAATAAGAAAAAAAACATTCGATGAAATATCCGGAAATTACGCCGTATGCTGTCAGTATCATCTATGCCAAAATTCAGAGCGATAGCTATTCTGGTTCGTAAGATATGTCACTCCGAATTTTTGGACGAATACTTAAGAACAATACTGTATATAAAATTCGTGAATATTTCTCAGATTCACGCACGAATTCAAATTCATCAAAGAAATTGGTAGTGGCGCGTTCGGACGTGTTGTCGAAGCAGAGCATTTCCTGGATAAGTGGAAGTATGCTGTCAAGCAAATCGCCTTTCAGAGAAAATAAGTTTTTATTAATTATTCTGTATCTTTCATTTCATTGCTGTCCCACCAATCTCATGTGTAGTAAATAGTGTTATTATTTGGAATAGTTCTATTCGCGAATAACCCTTTGTTATTCGCGAATAACCCTTTGTTATTCGCGAATAACCCTTTGTTATTCGCGAATAACTCTTTGTTATTCGCGAATAGGATTATTCCAAACAACAACACTAGTAGTAAATAAAAAAATATTTAAAAAAATACTAATCAAAAATCGAAAATTATTTGAGATCTAGAGAAGATAAGGTGGAGAAGATTTTGAGAGAAGTTCAGACGATGGCGAAATTCGATCATCCAAATATCGTACGCTACTATGGGGCATGGATAGAACGACCGCCACAGGTTTTTTTCTTCAAATTTCGCGTTAAACTTTTTTGGAGTATTTTTTATATGCCAACTGTTCTCGTGAATTTCGATTATTTAAAACCGGATACCCAAAATATATAAATCTCTAATTTAGACGCCCTCCCAGTCGCCATTGCAAGACCGCAGTATTTACCTCTACATTCAGATGCAAGTACTGCACTTTTTTTTTTCGATATATCGCACGTTCTGGAATTTACTTTCAGCTTTGCAACTATTCACTTGAAGATTGGTTGAGCGAAAATGAGCAGCAACCTCGGGATCATCAGAAAATGAGAGTTCTTTTCAAACAACTTGTGGAAGCCGTTGCATACATCCATAGCAAGGACGTCATTCATAGAGATCTCAAGGTGTGTTGCACTAATGTTGTTGTTTTCATATCTGATTACGACCGAATTGAAATGCGAAAGACCAGTGATGCTACTGATTCCCTAAACACACGGAGCGGGGCATCAGGCATCACCATACCCTTCTCCCATGCGTCAACGCATGCGACGTGCCTACAAACTTTTTTTTGGTAGGCACGTTGCACCCATGACCCGGGTTCATGGTCAAAATCGATATTTTCGATTATCGATTGGTCAACCCAATCTATAGTGGGATGGTACCGCATGACCTAAAGTAACTCAAAATCGATAATGCGGGTTGCCGTAGCTTTCGCTGCGGGACCACTATTTTACGACGTTGCGCAAAATGAGCCGGGATTGATTGTATGAGTTGGTATTTGGTACGAAATTGCTCGAAAGGTATACTGTAGCTCGGCTACCGTTCCCATGGCTTAACTACGGTAGTTTTCGCTGCAGGACCACCATTTTACAAAGTTGTTCGTATCAAGTCGCGATTGATTGTATTAGTTGGTATTCGGTGCGACATTGCTCTAACCGTATACGGCACATCGCCTACCGTTCCGCGGGTTACTGTAACTATCGCTGCGGGAGCATCATTTTACAAAGTTTTTCGAATCGAGTCGTGATTGCTTGTATGAGTTGGTATTCGGTACGGTATTGCTCGAAAGGTATACTGTACCCATGGCTTAGCTACGGTAATTTTTGCTGTGGGACCACCATTTTACAAAGTTGCGCTAAACGAGTCGCGATTGCTCATATGAGATGGCATTCGGTACGGTATTTTTGAGAGGTATACTGTAGTCAGACTACCGTAGCCCGTGATAATGTAGCGATGCTCAAAGAGCCGATTTTGAGAAAGAATTTCATTATTTTTTATTTTTTAAAATTTGTTTTTTGAAACAGAAATAAACAGGGAGTCTCGAAATACTCCCAAAAAAATAAAGGGGAGTCATTTCACTGTCTATAATATGAAATAAAATTAGTTAGATCATTATAACTGATTATTTTAAACCTGATATAGTACACTCGGAATCGATTTAGACCATGAAACCATAGACCAAAAGGTCATGGGTGCAAAGTGTCTACCAAAAAAAAGTTGGTAGGCACGTCGCATGCGTCATGGGAGGGTATGGTCATCACACTATCTTAGATTAAATCTATGGGAATCAGTATTAGTTTCACTTTTATCGCTAGATTAAATCTATGGGAATCAGTATTAGTTTCACTTTTTTTTCTTTTACCCACGGTGGTTCCGAATTTAGAGACAGTTTGCAGAACTGCGAAAGACAAAAATCTATAAAATCATTCTCCTTCAGCCCAGCAACATTCTGTTCGACGAGAAAGATGGAATCCGAGTGTGCGATCTCGGAATTGCAACGGAAATTTTCGAGGCAGAGACACTATCAACTCGCACAATAACCGGCACACCGCTGTACTCGGGTCCTGAGCAGGTTTGTTAAACATGCTATATTTCACGGTTCATACGGGCAATGATGCTGTCTGCTTTAGGATAAAAAAAAATTTCTATTTTTTACCTAGAACAGGTAAAAAATAGAAATCGCACGAAACGTCGCCCTGTGAAACAATCGTAACGCTTTTTAACTTTTGATGATATTTGACACTGATAAAACGCACCCGTATCATTGATTACGCAGTCGGACCCTTTTGGGCGCCTCATAATTTTCCTCATACGCCTCATATGCCTCAAAAATTTCAGGAAAACGTGTTTTCCTGAAATTAGTTTCGGAGTGCCAAACAACATCATATGAGAGGTCTCATCTCAGTGGGTCGACATATTTGTTCAGAAACTTGGCACAGGGCTAAATTTACAAAGTTTCAGAAATGCAGATTTTCGTGTTTTTCATGTAGGTTAAACTCCTTTTCATGTAGGTTAAATTCCACGTTAAACTCAAAAGGGAGGTCTGGGATTTAGGCAGTATGTGGAGAACACACACACCGTACCGCCCCTTAAACTTGTGCGCTGTTGACCTCCGGCAAATCGAGTTATGAATTTTTAAATCAGCGGATGTGTGTGGAAAAGCGTCGATCTGACGAGAGAGAGGGCAATTAGCATGCGATCTCCCTCTCATTTCGCACTCTCAGACGCCGCGCGAGCAGGCAAATGAGAAATGAGAGGGAGATTGAATGCAAATTGACGACTGCTCACTTCAGATCGGTGCTTTTCCACCCAGATCCTCGGATTTAAAAATTCATAACTCGATTTGCCGGAGGTCAACAGCGTACAAATTTAAGAGGTGGTACGGTGTGTGTGCTCTCCACATACTTTGCAAATCCCAGACCTCCCTTTTGAGTTTAACATGGGGAAATAGACAGATGCTACGTGAAAACCACTGAAATTTGCATTTCTGAAACTCCCACTAGATTCCTCATGCAATTTCACCCTAGTTGAGTATTTGCACGACATGGTTTGATGGCTCTTTCTTTTGGAATCACGTGAAATCAGCTGAATTTTGTAATTTGAATAATAGGTCGAAGATCAATTTACATAATATGACATGCTTGCCATCGTAATCAGCACCCTGGAGAGTATCTAAAACAATGTTCTCCGACTTCGATTTTTCTACTGTCCGAGCTTTGCTCAATTCTTTCTCAAACGGCCTCATATAGCTATATATTATGAAAGCTCTCCATAAATTAAACATTTTTCATGTTATGACCAAGTACCTAGCTCATCTGTGACAAAAGTATTATTTGAAATAATTTTGAAAAATCAATATCACGACCTTTTCGGCGGCACTTTTAACTGTGTCCATTCGATTGCGCGTAGAAAATAACCCCTCGTACGCAACAATATGACAAAAATCATAGCGCTAAACGTGATCAAATAATTTGACGAAAATAGCCCGCTGCTCCAAAAAAAAGAGGCGATTTTCAACAAAATAATTTATTATGAAAATATACGAAACTCGCACAGCGAAATATTTCGCAGACCCACTACACTACATAAACTGAAGAAATTAAAAATAACTCCGCTCAATTTGGAAGATATATGGCTATATATGAAGCTGTCCATGTAAGGATCAACAAGGGCTCAACAGAGGCATGGAACAGGTCAAAAATCGAAATGGCTCAAAACTTGCTCCTAGGGGTAACTTTCGACGCTGAAATCGCTGGTGCCGTCGATTTCGCAATAGGACGCCTGTGGGCGCCGATACGGCGCCGCGTCTTTTTGGCGGAAAACTTGTTTTTCGAGTAAAACACTCTTCGGAGTGCTAGTACAGAGGCAAAACCCAAATATCTAGAACAGTATTTGACGCTCTATCTTCTGGTTATAACCACATTACACCATTCTACCTGGTTTTCGAGAAAAAGTGAATTTTTGACCCCAAACATATCTCGAGCGAACCCGTTACCAGATTATAGAGAATTTTTTTCTGATCATTTTTATACATTTGTTATCTTACTGCACCCCCGGGAAAGTTATTTTATATAGCCTCAAAGGATTTTCGCGCGCGCGGAACGCGTGTGCTGACGCGGCATCCGCGCGGCCGAAGTGGTAGTGGTCCAGAACTTCCACCCGAAGGTTCGATTCTAGTCGGTTGCGAAAGTTTTTTGCCGAATTTTTTTTTATCGAAAAATTGACTTTTTCAAGATTTCAGAAAAAGTGCCAATATTGTCAGGGGGTGAAACATCGATGAAAAAAAATTAGGCAAAAAACTTTTGCAACCGACTGGAATCGAACCAATGACCTTCGGGTGGAAGTTCTGGACCACTACCACTTCAGCCGCGCGTAATTTAAATTTTGTAAAATGTTAAAACAATTCTGGTCAGTTATCATATGCAAAAGGTTCTGAGAAGAATATAAGGAAAATGAGAAAAAAGTGTGACCGGACGGAAGGAAAAAAAACGGACAAACAAACAAACAAACAGACAGACAGACAGACGTTAGCATTTTCTAATATATAGTTACCATTCTTTACAGAGCTCCTGGCGCTATGGACGCAAAGTGGACGTTTTCGCGCTCGGTCTAATCTATGCCGAAATGAGTGTAAATATGACGTCGGACGTTCGGGAAAGAGTAAGCGCAGTTCAAAAAATTCTCGTAAAATCGAAAGAATTTGAAACGATACTTACACAAATGTGAACAAAGCTGTGACTACCAGAATCTTACATAATCAGGCTTTCAACAACTATCGAATTGGTGCTTCGAATGAGTCTATCGTAATTCTGGACGGCCAAACAGTGAGAGCGCATTTAACTCAATTGAACTAATATGCAAATAATGTTATGAGTACTAATCAATGTGACTGGAACTGGCATACCTGTTGTGTTCCCGCCAAGGAATCTCATTTGAGTCATCGTTTATTCTACTTGTTTCGTCATCACTACTTCTTTCAGCGAGACTTGATCAATCTCATGACAAAGGTCGACAGTAAGGAACGCCCGACTTCTGGTGAAGTACTTGAGATAATCGAAAGTTCGGAGCCTGAAAACACTCGTCGCTAAAATCGAGTGGATTAGCAAGAGTTAATAGTAGAAGCATCCCATGTTCTATTTGGCAGAAATTGTATCATCTGCAGTTGTATAGGGATGAAGAAATATTTACCCCCATTACTAATCAATTCCAAACGCGCTGTCTTCTTGTTTGAGTGCCTGTGTGTTTGTCTGGCAAGTCGTTCAGTCGTGCGACGTGCATTCATGAAAAAGAGCAACTTTGTTTTGCAATTGGTTATTGCCTCACTGTATTTTAAAACCCCTTGTCAAAAATCTGTCTAAACAAAAAAAAGTTGCTGATGTGCCGAGAACCTTTCCCAGACTTTTCCTCTCCGTCACGACAAATCTGTCAGAGATAAGCCTCTTTCAGACGAAAGATTGTCATCATTCCTCCCTCTCTTCCTTATACCCGCTATCAGGAGAAATCACAATACAGACAAGGGCCAGACTGGGGACATTTAGACGCCAGCGAATGAAACATAGATCGTTTATTGATCGTTTCGACATGCGCCCTGTCTGGCTTTTGTTTGTCTTCCTTGCCCTTGCAAACGCTCAGAAATTGTTGGCGGTACAAACGGTGAGTCTTTACTTTGAGAAATATCAATGCTAAAAATATATTGATTGATTTTCAATGAATTGTCAGTAATGCATGAAACTCAGTTGTTCCGACACGGTCTGCGCACGCCGACTAAGACGTACACGAATGATCCCTATACGGAGGCCTTCTGGGGCGTGCCCTGGGGCGAATTGAGTACGGTAAGAAACGGTTTTCCAAGTTGCGTAAATGTAATTGCACGCAAACGACGAGTTCTCCGGTAGCATTACACGACGACAGTTAATTTGTGCATTTATTGCAAACATATAGATCCAAAATTAATCATTTGTTTCCTGAACAAAAGGAGCCTAATTTCAGCAAGGAATGGCGCAGCAGTTCGCGCAAGGAAAACGTATGCGGAAAATGTACGTGGAAGACACGCCACTCGTGGGACCAAAGTACAGTCGGTATGAGGTAAGGACGAGTGTTACCAATCTTTGAGGAAAGATCACATTACAGGGCTCCGCTAATTCTATTCAAAACAGTAATCGCATACTCTGGTATACTTTAACAATTAACATTCAGACGTACGTTCGCTCCGCCGACTTTCCTCGTTGCTCGCAGTCAGCGCAAGCAAATCTCGCCGCGTTTTACGCAGGTTATTTTTATAAATAAAAATCATTATCAAATATATGCTTCATGTTTTCTTATTACAATAACTATCCTTTCTCAACAGGTTCGCCTACCTTCCCCAATGACGTCACAGACTGGCCTTCCAACTGGACGCCTATTCCAATTCACACCGTGCCTCACGACGAAGATCATGTAAACCATTTTCTAAATAACAAAATATTTTAAAAATACATTCCTTGAGGTCCTCGAGGGATATGAACCCGAGGTCTGCCCGAAATTCATTCAACTGAAGATTGACCGACTACAGACTAGAGAGTTTCTGGATTTCGTCGCATCTAATTGGGTATTTGATAATTAATTGAAGATATGTAAACTAATATTTGCAGAAACTTCTTTACGTGATTAATGCAAATACTGGTGATCCGGAAGACTACACATTCGGTGCCATTGCCCAGTTGTTTGCGAGTCTCTCAGTAGAGGTAAATATTGTGAATATCTAAAATCGTTGAATGCAATGATTTTGGAAAGTAACAAAAAAATATTATAGAAAGATTTCAATCTCACACTCCCGGACTGGGTCACTGACGAGTTTTATGCCGACTTGGAGATCGCAAATAACAAAGGAGTAGATTACACACTCGGAGAAGGTTGGAAACTGAAATCAGCGAATTCTTATAGTGAAGGAATATTGAACGAGCGAATATCATAAGACAACAGCCTTTCTTTTATTTTCTCTCCCTAAATCTTTACAAGTCTGCACAATAAAGTAATTTATAATTAATCTAAAAATTCAGTCGGTTTTGGTCTGTCCATGAACCCTGAAATGATCAAGCTCTCAACGGGATTTCTTCTCAACGAATGGATCGGCAACATCAAGGAAGTATTGAATGGAACCTCTTCTGTCAAGTATTACGCGTATTCCGGGGTGAGCACACAAATTTTGATAATGAATACCTTAAAATGCCTTCCCTATTGAAAACTCGCATTTTCCGAATGAAGATATTATAGTCATACCACACAAGGGGAATTGTGGACGAATGGGGGCAAACTTTGAGTACTACTGTATAAATATTTTAGAATAATATTTCAGCACGACATGATGATTAGTTCTCTTCTCATTGGTCTGGGCGTTAAGCAATCTCTAATTGGTGCGGTCCTTCCTGATTACGCGTCAACTATCGCTTGCGAATTGTGGGAGAAGGACGGCGCGAATTTCATCAAGGTTTTGATTTTAAACAAAATGATTGAAATTGAAAATTTAAAAAAAAGTAATTTCAGATGCTATACTCGCGAGATTCACACAGCGACTTTGTGCCGTTCACAGGGTATCCTTTTTTCTCAAATTTACTTTCTCTGCGTCTGTAATAAAAATTGTATTTTCAGAATGATTTCTGGTTGCGACGCTGATCTTTGCCCAATTCAGCAGTTTATGAAAATGATGGATCAATTCGTTGCCAGTGACGCGAAGGTGCGATATAAGTATTGCTGACACTTTTTTTACGTGGAGGCTAAGTGGAGCTAATGTTGTTCTTTAGATTTGCAACGCCTGAGACACGGAAAGTACAAAATAGACGGAAGCATCAGTCGATCAAAATTCATGAATAAAGCACTTTCCTTCTTTCCGATTGAAGAACATTGCAAAATTTTAGCATTGCAAAATATTTTTCTGATGCTAGTATAGTAGATATATTGTAAGTGATAATGTCCCGACACGACATACATGACACCGAACACACGATGTACCCGATTGTGTGTTGCGCTCCCGAGAAAATAGCGATAACGCAAATAGCGAGAACGCAGACTTCCTTTTTTGTCTCGAAAAAGAATCGAAGAAGTGATTCCTAACACTCTGACTCCTCACAGAAAGAGATAAGCAGCTTAACATTCACGGTCAATCACAAATAACGTCTCGCCCTTTGAGAATGGCATATTTAGTCGACTTATTGAAATCTCAAGACACAACCGTCGAGATGCTCTCTTCTATTTCTCTTTGGCTCGCCTTACTCTCACAAAGTGTTGTCGTTGGTGAGCAGCTCTTGCTAGTGCAATCTGTGAGTAATTTTTTTTGCGGCAAATAAACTGCTTCTGAGTTGGGCCTTGCTGAATAGAGTTCAAGAAGCGTGGACAGTTCAAGATCACAAAGATGGAATTCAAGAACTGGTGTGATGAATGTATTGTATTGCAGTTGTTTTCATTGATTGTCGGGTGTATTTTCGTTTCAACTTTTACTATGAATTCACTGTATTAGGTTTCCCGCCATGGTCTCCGAATTCCCACCGTCACCTATCCCAACGACCCCTACGATGCGGCGTTCTGGGGAATTCCTTGGGGAGAGCTGACCACGGTATTTTCAATCAATAATCTTCAATTTACGATTTTAAAATAAATATCGCATGTATTAAAGTTATTGCAGAACTACGACAGCAGCTCCCCAATAAAGTCAAAAACATTTCAGCGAGGAATGAGCCAGCACTTCGAGCAAGGAAAGAGGATGAAGAAAATGTATACCGGAGATAGCAAATTCGTCAGCGGAAAGTACAGTCGGTATGAGGTGGATGCAATTTGTTTTATGTACCAAGAAACTATCGATCAATTTCAAGTCCTACGCCCGCTCTTCGGATTTCCCTCGCTGCTCTCAGTCGGCGCTATCAAATGTTGCCGGTTTCTACTCAGGTAGTTTTTTAATCCATCCTTAATCATTTTAATAATTTCACGATTTCGCAGGTTCACCAACATTTCCGACCGGAATCGTAGATTGGCCCTCGAAGTGGACCCCAGTTCCTGTGCATACCGTACCCAAGGGAGAGGACTATGTTTGTATTGTACTGATTAGGGGCTAAAAAGCCGCGTAGCCATTTGGAAAGATCAATTGTTTCATTCACGCACGCATTGGACTGATATATCATATTTTAATCAAAACATTTCAGTTGATGGAGAGTTTCTCAGCATGTAAAAGACTTATGCGAATCGTGAATGAGCGATTTCAAACGAGTCGATTCCAGGACTTTATCGCATCGAACTGGGTAGCCACACAAATATTTCAATGCCTTATTACGAAAAGTATTACACTGGCCCAACGAAAATATCAATAGAATGGCTACATAGTAATAGGAACATTTGTATATTTAAATCTTGTCATGCTCCTAAATTTTTTTTCGGTTCTTACTCCTTTTATTGCAGGAGCTTCTGCACATTATAAATTCAAATGCTGGAGATGTTGAGAGCTACACGTACAATACACTTGCTACCATGTACGAAATTCTCTCCGTTGAGGTACACCTATTTAATCCAGTTGTATTATGTATGCACACCTCTACTAATGCTGCGCAAATTTCGCAAGGTGCAAGGTGCAAAACAGTTTTATGCACCCTTTCATAACTTTTTTCCTAGCGAAGCTACAACTTCCAAACTTGATACAGGGATTGCAAACCACGTTTGGAACATTTTCCTTTTTGATTGGAGAAATTTCGTTCATTTTGAGCTGAGTTACACGAGTTTTCCACTCTCAGAGGGTGGAATTCCGCCCATGAAATTTGCGCAGCATTAGAGATATATGTCACACAATTTCCACGTCCTTTCAATCAAACATTTCGAAAAAAGGCTCAGGCTTTCGATGTTATTCTACAGAAGGAAAACTTCAATCTCACACTACCCGATTGGGTGACGGATGATTTCTACACGAAACTTGAATCTGCATTCCAAGCCGGCAACGATTTCATGCTAGGAAAAGGTTGAATTTGATAAACTTCCGGAAACTATGATATTGATTTGCAGCTGGTTTCGGTCTTCCCTTCAACCCGGAAATCGTCAAACTCTCTATTGGTTTACTTCTTAATGAGTGGATCAATAACATAAATAACGTTATCTCTAAAAACTCAACGCTAAAGTACACGTCTTATTACGGGGTGAGCATATTATTTATTAACATTTAATTGTATAAATACATTTTAGCACGATGCCACAATCGGATCGATTCTCATTGGTCTTGGTGTCAAAGATGAATTAATGGGCCCAACTAATCCCGATTTTGCCTCGACTGTTGCATTCGAGCTATGGGAGAAGGATAGCGTGCATTATATCAAGGTTTCTTTTCCGTAGAATTGAGAATAAATAAAGTATATGTTCAGCTTCTGCTTTCTCTCAACGCTGATTCGGACTTTGTGCCGTTCACAGGGTATGATTTCTGTCAAAAATTCCGTATAACTGACATGCGTAGAAAGTATACCTATATTTAGAAAGAATACCTAAATTTTAGTTATTTGTTTAGAACAACTGTCATGCTTGATGTATTTAAGTTATTCAGGAAGATCGCTGGCTGCGGCTCAGATCTGTGTCCTTTTTCCGTGTTTCTGAAAATCACCGAGCAATTCGTGGCGCCTGATCCAAAGGTGAGCACCTCTCTGCACCCATTCAAAAGCGCGTAATTCCAAATTGACTTAGTATGCTAACATCTATGTATATTTCGTATGTATATTTCGATGAGTACTAATAGCGTTAGAAACTATAATAAATTTCGCTCAGTTAGCGCCAAATGTCCAGAAATGGATCAGGAGTGTCTCAGTTCTACACATTTTCCTCAATCCATCCCACTTTTCGGGAATTTGGTCGGGCTGTCAAATATTATGAAACCACTATTTCACCGTGCTGTTTTCAGATCTGCAATACGTAACGAGATGTCGGGAAGGAACATTTTTTCTTGATATTTGCCGACAATGAATAAATTAGTTTTGAAAAGCAAGAGAAAAATCGTATTGCTCACAGGTTGAGGAAAAGGGAATTTATCGATAATTTTTCACAGAAACTGCAATTACAGAAATAATGCTAATCAAACACAAGAATTCCGTGTACCTGATTTTGTACCTGATGTACCTCCTGTACTTGGTCATCTTCGTCTCTTGTGTAATCTGTGACACGGAATTCTTGAGAACATACATAATAATTGGTGCAATGTTAGTAGTCATACACTTCGATGTATTCATTTGAAGTATGTGCCATATTTCTCATAAAAACACCATTGAACGTTTGTCGTTCGATAATTCCTAATTTAGATTTACGTGCGATTTGTATTTCAATTATTGAAAAAAAGAAAAGGCTCTGTTGCTAAAATGAGCACTTGTATATCCTGATAAAGCACACAATCTTCGTTTCTTCGATAACAGACGATGGCTAATCTTCTGATTTGCGTCTTTCGACAGTCAAAATGATCAATGGCACTGAGATAAGACACGGAGATAAGCAGCTTTTGTGGCCTGTCGCGGCTCATTCTTCAGTTTTTAATCGTGTCGAAGAGTGTACGAGATACAATGGCCACCGTGCTCCCCGTCTGGCTAGCTTTACTTTCGATCAGTGCCGTCACTGGTGAACAGCTCTTACTGGTGCAATCGGTGAGTTCAAACCACGTTTGTATAGTTTTATTCCCGAGCAAGCTTCCGTTGAATGATTTGTATTACACTCATTTGTTTACGCATGTGCCTTGAAGAGAAGAAAAGGCCCGTATGTTGCTTAAAATGATCACTTTCTGTCTTACTAAGCACACGATCGTCAAGGCTTCGGCTATCAATAAAAGACTATGCCGACCATGACACTGTCTATCCTTTTGATCGTTGTTCTGTTCAAAATGATCCGTTACATCGAGATAACACGCCTCTCACGAGAGGCTCAAAGTCGCCTATTCTTGGCACCGACTAAGAATTTCAATGGGCCCAACTAAGATTTCCATGTTATATTTCGACACAAAAATCATTCCTCATTTGATTACAGCCCCTGTAGGTTCCAGCATCACAACTTTGAAGCGCTTTATTGGGAATGATCTATGTAAACAATTCCGAATGTTGCACTACCTTCCTTCTCGAGTTATGGGAGCTTAGACATATTATTCGAATCATTATGATCTTGCACAACTTCTGTCATTGAAAAAATACGCATCTTATCAGTAGATTTTTTGTAAAGTAGCATAATGTCCTGTTCTGCAAACTAGGTAAACATCGAAAAACTGAGAGCATGTTTGAGTATAGGGCATAACATCAGCCTCTAGAATAAAGGTTTCACCAAACTTACGTTTGAACACCAAAAAAGATGTTCAAAGATGTGATTCTGGATCTTAAAGGAGCTGTATTAAAATGAGGAATGACTTTCAAACCGTAATGTCACATGGTTTTTATCCGAAGCCGTCAAAAGAGTGAATACGAAAATCATGGCCAATGCCAATTTTAGGTCTCGTGAGAGGCGTGATAAGGCGCTTTTGCGGCCTCTGATCCTTACGTATATAGTCGCGTCAACGAGTGTACACGACACAATGGTCACATGCTCTCCGTTTGGCTTGCTTTAGTTTCGCTCTTTATTGTGCCAGCTGAACAGCTATTGCTGGTACAATCGGTGAGTTGAAAACTCGTCTTTTGATACGATAAAAATAACTTGTTCCTGAGATGCCAAGTAGACCTCACTGAACATGGTCATTGCAAGCAACAACAAAAACAAAATATTTTCTCCCAATTTCCGTGGGTATTTGTCACTCTAGAAGGTTTCCATATTTGCATACTGTAATTCATTTACCGTCTAAGGTATGCCGTCATGGCCAACGCATTCCCACCACCACCTATCCCAACGATCCCTACGACGAAGCTTTTTGGGGTACGCCCTTGGGCGAACTGACTAAGGTAACAGAAAAAACGAGGCTAGTATTGTTATCTACCTTTTCAGAAAGGAATGAGCCAGCAGTTTGCACAAGGCAAGAGAATGCGGAAAATGTACGTCGAGGACAATCAGTTCATGAGCGGAAAATACAGTAGATATGAGGTAACAGCATCTACTGTAAACAGTTTGCTATTCGATAAATTTCTAGACGTATGTTTTCTCTTCGGACATGCCCCGATGCTCTCAGTCGGCGCAAGCATATATTGCCGCTTTCTTCACAGGTATTAGTATTTTATTTTGAAAAGTCTAAATGACACGGCAGGATCTCCGACGTTTCCGTCCGGGGTTAACGATTGGCCGTCGAGTTGGACTCCAATTCCAGTGCACACGGTTCCTCTGGAAGATGATTATGTGAGTCGTTTTGTGGCAATTAAACTTAATATATTTTCAGAGAATTAATACAATTGATAGAATTTAGTTGTATGAATAGTGACAAATATTGCTGGAATATGAAAAGCTATTTAAATTATTATTATATTTAAAAAAAGAATCATTTCAGTTAACCGGAAGCCCCTTGGCGTGTGCTCGACTGAATCGAATCGCGAATGAACAAATGAAGACGAGGGGATTCCAGGACTTCCTCGCGTCAAATTGGGTAAATACAGTGTCATCTCATTTCCCTCATTCATTTTCGTGGTGATCGCTAGTTGTGTAGTATGCATTCGTCGGTATTATTTGTACGGACTCGGAGCTTTCTAAGAGTCCGAGAAACAAAACTACACCAGTGATTACTCGAATTAAATTTATATCGTAGAAATTATTTTACATCATCAATGCGAATACGGGAGAAGAGGAGAGCTACACGTTCAATACCATTGCTGATTTTTACGAAATTCTCTCAGTACAGGTGATTTATTTTACAGATTTTTCAATGACTTCACGTTGAATCTCTTTGGGTGTACAATTTTTTTGTACAAAAAAAAATTAAATTTCCAGTTAAATTTTTTTAAATAGAGGGACAACTTCAATCTCACTCTGCCTGAATGGGTAACTGATGATTTTTACGCTAAACTGGTCAATGCCTTCGAAGCTGGAAACGATTTCACTCAAGGAAAAGGTGCGAATTTACAAAATAGCAAAATAAATCAATAATATTTAATTACAGCTGGTTTCGGTCTTCCTCTCAACTCGGAAATCGTCAAACTCTCTATTGGTTTTCTTCTCAATGAGTGGATCGGAAACATCAATAATGTAATCGATAACAGCTCAACACTAAAGTACACGTCTTATTACGCGGTGAGCATTTTTGCATGTTTTTTCACAAAAAAATAATAAAAAAATAAATGTTAGCATGACATCACAGTCGGATCAATTCTTATTGGTCTTGGTGTGAAAGACGAATTGATGGGTCCAGCCAGTCCCGATTTCGCTTCGACTATTGTAGCCGAGCTATGGGAGAAGGAAGGCTCTCATTTCATCAAGGTTTTAATCTTCTTTAATTTGAACAAACTTCCTGACAATGAGTATCTATTTGACCTGTCAGTGTCACGATTTCTATCGTTCATTAGAAAATTATTTTTTCACAACACTGCCAAATACCCGTCAAAGTGCATTTGTGAGAAAAATAATATATGTAATTGAAAATTAATGTAGTATATGTTCAGCTTCTGTTCTCATTCAACGCTGACACGGAGTTTGTGCCGTTCACAGGGTCTGTTTTTTTTAAAATCCGTTCTTACTAAATTGCTGTACTAATTATGTGATTTTATAATGACAATAATGAGATTATGTTTTGATAACAATAATTCTTTTTAGGATGATCGCTGGCTGCGGTTCAGATCTGTGTCCCCTTTCCGCGTTTCTGCAAATCACCGAGCAATTCGTGGCTACTGATCCAAAGGTGAGCACTTACCTCTTTAAAACTAGTTTTTCTTACAATCTTATTTCGTCCACAACTCTGTGGGGTCACCTCATTCCAATTACAAGCACGTCAGCGATACGTCAACGATTGACACATTTTTTTCCAGAAGAAAAGACACTACAGATTTTCGACAATTAATATAGTTTCAGGACTATGATTTTATCTCTGCTTTTAAGGTCTGCGACACATAGCCAGATCTCGGGAGGCGGTAATGCGATAAACATTTTGTGATATATACCGCAGATAAATTTATGAAACATTCTATTGTCGTTATCTTGTGTATACGCAAAATGTATTATTAACCCATAAAAATCGTGATCATTATTGTAAAATATGATGCTTCAGTATCCGAATCCACATGACTTTCCGGACAGCATTTCGTCGTAGAGGTCAATTATTTGTACTTCTTTCGATGCTCTCTCGAGCACTTCAATTGATAACGGCCATTCCGTATAGTGATGGCAATTTCTGCAACTGAAAAAAAAATTATCAACGTTAGGAAATAAATAGCATTTTAACAAAGAAGTTGGATTCTTTCACTCTGTATAATTCATGTGTACAACAGAAAAAAGAATGATCACGCTCTCACTTTATATCAAGCCCTTGGCATTTAATCCATCAAGCCCTTGGAACAACTCGATGCATTTAGTAGACATGTATACCGATAACACTTTCCACCAGCATAACTTCTAGGGATCTTATAAATAGATATTCTGATAGCAAACTAGTATAAATAGAATTTGTCCATGTGTGATTTTTTCATTAATTATTTTCCTTCTCTCTTAAACTGCATAATGTATGTAATTGGAACAACTACTCCAATACTAATTGATTTCCCCTATCGTGGCACGCAGGATCCTATACATTTTTCTCCTTATCCTCCGATACAGTTATACAATTTAAATTTGGAGTAGTAATTATTAACTAAGCAGTTCTCACCTCGCACGTTCCGGGTAAACGGAGAAGCACGCGGCGAGATAATCAAATTGATTGCATGTGACTGAAGGCCGGAGGAACACCTTCTTAACGTCCTGTAAGAAGGAAACTCTAAATAATAGACTTATACAACACCATGGTGAAATTGCTTTCGTTTTAATTGTTTCCAGTTCTTTTTAATTACATAGATTGTGGAACACAAATTAATCGTTGCTTTCCATTAACAGGGCGGAGTTTTCTTGAATATATCCTAACAACAAGAAAAATCAAAAATCGATAAAAACCACACCTACTTGGCCAACGGAAAACGTTGGGTTGAAGAGACCGTCGTGGGAGGATTTGGTTTTAGCCAATGTCTTGTCTGAAAACGTGTTTGATAGATTTAAAATATGTCTGATAATGCCATTATGTGTAACGTTAAACATGGGATATTAAAGAATCTGTGTGAGCAGTTTCCCTGAGTGACCTTCTTGCTTTGATTGTAGTTGTCCAATAATGATTCGTGCCTTTCTTTTAATTTATGTTATTGTACCGCGTTTCTTCGTGACTCGCATAAATATTTATTATTATATTGTGTACAATAGCGGCGAATATTGTATCACAGTGGTCATTTCCGACTACAGTAGCGGCCAAAAGTAATTGGACACTTTTTCTTTTTGCTGTAACTTTGAAACCACGCAAGCAATCTTTATAAAATTTTCAGTGTAGATGGGAAATCTATCGAGGAATATGATCCTCATATTGCGGACACTTCACAATTGCTCGTTATTGCGTAGTGATGATGCAAACAAACAGCACTTTTTCAAACAATTGTTTTTCCTCGGGTGATGTTTTCCTAGTAGCCAAATTGTGAGAGATTCGAGGCATGCCAGTGGGCTATTCAGAAAAAAAATTTCAAGTTGCTGCGATTTTTTCTGTGTGCAGCAGCCTCGCTGCAATATCGCGGCTATACAGTATACAAATTGTGAAGTGTCCGCAATATGAGAATCATATTCCTCGATAGATTTCCCATCTACACTGAAAATTTTATAAAGATTGCTTGCGTGGTTTCAAAGTTACAGCAAAAAGAAAAAGTGTCCAATTACTTTTGGCCGCTACTGTATATCATGGTTCAAACTATTCGAATCTTCGTAATTCTTGAGAGTCTTAATAATTTCCTAATGCTGCAAATTCGGAAAGCAGGCCAATCCTGTCCATACTCGCACAGTGTATGTGTACTAAGTGCCCGACAATATGGGACACGTATGAGCTCGATTGAAGAAGTAGAAAGAAGACGTAGGAAGAAGAAAATACTAAAAAATATTTTTCGAAAGTGTGCCATGTTCAGCGCGTGTTGCGCTGCTGGTGAAAGCGCTGCGACCCCAACCAAGTAGTGGAATGAATAGTCCTAATGTTCCTCTATTTCATTAGGGGCCATATTTCAGTACAGCTTGCAATGCCGAATTTTGCCAAAAAAGAAAACTAAAATATTCTCTTTGCAGCAAGCAAACGAGTTTGCAGCAAATGGTAGCTCGACCAGAGAGAAAAGGCGTCGACCACACTATTTTATTAATATGCGATATTTTATAATTCTGAGATGTATTGCCTAAGGATGATGAAATATTACAGAGCCACGATGCAATTTGTGTAACCGGCCAAGCTAATTCAATTGCTGCGCCTGCCAGCATTCTTCGTTTACTCCGTAAAGGTGCAGCACCGCAGCAACTTAAGAAAAAAATTGTCTAGGCAAGTAGGTCGTGGAAAAATAATCTTAGTTATCGTGGTCCGAGTTCACAATGCACATTTGCGAAAACTGTTAACAACTGTGAACACAATCGTTCACATTGGCTTTGCTCCAAGCTCAGCCATTTGAGCATACGATAAAAACACAGAAAATAGCAGAATGGCCCAAATGGCTGAGTTTTGTGCTAATACATTGTGAGCGATTGTGTTCAAAGTTGTAAACGGTTTTTACAAATATACGTTGCGAAATAGGGCAAGGATATTTGCGAATAGAATTAATCGATCTGACAACACTACAAGAAACAAATATTCTGGCAAGAGTACAACACTTAATCCGTTCAGCTGGCTCCGAAGATGTTCGACTTTGGAGTTGGTCCGCGTTACGCCGGACATGAGACGATACAGCAACCGGGAAATAGGAGCGAGCTGCCGTACACGTGAGTAGAACAGAATGTGCAAATGCCCCTATCAAATTCAAATTTAGTTGCATCTCGGAATCAGTTTGCAATTCGACGCATCGATATCTCGAGCAAGCAAGGTAATAATAGTATACTTTATTACTTTATTTTAAATTGTGTTTTTTAAAAATTATATGCGAAAAACTTATTTATTTTAGGGAAAAGTACGCCGATTTCGCGTTCGTCCACGTTGAAAGTGGAACTCAGTTCGTGATCTTTTTCTAAATTGTTGAATAATTACTTTTAATGTCGATTATTTTCCGCGCAGAATAGTGTCGTGGTCAATGACAATTTCCAAAAAAAAGTCCTCGTTTTGTTGGCGAAAAAATATTTTTTGTGTGATAACCAGTGATAGTGTCAGATTTATCGATTATTAGGAAATGCACACGTCCGTCTGTCTGTTTTTGACACATTTTTTAAAAATTACTTTTAAAATTAAATCGCTTTAAATAATTTTTTTAGATCCTTTTGCATATTGTAACTGACCAAAAAAATATTTTAAAAAATTATACACAAATACGATGCTTTCATAGTCTAATGGGTCACAATCCGACAGTTTTTCCCGCCCTATTTTCAATTTTCGCAATTGTCACAACTGTTTCTAGCGCGTTCTATCTGGCACACATTTTAAAATGTTTTTACAAAAGTGAAATTGAACATATAAATTATCGAATTTTCTCAAACAGATTTGTTGAGTGACGGGGCTCACGAGAAAAGTGTACAGCTATGTCATATACAAAAGAACACATCATGTTCGAACGCGTTTTAATACGCGCTGTGACAATTCTTTTGCCAGTACGCGGCATCAGCCGTTTCCGTTGAGAAAGAGTAATGTATTCTCTGCATGTATTCTCACGTGTCCTAACACGCGCTGCCTGTCGATTATTGGCTCTTTTGTAGCGATTTGAGCGACAATATGTCGTTTTATAGTAGATTACGGTAGATTTTTAGATGAGTTGCAATGTGATCGGGAGAGCGTTCTCCACAGCACTGCGGTGGCAGTCTTTGTGACCAAAAACTAATGGGAGGCCTTCTTGAACCTCAGTATGCACAATCTCACGCTATTATGAGTTACATTTTTAATGTATTTAAAACACTTTTTGATAATCTTTTATCATTCGCAGTCGTCCAACCAGTTCGACAACAGAGATCCCCAATTTATCAAGCCTAAAATTGAACCCGAATTTTGCTGGGGTCAGTTTTCGCGTTTGCTATGTATAATATTTTAAAAAACTCATACACATATGTATAATTATTTCCTTCAGGAGCCACGCACTTCTTTATGATCGCACGCTACTTTGGAGTGAGTTTTTTTGTAGCATAATTGCATCTCCTGAGGCACTATTTACGAAGACCGCATTGTCATCTCCAAACCGTGTCGAAAACCAAATAGTCCTCACTCCACCTCCTAATCACATCTCCAGAAAGGGGCGAGGTGCGAGACCGACCATTCTCGCATGTGATCACTTTCTGGAGATTTGGAATCGTCTGAATAGAAATGCGTACATCTTTGTTTGTACGAAGTTTGCACATTTTGAACTCACTAGTTCCTTTTCGCCCTATGCGTACATGTTCGAAAATTGCAGCATATCTCAAATCTGACGTTGCAATATCTGGAACCGGGAAATACGGAAACTTCTGTGACGTTCTTATCTGCCCTGGTATGCACTTCTGATTGACTTGTTGATACACGCCGTATTATCTGGCGTATTATTTTTTTAGGCCGCCAAAATGCTTCCCAATCTGTACGCGTTTTTCTTCGCTCAAATCGCGCGTGACGTTTCGCAAGAAGCTTCTAGTCAAGTCAAGGTTGAAATTCCTAATCCGAGATCGAAAAAAAAGATATTTTTTTTCAAAAATTTCTGCAGGATTACCTACTATCGATGGGAATGAATCGAACCATGTACTTTCTGCATCACTTTATCTTCAATTTTACCAAGGTTTTCTTTTGTTTTTTGGATCATACATAGTATATCTTTTTTCAGGGAACGATAATTGTGTTCATATTTTGCGTGATTATTGCTGGCGGATTCAACTGGGTACGGTGCACAGAAAACGATATATGAGAGGAATCGGGAGAAACTCGAGGACGAAGTGTCACTTCGAAAAATCATGATTTTTAAATTTCCTGAAAAATTAATGCAAAGTACTACAAAGTCTCCTCTATCGAATAGCGTTGCCAGAATTTTTCAAAAAATTTTGTTTTGGAGTGAAACACAAATGTACCAGGTGAGTTTGGGATTTTGTTTCGAAATTTCAAAGTTTGAAAAATCATAACTTGCTTCAAAATGAAGATACAGACGCGAGACGGTCGCTTTTGCAAATTATGTTTTTATTTTCTTAAAAGTAACGCTAAGGGGGTTCGAAAAAGTCATACCAAAAATTGTAGAAAACCAACCTGGCCCGAGAGCGTGCGAAAATAAGAGAGTATTACAGAAGGCAGATCGCGAGTCGATCGTCAAATGCACTGTATTCTAGGCCTTATAACTTCTTTCAGGAAATAGATAGCCACTCACTTTCAAATGGACAAATGTTACACACATCCTGAACAAACCACTGAAGAAGTATGAACACATTTAGTAGCGTTTGAATGTATGAAGAAAATTTAAAACATTTTCGAATTTTACATACGGAATTATGTTTTAAAAAGGTTGCAGAATAAAACATGGAAAACTACTCATTTTAAATATTATATGAGAGGAATCGCGAGAAACTCGAGCATGGCTGGGACGTAGAATTTTATGATTCTCAATTTGGCTGAAAATATGGCCTAAGGTATTTCAAACCTTCCTCTATCGAATGGCGTTTTCAGAATTTCGATAAAAAATTTCGCAATCGCGTGAAACACAAACAAACCTGGTGACTCAGCGGAAAAAAATAGAGAGTGGCATGTTTGAAAAATCATAACGTGCATCAAAATGATGATAGCGACTCGTTCTTTTTTAGGTTAGATAGGGAATCACTCCGACTACAAACTACAACTATTGAACTCATTCCTGGCTGATGCACCGGTGCGGGGCGGTCGGTTTTGTAAAAAAAATAATTATTTTTCTTAAAACTAAAAACGCAATGGGTTTTGTTGCTTTTTATTCTAGTCACTGTGTGTACTATTCAAAACCAAGAAATGGGCCAAATCCGTACAGAACTTTTAAAGACGCCCGCGATTTCGTGCGACAAGCCAATGACATCTCATGGTCAAATTGCTGGAATCATCCAAGTTAGTGATGAAAATGATCGTGAATGAGCTAAAAACAATATTCCTATTAGTTTTGAGACGGTTCTTTTTCGAGATTTTTTAGGAAAAAAATTTCAAAAAATTTCGAACGAAATTTTTTTTCATCAAAGATGCGGTTCAATTAAGCGCTAGTGTGTCAAATCTGTATACATATAATAAATTTTGATAGATCGACATTGATTTACTCGTATTTCAATGTTTGTTGAGCTTTAAATGGGTTATTTCTGTCTACATATTCAGTTATCGAGATCGACATTTTAAATTGGCCCTATTCTGACGCTACTTGGTAAGGAGTTTCCTCATAATGCCTCAAACATTTTCCTTTTAGAAAGTGAATGGCTATCTAGTCGTACAAAACAACTATGCGCTTAGAAAACCGTACATGCGCAAAATCCCGCACGCTCTGCTTCTCTACCACTCTCTCACTTCCGCGCAATCTCTCGCCAGTTTCGGCGCCCGAGCCGGGCATAAATCTTTTGCCGGTACTTCTCAAAGTCCGAACGCTTATTTTCTGGACGATTTACTTCGTTTGATTTACACCAAGCTATGGTGTAAAATAAGAGATAGCTTTAAATAAGAGAAAATAAAATAAAACCAAAATTTAAACTTAATTTTAAAAATTTTTAAATCAAAAAACAATCCAATAAAATGTATTGCAATGAACGTATATATACTTTTTAGTTAAATTTCATTGTATTCGAGCACATATGAGACTGATCGATTCCACTTTTCGATGCAATTTTTTCACCTGATTTCACATTTTATTCGCCTACTTTACAATACACCCTCTCTGGCATTTCATATTCTGGCTGAAATGAGTGCCCACACATACCACAATGACGTACTAGGAGGGGGTTCTTAGTTTTTACTTTTAAGAAAATAAAAACATAATTTGCAAAAGCGACCGCCCCGCATCGCTGCATGAAGCGCAAATGAAAATATTGGTTGTAGTTTGTAGCCTACTGTTGTATATATCTAACAATACAAACCGCTAGTCTGTATCTTCATTTTGAAGCAAGTTATGATATTTCAAACTTTGAAATTTTGAAACAAATTCCCAAACTCACCTGGTACATTTGTGTTTCACTCCAAAACAAATTTTTTTTTAAAAATTCTGGAAACGCTATTCGATAGAGGAGACTTTGTAGTACTTTGCATTAATTTTTCAGAAAATTTAAAGATCATAATTTTCGAAGTGACCTGGAATCCCAAAAATGCTCGATTCTCTCCCGATTCCTCTCATATAGAATAAATTATAGAAGCAGCAAAAATTGAGTGGCCGATTAACAAACTATTATGATCGTTTAACATTATTCTTACTTTTAGAGGGCACATAGAGGACACTTACACAATGTTTCAGCTTCTGGGGGCCTATATGATGTTGGTGTCCACATGTACAATCGCTGCTTATACATCTATGGCTATACTCATGGGAACCATCTTTCGGAGCCCCGACGCCGCCACTATCGGTAAATATTAATTATATATTATGTATTTAAAATAATTAACTATTAATGTGAATTATTCATGCCATTTATAATTATCAGTTAAACAATTCCAGTATCATTTGTGTTCTACGATGTAATCGATGCCGTTGCAATCTTTTCTCACCTCAAGAGGACTAATGTGGGATATACTATTTATTTCTGATTTATGTTTTATACTATTTTATAATACGACATATTTTTTTGCAATATCCCTCAGTAATCTAAATTCTATACATTATTAAAAAATCAAGAATACCAATATTTTTTATAAAAACAAAATATTAGTTATTCAGCTTCCGTTGACTTTTCTAAGCTCTATCCTTCCGCACTTTGCCTTTCTTAACGCAATTGATGCGCACCGAGAAGCCGAACTTAGAGGTATAACTTATTATGTATTTAGATTAAATTATATTTTAAATATTTTAGGCGAATCACTCTGGTTCTCCGATATTAGCGAGGCGATGTCATCCGGTTTCGCCATTTTAATGCTGGTGCTCGATACAGGTTAAATTTGTTTGGCCATTTTGAAATAATTCGATGTTTTTCAGCGATGTTCTTTACGATTGCCGTTTTCGTGGATTGGGTCCGATGCAATTTCGAAAACCCGCTTTCGATTTTTCGAAGAAAATCGGTACATTTTTCAGTGACATATACTAATTATGAAAAATTAGAAAGAAAAACAAATATTAAAAATAATTTTTTTTGAATTTGTTTAGGTATTAAACGAGGAAGACAACCAAAGGATCAACGAGAATCACGAACAGATTGATGGGCAGGCGAAACAGGCGGACATTATCGTAAGTCTAACTAAAGTGCGCCCGAATATCCCAGAGACAAAAAAATCTCAACGAAACCACAAGTATAAGCTGGAGAGCAATGACATGCACGCCCTGCGCCAATTAGACTTTGAAGTTGACACTGTCCAGCTTTGACTTATGAGCCGTTGACTTATTTCCCCGTAAATCGTAGTTCGAATAAATAAGCAGCCAAAACAACTATACTACATTTTTTAAAAACCTGTTGCTATTACAGATTGAAGGAGTGCACAAAGTGTACGGAATGGGCGATTATGCAGTAAAAGGAGTCGACATGAGCATCCACAGAGGACAGGTTGGCTTTTTTTAAAACCATGTTTAGAAATTTATAAAAATATCTTTCTTGCTTGCAGGTTTCTGCACTGTTGGGTCACAATGGAGCCGGAAAATCGACAATGTTCGGAATGATTAGTGGAACGATTGTGCTCACCGAGGGACGCATTCAGTTGGTTTAGTACCACTTTTGACGTTCTAGTACAATTACAAATGGAGCTGAGTTGGGGAGGGGGCGAGTGCCGAATTTACAAAATTTGCATGAGAAGTGAACATTGCTGCAAATAGTTGTTTCTTCACATAATATATTCTTACATCAACTGATATTTCTATAAAGATTGCTTGCGTGGTTTCAAAGTTACAGCAAAATGAAAAAGTGTCCAATTACTTTTGGCCGCTACTTTATACTATCCGCATATTCAGGATCATGGATTCGGAAAGTGTCAGCGATCGACAGAAACTCATCGGCTATTGCCTGCAGTACAACCCACTCTTCCCCAAGCTCACGGTCCGGATTTTTCTTTATTGTTAAAAAATTTTTTTTTTAAATTAATGTTTTCGAGCATCTCGAGTTCTTCGCCCGCCTTAAAGGCGACCAGGAATGGGTGAAGAAGGTGAACTTTTTGATCTAATTAATTAGTTGATTGATTAATTAGTCAAGTAAATAATTAATCGATTAAGGGAGAAGAAGTGCTGGCGTTGCTCGAAATGACTGATAAGGGAAACTCCGAAGCGGGTGTGCTGTCTGGAGGAATGAAGAGGAAGCTGAGTATCGCTGTATCGTTGGCAGGTATGGCACAATAAATTAAATAAAAATTTAAATTATTTTGGAGCTATTAGGTGGCATAAAAGAGTTAATTATATTTTTTAAGTCAATAATAACTAAATTGAAAATTGCGCATGAAAAACTAAATTACAATTAGCGCGCTTTTTTCAGGCAGCAGTCCGATTGTTCTTCTGGACGAGCCAACTGCTGGCATGGATACTCGAGCGAGGAGAGACTTTGAGAGACTTCTGATGGAATGGAAGAAGGAACAGTAAGTTTCGTTACCCAATAATCAATAAATAACTTTAAAATTAAATTACATTCAACAATATCATTAACAATTTCAGCACAATCCTCCTCACTACTCACTACACGGACGAAGCGGAGCTTCTGGCCGATCGCATTTTCATCATGGCCAAAGGACGCGTTTTCTGCAGTGGCTCGCAGCAGTTTCTTAGAAAAAGGTTAGCTTTAACTAATCTTCCATCGAAAACAGTTAAAAATATTTTTAAAAAAAACATCTTTTTAATTTTATTTTTAGATTCGAATCTGGCTTCGTCCTCTCGTTCTCTATCAAAAACGAATCGGACAACGGCAAAGCTGTGGAAGAAATTACCAAAATCGTCAAGGTAGGCCGCATTTTTAGAAAGATAACGGCGGCGAAACATCCCGTTAGCTTCCTTGTAGGGGCCTATTACAATTTTAAAATGATACGTTCATGAAATGGACTACTGGTGGTGTACTCTCTTTCTATACCTCGACGTGTCTCTCACTTTGCCATGCTCTCTCGCAGCCGTATCTGTTGTTTAGTACGCATTATCAACGGAACATTTTATTATTTCGGACGAGTGCTCGTAAATTTGCAATACACAGAGAATGAATATACTGAGATGAGACAACTAAGTAGTGTATACTCAATATTGCGTGTGTTCGCGCGTCGAGAGAGCGTGCGAATACGAGAGATTTGTAAGTGTATCATACACTAGGTGTTATATCTCAGTATAGCATGCACTCAATGGTAAGCATATTCATTCTGAGTATACTAGACGACGCAATGTCTATGTTCGACATGTTATAATTGCACTTCCTACAGGAATATGTTCCCGCCTCGCAGTCTCTCCGCAATCGTGGCAAGCATTTTCAAATCAAATTGCCGACGATACCACCAAGTATACTTCACAAGCGTATAGCTAGTGCGAACAAAAAAAAATTATACAAAAATGGAAGAAAAATGTTTTTACAAGAAACATGATAGTGTTTCTGCTGTCAAGATGACATACTGCGAACAAAGAATTATTAGTTATAGTAGTAAACTGTTTTTTAAACTTTTTTCCCTAAGATCCCTTTCCTGAGATTCCTAGCGAACCGAAAATTTTGAAATTTTGACAGGCGACTATTTTCGGCTTGTGAATAGGTTTATACCGGACTGAATTTCGATAAAAAATTATATACACAAATTCTGGGCAATTTCCCGTGGTTCGCATATAAAGGCAGAGCTGGAGCCGGTGCAAGCCAGAACCTGTATTACAGATTCACTGAGATGCTGCGCAAAATCGAGACTGTCTGACCGAACATCGGCGTCGAAAATTACGGACTTTCATTGAACAAACTGGAACAGGTCTTCCTCAAGTGAGTTAGCTTCGCCTAATTTTAGGTCAACTCTAAAAAGAAAAAAATGAATTTCGCATTTGTTTAGAGTTGGCGATTTGACTGGAACGGTGGATCGAACAGAAGAGGTGCAAGTCGCGTTGAAGGAACTAAAGTTTGTACAGGAAAATAGTCTGTTTGATCATAATTTGTTCGTTTGTTTGTTCAATGTTATAGTTAGTTCATGTGTCGTTTCAGACAATCGTTCATATGGCGCGGAGAAAGGCTTAAAACAAATGGGACACATGATGCTGAAACGGCTCTACTTCGACTTGGTCCGGATTCCTTTCACATTTAGTCTTATGGTGCATTTAGACTGGTCTAGACAAGACCGCCCTCTCCGAATGAAATTATTTTTGAGAGTACCAAAGACGCTAAATGCACCATCAGTGATGTCAGAATCTGCAAAAAAAGGAAATAATTAATTAGTAATTGTAAAACCACAAATTTCAGGCAAATTTGCCGTCGCTACTTGTCGGTCTTATTGTAATATTCGGTCTCGCTTTTGTCTGCCTAAAGTACAATGTGCTCGGATCCCTCACCAAATCTTCGTGTTAGTATTGCATTTATACAATTATAGAGCACATAAAAAAGTCAAAACAAGGTCTCCCATTGCTCACCGCACCTACAACGACTCTTCCCTTTTTTGTGCTCACTTTCGGTAAACACAGGGAAAAAAACTAATTTATAATTTTTCACGATCGTATAATTTTACAAATTCTACAATTAAATTCATTTTATTTATTTTACCAATTGAAACTAACAATTGCAGCTACTGACCAAGATTTTCTACACATTTCGGAATGCTATCGAATTGGCTTCGACTCCAAACTTCCGCCGAAATTGGCGACCGTTCAGAAGATCGCCAACAAATTTGGAAAGTGTTTGACGGTTCGTTTTATCCATTTTTCCGCACAGTTATTGATGAAAATGTATGTTGAATATTATATTATACAAAAAATGGTTAAAACGGGAAATAATGCAGGTCAGCGATTTGGGCACATCGGTGAGCGAGTGGAATAAGAAATACAAACTGAAACGACCGCCCATTCTTGGCGCTTTTGAGGCGAATGGCACTGGCTGGGTGATTCACATTCCCGAGGTGGGAGATATTTTACAACACAATATTTATATTTGTATGACAACTTTTAATATGAAAAAAATAGTTCTTACAAAATCGGTAATGGAAAAAAGTTCTTTCAGCGAAATAAATTGTACCGACCCACTATGGAGGCAATTGCAGCCATGGCAAATAATAATCAGTTGAAGACGGTAATAAGTTATTTACTTATTTATTTTCAATATAAATTTGTATTTATAGTTAAAATTATGAATATCCACTATATATTATTTTTAACGATTTAAAAAAAAGTCATACATAAAAACAATGAAGTAAAAAGCGCAATTGTTGAAAAATGCTGATTTATTTTGAATTTTTCAAAGGTGCGGTACGGTTTTCGCGGAGAATCAAGAGACACTAATGTAATCGATAAGATAACGAAAGAGGTACTGTAAACATATATTTATTGTAATTGCAAATTGAAAAGTTAAATCCCAAATATTTTCCTTCACAGATTGCTTTCAAGAGCTCCTTTCTATCCCAAATAAATTTGTTCTTCCCCTTCTTGGTTATAGGACCAATTGGCTTTCTTGTTAATGAAAACGCCTCGAAATTCTTGCATCAGGTAAACGTTTTTTCCCCTGAAATCTGTAAAAATAAAAACATTATTAAGCAACGTCTCACTGGAGTTTCTCGCCTCCTCTTTCTTCTTTCAACGATTATCTACGATTTCTGCCTGTACCTCGTTCATTTTATCGTCTATTTTGCGGCTTGCTACACAGCTTCGCCGGAACTCGCAGGCGCATCAATTCTATTGTAAGCGGCTTTCATTTACTTCCATATGTATACGGTTAGGTCCAAATTGAAGAAACTTTTTTTTCGATTTCTCTTGCAAACGAATTTATTTTACTCTGAACTTATCCCTGAATTTCAGTGTTTTCTCCGTTCCGTTTGTCGGTTTCCTAAGTGCCGAACTTCTCACGCTCATTATCTATCGCCGATTCGAGACGCCTGCACTGGCGAAATGCGCGTTCATTTATGGATTGGTGAGTGAGCCACTACTATAATGCAAAAAAAATATTTCGTACAGATTACTGCCGGCATGCTGGAAACGATGTTCGGGACTATGTTCGGGAAATGGGTGAGTTTGCATTTTTTTATAATTCAAAAAATCGTTCCTTTGATTTCACACAAATACCGTTTTCTAATTATTTTTCTAATATTACTTTCTTTAATTTCTCATGTATCTCATGATATCAAAAGTTATCTTTGTAGTCGCCCTTCAGTATGCTCAATGCGATGCTTCCTACTGCAAATATGCAACTGCGAAGTGCCGTGAGAGGTACTGTAAATGTGAACGATTCATGTTCACAAAAAGCTGTCAATAAAGAATCGTTCATTGATTTTTTTTAAAATAGAAAAAAACAACAACAAAACGTAATAAATTATATTTTTGTTAAATTTTCGAAATTACAAAAAATGTTTTCTTGCAGATCCAATCTTCCTCGCCCTTCATTTCATCATTCTCATTTCCATTTTGGTTGCAATCGAAATTAACATTTGCAAACGCTTCAAAAAGGTAAATATTAATATTATTAATTGTAAAATAATAATAGTTCATTTATTATGCAACAAATATTTAGACGCCTTCACCACAGGAGCCGATCAACTTCCAGAATGAGGGCGACATCATTCTAAAGGTTTTTAAAACTTATTTACGTAGTATGATCTTAACTACGTGTTTTTGTGTTATTAGTTTGGAAAATTACTTTTAAAACGCGTTCTCTGTAAGAACGTCGGATCGGGTGGCACAACTCATTCAAAGTGGTCGCCCCAGACTCAAACATTTTTCACAGACAGCCTTGGGTACAAAGTAAAATTTAAACTCGAGAAATAGACAAAATTTCGATTTTTGAAAAATCGATAATTTTTTTACGAAGAAAAATTTTTTTTCTCAATTTTTTTATTTTGCTATCATGTTATATATCATTCGAAAGAGCATCAAAAGTTATGTATAAATCCATAATTTCATGAGAATTGAACGACTTAGAGCGAAAATCTGTCTCTGCATTCCAAGATATTTGACGTTTCTGTGAAACTTAATTTTGAATAAAATGGGGGATTGAGTCTTTTCTCCGAGTGGTCACAGTCTAGTGAATATGGAAGTACTTTCACAATCGAAATATTGAATTTTGTTAATTTCAATTGATTCTACGATAGAAAATACATATTATATAGCGGATCCACGAGGTGCAAATCATGGGAACCATTTTATTCAAAATTAAGTTTCACAGAAACGTCAAATATCTTGGAATGCAGTGACAGATTTTCGCTCTAAGTCGTTCAATTCTCATGAAATTATGAATTTATACATAACTTTTGATGCTCTTTCGAATGAAATATAACATGATAGCAAAATAAAAAAATTGAGAAAAAAAATTTTTTTTCGTAAAAAAATTATCGATTTTTCAAAAATCGAAATTTTGTCTATTTCTCGAGTTTAAATTTTACTTTGTACCCAAGGCTGTCTGTGAAAAAAGTTTAAGTCCGAGGCCACCACTTTGAATTAGTTGTGCCGCTTACCCCAGCTTTCACTGCGCTCTTACAGAGAACGCGTTTTAAGAGAGATGCTTACATGATGAGAGTATTAAGTGGCAATCTTTGAAAATTTCGCAGAATTTTATTGGCAAATAATGCCAACTTTTTACATTGCTTTTTGGTCTCATTTTGCTCAATTTCAGGTCATGAATCTGTGCAAATGGTACGGCAAGAGAAGCACGCTCGTTTGCGCCGTGCAAGGTATCACATTCGGCGTGCGCGCCCACGAGTGCTTCGGAGTGCTGGGAATCAATGGAGCTGGTAATTATCGATTTTCCTTTAAGCACCGTATCATGATTCGATACTGTAATCTTGGTTCTCCAGGCAAGACCAGCACGTTCGAGATGCTCACCGGGTTCACAGCGCCTACTTCTGGCTCGGCAACGGTCGGCGGCGTGGACTGCTCGACGCCCGCGGTAGGCGATCGATTATGGATTGAATTATCGATTAGTTGTGAATTCTTAAATTATTGATTTTCAAGATTAAAGGATACTGTCCGCAGTTCGATGCGATGATCGGAGATCTATCGGGACGACAAACTCTGGTTATTCTCGCAGGTATCTTATATTATCTTTTTCTATCGTATCTTTTTCCTGCATTTCACTCTCAAAAGTGTCAAACTTATATACTTTTATCATCATTTTTGTTTGTAGTAGGACTAGTTATTAGCTAATTATTGTAACTTTATAGCCGTGTAGCAGGATTCGATCAATATGCATAATCAATAACATTATCATATATATTTCACGATACAGGCTACTGTATTTCAGCGCTTCACGGTTACTTGAATGCAAGCAAAGTAGCCGATATAGTTATCACTTGCGTCGGAATGCAAACGCACGCTGGAAAGAAGACCAAGAGCTACAGGTATATGGTATATCGTATTTCACGTTATGGATCACTGTTGAGATGTCTCATCTTCTAGAACGTTCCTTTCCTATCTCAAAATATTAACGAACACAATGAATTTTAGTGGCGGTCAACGTCGTAAAATCTCCGTCGCCGCTTCTCTTCTCGCTCAGAATTCACTCATTATTCTCGATGAACCAACGGCCGGAATCGATCCTATCGTAAGTTCTTCTGGGATCATTTTTTTTAAATATTTTTTCAAAAAATAGATATTGGTAAAATTCAAGGCCCGTCGTGACGTGTGGAGTGTGATTTGCGCCCTTCGAGAGGCCACCAACACCGCCATTGTTCTCACTTCCCACTCCATGTTGGTGACGAGTCATGATTTGTTTTTTCAAAGTTCACAAATAACACGTTATTATGAAAAAAATAAACGAGATTTTCATATTTTTGGCACTCTAAAATAAATGTAAGTTTATGATATAAAATTCTTTTCATCTTTTCATTCATCTTTTCATAATCTTTTCAAGGGACGAAGTCGAGGCTATGGTTTCCAGCCTAATAATCATGAAAGAGGGATTGATTGCTGTTGAGGGAACGCCTCAGTCGGTTAAGAATCAGTCAGTTTGCGATCGCTTAAAACTAAGAAAATGCAATTTTGCAGCAGAAAAATGAAAACAAATTCATTAAACAAATTTTATCTAGGTTCGGCGAGCACTACAACCTCAATCTCGCCATGGAAGGAACAGTGGACGTGGATACGGTATTTTGAATATTCACCAATAAATCTAATATTGATTGGTATTCAGATCACGAGCACAGTAGTTTCCGTGTTCAAAGACGCAACTTTGTACGATTCGGCAAGCACAAGGAATCTCAAGTACAAGGTTCGGGTTGAATACATTTTGCAGAAAAGTCTAACTTTTCCAGATTCCCCGCCTGGCTGACGATGTCTTCTCGGATCTCTTTGAAATGGCCTCGAAACTCGCAGTCGACCTCAAATCGAGCGATTTCTGCTTCACACAGGTATCTAGCCATCATTTTATGTGCATTTGATGAAATTTCCACCTAGGAAGTCCTTCTGTCCTATGATTTAACCATATGTTTCCTGTATTACGCATACAAAGATAGTTGTAAATTGTGGACAACTATTCCAATTTTAGTTTCCTCTCTGGCGACCCTCGAGGACGCGTTTATTCTGGCTGCGGGAGGAAAGATCGGAGTCAATCCGGGAGGTCAACTTCCTGCAGGAAAGCATCAACTGGAAAACAAAGTGCGACATTTTCTTCTTCAGCGTAACAGTATTGTAAAACTATAACCCGGCATTCTCTTGTTTCAGCCCGACCTGATAGTTCCCGCTCCAACCGTGCCTGCCGTCTCTACCGTTTCTACCGCGTCCAACACCAACAATCAGGTTAGTTTTGCAATGAAGATATGAAAAAATTGCTCTATTTAGCATATTTACTATGGAAAATGAAGTTTTTTTTAAGAGACCGTCCACGAGAGAGTGGAAAGGGGTCACGGATGAGAATTCGACAACCTACCCTCAACCTTTTTTTCATGGAATGAGCATCACGAATGCTGATCGCGATAATATATATTTAAGCTTGAAAAATTTTTTCGAGGTCAAAATTTTTTTCAATATTTTCAGACATTTTTTCGTCGAAAAATAAAGTTTCGAAATACTTAGCAACAAATATTATATTATACGCATTTTTACGCGCTGGTACCGAATTTGGTAGTTAAAACTGTGGAAACTCACTTTTAAGAAAGTTATGATCGAAAAATCAGATTTTTTTGTAAAAAATCGAAAATATCTTTTTTCCCACCCCCCTTTAACGTAAAGCCACTTATATTTTCGGAATCTACATCAAAAAGTATGTGATGGGCCTTTTTGGCTTAATTTTAAAAATAAGGATTTTGACCGAAATTTTGTCTCAAACTTGCATAATTCCTTATTTTTCGGTCGGCATTTTCTTACAAGTTTCTTACAGGTTCGTGTGTGTACCAAATTCCGATGTCAAATAGACAAACATATTCGGAAAGTTTGAAAACATGGTCTATATAGATAATCGAGAGTTAAAAAAAGACGTTTCAAAATTTTCCAAAATTCATACAATTATCATAATAAAGTATCAAAGATCAGGGTTCTATGACGAAATATAGTTTCGACTTTGGGCTCAAAATGTTTGAATTGCAATATTAAATAAATTTTCTGTTGGTACTCTTCGATTTCATACATTGGTTCATGTCGGAAAAAAATTAAGACTCGGAAATGGCCAAAAAATGATATTCATAAAATATTTCTGAAAGTACCAGTAGCGTGGATGATGAAATATCTTAGCTGTGTAGTACACTCACAGAGTTGCATAAACTGACAAAAGGACAAGTTGATCCAACTTCTTCGAAAAAAAAATTTTTCTCGAAAATCACCATGAACCCGGGGTCATGGTCCAAAATCCAAAAATATTTTCTAATTTATGGAGAACTAACTGTTACTCAAGCTTCTTTATACTCAATAAAATAACATAGGGCTCTATACGTAACTTATGGATGAATTGGGGAGATATTTCAGGAAAAAAATATTTTTGGATTTTGGACCATGACCCCATGGTGATTTTCGAGAAAAAAATTTTTTTTCGAAGAAGTTGGATCAACTTGTCCTTTCGTCATTTGATGCAACTCTGTGAGTGTACTACACAGCTAAGATATTTCATCGTACACGCTACTGGTACTTTCAGAAATATTTTATGAATATCATTTTTTGGCCATTTCCGAGTCTTAATTTTTTCCGACATGAACCAATGTATGAAATCGAAGAGTGCCAACAGAAAATTTATTTAATATTGCATTTCAAACATTTTGAGCCCAAAGTCGAAACTATAGTTCGTCATAGAACCCAGATCTTTGATACTTTATTATGATAATTGTACGAATTTTGGAAAAATTTGAAACATCTTTTTTTAACTCTCGATTATCTATATGTTTTCATACTTTCCGAATACGTTTGTCTATTTGACATCGGAATTTGGTACACACACGAACCTGTAAGAAACTTGTAAGAAAATGCCGACCGAAAAATAAGGAATTATGCAAGTTTGAGACAAAATTTCGATCAAAATCCTTATTTTTAAAATTAAGCCAACAAGGCCCATAACATACTTTTTGATGTAGATTCCGAAAATATAAGTGGCTTTACGTTAAAGGGGGGTGGGAAAAAAGATATTTTCGATTTTTCACAAAAAAAATCTGATTATTCGATCATAACTTTCTTAAAAGTGAGTTTCCACAGTTTTAACTACCAAATTCGGTACCAGCGCGTAAAAATGCGTATAATATAATACTTGTTGCTAAGTATTTCGAAACTTTATTTTTCGACGAAAAAATGTCTGAAAATTTAAAAAAAAAAAATTTTGACCTCGAAAAATTTTTTCAAGCTTAAATATATACAGTCCTGGTTGTTTCACCCGTGAACATGGACCGTCCTGGCCGGCCCGGGCCGGCCCCTAGCGGTCCCTGCCAATTTGTGGCTCGAGCAGAGAGAAATTCGAGACAAACTCTGTGCAGTCACATAGTTCAGGTTGTTGGTCATCGATTAACGTCGATGAAAAATTAAATTATTTTCTTAAATACGTTTAATTTCTTTGAAAAAATCGTTTCAAGGAAATGACTTTTGTTAGAGTTTGACGCAAAATATTACAGTATCTCTTAGATTTTCGCCTTAACCGCAAACTGATTTTTTATAGAATGATATTTTCAAACGATTTTAAAATTAATAAAATGAGTAATTTAAATTTCTGTTGACACTTTCTGGTGACCAACAACCTGAACTATCTGACTGCACAGAGTTTGTCTCGAATTTCTCTCTGCTCGAGCCACAAATTGGCAGGGACCGCTAAGGGCCGGCCCGGGCCGGCCGGGACGGTCCATGTTCACGGGGGAAACAACCAGGACTGTATGATCGCGATCAGCATTCGTGATGCTAATTCCATGAAAAAAAGTTTGATGATAGTGTACCAATTATCCATATAATTGATACCCAAATACAATATTTAATCAATTAAATAATCAATTTACCAAATATAACCACTTCACGATTCTAATTGGCAACTTGCCAGTTGAAATATACTGTAGCTTCGAGGCCTTCAAGGCGCCCCTGACTTTCACCACGAAATACACGATTACGGTAGCTCTGGCAAGCCGCACCGTACATGTTTCTCTTTCCTTTTCCAGTTCGTTTTTCTCTTCAGTTCTTACCAAGTTCTCGCCCGTTTTACGTCGCTTTTTCCCGCCCATTATCATCATCAGCAATTTGCCCTCGACGTAGCTTCGACTCACTGAAGCGCTTGTCAAGTGGCTCGTCACTCAGCACTCCAGGTACACGTTTTCCATTAACGTTGCCCACTTCACTCCCTCAACCCGCATTTTACCTTGTTCCCTCCACCATTTCTCTTGTAATTGGCATTGATTAATGAATTATTATTGATTATTCGCCTTTGATCGTTGCCTTACACCGAACACCACAAACCAACTGACTCTTTCATTCGGGAAGAGTTAGTACATGGTGCATAGGTCTACCGATCCTACTCAATTTAACCAAGACCCGCGTGGCACAGAGCATTCCCATCCTTTCCATTTCGATCTTTCCCGCGTGAACACCGAACGTAGACACGCGCGCTCTTTCGTCATGTCATCTTTCGACAACGAATATGATTCGCTCCAGTCTCTCTTGCCCAATATCAAAACCCATCTTGACGTTATCACCAAGAATACCACTTCCCTCGCAGTAGCTACGTCATGTGACGAAATTACCCAGCTAGTTGCTACTGCTCGAGTATCTCTCCAAGCTGTCCAGTCAATTGTCCATGATTACAGTGAGGAAGTTGCAAACATCGAAGTGGCTATTGGCAAGATGAAGGACAAGACGAAAGTGGCTGAGGAGCAGCAGAACTTCGACACTCGCATGGATTCGACAGATGGCGCCACGGGACTACTGCTCAATCAGGTAAGACTAGTGGCTGTCGTAAACAAAGTCGAGCAAACAATGAAAAATACTCTCGATTTTGCTGTGTCGTGTGCGAATGCACTCGCTAAACTACTACCCAAAGAAAAGAGTGTACATGTGTCTGATGAAACTCCGCCCCCTGCTGAGACTCCGCCACTTTCTGAGACTCCACCCCCTACTGAGACTCCGCCCATAAGCAACTCTAGTGGCCAATCTGTCCATGCTTCTCCAGTTAGTCACGTTGCTTCTCCACCCTCTACTAGCCAGCGCCCGCTACTAGTACTTCCTCCAATCAAACTCGAAACGTTTGATGGTAGCGATCTCACTCTTTGGCCAGCGTTCAAGTATCAGCTGGACCAGCTCATTCTCAATCGCAGCGATCTGAACGAAGTTGAGCGAGCATTCTATGTACGTTCCAGTCTGAAGGGAACCGCCCTCAACCTTGTCCAGTCCATTCCCACTAAGGAAAATTTCTTGGCTAAGATTATCCATCGACTCGAACACGAGTACGACCGACGTGGCCTTACCCAAGCAAAGCTTCTCCAGTCACCTCAGTGTCCGTTCCAAGTCGCCTAAGCTTGAAGATCAATTAGTGGCTGTGCGTGCAATGATCAATATTGCATACAGCATCGATAAGGACAGTGGCGTAGATGGTTTGATTACCCAGCAACAGATCGCAGAACGTATCCATAAGACGCACATCAAGCTCATCTGGCAGAAACGACCAGCGACAATGTTGGCTGCACTCGAGCTCATCGAGGACGAGCTTCGCAATGAACTCGAAGTGGCAACTGTCGTTGATGCATTCTCCAGTCCGTTCACGTATCATTCCCATGCATCCACTTCAATCGCAAGTGGCTCTGTATCCATGTCCAAGTCGGAAGCTTCCGCTTGTGACACATTCACTGCATCTCCCCAGACATCGTTGAGTGGCCCTCCATGCGCTTTCTGCAGTACCCATGCATACACTGGCAAATGCACACAATCATTCTCCATCAAGGAGAAGAAGGAGATCCTCACTCGGAAATCCTTGTGTCATAGTTGCTTCTCTAACCAGCACAAGACTAATGATTGCGTCAAATGTTGCTCATACTGTTCTGGCAAGCATCACACGTCACTCTGTGACAAGTCCATTACCCAGTCCAATGCCCGACTCACCGCGGCAGTTGTTCTGGCCCACCCATCACCATCACTACCCACGGCTGCATCGAGCAGCAAAGTAGCCAAGCGTATCCAGTTCCCTGCCCGACTCATTGAGGCAAAGGTTCTGGCCAATTCAGCAGCACCTCTTATCCAGCCCGAAGCCCGACTCACTGTGGCTGAAGAACTGGACAACCGAACAGCATACTCCGACGCCCGACTCACTGCGGCAAAGGATGTTGCTACCCGATCTGAAGCCCGATTCACTGTGGCCGAGGATCTGACCAACCCGTATTCCGAAGCCCGACTCACTGTGGCAGAGGACGTAGCTATCCAATCCGAAGCCCGACTCACTGTGGCCGAGGATCTCATCAACTCATCTCATGTGGCAACTACTGTTCACTTCAATACAGTAGTACAGCCGACCCAATCCGATACCCGATTGTTCACTGTGGCAGTTGCTCTCTCCAATCCACATGCACACAATGCCACCAAGGCACACGTGCTACTTGACCACGGATCCCAATTGTCGCTTGTCTCTCGTGATCTAGTGAACAGATTGGCACTCACTCCTATCTATCAGAGTGAACTCTATCTCTCCGGATTCGGTAGCTCTCCTGACGTTTGTCCAACTGGATGTTATGACCAACCATGGCCCGCATCGGATCGAAGCCGTTGTCAAAGAAGGAGACTCAATTCTCCCTCCCACCCACATCCATCCATTATCCAAGTCGGATCTCCAGGTTGCCAAGGATATCATTCGATCCATTCCTTACCATTTCACCGAGGCAGTAGCTATTAACACTGATCTACTGATTGGCATAGGAGATACTCTGGCACTGCTCGACAAGTCTAAGAGTACTAAGCTTCCAAGTGGCTACAGACTCATCGAGAGCTCCATTGGTGCTCTAGTAGTTGGCTCACAGACTCCGCCCACTTCTGTCCAGTTGCCCCAGTTCACTTGTGATGTACCCATTGTCTACGCTTCTGTCGTGGCTGAACCATTCGCTATCCAGAAGCTCGAGTCGTACGTAGCTGTTGACAATCCATCTCAAGTCGACAAGACAACTAAGAGGGAAATTTCCAGTGGCAATGTCCAGAGACTCGACGACGATCCAGGTGGCATGCATTCAGATTCAATTCCGTACATCCAGTCAGCATCCATTCAGCCTACCATTGGCTCAGTTTCCCAAGTAGCTCACGGTAGTTACAATCAATTGATATCCAGTTGGGAGAGTGCCCAGAGATCATTCTCCGATACATGTGGCTCATTCGATTCCCGTATCGACAAGATACTCAAGCAACCCCCACGTAGCTTCCCAGCTCTTAACAATTACCTTCAAGAGTGTGCAGCCAATAAGCGCAACTCTAGCGCAACTCCTCGCACCACTCATTCCCCTGGCAAACTTGCCACCTCCTGCCAATAGGCCCCCCGGAGGATTCCAATGTCATTACATTCCATAGTAATAATTTCCAAAATTTCAATTCAATCTTTCCAGTTGCCCATCTTCGGTCACTCCGATGTCCATGCAACTCACGACGTGGCTATCCAGCAACGATTTCGACGTAGCTCTAACCAGATCAACATCAAGGAAGTGGCGATTCCAGAAGATGATCTACTCGACTTCCGCCGTTTGCTGTTGATGTAGCTTACTGGCATACGCTTCATGCTTGTTCTAAGTCGTTGATTGTGTGTCGTAGTAGCTTCATCACTTCTGTCCTTGTAGCTTTTCGATTGCTGTAGTTCATTCTTTCGATATTTTCTCACCCTCCGTCCCCTCTCTCCATCTCCCCCTTCTTCTCCCCCTCCCCCCAGTGTACCAATTATCCATATAATTGATACCCAAATACAATATTTAATCAATTAAATAATCAATTTACCAAATATAACCACTTCACGATTCTACTTGGCAACTTGCCAGTTGAAATATACTGTAGCTTCGAGGCCTTCAAGGCGCCCCTGACTTTCACCACGAAATACACGATTACGCTAGCTCTGGCAAGCCGCACCGTACATGTTTCTCTTTCCTTTTCCAGTTCGTTTTTCTCTTCAGTTCTTACCAAGTTCTCGCCCGTTTTACGTCGCTTTTTCCCGCCCATTATCATCATCAGCAATTTGCCCTCGACGTAGCTTCGACTCACTGAAGCGCTTGTCAAGTGGCTCGTCACTCAGCACTCCAGGTACACGTTTTCCATTAACGTTGCCCACTTCACTCCCTCAACCCGCATTTTACCTTGTTCCCTCCACCATTTCTCTTGTAATTGGCATTGATTAATGAATTATTATTGATTATTCGCCTTTGATCGTTGCCTTACACCGAACACCACAAACCAACTGACTCTTTCATTCGGGAAGAGTTAGTACAGGTAGGTTGTCGAATTCTCATCCGGGACCCCTACCCCCTTGTTACGTTCTCTCGTGGACGGTCTCTTAAAAATTAAATTCATAAATTATGCATCGCAGGCTCCCGAATCCGGCGATGGGCTGAAAACCACTGAGAAGTCAACTCAGTCGAATTCTGTGAAAGCCAGCAACTAACGACAGAAATATCTCAAGCAGTAGAAAACACTGATCGCTATCACATTTCGTACAAGTGTGTATTCATTCGAGCGCGATAAAGAGCCGTTCATTGTCAGAAAGTATTGGCTGTGGCTGACTATTTTACTCGACGAAACTGATGAAACTATATTAATACACTCAAACAAAATTCAAGAATGTTACTTCTTGTATTTAAAGAAGGGGCGAGAGCAAGGAAAAATGAGAAGGTCGCAACCTGCATGTTTGATAAACCACGAACGTTCATATTTTGACTTTATGGTATGCTCGCATCATTTCACGATCAGGACGTTTTGCGCAAAACGCTAAAATTGAATTAGTTCACCATCGCCCCTTTACAAAAAGAGTAGTTCATGTGGATGTGTTTCAGATAATTTGATTGTAATTAACAATGAATGAATATTGCGATCAAATAATCTCCGATTTACATTATCTCAATAATGGCCATCTTTCCATTCTCGCCCTCATTCTCTCTCCATTTCTTCATTACGATTGGTCGACTGCTCTCCAAATCGTCGGCGACACCTAATTCTTGAATCAAGTAAACTTCTAAAAGAATTACCTTGAAATTATGTTCTGTTGATAAAATAGCATTAAATAATTGCATAACTCAGAATGTTCGGTCATCTGTGGCTTCTGCTGTGGAAGAGTTGGAAGACGACAATTCGATCGAAAAAGTGGCTGATGGTTCAGGTATGTTTCACAAGTAGGGTTCCTGGTTTTGTGCAATTTCACCTGATTGTTCATTCTTAGCGGTGGGATCAACCTGATCAGGTGAAAAGTGTTTTGGAAAGAGGTTTTGTGTGACCTGAAACCCCATTATATTCCCTCAGTCACTCTCATTTTGTTGATTCCGAGCGGTTGAAATGTACCGCTCATCGCCAAAGAAGAACAAAAGTGAGGGTTTCAGGGACAGGGGAGGTTTCAGGTGACACAAATCTATTCCCCCCATTTTCACTTCGACCTATAGGTGGACTCGGTGCGGGGAGAAATGAAGGGAAGAGGTTTCAAGTCGAATATTCACCGCCTGAAACCAGAAACCCTATTCAGAAGGCATTTCATTCCTCTCCAGAAATGAGCTTTGGAGTAAGAGAGCGTTCAAAAGCGAGAGGGACTCTCTCATATTTGCACACTCTTTCGCGCAGGCCGTTTTCTGCCTATTTGGCCTCACTGCACGACAACTCAAACTCGAATTTTCCCATTGTAGGCTTACTTCGCCATGCAATCCATTATGCTTCTCGCGATCCTGGTGGTAAGAAGATTTTTTGACACTTTCTTTTTTTGGTTATCGGGAAATATTCTGATCTTGCACATCAATCTGGAGCCCGGACGATCTTCCAGAAAGGGTTAGGGCTGAGAGAGCGTGTGCAATCGAGAGTAACTTTCTTACAATCACACGTTCTCTCGCCCCTGACCCTTTTCCGTACGAGTGGATTTATGTATTTGCAGATTGGAGCTCGTGTGATGGGGCAAGATAAATGGCTAGGTTTTCCGTACACCGGACATCTAAATCGATCCATCCACAACGATACCGTCAACATATCGTACTCGTAAGTCGTTGACAAAATGAGATTTCAAACACCTGGCTGAAATGATTCATTACCACGAGATACGTAAAAGCGACCCTCACAAATTAACGTACTATCTGGTCCTTATCTGGTATTTTTTCCCAATGGGATCCCAGTAATTCCCCCGTGGGAGGGGAACTGGGATACCAGTGGGAGGTTCACTGGGATCCCAGTGGGGGAGAATGCGTGACTGGGATCCCAGTGGGGGAGAAATAAGTGGGATCCCAGTGGGAAAGGGGGCGGGGCTAGAATTCCTGTGGTGCACATTGCGATGACGTCATAAGCATAATATTTATTTCATGAACGTTTGACAACATTGAAAATGTGAAAACGAGTGTAGATAACGAGTGAATAATCAACATAACAAACATTAGCTATAGTGGAAGAAGATGATCCCTAATTCAGATGTCGGGACTGTAGAATTGGTTAGATTCGTAGTTCAAATAGGGGTCATCGGTGAACGAAGCCGAGGTCGAAGCAGCATCCTGGTAGTCAATGGAGTTCATTTGACCACTGAAAACAAAGTTAAGTTTAAATTTAGTCACTCCCACTAATAGTAACAACATGTTTTTTGCAAACAAAAGTAATAAATATATGGACATTTTCACAATGGAAAATCGAAATTGCATGTGGAGGAAACGACAGCACAGCATCCAGTTGGCACCATGCCAAGAACATCTCTCGTCGTCTGGCCCTCTTGTTTGGCGCGCTCTCTCGTCATCGCTCTCTTTCTCTAACTCATTCTCGCCGACTCTTTTTCGGATGCTGTGCGACCGTACCTAGATTTCAGCTAAGTGATAGTGTAGTCTTCAGAGTGGTCGGGCATGTGGGGCGAGGGTGCTTGATAGCTTGTTTCTGGAGACGTCGGAGTACCGTACGCATTACTGGAAATATGGATGTCTTATCACGTAAACAAGTGATTTTATCGTTTAATCAATAATCATCATCACCTTTAATCATCTACATTATTTGAGGGGTCTCTAAACGACTCATTTTTATGCGTTTTCTTTGCATTTTCTCTCATCTACCGTTTTTCTAAAGTACCTCCAAGGAGTCGAAGCGTGACCTAAGATCGATAAGCTTTATCGGTGTACTGTATAGCAAACGTGCCAAATCATTAAAGGACCTGATATTTTACTGATTTCATTGATTTTTTTCGCGCACGTCTTATCTTACTGTACCTCGAAGAATTGTGCATTGGATGTCTGCCCACGCGAGACGATGGAGTTCCATCTCCGACAGTCGATGGAGTAGTACTGAAAATATTACTTTGTTATCGCGAGACTGGTGGATCGATATATTTTTAGATGCCATTATTACCCCGATACGTGACGAATCGATCTGTCTTTAGCCTTTTCCTCCGCATATACATATCGTATCCTACCGTACCTGATTGGAAGCGCAGCAGCGTGAGCCGCTCCCGCCCGAGTCGACGGGGTGCCGTGTCCCCTGATATTAAAAAAGCGTTAGCTATTACATAACCAAATGATAAATGCCCATCATTTTTGAGCGATATTTACCAAATTACAGAATTCTAGAGATCCCCATCCATAAGTGCATAGTTCATGTATAAAGTCTCCCCGGTAATAGCCTTCCCGGTTTAGCCTATTGGTGAGCGTAATTTTTAAAAAATAAAATCAGTTTGCGATTGCAGTGGGTTACCGTAAGCACAGATTCACGCACGGGTTACGGTAAGCCAACATTTGAGGAAGTAGGTTACGGTAAGCAAAAAGGTTGACGAAGGATCGATACAATAAAATCTTTTAAAAAATAAAGTCAGTTCTTGATATGCGGTGTTTGAGGATAACTGTACATAACAGACACCTATTTATCGATTGTTTCTAGAAATATAATTCATTAATTTATGCTGTTTTATCCGCGTAATGAGCTTGTTTTGTGGTCGCGCATGATCTTTCAGCGTTTGCCGCAGCTTCGGGGGGCGCGATTTATTTTGCTTAGTGTTTAAGGTATAGTAGAGTAATATGACGAACTAACTGAGATGGTCGGAAGAGCTTGTGTGAAGTTATCGCAATCGATTTCTTCACCATCCATATAGTCGTCCTCTCTGATGGAAGCTGGCGAGACGGGTGGAAGAGGAGACGCTGAAGTTATTTTGTGCTAAACCGATAATACATCTACCTTATTACTATTTGTGTTCCAGGTTGCTCTCGTCAGAACAGAACATGTAGCAATCCAAATAAATAGTCACAACACACACTGAAGTGGAAATAACAACTGCGCTTAGTTTAGTCATATTTTGAAACTAATTAATTCCTAAGTATCTACTTACCATTGGCCGTCTACTTGATATGTTCTCATGAATCCCGAAGATTCTTAGTATCTCTCTATCCTCCTCATCATAGTCGTGAACACTACCTGAAAACAGAGCATCATTACAACCTCCTACTAAAATTGAAGTTGTAAAGCTCACCCTGATTCATGGTCCAATCAATTGTTGTTATTGCTCGTCTCTATGCGATCTGGTAGTAGACAGCATCAATCTTGCATCAATCAGGTGTCAGTCTCTAATCGTCCAAATCAAACGACCCTCCGATTAAAATACCTGAAATCAATGCAAATCGTGCAAAAGAAGAGTTAAACGAGCAAATTACGCGGTGGAATTGTGTGAACGTGAACCTATTAGCTTGTCCTACATAACGATACGTTATAACTCATCAAACTCTCAATGAAAATCGATATAAACAGCAACGAAAAGCAAAATTCAGGAATTTCGAAATTCCACAAATGCGCCATGCCGGCGCGCCTCAAACGTGCCAATGATTTGCGCTAGCGCACTCCGTTCACTGGGATCCCACTGGGGGCTTTGACTGGGATCCCAGTGGGAGAGGCAGACCACGCCCACTTTCACTGGGATCTCACTGGGGGAAAATACCAGAGCTTGGCCCTTTTGGAGTTTAAAGGGACCAGGCAACAGTCAAAAGTTTTTTTAATCAGCTTTTCTCGCAATGGAAAAAGAAAAAAATACTACAATTAGTTACTTTATTTTGAAATTTGGCTCAGGAACGGCGCGTCGCCTATTTCCGAAAAGACAGAAAGCTATTTATTTTAGTTTTGATAATTCGATTTTGCTACAAAAAGAGAAATATTGGGATTTTAGCCACTCCCGACACAATGCGAATTCCCACACTTTTTTGAAAATTCCTCGTGTTTTTTTCAGATTCGAATTGAGGTGTATTCACCACCGTAACCTGATGTAGAGAACTTCTTTTTTAAACGCAAAAATATGCGGTTCTTCCGGGAACAGGATTTTCTTATTTTCAAAAATAGCTTATTTTCTCACCGCCTGGTACCTTTAGCTTGAGCGAAACGGTATGAGAAGTGTCTGAAATGCGCTTCATGAGTAATGGTCTGACCCTTTCAATTCTGCATGCTATCTCGCACTATCTGATCGATGAGAGAGCATGTGGAATGAGGAGAGTCTGCTCATTACTCCGCATTTGCATTCCAGTTGCATTCCGAATACCTGTGATAACGCGACGAGAAATTTGCTTGAGCAAACATGGTGAGTGGTATTTTTCTCCAAAATTTAATAATTTCTGAGTGAAAGAGAACGTCACAAAGTATTTCATATCAGATTATAGTTGCCTTTATTTTCTCATATATGTCGGTTCCAGTCCCTTAATTTCAAGCAATTTCTTAACCCATCTGTGGATGAGAACAGACTTGACTCCACAAATATTTGACAGTCGACGGCTTTTGCAAGCGAAATGTAATTTCATAATGCATCTTTCTCAGCTACGCAAACCGAGACTGCAATTTCCAGACGGCTCATGAATACACTGACAAGTTAGTTTCCCCTCCCAACATTTGACAGAGCAACCGTTCCCTGTTTGCAGTCTTCTAGCACTGAACACTCTTAATGAATCCACGCTGGACGTCGATTTCTACAGCAAAGATGAGTGCAATCGACACCCGAAGTTCGTAAGTATCTTGAAGATTTTGAAACTCGCGCCAGGCATTCAACAGGGCGGAGAGGTAGATCAGTGAGTGCGTTCTAATCCATGGTGGATCAGTGTCGCTTTAGGGGCGTTGGTCAAGATGGGGGTTTCATATAAGTTTCAGACGTGGTCGATGGCCTTCTTTAGAATGATTCATTTTGTCCAGTATTGAGCGTCGGGATCGGTCTTCTTTCCATATCACGAGATGGAAAGGAGACCATAGAAAGTGACCGAAAGAAGAGAGATTGTGCATGTTGGCACTCTGTCGCAATTGGTAATTGACGGTCAATTTTTAAGGCGACAAAACGCTATGAAATAATAGGAGCATATCGCATATCATTCTGGGTTCTCAAGAGCGTAGCGAGCGGTCGGACATTCTTTCCCTCCTCTCGTGAGCCGCCCAGTGTCCCTCTACCAGAAGAGTTTGGCCCTCGGTAGTTGTAAGCCACCATGATGAGTCGCCACCTCTACATCGGCACCATCAACGCCCGGACGCTCGCCCCGAAGGACAAACACATCGAGATGGAGCTGGCCCTCGACAAGATCCAGTGGGACGTGATTGCTGTGCAGGAAGCCAGGATTGTGGGTTGTGCCTCGTTCAATCTTACATCCTCAGGCACAGTGATCTACCACTCGGGTGGCCCATCCGCGTCCCATGGCGTGGCCTTCCTCCTCCGACCGCACCTCGCGCGAGGAGCTGTGTTCCGTGGCCTCTCCGAACGTCTAGCGACTCTGCAGCTTCCCGACCAACGGCTCTTCCTCGTTTGCGCCTACGCTCCGACGTCTGCCTACCAGGACGACGAGTATGACGCATTCCTCGATCAGGTCGATGCCGCGCTGCATAGTGCGCCCAGAGGCTTTATGCCAGTGTTGACGGGGGACTTCAACTGTAGAGTGTCGAGGGAGCCTGGCAATGAGATCCATGTCGGTGACTTCGCCTCTCAGACCCCGAACTCGCGCGGCCGCATTTTTACCGAGGCCTGCGTGAGAAACAACCTGCGCATATGGAACACTTTTCCCAAGAGACGACACGGTAGACTCTGGACTTGGCGGTCCCCAAACGGCTTGACCTTATCGCAAATTGACTTCATCGCTGCCCCTCCATCAGCGCGAGTTGTCGATTGCGGAGTCGTCGGTCCCTTCGAGTTCAACTCCGACCACCGCCTCGTCCGGATGTGTCTCTCTCTTACCCGCAAGATGAAGCAGAAAAGACGCAGGGAGCGTTACGATTTCGATCGGCGCGCTTATTCTGCCAATTCGAGTCTTCTCGGGTCACTGCCCCTTGCACGCGCCCAGTCCGCCCCGGAAGCCTACCGTACCATCACCGCTTTCGCCAAGACCGCGGCTACCAACTGCTGGAGGAAGCGCCAAACCCCGCCCTGGATTTCGCCCACCACTCGTCGCCTACTCGCCTCCCGTCATTCCCTTCGCGCTGACCCTCGAACCACCGTGTCCTACTCCATTTCCTGCAAGACAGCCCGTGCCGCCCTTTGTGACGACATCCGCAGAAGGAAGGAGAATCAAGCGCACCTCGCGGCTGCCAAGGGAAGGAGCATCGTCAAAACGATGAAGGACCTCCACTCGTCTCGGAAACGCCTACTCGTCCCTGACCCAATCTCTGGCGCGCTCTCTCAAGATGCAACCAAGCTTGCCGTCAAACGTTTCTACGAGACTCTCTACACCCCTGCAGTGGCGCTCCCTCTCGCTGCCGCCCCACCCTCTGAGCCCTCTCCACCGTTCCTGGCTGATGAAACCCGACATGCTCTATCCCTCCTCAAGTGTGGTCATTCCCCCGGCTCCGATGGTGTCCTCCCTGATATGCTCCATCAAGGGAGTACCTCGCTCAACCGCTAGCCGATCTACTGAAACACCTTGTTGCCGGTGACCCCGTCCCTGGAGCTCTGGTCGAAGCTGTCGTCTCCCTTCTTCACAAGAAGGGCGATCCCTCCAACATTGGCAACTTCCGCCCCATCTCACTACTGACAGTCACCCTGAAGAGCATTACCCGTGTCATCCTAAAGCGAGTCGAGACGTCTCTCGATGAGTCGGAGTCACTCACCCAGACCGGTTTCAGGAAAGGGTTCAGTACTCTCGACAATCTGCACGCCATTAAGCAGCTCGCTGAAAGGACTCACGAATATGGTATGCCTCTCTACCTCGGATGCGTCGACTTCAAGAAGGCCTTCGACTGCGTGGAATGGAATGCAGTGTGGCAAGCACTCTGCACGTTTGGAGTCCATCCCACCCTCGTCGATCTCTTACGTCGCCTCTACGAGTCCTCTTCCACCCTAATCCGAGTGAACGAGGACCTGGTCCCAGTGTGCGTGAAGAGAGGAGTCCGCCAGGGAGACACACTTTCTCCCCGTCTCTTCAACGCGGTACTGAGAAGCGCGATGGACGACATCGATTGGGAGACCTGCGGAATCCGGATCGACGGACGCCATCTTAGTCATCTGGAGTACGCGGACGACGTCGCCCTTGTCGCCAAGTCTCGACCGGAACTGGAGAAGATGCTGCGAAAGCTCATGGAAGCGTGTGCACGAGTCGGTCTCGAAGTCAATGCCTCCAAAACGGTTCTCCTTACATCCTGTAGCACGACTCGCGCACCCATTACCATCGACGGTCAAGTATTCAAGTTCGTTGAGTTTACCACATATCTTGGCGGGAGAATTTCCCTTCCCCTGGACCCCTCCGAAGAAGTGGAATACAGGATTCGTCTGGGTTGGGCTGCCTGGAGCAAACTCCACCACCTGCTGGCGTCACGCATTCTTCCCATGAAGACTAAGAGGAGGCTCTTCGACAGCTGCATCTTGCCTACCGTACTCTATGGTAGCGAGGTGTGGGCTTTGAGATCGAGTGACAAAGAGCGCCTCGATGTCACCCTGAGGAAGATGGAACGTCGGATGATTGGAGTCACCCTTCTGGATCGAATGAGGAATGAACGATTACTAGAAATCACCCAAATTCGAGACTGGAATAAGGAGGCACTTAAACGGAAAGCGAAATGGGCCTTGAAGATAAGGCGAATGGAAATCAACCATTGGACGCGGGCAACTACGATGTGGACCCCCTACAACTGGAAACGCCCCCAAGGCCACCCCAATACCCGATGGAGAGATGACCTGAAACGAGCAATCGGGCCCCAATGGTGGAATGCAACTAACGAAGAATTCCGGCCCATCCTCATCTGAGCACTATTGCCTGACATGATAAATAATTGAATTGAATTGAATTGAATTGAATCGCATATCGCATATTTTGGCTGTAACACAAAAACCGTTGACTTTTTGGTCTAGAACGGCATGGAATGATTTATCACGCTCGGAACAATCTTTCGATTGAACACTGCTTGGGCTCATGACGACCATTTTGAGCCAAGTTATGATCAAAAACGTGTTTCGGCGCGCAAAAATGTAGTCCGATCACTCAGCAAGGGCACAGAAAAATATTCCCAGATATGAGATAAATAAAATATGCTACCATAGCTAAATTCACACGTAGAATCCAATTCTGCAATAACACGGAGGTAGTTTGACTAATTATTTCGAGGAAAAGATGATTTTGTATCTGCAAATTCGGTTTTCGGCGCGTATCTCCGGAACCATTAAAGATAGACAAGGGTGCTTATTGAGAAAAAAGTAGATCTCGTCTCGCGCTACAGTTTGGAAAAAAATATTCAGGAAAAATATTTTGAAATGACCGAGATATGACTCTTCAAAGTGGTAGATCAAAAAAATCGATAATATGCAAATTTCGAAAAAAATAAAGTTCATAAAAAAATTTCTCATATTTACTTTCATCACTATACAGTCCGGTCAGATCCCCATGTGAAAACGGGGCGCCCGGGGGCGCCCGGAGCGACCCGAAGCGACCCATTGACTTTCACAGCAAGGAGAATGAGAAATTCACGTTGAATTAAAGTGCGCTGCGTTTTCGAGGTCATTACCGAACTTTTCATGTATTTCACATAAATTTTAAAAATTACAAAAAAATAAATAAATTATTTAAACTGGCTCAATTTACGAATCATAAGTGCGTCCGAGCCGGACTACCGTAGTTAAGAGCACCAAACCAAAGAAAGCAACACACGCAAGACCGGATCTGTATAAAAGAAAGCTCTCAACTACGGTAGTCCGGCTCGGGCGCAATTATGATTCGTAAATTGAACCATTTTAAATAATTTATTTATAATTAATGTAATTTTTAAAATATATGTCAAATACATAAAAAGTTCTGTAATGACCTCTAGAACACAGCGCACTTTAATTCAACGTTAATTTCTCATTCTCCTTGCAGTGAAAGTCAATGGGTCGCTTCGGGTCGCCCCGGGCGCCCCCGGGCGCCCCGTTTTCACATGGGGATCTGACCGGACTGTGTAGTGATGAAAGTAAATATGAGGAATTTTTTTATGAACTTTATTTTTTCGAAATTTGCATATTATCGATTTTTTTGATCTACCACTTTGAAGAGTCATATCTCGGTCATTTCAAAATATTTTTCCTGAATATTTTTTTCCAAACTGTAGCGCGAGACGAGATCTACTTTTTTCTCAATAAGCACCCTTGTCTATCTTTAATGGTTCCGGAGATACGCGCCGAAAACCGAATTTGCACATACAAAATCATCTTTTCCTCGAAATAATTAGTCAAACTACCTCCGTTTTATTGCAGAATTGGATTCTACGGGTGAATTTAGCTATGGTAGCATATTTTATTTATCTCATATCTGGGAATATTTTTCTGTGCCCTTGCTGAGTGATCGGACTACATTTTTGCGCGCAGAAACACGTTTTTGATCATAACTTGGATCAAAATGGTCGTCATGGGCCCAAGCAGTGTTCAATCGAAAGATTTTTCCGAGCGTGCTAAATCATTCCATGACGTTCTAGACCAAAAAGTCAACAATTTTTGTGTTACAGCCAAAATAGTGCAGTGACATGACGCATTTGACGATGTTGCATTACGATCAAAACATGGTCAAAAATCGAAATCGCTCAAAAATTGGTCCTAGGGGACAACTTTCGAAGCTAAACACGCTGGCGCCATCGATTTCGCAATAGGACGCCTGTGGGCGCCGATATGGCGCCGCGCCGCTGTGGAGGCTTTTTGTAATATTTTGGCTGTAACACAAAAACCGTTGACTTTTTGGTCTAGAACGGCATGGAATGATTTATCACGCTCGGAACAATCTTTCGATTGAACACTGCTTGGGCTCATGACGACCATTTTGAGCCAAGTTATGATCAAAAACGTGTTTCGGCGCGCAAAAATGTAGTCCGATCACTCAGCAAGGGCACAGAAAAATATTCCCAGATATGAGATAAATAAAATATGCTACCATAGCTAAATTCACACGTAGAAGCCAATTCTGCAATAACACGGAGGTAGTTTGACTAATTATTTCGAGGAAAAGATGATTTTGTATCTGCAAATTCGGTTTTCGGCGCGTATCTCCGGAACCATTAAAGATAGACAAGGGTGCTTATTGAGAAAAAAGTAGATCTCGTCTCGCGCTACAGTTTGGAAAAAAATATTCAGGAAAAATATTTTGAAATGACCGAGATATGACTCTTCAAAGTGGTAGATCAAAAAAATCGATAATATGCAAATTTCGAAAAAATGAAGTTCATAAAAAAATTTCTCATATTTACTTTCATCACTATACAGTCCGGTCAGATCCCCATGTGAAAACGGGGCGCCCGGGGGCGCCCGGAGCGACCCGAAGCGACCCATTGACTTTCACTGCAAGGAGAATGAGAAATTCACGTTGAATTAAAGTGCGCTGCGTTTTCGAGGTCATTTCCGAACTTTTCATGTATTTCACATAAATTTTAAAAATTACATTAATTATAAATAAATTATTTACACTGGCTCAATTTACGAATCATAAGTGCGTCCGAGCCGGACTACCGTAGTTAAGAGCACCAAACCAAAGAAAGCAACACACGCAAGACCGGATCTGTATAAAAGAAAGCTCTCAACTACGGTAGTCCGGCTCGGGCGCAATTATGATTCGTAAATTGAACCATTTTAAATAATTTATTTATAATTAATGTAATTTTTAAAATATATGTCAAATACATAAAAAGCTCTGTAATGACCTCTAGAACACAGCGCACTTTAATTCAACGTTAATTTCTCATTCTCCTTGCAGTGAAAGTCAATGGGTCGCTTCAGGTCGCCCCGGGCGCCCCGTTTTCACATGGGGATCTGACCGGACTGTAATAAGTTTCATAGAAATCGGTGAAATAAATTTGTTTTTGCTACCACTGTTCCTACGCCTTCTCAGAATATCTGTGATATATTAGGATATCGAAGTGTCTGTCTGTGCGTTTGTTTGTGGGTTTTTTTGTCTTCCGTTCGCACCCAAAATTTTCTTTTTTTCGCCATATTTCGCTTCAAATTGCGCAATCTTTCCAGTTCCTTATGCATATAATAACTGATCAAAATACCTTTCAAATTTTACATAACTTACACCACCAAATCCATAGCCAAGTGGCTAACCTGGCCCCCCTGGACTGAACCTGGAGCCGACTCCAAGGCTCCCCCTGGACCGAGCCTGTGCCCGGGTCTTTGCATAGAGCGTGATATATTGAGGTTAAATTCACTACGCTTAGAGCGTAGTGAATTTAACCTCAATATATCCCGGCTAGTTTGTATGCAAATTAGAGATGTGTACGGAAACTTTCGGTAAATGGCATGCCACTTTTTATACAAATTAGAGTAGACGAAGATTTATAGTTATTTTATAGATCCACAGAGTGCCAATAATGTATCCGCGTTGATATGTGATTTGTCCCCCCCCCGAGATTTTTCAAAAATTCCGATGGCATTGTACATATCAACGGTCAATAACCATATTATTGAACCAGTATTGTACACCTTTCACTCACTGCACTTCTCTCACTCGCACATTGTCTTTGTCACCTAGTCGTGACATCGTAATTTTCATGTTGCTTCAAATACTACACATTACTTTAATTCAATCAAGTTTTTTGGCATGATAAATGATTGAATTGAATTGAAAATAATCTACAACTCTCAGGACTATTTACTGTCAATGGGAATGAATCGAACCATGCACTTTCTTCATCACTTCATCTTCCACTTTATTAAGGTTTGGTTTGAATTGAATTTTGAAATTGAGCTAGCGGGAATCTCTCAATGGTCTAATTCAATTCAATTTTTCAATTCAATTTTCAATTAATCTGTTCTTTCTTACAGTCATGGATTATCGCGTTCGTATATTGCCTAACCGTTGGAATCGCCTTTAACTCGGTTGGAGCTTCTTTCTTTTGCATTTCCATAAATTCGTCCATCTTTTCCGTCCCTTAACTTTAAAGATGCATGTGTAAAAGATTACACACTTAAATTCAAAAAAAATTGAACAAGAGCAAAATATAGACAAATAAATTCAGTTCTCGATGGGAGCCTATATCTTCCTCGTTTTCACTTTGATGGTAGCTGCTTGGACATCAGTTGCACTTGTACTTGGAAGCATCTTCACGAAGCCCGGAGCTGCTACTATTGGTGAATAGCCGCTCCCCCTTCCATTTTGGATTCACACTAGTGATGGCTTCGAAAGAAAGCCCTTATCATTCTGCACACTATCACTTCGGTAAGACCGATGTGAGAGTGTGTGAAATGAAGAGAGTCATTTCATGCAAAGCTATTCCTGATTTACATGAATTTTAATAAATTTACATAAAAATGGATTACATAAGTGCTAGAGAAAGCAGAGCGTGTCGCCGTTCGCCAGACACATAGCTCTCTTGAGCGTATAACTCGTTTCTGCGAATAGATAGACACTTACTTTCAAAAAGGCAAATGTTGTATAAATGCTGAGGAAACAGCTGAAAGTATTGACAAAGAATATGGGGTTTGAATTGATGTAGAAAAATGTATACTCCTTCAAAATGTAAAGTTCGAAAACTGTTGACTAGAGCATACTTTACGTAAAAAATTGTGTTCATAAATATATTCCAACGATTTGAAGATGATCTGAATTTATTTGAACGTGGAACAAGTGAAATTAAAAATACACAAATATTAATGTCTTAAAATTTTCAAATTTTAATCAACAAAATAGCTAATGGAATGTCACTAATTAAATTTATATAATCATAATACATTATTTACATCGATTTAACACAGAAAAGAGACTGGGCGACTCTAGTTTTCGATTTGTTGTTTTAGCGCTACACCACATTATTTTCGCCCTCTTTACAATACAGCCTATCCCGAAGCCCATATTCCGGTTGGAATAAGTGTCCATACATACCACAATGATGTGCTAGGAGGGGGTTCATAGTTTTAACTTTTAAGAAAATTACAACAACATTTACAAAAACGACAGCCCCGCATCGCCGCATGAGCCACGAATGACGAAATCACATTTTATTTGTAGCCGAGGTATTTCTCTATCTAATGAACGAAACCGCAAATCCGTCTCTTTATTTTTGAAGAGATTTTTTTTATTTTTCAAACTTTGGCTTTTTGGAAAAAAATTGCAAAGTCACCAGGTTTGTTTGTGTTTCACGCCAAAACTAAAATTTTAAAAAATATTCTGCTAACGCTATTCGATAGAGGAGATGTTGTAGTACTTTGCATTAGTTTTTCAGAAAATTCAAAAATCATAAATTTTCCTAGTGACCTGCCATCCCAAAAATGCTCGATTCTCTCCCGATTCCTCTCTTATAAAATCTGAGAAATTTTACCCACCTCAAACATGAATTGAGAAAATCCGTTAGTAGTTAAAATAATTAATAAAATTTATTCATTCAATTCAGGCGGAACTATTTGGTTTTCCGGCGCGACTGAGGCGATGCCTCAAGGTTTCGCACTGCTAATGCTCGCGCTTGAAACAGGTTCATTTTTGTTAATGGAGATTATAGTGTCAAAATCGGGTAAACAAAACAATGGCAAATCGATCACATTTATTCGTCGCATTTCAAGATATATGCAATTAATCCTTTTTGCAGTACTGTATTTCTGGATTGCCGTTTTTAATGACTGGATGCGTGCCATCTTCGAGAACCCGATGTCATTGATTCGCAGAAAAACGGTAATTTCACATTTAGAAGCGAACATATGGTTAAGGGAGCCATTCTTGCTCAAAAAATGATTCGTAAGTAGTTCAATTTCCAGACATTGGCCGTGCAAGACCCACCAATCAATGAAAACCACGAACAAATTGCGACTCAGGCAAACCGAGCAGATGTGATTGTGAGTAGAACTAACAAAACTGAGTAAAACAGCGTTACGGGGACTCATAGGCAGACAAAAAAGTGGTCACGAGAATCAAATGCGTTTTTTTACTGTAATATGCAGCCTCAAGTTACGCGAAAATAGAGTAGTGGAAATTCTCGCGTTGCGGTCAATGCCTCATCCTTCTCGATCAGACGATCTTTTATTGTTTTTTTGTTGTTGGATAACTTGGCATCGTTTCTCTGAGCTTTGTAGTAATTGAAAATGTGCATGAGCGTAATGCAATCCATGTTTTAGTGCGAGGGGCAATAGTACTCATACACGATTGTTTTACAAGGCGAGTTTTTTTCAGATTGAAGGAGTACACAAAGTGTACGGAATGGGCGATTACGCAGTAAAAGGAGTCGACATGCAAATCCACAAAGGACAAGTGTGTTTTCAGCACAAAAAAAGAAATATCACGAGCTAGTTGTAGTATTCAATTCTCCCGTAGTCGTATTTCATAACAAAATTATAAATATTATCTTTAGCAGAGTAAAATGGGAAATAAAATATGTAGTTTCCTTCATTGCAGGTAACTGCGCTACTGGGCCACAACGGCGCCGGGAAGTCGACAATGTTCGGCATGATTAGTGGAATAATTGCACCTACTGAAGGACGAATTCAGTGAGTTTAATGTTTAAAGTGTAAAGTTCACTACAGTCCTGGTTGTTTCCCCAATGAAAACTTTCCGGCCCGGCCGGGCCCAGACGGGCCCAAGTGGATCCACGCAATTTGTGGCGCGAATAGAGATAAATTCGATACAAAACTGTGTGCAGTGAAAGAATTTAGGTAATTCGTCATCGGTAAGTATTAACAGAAATTTGAATAACTAATTTTTAGTAATTTTGAATTCATTAGAAAATTTCGTTCTATGAAAAATCAGTTTGTGGTTAATGCAAGAATCCAAGAGATACTGTAATATCTGGCGTAAACCTCTATCGAAAGTCCTTTCTGGCAATCATTTCTTTCAACGAAATGAAACGTAATACGGCAAATAATTTAATTTTCAATCAATAACATTAGATGACCAATGACTTGAGCTCGATCACTGCACAGAGTTTGTCTCGAATTTCTCTCTACTCGTGCTACAAATTGCGTGGATCCTCTTGGGCCCGTCCGGGCCCGGCCGGGCCGGAAAGTTTTCATTGGGGAAACATTCCACCACGCATATTATTTTTTTTCGGGAAATGGAAAATAAAATAAAATAATTTGCATTCCCATAATGTCGTCTCTCGATAAAATGTTTTGCATAAATATTTTTGTTACAAATATTTTAATATTTTTAAATATTTTTCCAGGATTATGGACGCGGAGAATATTACCGATCGTCAGAAACTCATCGGTTACTGCCCGCAGTACAACGCAATATTCCCGCTGCTAACGGTGCTAATTAATCAATCACTAATAGTAATTAATTAAACAAAAAACTAAATCATTGTAGGTTTCCGAGCATCTCGAATTCTTCGCTCGTCTCAAAGGAGTTAAGGAATGGGTCAAGAAGGTATCGAGTATTTCTAATATTTTAAGAACATCATAAATTTAAAATCATGATGCATATATTACGCTTTTCAAAAAGTATCATAAAAACTGAATTATAATTCAAAGGGAGAAGAGGTTCTGGCGATGCTTGGAATGACCGAAAAGTCGGATGCTCAAGCGAATTCACTATCGGGCGGAATGAAGCGAAAGTTGTTCTAAAATTTTGTTTGATGTACATATATCGAATATTTACTTAGTTTTTATAGATATTCAGTAATATATTGTTCCTTCAGGCGACAGTCCAATTGTCCTTCTGGATGAGCCAACTGCCGGAATAGATGCGGGAGCGAGGAGAGATTTCGAGAAGCTTCTACTGGAGTGGAAAAAGGAACAGTTAGTTCAATGATCAACCAAATTCTATTACAAAAGCTAATTTCTTTGCAGCACTATCCTTCTCACAACTCACTACACGGACGAAGCCGAGCTTCTCGCCGATCGAGTCTTCATCATGGCCAAAGGACGCGTTTTCTGCAGTGGATCCACTCAGTTTTTGCGGAAAAGGCGAGCAAATTCCTACTGTGCTAAGTCTTTCTCTTCTCCAAAACGTGCAAGTCCTCATAATCAACCCCTTGCAGATTCGAATCCGGTTTTGTACTCTCTTTCTCTCTGAGGAATGGATCAGAAAGTGAAAAAAAAAAGATTGTTGCAGAAATGATGAAGATTACGAAGGTCCCTTTTTAACTTTCATTTGTTTTATTTTTTAAAGCAAATTAATAATCAACAAAAAAATCTTCAGGAATTCGTTCCCGATTCTCGACTGCACCGCAATCGTGGAAAACAGTTCGAAATCAAGCTGATCGCCGATGACACTTCGAAGTAATCGAAGTAAACTGATTTTTTTTCGAAAAAAATTAAACCCCTGTTCAGATTCACTGAGATGCTTCGCAAAATCGAGACTGTCGGTCCGAATATTGGAGTGGAAAACTACGGACTTTCATTGAACAAACTGGAACAGGTCTTCCTCAAGTGAGTTAGCCTCTCTTTTTTTGAAAATGTTTTGAATGAATTTTTCATTTTTAGGGTTGGCGAAATGACGGGAACAGTGGATCGAGCGCAGGAGGTGCAAACCGCATTGAAAGAGCTCGTACAGGAGAACGGTAGGATTTCGAAAGATGTCTATCGAGTAGTGATTTAACTAAATATATAATCAACACAAAATTATTTCAATTGTTTCAGAAAATCGCTCCAGTGGCATAGCGAAAGGCGCCAAGCAAATGGGATATCTCTTGTTACTTTGACCTGGTAGGCGTTCTGCCTAACATAGTTCTAAATGCAATAAGTAAATATGGAACAGTATGACGGAGGAGAACAACAGAAACACGTTATGGTAATAACTACTAATAGCAAAATCGGCGATTATTTCTGCTTATTAGATTATTGAACAAATAAGATTACGTCAGGCTAACCTCCCATCGTTCTTGTTCGGTCTCGTTCTGATCTTTCCTACATCTCTCTCAAGTTGGTCTCTCCTACATCTCTCTCAAGTTCCACATACTCGGATCCATGTCCATATCATCTCAATCAGCGTGTAAGAGATTTTTTAATTGTACATTTAAAATATACTGTAATATGCTTTAAAAGTAGAATAAAATATAATAAGAAATTAGTTAAATTTCAGCAAGTAGTGGCGATTTTCTCCATATTCCCGACTGCTACCGTATTGGAATCGACCCAAGTTTGCGATCTGCCAAAGCGAATATAGAAAAGATTGCCAGAAAATACGGAGATTGTCTCAGAGTATGTATCTCAATTACTTGAAATACTGATCATCGTATTCGCCCTGATTGTTTCTAAATTTAACAAAATATTGAGGTTGAAATCCTCACGCAGTCGCCTGATGAGTGGAACCGACGACTTAAGTACGAGCGTCCGCCCATTCTTGGAGCCATGGAAAAGAACGAAAGTGGCTGGGCTATCTACATGCCCGAGGTTGGTTTTTTATTTATGTATTGATCGATAATTTAAAAAAAAATTGTTCAAGGGGTTTCCGTATTATCAGACTTATGGCCAGATAATTTCTTAGAAATTCAAGTCAATTTTTGATTGCGTTTCAGCACAACAAAATGTACCGACCCACTATGGAAGCTATTGCTGCTATGTCGAATAATAATACATTGGCAACGGTGAATTAAATTTACATGTACACTATTCAAAGTTTGATTTGTTGTTTCAAACATATTCCGCAATATCGATGTTCAAAATGCGGTCTGTACAAAGTACAAAACTACAATTCGCATAACTTCTTAATCAGGTACGCTTCGGCTTTAGAGGGAAATCTAAGGAGAAAACAAGAATTGACAAGCTAATAGAAAGGGTATTTTTCTAAGATATGTTTCGTTGTATCTTCTTGTTCTTCGTTGGCTTAGTTTGTCCTTCACAATTCGCATAATTTCTTAATTTAACTTCAGATGACGTTCATGACGTCATATCAAAAGCAAACTGCCTACTTCCTTCCGTGGTCATTGGACCCATCGGATTTCTTGTAAGCGAGCGAGCGTCGAACTATGGCCATCAGGTAATATAAATTCACAAATACTCGTCGAAAATAATAAAAAAGTTCCGTTGCTATTCCTCGCTAAACGTCTAAATTATAAGCGAGAGAGCATAACAAATGGACAGGGAAGACAAGGTATATAAAGAGAGCACACGCATCAGTAGCACATTTTGCATCTTTTTTGAAAATTGGAATTCTCTTTTTTTACAAAATGAAATGACTATGTATACCAATTGATTTCATGCATAAATTTCATGTATGTTACTTTCAGCAAGAACTAACGGGTGTTTCTCGAATAATCTTCCTCCTATCGACGATTATCTACGATTTCGGTCTTTACCTCCTACACTTTACCGTCTATTTCACCGGTTGCTATATCGCTTCGCCGGACTTTTGCGGAAAATTGCTAGTCTTGTAAGAATTTCACTCAATTTTTCTTGAGAACGATATGTGATACATATTTTCAATGAGCTATGTGAGTATTACACTTATGTTGATGTTTTTTTGTCTGACCTCTAAATAGATCATTTTCAGCGTTTTCTCCGTTCCGTTTGTTGGATTTTTGAGTGCCGAACTATTCACTCTAATCACTTATCGATTTTTCTCAACAACTGCTCTGGCCAAATGCATCTTACTGTACGCTTTGGTGAGCGAAAACGACAGAAATGCAAAGTATTGACATAAGAAGAAAATGAAATCATTAAAACCATTAAAACACTTTAAAATCGTTAAAACACAAAAGTGTGATTTATTCGTTCTGAGATGAACTCTAATATGATTGCTGAGATGGGAAGCGAATTCATCGGAAAAGCGGTGAGTTATTGAATTTATAAAATGATAATATCGTACCAAAAAGCCAATTACTAACTTGTGGCGTCTACCAAATAGGAACGTTGGCGAAGCTCTTAATTTTGCGCGCTCTCTCTCCTGGGTACATTAAAACACGGTGTTGACATCTTTTTTTGATCAGGAATCTCGGTATGAACGCGCAAATTGTAATATTTTGCTATCACTAGCAAACGATATTTTCATATTTAACGGTTTTTAACTGCCAGCAATATATAGGGTTGGTGCAAAAGTTTCGATCTTTTTTCGACTCGACGAATTTCTGAAATATCTTTCGATTGGAAAATCAGATCGTCTCATGGTTATTCATATTTTGAAGGCCCGTGCTTGCGCTATTTATCGCCCACTTTGTGGAATCCATTGATTGAGAATGTACAACTTTATGAATGCATGTAGTGGATGCACTGTGAATTGATACCTCGCACTTTTGGAGTTATAAATCTACGATAGCAAAATGAATGCCTACAAAAAGCTTCGAATTATGAAGAGTGGTAGTATACATATATATTTTGCCGGACACTACGTTTGTGCTGATTCGGGGAAACTTTTTTCGAGCACTTGAATTGAGACCGCCATTAAGCACATCTGATGAAAACACAATTTTGGATGGTACTTCAGTATACAGATGACATATCTTCTGATATTATAATGTTACGTAGTATATTGACAATATGTTCTATTCATTTAGTTGGTTTCTTGATAAAGCTTTTGCGGTACAATATTTAATAATCAGAAGTTGGTGGTCATTTTGTGGTGTTGAAAACGATGTTTTACATTATGCAAAATAATTGTTCGGCGATGAAACAATGAGATCACGTAGTTATTCTGAAGAGGAGGCATAGCCAAACCAATCCTAAGAAAGAGCCGAGCTGAACTCACTTGGAGCGAATTTGAGATCTTTTCTACGGATCCACTATGATATGTGTTTTTGAGAACTTTTGTGATTTTGAACTGTGATTAGGATTTTTCGATATTCTAGATATTAAAGAAGCAATTACCGAAACAGCCACGTTCAGTAGTGACACAGTTAGTGTAGAATACAGCGCCCCTACCTAGACCTCATGCGAGCGTATTGGTAACAAACACTGATATCTCGTTGGGTACATGTATTTTATGGATGTCCGAAATTTGGCCAGTTATATCTCACGAAGTCGGCATCCTACCACTAAGCCAATCACATCGCTGGAGAGAGGGTACAAGGGGATCTCACCTTTTTATAGTGAGGCATATTGGAGAAATTTCCTTTTTGATTGTGAGTGAATCGAAATTAATCTTGATTTGCGAATTTTTACACGAATATTTATTTCTAAATTTTCTGGGCGATTATGAGTGTGATGCCTACCTTAAGTATAGGGTTAGGAAGTACAACAACTACCTCACCACATAGTTTGAACATGGGTCGATTGCTTTTTGTAGGGCTGAGATACGGTGGTTCAATTATGATTCCCCAAAAAGATCGAAACTTTTGCACCAACCTGATAATAGGTTGATCATTAATGTAGACTTTGATCATAGCCGGCTTTTCCACCACTAGTGTCTTCTTGTTTCTTTAAATATTTCTACTTCCGTAATTTTTCAAAATCGAACATGCCCAATAATTCTCGGGAGGGAGGTGCTGGATGGCTTGATGTACAATGCAATACATCGGGGCAGTTGCTACGGAATGAAGCCGTAGATTCATTTCCGATTTTGTATTCCTTTATTCCACCCTTCATAGAAGCTATGAGCTTTCCTCTCTTCTTACTCGTGCCCCTCTCACTTCGACCATGTCGACGGACATCCGTCTCTTATCCTGCATCCATCCAAATCATTCCAACCAATTCCCCCCTGACGGAATAAAGAAAGAAAGAAAGAAAAATAATATTTATCAGTGTTGCTTAAGCGCTGATCAAGATCTGGTTTCGTATTGGTTTCAGAAGCGGTCGAATCTTAAGAATGAGTTATTTTGTCAAAAAAATTAGCGCCGGGATCGGTCTTCTTTCCATATCACGGACTCAGGATTTTGGCTGGAGAAAGAAGTAAACTTGCGAGCTTGTCGTAATGTTTCGTATTAAGTCGCCTTCTACAATGTTCACCGCTATGTATCCTGCAGCACAAATACAAATTATGCCAACTCCTCTCACATCAGGTTTGCCTGTTTTTGACAATTGTCCGACAACGCACATCGACACAAATAGCAAACAAAAGTTCACTTTGAATTGCGAGTCTTGTTTCGTAGAGTTTGAAATACTGTTAAATATTTGAGGAAGATGTTCTTATTTCAAGCATTCCTAATTACACAAAAAATATCATATTATTCCGAGCAACTTCCTACTTTGTCAATATGTTTCAGATCGTGTTTACCTCGGCCTCCACTTTGTCATTCTAATCATTGTATTAATAGCGATGGAAACGAAGAAATTGAGGCATCGTTCACACGCGGTACGATATTTTGCAAATCGTATTTTTTTAAAATGGAACTGAAACTCACACTAAACTGAATTTAAAAAAAAATTTTAGAATAAAAATGATGATTCGCCCATGGCAAAGCTTATGAACGACGCAGATCTCGTCCTTAAGGTGTCTTTTTAACATTTTAAACGATTAATGAACAAATAATTTATTAATTGTTACAAATACAGAAATCTCGCAATTTTAGGTAATTAATCTGCAAAAGTGGTATGGCAGTGGGACGTCGCTCGTTTACGCCGTGCAAGGCATCACATTCGGCGTGCGCTCTCACGAGTGTTTCGGAGTGCTGGGAATCAATGGAGCCGGTAGTTATCGATCTCCCAGCTACAGTATGATATAGTATATTCCACTTTCCAGGCAAGACCAGCACGTTCGAAGTCCTCACGGGCAACGCCTTTCCCTCTGGTGGATCGGCTACGGTGGGCGGCGTGGACTGCTCGACACCCGCGGTAGGATGACAATTATCGATTCGATTATCGATTGACTGATGTTTCAGAAAATCGGATACTGTCCACAAAGTGACGCACTGATCGGTGAACTCACAGGAAGGCAGTCTCTGATCATTCTAGCAGGTTGGAATTTGCTTCAAAAGAGTTAGAAAAATGCAAAGTTGACGGCACTGAAATTTTTGATATTCCAAAGGGTTACTGTATTGATGAGACCGTATTGCAGCACTGCACGGATATACGAATCCCGGCTATGTTGCGGACATTGTAATCACTTGTGTCGGTATGCAAACTCACTCGGATAAAAAGACGCAGAGCTACAGGTATTACAATTTTAAAATTATGTGTATCCACGTTGAATAAGACACGGACGTGAATGTGTGCTCTGTTTTTATACCGTGTAGTCCATTTCAACATTGACCATTTCGAATTCTATTCTGCCTATCCCTGTTCTTTGCTGGTGTAGGGTTTTCAGTTATTTTTTTTCTATTTTTTGCATAGCATGTGGTTGACGAAATATATAACCGGTCTTAGTGGCGGTCAACGTCGTAAAATCTCCGTCGCCGCTTCTCTTCTCGCTCAGAATTCACTCATTATTCTCGATGAACCAACGGCCGGAATCAATCCTATCGTAAGTTCTTCTGGGATCATTTTTTAAAAATATTTTTTCAAAAAATAGATATTGGTAAAATTCAAGGCCCGTCGTGACGTGTGGAGTGTGATTTGCGCCCTTCGAGAGGCCACCAACACCGCCATTGTTCTCACTTCCCACTCCATGTTCGCTTTTGGGGGGGGGGGGTGTCAGAACCGCAACGACAAAAGCGCAACAGCGAATAACTCTCTTCAAACTTCAAGAATTGATCTGAATGTTCAGGTGCGATATTGCATAGCAATGAGCAATCGAATCTGTATGTTTATGATTACCTCTTTGCTGTTTGAAATTGTTGCGCTTTTGTCGTTCCGCTCAGTTTCAGGCAAAATGACATAGTGGGTTCGATAGAGCTGACGATTTGGAGTCAAATGAGATCCTAGCTGTATCTGTACGACATATTCTAAGTGATTTAGAAGAACTAGAAAGGGGTTGTTGCGCTTTTGTCGTTGCGGTTCTGACACCCCCTCGCTGTTTTTAAATTTTAAAACATCTCAAGAATTCATCCTTCCCGTTGTTCCTGGTCAAGTTCCGATTGTTCCCTCTCACACTCGGCCGAGCGTGAGCAGAAACATCAGGAATAATGGAAAACAAAAAATCTTGAAAAATGCTATTCTTCCAGAGATGAAGTGGAGGCACTCGTGTCGAGTATGATCATTATGAGGGATGGAGTGATTGCTGTAGAGGGAACGCCACAGTCCATCAAGAGCCAGTCAGTTCGCGATCAAGCATCCCTTTGAATAATTTAATTTTCAAAAATTTAAGCTAGAAAATAAAACATTTTAAATATATCGAAATGCTATGGGTTGTAAGGTTCGGCGAGCACTACAACCTCAATCTCACAATGGACGGAGTTGTGGAAATGGATATGGTATGATCTTTTGTATTAATACAATATCGTCGGAATTTTATTAGATCACGAGCACCGTCGTTTCCGTGTTCAAAGACGCGACTCTGTATGACTCAGCGAGCACAAGGAACCTGAAGTACAAGGCAAGACGATTACGAAAATTACATGAAATTTAAATTTTTTTTTAAATATTTTAAAATTTAATTTCTCCAGATTCCCCGCCTGGCTGACGACGTCTTCTCGGATCTCTTCGAAATGGCCTCGAAACTCGCATTCGATCTCAAATCGAGCGATTTCTGCTTCACTCAAGTAGAAATATCTACTCATCGTCAACATTTAAAAAAATATTTTAATGGAAATTTCCCATTTAAATTTTCCTCGCAGGCCACCCTCGAGGACGCGTTTATTCTGGCTGCGGGAGGCAAAATCGGAGTCAATCCGGGAGGTCAACTGCTTGCAGGAAAGCATCAACTGGAAAAGAAAGTAGGAAATTATTTGATTTCCGTTTAACAAAATCTGCTGAATATCGCTATCTGGAAAAAAAATGTTTCAGCCCGAGCTCATTTCGCCCGCTCCCACCGTTTCAACCGTATCCACCAACAAGCAGGTAGAGTAGGAAGATCGGGCCTCATAAAAAATTATAACTTTATAAAAATATTTAAGTAATTTTCAGGCGCCCAGCTCGGTGATGGAACCAAGACCGAAGCTACTGCCCAATCGAATGAGGCCACGGCTCAGGCCGGCAATTAGACGACCGGCAATTAGGCGTCCAGTAGAAGAGCCGTAGTATCAAATATCACTAAAAATTAATGTGTGAAAGGAAAGCACGATAAAGAACAATTTATTGTCGTCAAGGATTGATAGTTTTTTTAATGAATGCGTCCTGAAGCGGGTCACATTATTTTGCGTCCTGGAAAACTTTCCCCAACGCTCTCTCAATTCCGCAAACTATTCCTTCAAGTTCGATCAGACATTGATTCAACAAGTTTCTGTTTTAGGCAAAATTGCACTCGTTGTCAGTATGGACAATCTTTTGAGACGACCAATGCGGTCGAATGATTAATACACGACAAATACGCACAAATTGCAATTAACTATTACATATCAAGTCTGTATTAACAGAAGATGGGTGAACACAAACAATGAAATGAAAAAAAGGAAAAGGACAATACACGAACTGCAATTGGAGGAGGTGCAATCAGTTTGTGATCTGGGCGCTTACTCTGGCCAAAGCCAGTTTAAGACAAGGCCGATCATCCGCTGATCTATTGTATATTGCCACTTGACGCTTTCCCCGACTGGTCACAATCATTAGCGAGCAGTCTCCCATATCTAGGAAGTACCGAGTGGAACCGTGCCAGCCCGTGGAGAATACCGTGGGAATGGGCGGCCGCGCTGGGTTGGTGACGTCAATTACCATGCCTCCCTCCTCTCGCAGCCCGATCGATGCGAGGAACCGATGACAGAATGGAATGGGCACGAAGAGCGAGAGAATGGCGGCTCGTCGATTGGAAGGCTTGTGAGAACGAACTATCTGGAAATATCACCACCTTCCTGCCATACATAAAACATCTTATACTGATCACAGTTAACTCTCTTGTATGCGATACGGAATACATAAATAATGAATGAAAGGGTTAGCAACACACAGCGAACTATGGGCATAATATACATACCTATGGTATCGAAAAATTGATGGGTTTGGTCAGAAATTTCGTCTTTTACACCAACGTACAGATAGATACAGATTTTTCAAGGATTTGTTAAGGAGGATTTGTTAATGAACGAGCCTATCGAAGTATTTCATCCATTTCATCTCTACATCTCATGTTTGGTCCTCCGAGAGAATGTACAAGCATAAAATGGCTACCTCGACCGCGCGGCTTATCGTCGCTGTATGTGATAGATTGGCCGGAATCTGCACTTGTTGAAGTCCTATTCTTGCAATATCCAACACTTCCTCGTCAGAAAATCCGGTCAAGCTCTGATGAAAATGAGCGATTATATTTGATAAATTCGCTTTTTATAAGCAAATTAGTTCGGCATGCTCAATAGTAATATTGGATTACCGAACGAAAAAGGGGCAATAAATTGGATGAGAAACAACTCGATGAACAGCAATTTCTTCGAAAAAAATCTTAAAATAAGTTTCCGATTAAAACAGAGTTTCAAAATGGTATTTCTCTATTTAAAATAGAGTGCACTCAGAGAAAAAAGCATGGGAGTTAGCAAATGAATTATTTACTTTTTAGCATAGAGAGCATGGGAAATGAGGAGAGCGCAAGTAATTTATTTACTAACTCGCATGTATGGAGAAGTATTTTTTCCCTGAGTGTGGTTCTCAGTTGAGCTAATGCTGAAAAGGGTACCACATACTTGGTCCAAGCGGATATTAGACAGCCTTGGAAGTTGAATTATCTCTTTTGGATTAGGAGCGAAACCAATAGTTTCAAGGCAATCGATAGACCTCTTTGACTGATGTAAAAAATTCATCAAGCTGAAAATAATTCATATAAATGTTAAACGAATAATCTTGCCGACTTCAACATTTTAATTTGCTAGGCTCTTCAATTTTCTTGCAAATATTGATTCTAAGAAAGAATTCGATAAATTTTCGATGAAAGCACTAATTGACGAACCTAGGTTGAGCCCGTTTGTGCAACTTTATTAAGCATATTCTAATGTCGAAAAGTGCAGTTACTTCATGCAGAATTGACTCCTCGACCAGTCCAGCATGCTGAAAACTACGAAGTCTTTCCCCCTTTTTCCATTGTATTCAGGTCTTGCATTAATATTTAAAATCATACGAAGAGACCAAACAACAAAAAGTGGTAACCAAAGTCGAGAGTGTAACTGAAATAGATTCGCCTAAAACTCACACACTGAATATGAAGTTTGTCGGCGAGAATGCGTCGGAAGCACAATGTCTTGCTTTTTTCGCTCAGCCAATTTTCCATCGTTTCAGCATGTTTTTGGTTCACCGTTCTGTTCAAACTAAGGTCGCAGGAGAAATGCACAGCAAGCTGGACAGTATCGAGTTGTTCCTGAAATGCGGTTATTGATTGATGAGAGAATGCTGAAAATGACTTCTATTTACAACATGACGGTAAGTGGTCGCTAGGGCTCCCTAATGAAACACGTTTACACTTTCTGTTTCTGTTGTTTTTTCACTCCCTGTCTCACAATCGCGCAACTCTAACAATAAGAGAGTTTCTCTTGAGAGGCAAAATAAGTAGGCTGCTCGTAGTGTTTGTAGATATTGCCACGTCATCTACCTCTCCAAAACGAAGCTCAATGCGCTCAACCCAGAGATAGCTCCGCTGAACGACTTCTCTCATACTTTTGCTGCATTTGCTAACTGTTTGTCGGTCATTGAAGTGGAGATTGGACAAAATTCGGTAAACGTTCTCCTTCGGGAGGGCTTCAAGCGTCAAGGGATGAGTCTGGAAAACGGAATTTGTATTATTGCTACAACAACAAAAAATATAGTAAACAACAAACATAGTCGAAAAAAATGGCCGAACAAACCATTGCTAGCGATGAAGTTTTGGGACGAATATTGAAGAGTAGCGTGAAATGATTCAGCTATTTCCTGTTTTGCCCTCTTTTTAGTGGCAAGAAAAGAGAGAGAGAGAGAAAGAGAGAGCGAAAGAAAGAGAGAGAGGGAGAGAGAGGGGGGAGAGACAGAGAGGAGGGGGGGGGGAAGAAAGAGAGAGGTTCAGCGTTATCTGCGCTTTTAGTAATAAATCGCTCTCGCGCGCGATAAATGTAGTCTTTTGGGTTTCGAGAGTGCCCATCTGCCGGATAGTAAACATTCACACTGAACAAATAGAGTTCCAAATTCCATTTGACGAAATTTCATTAGGCGAAATTGGATTGAACTAAGTATGAAGGGATAGCCATATCACGATTAGACAATCGTCCAAAACAAGGTCATGTGTTTGAGAGAGAGAGAGTGCGCGCGATAAAGCATGCTCCGTCAGATGACACTCATCTTTTCTTATCAGTAAAAGGAATGCAAACAAGGAATCGCTGAATCATTCCAAATTCTCTTCAAAAATCGTTCCAAAACTTCGCTGCGATTTTCAATAAGTTAATGATATTTACTAGAAATGATCACTCGGAAAGTCGCATTGAAAAGTACAAAGCGTTTCGAATCTTTTCTCTGTTTTCAAAAAGTTCTCTGATTCGTTGATCATAATTTTGTGTTGTTTTCAAACAAAGGCTAAATCATGACCTATATTTTTGTTGTTGCAATAATACAAATTACATTTTCCAGCCATTGATCGCAACGAAGTTTTTGGACGATTTTTGAAGAAAAGTGTGAAATGATTAAGCGGTGTCTTTTTTTTGTTTGTTGACCTTTTAGTGATAAGATGAGATGAGTCCAGTAGGATCAAATTGATTATGCACGATATATTGTGCGAAATTGACGCGATTCTCAAGGTTAATGAAAGTAAAATGTAAGATCGGGACAGTTCACGCTAACCCGTCATAACTTTAGTATTCACAGCTTCAGAACGGCGATAGGTACAACAAAAGGTTTTTAACTATGAGGGCTAGCAAAACTATTGAATGAATTTCAAGAAATTGACTCAAACAAATCAATAAACAGTGTGAGAAGACTACAACGAAGAAAAATGCGCTCTTTTGTTATGCCGTGTTTGAATTCCGAAATGCGCGCGATTCTCTAAGCTAGGGTTGGCCATTCGGCCTTAGCGCCCTCGCAATTCCTCCCCTCCGCCGCGCGCGGCTTTGCGTGGTATGTAATAAGCTCCGCCCACAATTGCGAGGGCGCAATTCTGAGGTGAGGCTATGCGAGGGCGCAATTAATTACAACCTCGCAATTTTTTCCTGATTGCCGATTGGCTCTAAAAGTGGATTTTTTTGTGTATTTCATTTTTTAGCAGCAACATTCCCAATTCACAGAAGTGGATAATAGATAGTAAGAAATGTTTTTTTCCACTATTGTCAACCACTATTGTTGAGTTGTGATGATGAAACCTCATTTCTTACTACCTATTTTCACTTCTATGAATTGGGGAAGTAAATACTAAGAATAAAATAAACGAAGAATTAGCATTTGGGTGCTAATCGGCCATCGTGAAAAAATTGCGAGGTCGCAATGAATTGCGCCCTCGCATAGCCTCCCCTCCCCTTCTCCCCGAATTACGCCCTCGCAATTGTGGGCGGAACTTATTGCAACCTCGCAAAGCCGCAATCGTTTAGCTAACCCTACTCTAAGCCATGGCGTGCAATCTGCATTCAGTACTTTAAACGAGCCGTGCGTTGGACGCTTATTCTAAAAAATTGCGGCGTTTATAGCTAGCTCATGATTAATTGTAATCGAAAATCGACGAGTTAAAAACAAATCCAACGTATGAGAATGATGTAGCTCATCGGATTTTAATTTATAAATGCCTGCACTTCGGACTGAGTAATCGCGTAAAAGGGAGAATAAATTCCATAATAAAAAAGTTAGCAATTGTTTATCGCACATTACGTCAACATTAACACAAAATGGGTGAATACAAAAAAATGTTGAAAAAAGGCAACTGACAATACACGAACGTCAATGGGCGGAGGCGCAAGCAGTTTTTAATCTGGGCGTACACTCTGGCCAAATCCAGCTTATGAGAAGGTCGATCATCAACATCCACTGATCGATTATGGATTGCTACTACGCGCTTCCCATCAAAGCTCCTAATCATCATACAACAGCCTCCGATATCTAGGAAGTACTGAACTGCGCCTCCCCACCCTCTGCAGGAATCGAACCTAGCTATGAATCGACGAGCTTGGTTGGTGACGTCAATCAACATGCCACCCTCCTCTCGCAGCCCGATCGATGACAGGAAAAGATGGCAGAAAGCAGTGGACACGACGAGGAGGAGATCGGTGGATCGTCGATTCGAACGAACTATCTGAAAACGCCATATTGTTTAGCAAAAAGCAGTGAACCATGTGCAATTACCTTAGATTTCGAAAGATTGTTGTGTTCTCTTAGAAATGCTCTCTTTTGACACCAATGTACATATAGATACAAATACAGATTTGTCCATGCTTTAAGGTTTGGTCCCGATGAACGATGCTATTCAAGTAATTCAACGATCTCGTCTCTCCACTCATTTTTGGTCTTTTGAGAGACCAAAAGTGAGATTGATGAGATGAAGGCCAATGTATAAGCATGAAATAACTACCTCGATCGCGCGGCTTATCGTCGCTGTATGTGATAGATTCGCTGGAATTTCCACTTGTTCGTGTCCTATTCTAGCAATTTCCAACACCTCCTCGTCGATTAATCCCGGGAAGTTCTGATGAAAATTTTGTTTGTTTATAAACTCTTTGTTCAGATAAGACGCAGATTTGCTCGGCATGTTAAAAAAATAAGTTGCCGATTAAAACAGAGGTTTCAAGAATGGACATATTTTTTTATAAAATAAAATTGTTCTCATTGTATACTTCTTATCCGATCTAGTGCCGAAAAAGGACATCTCTATGAGCATTGGGAAAACCGCATACTTCGTCCAAACGGAGAAGAGACATCCTCGGCAATTGAATTATTTCTTTGAAATTTGGAGCGAAATAATTTGCTTCGAGACTATCGATTTTCTTCTTTGACTGATTTAGAAAGTTCATCAAGCTGGAAATAATTCATATAAATGTTAAACAAATAACCTTGAAAATCCCGACATCAACATTTTTTGTTGTTTTGTTTAAAACTACGACGAACCTTGGTTGAGCCCGTTTGTGCAACATTATGACGAATATCCTGAAATAAAAATGTGCAGTTACTTCTTGCAGAATTGACTCCTCGACCAGTTCAGCGTGCTGAAACAAACGAAGTTTTTCTACTGTATTCGAGTCCTACATTAATATTTAAAATAGTAAGAACAGTGCAAACGACAAAATGCAGTAACCAAAGGTGACAGTGTAACTGAAATGCTGTTCATGATGAATATTTAATGGCCTTAAAACACTCACACACTCGATATGAAGCTCGTCGGTAATAATGCGTCGGAAGAACAACGTTTTACTGTTTTCGATCAGCCAATTTTCCAACATTTCACCATGATTTTCGTTCACCGTCTTTCGCAACCTGAGGTTGCAACAGAAATGCACAGCAAGCTGGACAGTATCGGTTTGTTCCTGAAATACGGTAATTGCTCAAGGCATGTGTCACACGCTGTACACAAATATAAGCAGCCGAAATTGCGATTAAAAGTTGTAAAGAAGCCATTTTAAAAGTAGTAATCAAATATGAGCACAAAAAGTGCAACACAAATTGTAAACAAGGGAGATCTCAAGGCTGTTTACAAATTATAAATTTCTTTTCATCATGCGCGCCCCAAAATTCTATCCTCCTAAAGAAATATATATTAATCGATGTTTAAATGGATAAAATAATGTCATCTGTCTACCAACAGCATAATCTATCGACTCTGTGGAAAATATATCCTTTTACGGAATCTTTAGCGGAGATCTTCTCTTTCGTTGCCCTTGTTTACAACTTGTTAAGTGGTTTTTTACAACTTGTCATCCGAATTTCGTCTGATTATATTTGCTTACAAAATGTATCGCATGCCCCTGAGTGATTGATATTTCTATTGCAAATGATACGCTCGTAATATGGACAACAGGTATGTGCACTCTCTCTCTCTAAACCTCGGCGTGTTCCTTTCGAGAGGCAAAATAAATATGTTTAATGTCTTTCTTGTAGATATTGCCGAAATCATTTACCTCTCCAAAACGAAGCTCAATGCGCTCAACCCGGAGATCGCTCTGCTGAACGGCTTCTCTCATAGTTTTGCTGCATTTGCTAACTGTTTGTCGGTCATGCAAATGGAGATTGGACAAAATTCGGTAAACGTTCTCCTTCGGGAGGGCTTCAAGCGTCAAGGGATGAGTCTGGAAAACGGAATTTGTAGTATCGTTACAACTGACAGGATACAACAAAATATAGAAATTCACTCAACCACTAAAAATTGCTTTTTTAACGGAAGAAAAAAAAGCAATTTTCGACGAACAGTAAATTGTTTCGAAACGTAGTTGAAAGAATTTGTTCGTTTCATTTTCAAATTCTCGAGTGAGTCATTTCTACTAAATAGCATTTAAAAATTTTTTTAAAGCAGAACAAAGCATTGTTAGCCATGAAGTTTTGGGACAATTATTGAAGAGTAGTGTGAAATGAGTCAGGGATTTCTTGTTTGCTGTCCTTTCAGTGATAAGAAACGAGGAACCTTTTTGGATAGAGAGAGAGGGGGAAACGAGATTCAGCGTTATCTGGGCTTTTAGTCATAAGAAAAGAGAAATGTCTCCGGACGGAGCATCTTTGTCACGATAATTGTAGTCTTTTGGGTTTCAAGTGTGATAGGAAAAAAGTTCCAAATTAAAATAGAAGAAATTCCATTAGACGAAATTCGCTTGAACTAATTACGATGGTAAAAAGAGGCCAGGTTCAAGAGAGTGTGCGAAACCAAGCGACTCTTCCACTTTCCATTTTCTCTAACTCCTGACCGTTTTCTGAAGCTATATGGGCAAATCAAATGTGGTCTCAAACTAATGTTGGGGTGCACTTCGCAAATGCGTAACAATGCAAAATAATGACAACAATACAACTTCAGGAAACGTATCGAAATGCGTAGAACAAATATGAAACCCAAAAGACTACATTTATTGCGCGATAAAGCATGCTCCATCAGATGACACTCATCTTTTCTTATCAGTAAAAGGAAAGCAAACAAGGAATCGCTGAATCATTTCACAATTCTCTTCAAAAATCGTTCCAAAACTTCGCTGCGATCAATGGTTTGTTCTGCCATTTTCAATATGTTAATGATTTTTACTAGAGATGATCACTCGGGAAGTCGCATTTGAAAAGTACAAAGCGTTTCGACTCCGTTGCCAAACAGTAGGGTTGGCTTGTCAAGGAAAACGACCGATATTTTTCTCGGATAAAGTGAAATGATCTCGGTGAGGAATGAAGAGAATCGATTCCTTGTTTAGATCTCGGTTAGATCGAGAAATTGTTGATTTTTTCTTCAATAAAAAAGTTTTCTACAGTACTTTTTTCTTGGCCTGGTAAACGTTAGAGTCATTGTATTAGAAGTGACAACTTAGGGAAGTGATATTTGGGACTGAAAAACGCGCAGCCGACCGACCATTACAACAAATAAGGGTGAAAATGGGTGGCTAATCACATTTCGAAATGGTAATCACTGAAATCATCATGCAAATCAGGTCGATCGATCTGATCTTTTGAAACACTTCAGACATCCCATTCCTTGCCAAGGAACAAGGCCTTGAAGTGATTTTCAATATTCTCGCAAGGAGTGAGATAATTATCTCATTTCGAGATCTCGAGACCTTACTTGCCGGGCCAACCCTACCAAACAGTTCTATATTTCGTTGTTCATCTTTTTTTTTGTTTGCGAACAAAGGGTAATCGAATGGTCAACACTACTACTTACTATACATAGTAATGTATTTTTGTTGTAGCAATAATAAGAATTACGTTTCTCAGACTCATCGCTTGACGCTGGAATCCCTCCCGATGGAGAACATTTATCAAATCTTGTCCAATATCGGACGAGAGCTCGCAAATGCAACAAGACTATGAGAGAAGCCGTTCAACAGAGTGATCTTTGGTTTCAGAGCATTGAGCTGCGTTTCGAAGTGGTATATGATTTCGGCCATATCTACAAACACCAAATGTCTTTTGAAAAAATCCACCTATTTATCTCCCCCTCTAGAGAGTCCAACTCCTTTAGGATTAGCTTCTAGAGAGCGGTACATAACATAGATGAATTGAAGAGCATTAATAACATTTATATTTTATGTGTCGTATACCAAATAACTCAGCGTTTCGGTATTTCCGTTGAACTTCGAGAAGGAGATAATTATTTGGTCGGTATGGATTCTAAAGAAAACTATGCCGAATCATTTCAAAATTTGCTTAACACAAGAAACTAAGCTGGTATTTCCGACGCCTCAAGTGTGAGCGACTTCGTATAGATACGGTGCGATTCAGTGAAAATATTTTTATCAACAATCACACAAATTGTCAGCTTGGAAAATCAATCGTAGTAGACAAATCGACGCTCGAGGACGTGACTAAACAATTTCATTTTGCGGAACTCGAACTCACTTTCTTTTTCCAGATTCAACCAAGATACGTCCCCACAATGTTCTGGTGCCTCAAGGAATGTAAGGCAAACGAGCAACGAGTGTCTTTCCCTAATTGGGAAAAGGCGCCCAAGAGCCGCTCTTCGGCGCCTTTTCCCAATTAGGGAAACACACTACGTGGCCGCTTCCCTGACAATCCGAACATTGTGTCCCAGTATGTGTGTGCTTGTCTAAAAGCTGTTCATATTGTTCAGCGTTATCAATTTCGCGCGACTATCGAAGTCTCCTATTCACTCTATCTCAACAGTTAAGTGTGAATCTGACCCACTGGAGATTTTGAGGCTGCCTTGGACGCCATCGCTCAGCGTCAATGATGTATTAAGAGAGGCTATCTGACTCAGTCGAATTGTTCTTGGCACAGCGCGAAAAGTGCGTTGATGAGATAAACATGCCACGTTGTAGTGTGGCCGAGGCTGAGTTGAGGCATGCTATGGAAAAAGTGTGAAAACGCTTCTACGCCTCAGGGCATGACGTCATAGGAATTTCCGGTTTTTCGAAAACTTCATCGAATGGCCTAATGAGTGGCACCAATCGATTCCTAATAATATTCTAAGACTTTTTCGACTCCATGAATTTTTCGCTAATCTTTGATCTAAGCCTGAAAAATTGAAAAATTGATTTCAAAAATAATTATTTTTTAAATTAAATTATTTTTCTGTTGTTTGCATGTGCAAGTGAGAAGATTTTATTTGTGATATGCAATGCTACAACAATGATCGTTCAACTATGTGAAGGGTTGTTCATACGAGTTCCATCAAGCATGTTCAGTAGGTTGAAAATGCACGAGTTCTTTGAATTATGGTGTACTTACAGTGACAAGGTAAAAAGTCCCAATGCTATCAAAACGGCGCTGGAAGCCACAGTGTCCATTGTAAGGTAACTACACAATAGTAGGTTACTGGGGCTTTCGTCGGACACATCCCCCGAACCTGCCGGATAATACTGGAAAATCACTCCGGGTCACTGTAAGTACACCGTGCATTTTCAGCCTACTGAACATGCTTGATGGAACTCGTATGAACAACCCTTCACAAAGTTGAACGATCATTGTTGTAGCATTGCATATCACAAATAAAATCTTCTCACTTGCACATGCAAACAACAGAAAAATAATTTAATTTAAAAAATAATTATTTTTGAAATCAATTTTTCAATTTTTCAGGCTTAGATCAAAGATTAGCGAAAAATTCATGGAGTCGAAAAAGTCTTAGAATATTATTAGGAATCGATTGGTGCCACTCATTAGGCCATTCGATGAAGTTTTCGAAAAACCGGAAATTCCTATGACGTCATGCCCTGAGGCGTAGAAGCGTTTTCACACTTTTTCCATAGCATGCCTCAACTCGGCCTCGGCCACACTACAACGTGGCATGTTTATCTCATCAACGCACTTTTCGCGCTGTGCCAAGCCTCTGAAGAAACATGTCGATCGAGTCAGATAGTCTCTCTTAAATATCACGGTTCTTAAAATGCCCAACTGTCGAATTTGCAGAAGACAAAAGGTTTCTCGGATCAGCAGGTACTAGAACTCGCAAAACTAGATCGTCGGCATTTGTGTCTTCCCGCTAATCTTTCACATCCTGCCACCCTACAACGTCTTATCGAGGTAATTCGTCTATAGCATTATACAAAAATTTGTTTTTATCGACGTCCTAATGTTTGCGTACATGAAATGATGTACAGTAATTTCAGAGTCTCTATAGGGGAAGTATTGTTGGGGGGGGGGGGGTGGGGTTGCCACATCATTCCGCAGACCGGTCAACCTTACGGAAAGGCCTTTGGAGTGAGATTGCGTGTGAAATCGAGGGACTCTCTCACTTTTGCACACTCTCTCGCTCTATCCCTGATCTGTAGGTTTGGAATCATGTGGTTGCAATAGGGGTAAATCAATGTGTAGATCAATCGTGTACATGGCGATCATGAAAGATGAGAAGGGAAGTTAACATAAGCCACACACGACGTTAGCGTATTTCAAATCTTTTCAATTTTTGTATTAACGGAGGAGTGCCAGCAAAGATAGAATATGTTATTTGTGATATTAAGGTAGCCCCTGTGAACGATAATTGAAATCTAAATTTGGATGGGTCCTGCGAACCGAAATATGCGCGTGCAAAGAACTTACAGGGTTCAGGAAAAAAATAGGTTCAAGTGCCGCGCACGCGTGATATTGCGTGCTCGACTATGCAAATATGTCCATATGATTCCAAACTTACAGACAGGCGTCAGGGCGAGAGAGAGTGCAAAAGCGAGAGAGTCTCCATTTCACACGCTCTCTCATTCCAAAGCCTTTTCTGTAAGTTTGACCGGCCTGTGGAATAATGTGTGTCGGTTAACTTTCTGTCTCGTGGCGAGTTTGATACGCTCGCACTCCCGCTGTGGGTAGAGGAAGGTTGGAGAGGACGTGCATTACCTAAATTCTGTCCATCTTCGGATATTCATTTGCCTAGGCAGCGTCTTCTATCACAGATGTGAAATGATTATTATAACAGTATTCATAATTCCTTACTCAGGGTTATTGTACCAATATATTTAGCAGATACTCCTCCTTTAAACAATATCGATATAGCATACACTATTTTCAAATATGTAATTCTAATGGGTTCTAATTTTTGAATATTCCAGACCGCTCATTCCACGGGAATTAAGCATGTACTCATCTTTGTGGAAACAGATTACTTCCATCGATTCCTAAATTCTATCGGTTTGGTGGAAGAGGAAGGCCGATTGTTTGACGTGGCAGATCCAAGTTCCCCTCTTTTCTTGTTCAACATAAACGCTACCCAACCCAATTACTTCATCGATAACAGTAGCGGATATTTAAAAGTTTTCGGTGATCACCTTAGGAGACATGTTCACATATTCACCGAACCAATTTATAAAGGACAGGAACGGACGCATAGCATGAGCTTGTCGAGATTGTGCAAAGGTTATGCTTGCATATAATTCCATAGGTTGCAATGAGCCACGGAGTATGTGTAGTTTGACTCTCCATACATCGTTATGCTTACTCCCACACGGTTTTGTCTATAGAAAGGACATTTGATTGTAATGTTGATTCCATAATATTTCATTTTTGCTACTAGAATGAATATAGTCCTTGGCAAGATAAATGATTGCATTTTAAGAATTCACCCTGCGTCCTTTATAACCTCGTCGTGATTATCTGAGAACATCTATCATAGATAAATCTGATTATTCAAATGCCAATAATGCTGCATAGACACACATGTTTATGTTCGTCTGCCTCCCATGTGAACCCAGAGCTCCACAAAATCAGAAGTTAAATAATACGTGAAAGCGAATGAGTCAAGGTGTTTCGCAATCGGCTTTACACGCTCTTTTTTCTGGAGTTCGACCGGAACAAAAACAATCACCCTCATATACGTTCTAGATACAATCGACCTCACACTCTCGCACAAACTCCCGCTACAACTTCACACAAACGCTAGACAAAATTATTCGCCAGAAACACCACAAATCACGTTCCTCAGCGCACTTTTGCGGCGTAAACACCGTGCAGTGCAATAACAACACTTGTTTTACACAATTCGGCTCAGGGTAATATGGGGGGTATATAATTTGTTCGTTACTTTCTCCGCATCATTTTTTTCTGTTTTTATAATATTCTTTGCGTTTTTTTCTTTCTCATTGACATATCCAAACTCTACATCCATATTCCTTCTTTTTACACACAAATTCTGGCACATTGCTTTGCCTCATAAAACAGGCAAACGATGTTTCTGGCATTTATTTCAAGTCTAATTTCCGGATTTCTTTTTCAGCGTCGGTCCAATTCTACTTGTCATGGTCCCCTCGTCGCTCGTCGGCATTCAATCTCCCCATCTCAAGAAAGGTCGGTGATCTTTAATCTTTGTAGTTTGATCTTTGATCCTCTCAGGCGACCCCGAGCCGGCGCCAGTCGCGAGCCGAGCGCGTCTTTTTTCGATGCGGTTCTGCCCGTACTCTCAGCGTGTCGCCATCTGTCTCGCGAAGAAGGGCATACTGTAGGTCATTCAAATGTTCGAATTCGCGACCGAAGTTCGCAACTTTCGAAAAGTTGATCATTTTCAGCACGGAAATCGTCAACATAAGCCTGGTAGACAAGCCGGACTGGTACTACGGGAAGAACCCGAAGGGCACCGTGCCCACTTTCGAGATGGACGGCAAGGTACTACCGTAACCTGAGACAATGCGGGTCTCTCGGTGACCTGCCCCGTTCCCTCTCAAAGGGTCGTAACGTGATAATGAAACCTACGATGTTCCAAATATTTCCTAATAATGACGCAATCTCAGATCGTTTTTGAGTCGCTTATCATACCCGAGTGCCTCGACGGCATCTTCCCCGACTCCCCGCCCATCCTGCCTGCCGAACCGTACACGAGGGCGCGCCAACGCATACTCGTCGAGCAGTTAAATGTTGTACGGTAGAATACCGTAATCCAATTATCATAACCCAATTGCTGCACTCCCGAGTGGCGAATGTTAAACTCGTCGACCGGTAGCCAGAGATGCGGATCCGTACTTGACTTTTGGATTCCTAGTAATGTTCACTAATTGCAGGCTAAGGAGGCCTTCGGCGGCATGTTCTTCGCACTCAAGGGCGGGAAAAGCGACGTAGAAGTGAAGGCGACCATTGGTGTACGGTAGTTACACCATAAACCCGTTTACAGTATCCCAATGAGCTATTCGATAGTCCTTACCGTAGTTTGACAATGCACTGATTACAGACTGCTCTCGCCGCGCTGGATGCTTGCGAGAAACTGGCCGCCAACAACGCGCCCTTCTTCTACGGTTAGACTACCGTAATCGCGACATTACAGTAACGTAATGTCCACCGTACACCCCGAGTGTTATCTTTTCAGGCTCAGTGCCAGGTTATGCCGACTACATGACATACCCGTTGGTCGATCGGCTCTGCGTCTTGTTGAGAGGTATACGGTAGTGTGCTAATAGGTCAACAAATCAATAACTACCGCCTACAGAAGTGCTTCCGTCGCTGCGGTCAACGCTCGCCGCCGAATTCAAGCAGCTTACCGTAAGTTTCGGCAAAAAAATTTCAAGATCTTCAAATCCGTCATTTAAGTCAGGGTTTCCCGGCTCCGACTCATGGCCGAAGCTGACAGCCTGGCTCGCCGCCGCCCAGCAGCTCGACGAGGTATACGATAGCCTCCATGAACAACTTTCCATGTTTACTGTAGATTCAGGGATACTGTAGCGATTGCGGATTCTCGATTTCTACAGATTAGCACCACTCGGCAATCGCATGAGCTGCAAGCGGCTTTCACGAAGACCTACGTTGCCGGCGCACCCGACTACGATATCGGACTACGGTAGATCGAACATTGATCGAGTGGTCACCTACCTGCACTCAGACATTCAATATATTTTATTTACGAATGCCGTTTTTAGTTGAATTCAATTAAATCTCAAAATCAAATTTTGTTTTGAAATCAAGATGAATATGATAAAAAATGCGAAAAGAAATGCAGCGAAAAATCAAATCACGAAATGCAGTTATCGGATGGATAGTGAAAAGATGCTTCAATAGTGTACAAACTCCGCGCCTTATCGTATTCTTCGATGGTGAATGTTGCGAAACTCAGATCTTTTTTGCTTGTTAAGTTCGCTCCTTTAAAATTGGCAAACGGTTCTATCTAAAATAATTAATAAATAAATAATAATAATGAACTATGCATGTGATAGTTTTTCTTGAAGACAGTCTATAATGTCTTTTTTTCAGCATTGACGTTGCAGTATTATACAGAGAATGAATACACTTAAGAGGTTTATAAGTGTATCTAACATTAGGTGTCACATTTCAGTTTGGATACACTCAATAGTAAGTGTATCCACTCTGGGTGTATTTGCGATTTTCACCTCGATATGGCTGTATTTGAAGTTAGCCAATAGCTCGGCAGATAGTGGAGCATCGACACAGAAACTCCAGCAACCATGAATTGGGGTAGCTATTAGACGGCCCTGTATTGGATTATACGGAATTTGCCCAATATTAAATATCATTATTACTCGTTTACTTTCATACATGATGTCGCACCCTTGTGATGTACGATAAATAACTAACTAAATGATGGTAAAGCGGCCATGAAATGGGCTAGTGTGTGCACTTTCCTTGTGTACCTCGGCATGACGCTTGATTTTCATGCGCTCTCGCGATCAATTTCGTGTTTAACCTTTAAAAAAGTTAGCTTACAATGAGTATTTCAATGAAGTCAACTGTTGACATTGTTAGGGAATGTAGGCGAAAATTACGGAATCGATCGAGGCAATCGACCGATTTTAAGAGAGCGGAGAAGCGACCCAACTGGAAAATGAGAATTTTTTTGTTGGAAATTTTAGAAAAAAATCAACACAATGAACAATTTTCTCACTTGGTCGATCACTTTGTCAAAAGGTACGAAGAAACATTTTTAATTGGAATTTTTTTTTTATTTACATTTTTGACACCCTGAAAAAATTTACGCGAAGCGCACTCATTCAAGGCTTCGGTGGAAGTTGTTTGAAAGGAATTCTATAAACCATTCTCCATTCAAAAATATATACGTCAAATTTCGTCCAAACCTTCAACAACAAACTCACGTCAGCTTCATGTTTAGGAGTGTCTACGATCAGCTCTAATGTCTTTGTTTTTCGCTTATCATCATCATAATCATCGTCGTCTTCGTTTTCTTCTTCTTCATCATTTTCATCGTCTATTTCGTCATCTTCGAAATAGCTCATGTCAAGCAAGAACACTCCCTTGAACATTCCTATAAATTTTTTTTCTCTGTTTTTTTTTACAACAAAATCCACAATGCATAACAGTGGATGTGAAGGAACGCAGACCGCGCTACGAGCGAGAAAATGACAAAAGTGACGATGCCAAGTCTGATAAATTCCACCAAGGAAACAGTTATATTCAGGGGTAATTAACATAATTATGAATAGTGAAAATTTGACCTTTCTGCTCGAACTCACAACCGGTCACGTGCACTTTGGGTATCTCCCAATCAAGAATTGTATCTTCCGCAATCTCTGACTTATCAAATATCACTTCTAGTGGTTTGCGCGGGCTGTAACAGAGGAGCAGTCGGAATCGCACGCTCGCAGCCGCATCAATCACTGCCTTAACAATCAATATGTAAAATCAATACACTTAATTTTTGTGCGGCCGATGTGCCCGCTGGAGTCCGCTGCGCTACGTCAGAAATACACGAAAAACACGAAAAACAATTTTTTTTGAAATAAGACTTTTTTCACTCTAGAGCATTAGCTAATTTCGGCCATAGAAGTATAGCGCGGACGGTGCATTAAAATGTTTTAATTCAGAAAAAAATTCTCCACTCACATTGGTGATTTTTATTCGTTGCACATCAACAGATGGCATTATGATCTCGATTTCATCCCATATCGAAGTCGGAGTGAGGATCGGCGCACGCTTTTGCTCCAGGTCGTCTTCGAACTTCATGAGATTCTGTTTTCAAAAAAATGACCAAGATTAAGGTACAGAAATGGAGATAAATGGCGGTTTTTACAAAATTTTGGAAAAACGCATGTCGCAACATTCCATAGCCCAGTTATACCTTCAGAAGCAGATAATGGGAGGGGTGAGAGAGTGTACGAAAATCATTTATTCATTTTAATCACGTGGTACTCGATAGGATATTTTGTTGTGACGAACCTGGTACTCCCTGTCAACAGTTTCGGCACCAGTGAATTCCTGTGACATTGGGCGAAAGCGATTTGCACCGCGTTTCCGCTTCTTTTCTTTTCGGAGCACAAATAGAAAATGGCAATCACTAGGATCGTGCTGACGAAAGACGAAACCGTGAACGTCACTTGTCTGAAATTTAAAAAAAAAAGGATTACCGATAAAAAGCAGTTCAAGGAATTAAGGCGCGAAACGCAATGGTAAATAACAAACAAAAATTGCTAATGAAAGCCTACAAAATAATTTATAATGGCCAGCATAGATAACTTTGACGTATTGCTTGAATTTCAGTCAACATTGAAGAAAATTTAAAAAAAAAGTTAAATGTCATTCACCTAGAAGATCTCCAACTCCTTCACACCCCTTCGCATTCTTTTTATATGCACAAGCAAATCGCTTGAAGCGATTGCAAACAGTCGCTGATTCACGCATTGAACAGTGTCCAGAGAAAGCATGAAATGGATAATTGTGATTTTCTTTCTCGGTAATGCATTTCGAATAAAATTACAAAATGAAGCACTTGACCAAAATACTTTGGTGATAACTGAGCTTGAGAATAAATGTTTACAATAGCAAAACATTTTTTTAAACTCACTTGTCGAGGTATGCGAAGATGTGTAAAAGACAATCGTGTGGCAAGTTGGACAACCAATCCTGAGAATGTTGAAATGTATGACATTACTTAACTTCTTTTATTCCTCCTCATATTTAAGAGTGCATAAAGGAATGAACAAGCTGAAAAAAATTCGTACTTCATCGTTGAGGATTTGCGAATTCTCAAACGTGGGAAGAGATGGGGAAGGCATCCTTGGCAATGATGACTTGAATAAATTTAATTGATTTGGATAAGCTTAATTCACATAATTTTGACGCTCTAATGGACTCTTCTCGATATGACGCCACCAATCGATTACACACGTGTTTACTGTGCATGCCCGCTGGTGGGTTACGGTAAAGTGGGTGAGATTATAACATGTCCACATCACAGAACATAAAACTCATTTTAATACCGACATCTAACCATGATTTAAAAAAAATTTCTAAAATTTAAATAGGTTATCAGAAATTGTGAAAATTATAATGTATGAAAAAAGTGTTACAATGAGACATTTACATTCAATTGAACTCCGACGTGAAAAATGTGAATTCAAATTTTGAATGATCTTCTAATTTACAAAGGGCAAATGTAATAATAAGCTTATTTCTCGATGCATTTCTCATTTCCATACTCTCATTTCTCATTAATCTCTCATTTCCATACTCTGAATATCGTCGATTTTTCCATTCTCGCCCTCATTCTCCTTCCAATTCTTCATTTCGACAGGTCGACCGCTCTCCAAGTCATTAGTGACACGTCATCACTCACTCAGGTTAGCTACTAAGAGTGCCAAAGCTACAGATGGAATAGCTATTTTATCCATCCCCAATGCCATAGAAGAACTCCTTTCGTTCCATTCCTCATGAATTCTCCCGAAATTCAACTTTTCCTTTCAGAATGTTCGGCCACCTGTGGCTTCTTCTGTGGAAGAGTTGGAAAACAACAATCCGTTCCAAGGGATGGACAATCACTCAGGTCTGTTTTAAAATTAATGTTGATTTAGCGCGAAATATGGTAATATAGAGCAAACGACGCATTTCTGCACCCAAACAAAAGGGGTTGAAACGTAACGTCTCGTGATTTCAAGATCGCATGAATGATTTTAAGTGAACAATCATTGAGCCATAATTGTGAAAATACAAAGTACATCAATTAAATAAAGTTATTATTTATTTATTTTATTTCAGATCGTAATAACTCTGCTGCTCTGGGCCGCCAACATCTACGCCGGGGTGAGAACACTCCACATCGCGCTTCCTTTGGCGCCATTTATTTTGAACATGTTTTACCAATTCCGTGTGAGACCGGAATTCTGATTGTGAGACGTGTGGCGGAATGCTAGCACATCAACTCGATCACTCCTCCCCTCTCGATATATCGAATAGGTCGAATGCCACTGGCCTACCTCCCACACTCATTATATTAAATATCCGTGCCTTGACTATTATTTTCGAGCCTGTAACTTCGCTGAGATCAGCATCGCATAGTAACCACTTGTAACACATTGCTGAAATGAGATAGACGAAAGTGCGACCCGTTGATGAAAATAAGAAAAGAGGTGGGAAAGAAAGGAATACCCAAACCAGCAGAGAATAAAAGGGCACAGATGAAGATGAGAGAACATTGATCGAGAAAACTGATCATAGATAAAATGGTTCCGTTGTATAACGTTACGCAGTGCATCATGTGTACGCAAAGAAGGGCGGTAATACCCGCTCCAAATCTAGATCACCCTACTCATAGAAACCAGATGAAGCAAATTTTCTATATTAGACATCAAAATTTAGTCAGAAATAATTTTTACAAATCGAAACGCACCATGTATCTGGAATCCCTGGTTTTCAGACCAAAAAAACGCACCATGTATTTGAAGCCTAATAGTAAGAGAGGTAGGATAATTTCAATTTTCACTGGAATTTACTCTTTATATCAATCTATGAACATTTGGTAAAAGAAATGCTCAAAAAAATTTCCCGACGGACACATGGTGCATTTGAGCGAACGATACCAATTTCATCTCTGAAACTGATCGAACACAAATTTATCAACACAATCAAACTACCACACGCGAAACCGAATATAAGAACAATAACATGCTCTCTAACCCACTGACGTAATCGAGAACAAGTTCTTTTCGATATCGGAATACAAATTATGATTGAACTAAACTGACACAACAGGATCCTGCTGCAATCGCGAGTGCTCCCATTAAATGGTTACATTCCCCACTTCATTCGGGTATAATTATATAATTTCCTAATAATTTACCCCCATACAGGACGGTGTTTAGAGTATTGGGACTACCGGGGATGGCCAGGAAGAGTTTCGCCCCTTGAGCGCGCGAAACATAGTCATCCCCGGTCGCCCATGAATCGAGCGTCATCAATTCAAATTGTCTCCGCTTGAACATTTTCATAACACAACCGCAGATGCCTTTGGCGAGCGAGAGTGATGCCGATCACAGACGTCCCTTCAAACCGGAAAATCGAGAAATAACAACATCAAAAACAACAAAATAAAGATTTTTTTAAAAATCGAAATCAACTCACGACAGCATAGCCCGCCTGCGATGAAGGAGCGAATCCAATATTCTATTCTTTTGGCTCGAATATTCTTTGATCTCCTCAGACAGAGTGAGAATGACTCTACAGTTTGCCAGCTGCCTTCAACAAATAACACTTTCACTCACACTATAGAGCAAGGAAAACATGATTCAAGAAGAGAACTCGGCTCTATTCCGGAATAGAGGTTCTTAGGAAATAGAAAGGTCCCAAAAAAATAGAAAGGTCCCATGGAAATAGAAAGGTCCCTATAAAATAGAAAGGTCCCATGGAAATAGAAAGGTCCCTAAAAAATAGAAAGGTCCCTTGAAACTAGAAAGGTCCCTATAAAATAGAAAGGTCCCTTGAAAATAGAAAGGTCCCAAGTTCGGGAAAGTGATCTCTCAAAAAATAGTCAGGTCCCATAAAATAGAAAGGTCCCAAGAAAGTCTAAAATGTGTGCTGCAAAATAGAAAGGTCCCAAGATTGCTCAAAAATGATCCGAAAAAATAGAAAGGTCCCAAGAAAAACCAGACTTAAAAAATAGAAAGGTCCCATCAAATTGAAAGGTCCCAATAAATAGAAAGGTCCCATTACATGGTAAAATGGATTTCAAAAAATAGAAATGTCCCAAGAAAGTTTTTAAAAATAATATAAATAAAGATCCCAATACCGTTTAAAAATGTTCGCCAAAAGTAGAAAGGCCTCAATGAAAACCGAATGGCCACATAAATTTGAAAAGGTTCAAAATATAAAAAATATTAGGTTCAAAATAAATTTATAGGGACCTTTCTATTTTCAAGGGACCTTTCTATTTTTTAGGGACCTTTCTATTTCCATGGGACCTTTCTATTTTATAGGGACCTTTATATTTCCATGGGACCTTTCTTTTTTTGGGACCTTTCTATTTCCTAAGAACCTCTATTCCGGAACAGAGCCGAGAACTCACCAGTCGACGAGCTACTGCAGGTATAATATCAGAGCTACTCTCTTCCTCCCACTTCTAAACGGATGTTGGAGAGTACAGGATCATGAAGAGTCGCCGTCTTCATGACCCCGCACTCTCCAACATCCGTATGGAAGCAGGAGGAATGCCGCGCTTAGCACAGCCTCCCCCCAACGACCTCTCTCTCTCCGCCTCCACAACCGCAGTCAACACAGCCACTCCCAACATCCTCTTTTGTTCTGCAGAGTTGCTAATCGCCACAAGGAGTATTCTACTTAAGTTCACCTCTCTAAACATAGTGCTCGCCAATTAATTGATTAATTAGGCATGTCTATCGGAGTAGGAAACGGTAACTAAGGAGAAGGGGCAAATATTTTTATCTCCAAGCACTTACTGACCATGAACGGTCAAACAAAGTGTTTCACCTTGCGCTTGTGTCACAGATAAGCTCAAGAATGTAAAGTGCATTGAATGAGATAGCAATGGTCACGCGTGAGATGAGCGTAGACAAGGTCATTACCGTGCAATCCCCTTTTCCGGCAAACGAGCGCCATCCCCCCCAAACTATTGAACGGCAATGTAATATAACTCTATACACAGAGAAAAATTACTTCGCCATGCATGCGAGTTAATGATTAAATTACTTAAGCTCTCCACACTTTCCACATTATCTCTGCAGAAAGTCATTAACTCATTTAATCATTAACTCGCATGCATGGCAAAGTAATTTTTCTTTGAGTGTAGAATCGCCGATGGTCGGATTAGTAGCAAATGGTGGTCGGCTAGTGGCCGCCCACTAGCCGATCACCATTTGCTACCTGATCGACCACCATTTGCTACTAGTTCGGCCATCCGACCACTAGTCCGACCACCAAAAATATGAAATTTTGGATTGGCTACTAGTCGGACCACCACTTGCTACTAGTTCGGCCATCCGACCACTAGTCCGACCACCAAAAATATGAAATTTTGGATTGGCTACTAGTCGGACCACCACTTGCTACTAGTTCGGCCATCCGACCACTAGTCCGACCACCAAAAATATGAAATTTTGGATTGGCTACTAGTCCGACTACCATTTGCTACTAGTTCGGCCATCCGACCACTAGTCCGACCACCAAAAATATGAAATTTTGGATTGGCTACTAGTCCGACCACCATTTGCTACTAGTTCGGCCATCCGACCACTAGTCCGACCACCAAAAATATGAAATTTTGGATTGGCTACTAGTCCGACCACCATTTGCTACTAGTTCGGCCATCCGACCACTAGTCCGACCACCAAAAATATGAAATTTTGGATTGGCTACTAGTCCGACCTCCATTTGCTACTAGTTCGGCCATCCGACCACTAGTCCGACCACCAAAAATATGAAATTTTGGATTGGCTACTAGTCCGAACACCATTTGCTACTAGTTCGGCCATCCGACCACTAGTCCGACCACCAAAAATATGAAATTTTGGATTGGCTACTAGTCCGACCACCACTTGCTACTAGTTCGGCCATCCGACCACTAGTCCGACCACCAAAAATATGAAATTTTGGATTGGCTACTAGTCCGACCACCATTTGCTACTAGTTCGGCCATCCGACCACTAGTCCGACCACCAAAAATATGAAATTTTGGATTGGCTACTAGTCCGACCACCACTTGCTACTAGTTCGGCCATCAGACCACTAGTCCGACCACCAAAAATATGAAATTTTGGATTGGCTACTAGTCCGACCACCACTTGCTACTAGTTCGGCCATCCGACCACTAGTCCGACCACCAAAAATATGAAATTTTGGATTGGCTACTAGTCCGACCACCATTTGCTACTAGTTCGGCCATCCGACCACTAGTCCGACCACCAAAAATATGAAATTTTGGATTGGCTACTAGTCCGACCACCACTTGCTACTAGTTCGGCCATCCGACCACTAGTCCGACCACCAAAAATATGAAATTTTGGATTGGCTACTAGTCCGACCACCATTTGCTACTAGTTCGGCCATCCGACCACTAGTCCGACCACCAAAAATATGAAATTTTGGATTGGCTACTAGTCCGACCTCCATTTGCTACTAGTTCGGCCATCCGACCACTAGTCCGACCACCAAAAATATGAAATTTTGGATTGGCTACTAGTCCGACCACCACTTGCTACTAGTTCGGCCATCCGACCACTAGTCCGACCACCAAAAATATGAAATTTTGGATTGGCTACTAGTCCGACCACCATTTGCTACTAGTTCGGCCATCCGACCACTAGTCCGACCACCAAAAATATGAAATTTTGGATTGGCTACTAGTCCGACCTCCATTTGCTACTAGTTCGGCCATCCGACCACTAGTCCGACCACCAAAAATATGAAATTTTGGATTGGCTACTAGTCCGACCACCATTTGCTACTAGTTCGGCCATCCGACCACTAGTCCGACCACCAAAAATATGAAATTTTGGATTGGCTACTAGTCCGACCACCATTTGCTACTAGTTCGGCCATCCGACCACTAGTCCGACCACCAAAAATATGAAATTTTGGATTGGCTACTAGTCCGACCACCACTTGCTACTAGTTCGGCCATCCGACTACTAGTCCGACCACCAAAAATATGAAATTTTGGATTGGCTACTAGTCCGACCACCACTTGCTACTAGTTCGGCCATCCGACCACTAGTCCGACCACCAAAAATATTAAATTTTGGATTGGCTACTAGTCCGACCACCACTTGCTACTAGTTCGGCCATCCGACCACTAGTCCGACCACCAAAAATATGAAATTTTGGATTGGCTACTAGTCCGACCACCATTTGCTACTAGTTCGGCCATCCGACCACTAGTCCGACCACCAAAAATATGAAATTTTGGATTGGCTACTAGTCCGACCACCACTTGCTACTAGTTCGGCCATCCGACTACTAGTCCGACCACCAAAAATATGAAACTTTGGATTGGCTACTAGTCCGACCACCATTTGCTACTAGTTCGGCCATCCGACCACTAGTCCGACCACCAAAAATATGAAATTTTGGATTGGCTACTAGTCCGACCACCACTTGCTACTAGTTCGGCCATCCGACCACTAGTCCGACCACCAAAAATATGAAATTTTGGATTGGCTACTAGTCCGACCACCATTTGCTACTAGTTCGGCCATCCGACCACTAGTCCGACCACCAAAAATATGAAATTTTGGATTGGCTACTAGTCCGACCACCACTTGCTACTAGTTCGGCTATCCGACCACTAGTCCGACCACCAAAAATATGAAATTTTGGATTGGCTACTAGTCCGACCACCATTTGCTACTAGTTCGGCCATCCGACCACTAGTCCGACCACCAAAAATATGAAATTTTGGATTGGCTACTAGTCCGACCACCATTTGCTACTAGTTCGGCCATCCGACCACTAGTCCGACCACCAAAAATATGAAATTTTGGATTGGCTACTAGTCCGACCACCACTTGCTACTAGTTCGGCCATCCGACCACTAGTCCGACCACCAAAAATATGAAATTTTGGATTGGCTACTAGTCCGACCACCACTTGCTACTAGTCCGTCCACCAAATGCTACTAGACCGGTCACCAAATGCTACTAGTCCGACCATTCGTATACTAGTCCGGCAATCGGCGATTCTAGAGAAACTAGTAAATAAAAAAAGTTCTAAAATATGTCAATTGCGTATCAAAATTGAAAGGAAAACATGGTCTTTAAAAATTTAAGTTTAAAATATATATTAAAGTTAGTCTTTAAAAAAATTGATATGAACATTTCCATTTTTCCTTATTACTCAATTGAGCTTTATAAAAGCATACTCTTCAGCCCAGTTTGTGCGCTTATGAAGCAATACTATAACTAAATGATGTTTTTATTTCTCAGTTACGCGGTCTCAAGCCGGCAGGCCGTCTTTTCTCTGCAAATTATACACCACTAAACAATACTGATATACTGGGCTCAGATGGCATACCGTACTCGTGAGTGAACTCAATCGATATTTTGCCGCAAAGGTAGTGACGTAATTGTGATTTCCATTGTTGTATTTAGGTGCACTCAGAAGCACTGTAACAAATCAAATTCTGAGCTGCAAATATTTCTCAATCAATCGATATGGTGAGTTGTGCTGAACACAATTCAACTGCAAAAATAGGCAGTCATGGGATCAGGTGGAACTTTTCTTCTTAGTGAAATCGATTCAATTTCAGCAACAACGGCGAATGCAAATTCTTTCCCCGCCGACACTATCCTGTTGAACAGTATGCTTTATCAGATCATTGTTTTTTTTGTGTATTTTTGGGATAGTGCTTTTTTGAACTTGTCGCATGATAACTTTGTTTTACCATTTTTCCCAATTTCCCAAATTCCAATTTCCCAGAACGGCCAGTTGAAAAAAATGGCACAATCCCTTAAATATCGCACTGGGAGGATCAGTATAGAGACCGTACTTCAGTGAGCTGGCAATCAACACACTGAGCCATACTATTATCGACGTCGATTTCTACAGTAGCCACGCCTGCGATAGGTTCTCCCAAAAGGTTAGTGTTATGTCGCTGCACAACGGGAGTTTTAGAGAAATATATTTATATTAAAAAGCACGGAGAAAACAACGTCTCGCAACGCGAGCAGAAAATGGAATGAAGAATTACGTAGGAAAAAGAAGCGGGAACTTTCAGCTACGCAGTCAATATACATTGTGGGGTGTGATACTCAGGCAGGTTTGAATTGGCGCCAAATGTATAAGAAATGTATGGAGGTCAGCTAGGGCGCAACCAGTTCGTTGGGTCACAATTATGATTAGAGGTCGTACACAGCACCTCCGCCACAAGATATGAAATGGGCCATGAAATATCTGACATAACGATGGTACAGATAATAGATTACTTAGAATAGGATTGGCCCGAGTTATGACCAATATTGAGACGGTTCACAGGGTACCTATTACGGGTAGGTCTGGATGGGCGTGGACTGGCCACATCAGACTTGGGATTGATCTTCTTGTCGTTCTCCACACTCTTCGTGGGCTCGTTCACTTTCTTCTTCGTTGAAGTCGAGACGGCGTCCTTGAGCACGATGATGGGAGACGACGGCGTAGACGGGGCAGACGGCGGCGGCGTTGGGGCAGACGGCGGTGGAGTGACGATGTCCTTGTCGATGTCGAAACGCTCGAGCAGTACACTCAACGGATCACTCAGATCTTCCACCCAGCGTCTCCTCAGCTGGTTCGCATGGGCCACCACAGTGGAACCGTTCGATCTCGCGATCTCGTACAACACTCTGCCTCTCTTGCAGAGTACCGTAGCATCCGACCACTTCTCATGGTTCGGACCATCACGATCACGATAGTATACCGTATCGTTCTTGATGAACTCTTTGTCAACGACACCAGATTCGACTGCTTTCTTTCCCTCTCCCCCTCGAGGAGACAAGAGAGTGAGTCTCAATCTCATCTTCCTTCCGAGGAATACTTCAGCTGGAGTTCTCATTCGCAGCTGATTGTTCGGTGTACCTCTGTACATCATGAGAAACTTCTGCACATTCTCATCCTCGGGACCCTCGCCCTTCATCTTCAGCAGCGATCTTTTGAACGTATCAACGAAACGCTCTGCTATCCATTACTCTGTGGATGATACGGAGGAGAGAAAATGTGGGAGATACCGTATTCCTCGCAGAATGCTCTCATCAACTCAGCCTTGAACTGAGTTCCGTTGTCTGAGACAATAGTCTCGGGACTTCCATATCGCGACACGAAGTCCCTCACTGCTTTCACGGTCGCACTTGCCGTGATTCTATCCATGGTCACCACTTCTGGCCACTTACTGTGAACATCCACGATGATCAAGTAGTACTTTCCATTCATCGGACCAGCGAAATCCATGTGGATTCGCTCCATCGGTCGACTGGTCGCAGGCCACGCCTGTGGTTGAACTCTTACTGGATTCTTTGCAGCGGATGCACATCCTTCACAACATCTCACAATACTCTCGATGTTCTCGTCAATTCCTGGCCAGTAAACGAATGACCGTGCCAGTGACTTCATCCGGACCATTCCAGGATGGCCTCTATGCAGTTCCTTGAGAACTGCTTCTCTGAGTCTTGCGGGGACAACTACTCGATCTGCCACCATGAGACACTCATCCACGAGAGAAATCGATTCTCTCCTCGTGTAGTACGGTAGTATACTCTTATCCTTCGGCGGCTTCGGCGGCCAGCCTTCACAGAGATTCTTGATCACACTCTGAAGGATCGAATCCTTCTCCGTACTCGATTTGATGTCTCTCACAGTGAGGGGCATTGCCCTCACACCCTTGTGCAGGATCTCTTCAATTTCTTCCTCAATCGATAAATGGGCAATCACCACATCTTCTTCCTCTCGAGTACACTCCGACATCAGCCTCGAAAGCATGTCTGCCTTTCCGAAGTCATTCGTGTTTACATACTCGATGTGGAAGTTGTAGTTGAGCATAATCAGAGCCCATCTCTGTAGTCGATTAGCGGAATGGACTGGGATTCCGTTCTTGCTTCCGAAGATGGACAGCAACGGACGGTGATCGGTCTGCAGGAGGAATCTCCTTCCGTAGATGTACTTGTGAAATTTCTTCACAGCGAAGATCAGAGCGAGACCTTCCTTCTCAATCTGAGCGTACTTCTCCTCTGCATCGTTCAATCTTCTCGACGCGTACATCACCAGTCTTTCTGATCCATCCTTGTATCGGTGACTGATAACGGCTCCGATTCCATACTGACTTGCATCAGCAGCCACGATGATCTCTTCTCGAGGATCATAATGTGCCAGTACCGTATCAGCACTGATCGATTCACGAATTATGTCAAATGCTCTCTGGCATTCAACAGTCCAGTCAAACTTGACATCCTTAGTAGTCTATCCAACGGAGTTCTCATCTCCGTCATGTTCTTGACGAACGCTCCATAGTAGTTTGCACCTCCCAGAAACGATCTTGTCTGGGCAGCATCCTTGGGTACTTTCATTTCTTTCAGTGCGAGTACCTTCTTGGGGTCGGGGTGACGTCCAGATTCATTCACAATGAATCCAAGGAAGTGGACCTCTTTCAGCCCGAATGCACACTTCTCAGGACGGATTCTGAATCCGCTGTCCTGGATCTTGTCGAGTACCCTCCTCAGGTTCTCATCGTGCTCTTCCTTCGTCCTCCCACTCACAATGACATCATCCAAGTATGCCACTGTTCTACTCATTCCAGCCAACATCTGGTCCATTATGGCCTGGAAGATTCCCGGAGCGGGTTTGACTCCGAACGGTAGGCGATTGTATCTGTACAACCCTCTGTGCGTATTGATCACGAGCAGTCTCTTCGACTCGTCGTCCATCTCCAACTGGAGATACGCATCACTGAAATCGATCGTGGAGACTCTTCCACCATTTAGAGAGGCGAAGATGTCCTCCGGCAACTTGAGCGGGTGTGCACTGTCCTCCAGACAGTCATTCAGTCCTGTCTTGAAATCGGCACACAGTCTCTTCGATCCATTCTTCTTGGCAACAAGCAAGAATGGAGCCGCCCAGTCCGAGTGTTCCACTGGGGACAACACTTCCATATCACACAATCGATCGATTTCATCATCACACACCTGCTGGCTGGCATACGGCACTGGCCGTTTGTTCCTGAACACCGGTGTCGAACCCGGTTTCACGTACAACTTCACTGCAGTCTTGTTGTACTTGCCCAGTCCAGTCTCACAAATTCCTGGGTATGTCTCTCTGACCCAGTCTGTGTAGTCTTCCGGAATAGACTTGATGTGTGCGACTACCGCCTCATTCTTCTCCTCGAAAAATGCTCTATACAAGTCTAACTTGAAGAACCAGTCGTTTCCGACCAGTCGGATTGGCCTTGGCGTAACGTGGACCCACTCGTTACTCGCCATTCCACCGTATTCCACTTCAGTGCGGAACTTTCCGATGACTTGCAAGCCGCCACCATTGGCGCATCTGACCACATCAGCGGGATTCTCCAGTTTGGGACTTCCCAGCTGCTTCCAGTCTGTCTCCGAGATGAACGAGAGATCGGATCCAGTATCCAGTTGGAACTGAATTATTTGACCACATACATTCACATCGACATACACACGGTTGTCGATGATGTTGCAGTCCACTACTCTCACAGAGTAATTTTTCTTCGAAGATCTCCTCGGTCTCTGCTCAGGGTACTTCAACCAGCAACCCTTCTCGAAGTGACCCTTCTTGTCACAGTATCGACATGTGACGTCATTGGCCTTTGGTCTATCGGAATTCCATTTCTTCTCCGTCTTTCCCTTATTGTATGTCTTGTTGACCATGTTCACTGATGCCTTCTGCACTACTGCCACATCTCGTTCCAGCGCCTTTAGTGAGGAATACTTCTCGAGTAGTTCCTTGAACGTGATGGCGGGCTTCTGGCCCACTGCATTGAACAACTGTGTTCTCATCGCCTTCTGATTGGGTAGATCCAGACCAGCCATGAATACCGTAATTTTCATCTGATCCTCCGTAATCACCTTCAGGTTACCCTTCTGGTATAGACGATTCACTTCACCAGCGAACTTCATCACATCGAGACTACCACAAGTCGACATCTTCTGATTGAAGAAGCGTACTCGCAGTTCGAAGTCTGACTCCTTCTTACCGAACAACGACTTTAGAGTGGCTACCGTATCCCCGAACGGCACCTTCATGACGTCCTCGGGTGCCTTGTGATCACGATACTGTGCATTGCATTTGACACTCAGATGCCGCAGCAGTACTCGTACCTTGGAGCACTCGTCCATGCCCTTCATGTCGTGATCGAACACATCCTGGTATCGATCGTACCAGTGCTCGAACGTGCACTCTTCCTGGTCGTATTCGAAGTCGACAATCCTCGCCTCGATTGCATCAATCGTCGGTCCCTGCGATTTGGATGTACTCTGTCCCTTCACATTCTGTGCATCTCCCTCGCCCTTAGTCACCAACGACAACAATTCCGTGTACTTCTCATTCTGAGTTGCTTGCATCTCAACAACCTTCCTCTGCATCTCTACCATCTGTGTGAATAACTGCGTCATGGTCGGGGAGACCTCCTCGTCATCCGCCGTCATGGTCTCAACCAGCCGCACTTCCTTTAGCTATTGATCTACTCGACCAACTTCAAACTATCAGTCGTGTTCTCAGGTTTAACCAATACGCAGGGTATTTATCACCAAAAGGCGATAGCTTCCGCTGCTATCAGTACAAACCACGGCTTTAGCTCGCTTGTTGGCACAGCCAACAAGGTCCACGCTTGGCTACCCTGACCACTAATGAGGTTTTAGCTCGCTTGCTGGAACTTCCAACAAGGTCCACGCTTGGCTACCTTTACCACCACTTAATCACACTCAATCTCAGAGTTGCAGTACCTCGTGTCGACGACCACGTGCTAAACTTGGCAGCACGGGTTTGAAGTTCCTGCGAACCTCTAGCACCAGGGAAAACGGCACTAGAGGCGACACTCGATAAAGCACTATGCAAAACACCTAGTTACTATGCGCGCGCAAGCTCGTGAAACAATCCTGATCGCCAAATGTTATGTCGCTGCACAACGGGAGTTTTAGAGAAATATATTTATATTAAAAAGCACGGAGAAAACAACGTCTCGCAACGCGAGCAGAAAATGGAATGAAGAATTACGTAGGAAAAAGAAGTGGGAACTTTCAGCTACGCAGTCAATATACATTGTGGAGTGTGATACTCAGGCAGGTTTGAATTGGCGCCAAATGTATAAGAAATGTATGGAGGTCAGCTAGGGCGCAACCAGTTCGTTGGGTCACAATTATGATTAGAGATCGTACACAGCAGTAGTTTTATTTTAAAGGAATAAGATATGTATTTTTTTAAAATTATTTGGTTTAAAATAAAATTTTGTAGTCCTCAACTCAATTCGACACCAGAGATAACCCGGATAAAGGCAAACCTGAGTGCTGGGGTGAGTTTTGAAATTTTTTTCAATTTGCATCCATTTATAAGAATATCATCCATGTATTGCTTATTCAGGATCCACAGCCTTCTACTCGCTCGCCAGTGCTTCAGGCGTAAGTGTAAATTGAATAACACGAGCGAAAATATGACTACAAAATCGCAACACTATCGTGAAAATGGAGAAAAAAATCTATTTGCGTAATCAATTGAGCGTACCAAGACAGGAAGCCGTTTCAGAAACTTCCGGCGCTGGCAACCGAATATCTGGACCCTATAAGAGCAGGCGATCCAAGCAAACGGCTTAATGTAAGCTGCATTTTAAAAAAAAACAATTATTGTGCGTAAATTTTCCGTTCCGATAATAACGAAACTACTGTGCAAAAAGTCGGCGAAACTCTAACACGCCATATCAATATTTCCGTGATCTAATTATACGCTTTCAATAGCAGTAGAATGCACGTTTTATGAAATAGGAATGAAATAATATTAAAGAAGATGTCTGCCTCAGTAGGGAATATAATGTTCCGAAACATGGACTAATTCGCGCTAACGACCGTATCGCCAGAGTGGGCGGAGACTGCTAAGTTTTTGAACTGCACAATAAATTGTCTTTAATTATAAAAAAACATTATACATAATTTTATAATTCAGAGCATTTATGCCGTATCCGTTCTCATCATATTCTTCTTCACTCAAACAGCTCGCGAAGTGTCGCAGGAAACCACCAGTCTGATCAAGGTTGTACTTACCGTACCTACCAGGAAATATCGAATCAAAAAAATGACTTAATTCAGGACTACCTGCTGTCAATGGGAATGAGTCGCACGATGTATTTTCTGCACCACTTCATCTTCAATTTTGCGAAGGTTGCAATTTAGTTAATTCATTCAGTCATATTTTTTTCCTTCCAGGCTTGGATTGCGCTGTTCGGTTACTGCGCGATACAAGGAATTACCATGAAATCCGTAAGAAAATATTGCCATAAATGGCATAAAATATTATTTCATTCATCTTAGGTCACTTGACCTTGGGAAAAATTGTAAAAAGGTACTAGAATTTTCGAGTAGTATTGTACTTTTCAGTTTTCGCTCGGATGCTATCTGCTATTTGTCTATTCCCTAGCAATCTCTGCATGGATATCAATGGCAATTGCGATAGGAAGCATCTTCACCAAGCCCGCCACTTCTACTTCCGGCAATTATAATTAACAAAAAGATTTTTAATTAGGACATTTTAATTTAAAATGAATTTAACAAATTACAGTGGCATTCCTCGTTATCGGCGCGCCGTGGATCGTGCAACTGTACTGGACCGTCAAGCGAACTCAGGTACACAAGGACTCAGGCCCCCCATTTTAAATAAATCATGACTGGTACATTACGCAATAAAATCAGAATTTATGTTTCAACAACGAATTGTGTCAAATCAATATTTAGGTTCTCCTGTCCACCCTGATCTCCATCATTCCCCACTTCGCTATTGAAAACGTGCTCGACGCGCGTAGAGAGGAGAAGCTTAGAGGTTGCAACGAAAATATATATTTCCGCTATTTTCAAAAACAGTGTTAAACTAAATTTAATATTTTTTTTTGGAGAAAAGAACGAAAAAAGAAATTGACTTTCGATAAACCTTTAACTACAAATTGCAGGCATCTGGCTCTTATTTGCGGAATCTAATCTCGCAATGCCCGGCGGTTTTGCGCTTCTCATGCTCGCATTCGACGCTGGTTTGTTTAATTGGAGATTAATTAAGAAAAAAATAATTAGGTTATTTGAGTTTCGAAAAGTATTTCAGTGTTCTATTTCGCACTCGCCATTTTCGTTGATTGGACTCACTCGAATTTCGAGAATCCACTGTCGTTTCTGCGCAGAAAACCTGTACGTTTCCTGTTTTTATTTAATTATATAATTTTTTTTTCAAAATTAAAAAAAGAAATCTGCAGCAAAATGAGGGAACGGAGCTACTACGCAATGAAAACCACGAGCAAACTGACACACGCACCAATCGAGCCGATATTACTGTTAGTTATTTAGATTTAAAAAAAAAATTAATTCGAAGCCTTTCGCATGGTAATCACTGCCCGACAATAATTAAATTAATTTTGCAGTATTCAGATTTCAAGAAAAAATCAATAAATTAAAAATATTTTACTTTTTTCAGATTGAAGGCGTGCATAAGGTGTACGGACTGGGAGATTACGCTGTGAGAGGCGTGGATATGAGCATTCAGAGAGGACAGGTACTGATTATTAGAGTGCGAAATGTGAGACCACGCTCTCTTCATTTCCCACACTCTCTCGCCTATCGACCGGTCTAGAGAGTGTGCGAAATGAAGAGAGCGTGTTCTCACATTTCGCACTCTACTGATTATAATTCATCTGCCAAATACCGCACAGAAGGGCAGAACAAAGGATTTTTCGGAATCCGGAAAATGAATCATTGTTGTGCCTAATCGCTTAGCAAAGGAGGTGTTCAACATTTGCAACTGAGCGATATTCGGAGTTGAATGCATTCGACATAATTTGTCTCTGCTGCAGGTAACCGCCCTTCTTGGCCACAACGGCGCCGGCAAGTCGACAATGTTCGACATGATTAGTGGAATGATTGTGCCCACGAAGGGGCATATCGAGTGAGTACCTGAACATCATTCCAATGATCTTTAATTAATTAAATTTTGAGCATTAATTAGAATTAATTGCTACCAAAGAATAACCCTTTAAGTGTGATGAACGCCGAAAGCCGTAGCGATCGACAGAAACTCATCGGTTATTGCCCGCAGTACAACGCAATCTTTCCCAAGCTCACAGTATGCTTTTTTTCTCATAAAATTATAGCAATATTCCTAAACTGAAGGTCTCCGAACATCTCCAATTCTTTGCCCGTCTGAAGGGCAACAAGGAGTGGTCGGAGAAGGTAATATTTTAGATATTTTTTTCTAGAAAATATATTTTAATATAATTAATTAATGATAGGGCGAGGAAGTGCTGGCCAGCTACACTCGGAATGGCTGATAAAGGCAAAACTAAAGCGAAAGAACTCTCGGGAGGAATGAAGAGGAAACTGTGCATTGCGGTCTCTCTAGCTGGTATAGGGCTACAAGCCTACATGTTAAACAAAAATCTCCAAATTCACTAAAAAAACGCTTTTTTTTCTCATTTTAGGTGGCTGTCCGATTGTTCTTCTGGATGAGCCAACTGATGGAATGGATACAGGAGCGAGGAGAGACTTTGAGAGACTTCTAATGGAGTGGAAGAAGGAACAGTACGCAAAATTTCATTTTTCTTTAATATTTTTGTTTTAAAACTTTTCTAAAAAATAAGTTATCATTTCAGCACTATCCTCCTCACAACTCACTACACGGACGAAGCGGAGCTGCTGGCCGATCGCATTTTCATCATGGCCAAAGGACGCGTTTTCTGTAGTGGATCGGCTCAATTCCTTAGGAAAAAGTGCGACTGATTTGTATTGATAATGAACGCAAATTGCAAAATTTTATAATTAATATCGTCCAGGTTTGACTCCGGCTTCGTACTTTCGTTCACTGTCCAGAAGGAGTCTGATAGTGAGCGAGCGATCGCCGAAATGCTCAATGCCACAAAGGTTTGAGGAATTTCTAATAATTTTAGAAATTTGTAAAAATCTTTTTAATATAAAAAAATTAGGAATTCATCCCCGACGCGCGACTTCATCGCAACAAGGGCAAGCAGTTCGAGATCAAACTCGTCGCGGATGACAATTCTAAGTAAAAGAATATTCTAAATTTACGTGCTGGTTAATACTACTAACATAAAATTACTACTAACATAAAATAAATACTACTAACATAAAATTTAGAAGTTCCAACTTTTAGACTCGCCGAGATTCTTCGCAAGGTCGAGACAGTTGGTCCCTACATGGGAGTGGAAAACTACGGACTCTCACTCAACAAACTGGAACAGGTCTTCCTCAAGTGAGTTTTGGAAATGTCTGCAATGTAATTTATGATTCATTGTTTATCTCTGATTATTTATTTTTTTTTTTAGGTTTTAATTAACTATTTAGAGTCGTTTATTTTTCTTCAGAGTGGGCGAAATGACGGGAACAGTGGACCGTACTGACGAAGTCGAGTCGGCGCTCAGACATCTCGTCATGGAAAACTGTCGGTCTTTTTTTCCTGAAATTCGTAAAATATTGATTAATCGATTGCTTTTTGCAGTAAATCGAGCGACGGGACCGGCGAAAATGGCCAAGCAAGTGGGCTATCTACTGCTGAAGCGTCTCCACTTCGAATTGGTCGGTTAATGTGATTATAAAAAAAATTTCGAACTCAATTTCCAAACATTATTATATCGAGAAAATTAGCTTTAGATCAGAAAATGCATATCCTAATGCTATTTTATAGAGAAAGGGTAATGAATAGGGATGGGGAAGGAAGAGTGAGAGGAAGGCCTTCCTCTCTCTCGCCTTTGTGATTATGATAATGGGGGGTGGAAAGGAAGAGTAGGCAAACGGGTCGAACTCTTCCGGAAGAGTTGGAGGTCTTCCGGAAGAGTAGATGTTTCTACGGACTGTTTTAGCTGTAAAGGATTCATTTTACGGTGCACTTTGCATGAGCACAAATTTGACAGCGATGAGGCTATTTTGCATGCCGTGGCACCTCCATTCTTCCCCTCCTCCTCGCGAATCGCTAGAATCAAACTGAGATTAACTAAGTATATAATTTGATAAAAAAAGCGGTTGACATACATGGTGGGCTTGGCATGGAACATTGGACCCATGAAGAGGGTTAATGTCCCAAAGTAGGGTCGGTGTTGGATCATCGAACCAAAGTGGATCACCCAAAGTAGGATCGGTGTTGGATCATCGAACCCAGTGGCCTATGGCACTTAGTCACAAGGGTCCCGCAACGATAGAATAACTAGGTAATCAATCCTATCGTAACCCAAAAGCATGTTTTTTTATGAAATTTGCCGGGGATAAGTTGCATGACGCAGACCTTGATTGTGAGTAGTCATCACCGGAGTGGGGATACCGTATCCCATTTAGAGTACTCCCGGCTACAATAAAAGACTTATATGTAACATGTCACAGGATTTTACAACAGCAAACTAAAACGCTAGATGGGGTAAGCCAGTAAGCCAGTTGCAACGCGGGATTTCGTAACCCAATCTTTCCCAAGGCATCTAAGGCATGTTGCCTTTCGCAATCATAGATGATAGCAATTTACCGCACCAGGGTGGATGACATCGTTGGCCTCGGTGGTTATCGAACTTGTGACCCCTCGAATGAGTAGCGCATGCTTATACCACTCTGACAATGCCTACTCGAGAACTACCTTCTTTAAAAAATCCCAAGACTATGTCTTCAATTCAGAATTCCGGGATACGGTAGATCTATTGTAGCCGGCAGTACAGTATATGAGATACAGTATCCCCTTCTGGAAAAGAGTTCTCAAGCTCTGCCACATGCAACATATCCCACTGTCAATTTGCTAAATATCATATTTCGGGCAACGGATGGATTAATTATGGTAGTAGTCTTTGTTGTTGGCAGTTACAGTATGTCTCTTTGGATTCGACCGAGTCGACCCCAACCCGATTCGGGCCAATAACCCCCTTTTAGGGTATGTGTTTACCAATATTTCGCATTTCTTGCAAAATCGCGAAAAGAAATGGGCTAGTAACTTCGTAGCACAGTATTATTCTGATGCGCCGTGTAAAGTGAAATAATGTTAAATATAATATCTAGCATTATTTGTAAAAATTGTAAAAAAAAATAAAAATTCTAGAGGTTTTCAAACTCTTACTCTTCCGGAAGAGTTGGCACTCTTGCGGAAGAGTGAAGGTCAATTAGCATGCGCCTCTCTCACTCTTCCCTCTTCCTTCCCCATCCCTAGTAATGAACGTCTTATTTCCATTTCGATTTTTAAAAAAGTGAGTTGCAGACCCAACTGTTCTCTCTCCTCTACATGTTGTCCATCATTTTCCTCACTTCCTTCTTCATTATGGGCTGGGTGTCGAAGACGATAGCGCAGGGAGGAAACAGTGAGTGACGTCATCACCAGCTCTTGGTAAACCTCTCCAGAAAGGGGTCAGGAGCGATGAGTAAAAACCAGTTTTGGAGGTGGGGAACAAATAAACTGTCTTTTAATTGGGGGATCTAATGCAATATAAAAAAGAGAAAAACAAATATTTATTTCAGCCCACTCTGACGTCACGGCGACCGAATACCTCCGTATTCCGGAGTGCTATCGAATTGGTGTGGAAGGGGCCGATTTAGAGAGAATGAAGAGCATTTCAAAGCGATTTGGCAGTTGCCTTACGGTATTTTAATTACTTCTTGATTCATTAATAAAGATCAATTTCAGATTGATCCCATCTCGTCGGTGCATGAGTGGTATCGCAAGCATGCTTTGCATCGGCCGCCCGTTCTAGGAGCATTCTCAAACAGGACTAGCGGCTGGACCGTCCATATTCAGGAAGTGCGTAAATATTTCAAAAATAAAACATAAATTTATTAAAGTCTTATCACAGGCTCATGTAAGTGTCATAAAATAATTTGATATATATATATAAATTGTGAAACTAAATTTTTGCAGCGTGAGGAATTGATGAGACCCACGCTGCAAGCAATTGTTGCCATGGCGAATAATCCAATGCTGACAATGGTAAACAAAAATTAAAAAAAAAATTAAAATAAGCTGAGTTTTCAACAACAAAAAATATGTTCAGGTAAATTACGGATTTCGTGGAGAGCGAAAAAATGAGGTATCCGAGGCAAAAGCAAAGGCCTTATCTGACAATTCCGAGGTATTTTTTTTGGGAAATCTAGCGTCCCGTCTATTTTAATATTCCAGGTGATTTTCACCCGGGTGTATGGCCTAATATCGCTCTTTATCACTCCACTGCTTGTCTGTCGACCCATCGGATTCCTCATCGTAGAACGCGCATCCAATTACGGTCACCAGGTAACATAATTTCAAAAAATATTTTTAAAAGTTTTGACTATTCGAATTTCAACAGTATTTAAACTGTAAATTCACAGTATACTTATTCATGTATGTTTCAACAAATGTAAAATTATATCAATGATATAAAACTTTTCAGCAACGCCTGACCGGTGTTTCCCGGCCAGTTCTCCTCCTGTCAACGATGATTTTCGATTTCGCCCTGTACCTCGTTCACTTCATCGTGTTCTTTGCCGGTTGCTACATAGCGGAGCCGGATCTCGTGGGCAAATCTATCCTTTTGTGGGTGACTCTTTGGCAAATACCCATCATAGAGAAAAATGTATGGCCTATATGGCTCCTCAACTGCGTTTGTACGTCATATGAGAGAATATCTGAGTCGATTGAGTTTCTCTCAACAGTGACCGTACAAGCAAAAACTAACCGATGCTGAAAAGTTGCTCCTAAGGTAAACATTGCCCGTAGAGACCGAAAATGGGCATAAGAAGTTTTATAGATCAAACCCGGCTGAGATATGTTTCATCACATGCCCAAAAGTGAAATTTTCAACTTTGGCAGAACTCATCCAAACCCCATACATAGCTATATATTATGAAAGCTCTCTATAAAATAAACATTTTTCATATTATGACCAAGTGCCTAGCTCATCTGTGTCAAAAGTTATTATTTTTTGAAGAAATAATTTTAAAATATCAATATCACGACCTTTTCGGCGGCACTTTTAACTGTGTCCATTCGATTGCGCGTAGAAAATTACCCCCCGTACGCAGGAATATGACAAAATTCATGGCGCTAAACGTGATCAAATAATTCGACGAAAATAGCCCGCTGCTCCAAAAAGAGGCGATTTTCAACAAAATAATTTATTATGAAAATATACGAAACTCGCACAGCGAAATATTTCGCATACTCACTACACTACATAAACCGAAGAAATTAAAAATAACTCCGCTCAATTTGGAAGAAAAATTTTTTGAGCTCAAACCACGTACCCCGGGTCATGGTGAAATTTGCAGAAAATATGTTGCGACAAATTCTCTGTTTAGAATATTGAATTAAACCATGTATGCTGTAGAAAGAATATATACCACGATTTGGTACTAGATGCCGAACGGAAGAGAAAAAAAAACGACAAACAGTTTCCGGATTTTGGGCCATGGTTTTGGACCAGTTAAAAGTGCCGCCGAAAAGGTCGTGATATTGATATTTCAAAATTATTTCGTCAAAAATAATAACTTTTGTCACAGGTGAGCTAGGCACTTGGTCATAACATGAAAAATGTGTATTTTATGGAGAGCTTTCATAATATATAGCAATGTATGAGGTTTGGATGCGTTCTGCCAAAGTTGAAAATTTCACTTTTGGGCATGTGATGAAAAATATCTTATCTATGAAACTTCTTTTGTCGATTTTCGGTCTCTACGGCCGATGTTTACCCTAGGAGCAACTTTTTAGCACAGGTTAGTTTTTGCTTGTACGGCCGTATCTCAATCGACTCAGAAAGTCTCTCATATATAACATACAGTATGCTGTTATATATAACATTCAAGCACAGTCCATATATGACATACTCTGAGTGATATTAATTTGTTTTCCAAAACATAAAACCAATCTTACACGAATTTCAGCGCGATCTACCTCCCGTTTGTCGGATTTCTGAGTGCCGAACTACTAATTCTTATTGTCTATCGAGTGTTTGCGAGCAGGGCTAAGGGCGAGAATTTGATTCTACTTGGACTGGTCAGTTTTATCTCTACGCGTTTGATAATACTGAGGAAAGTGCATTTTATCTGTGAAGTAGCGAAAATTCGAATGCATCCACGTTCTCATTAACTTGTTGCATTTGCTAATGAATTCACAAAATAACAATTAATTTCGCAAATGTTAATATTTAAATTTTTTTTCTTAGCTTGGTCTTGCGATCGTCGCACTCACTCTATCTAATATCGTCGCCGACGGATGGGTAAGCTCATTAACATTATTGATTTTATTATTTATTATTTTATTGAAAGCCACGAAAATAAATTTACAACAATATAATAATAATATCTAACTTCCAGTCTCCCGCAAACCTACTGAACGTCATTGTCCCGCTTTCGTCCGCTTCGGAAAATACTGCATCAGGTTTACACAAAATTTATATTTAGTTATTTTCAAACATTAAAATTTATTTATCGATTAATTTTTTCAGCTTCGATCTACATTCTACTTCACTTTGTCATTCTCATCGCAATTCTTGTCGTTATTGAAATGAAGCTGTTTTCCCGCTGTAATAAGGTGAGAAATATATATATATATATATATATATATATATATATATATATATCTGCAAAAGTGGTACGGTAAAAACGCGAAGACGAGAGTTCACGCAGTCAAAGGAATCACATTCGGCGTCCACGCTCACGAGTGCTTCGGAGTGCTGGGAATCAATGGAGCCGGTATTTATCGACTTTATCTAGCTACAGTATCCTTTTTACTACAGTAACCCTCCGCTTTCCAGGCAAGACCAGCACTTTCGAGGTGCTAACGGGCAACGCCTTGGCCTCGGCTGGCTCGGCTACGGTGGGCGGTGTGGACTGCTCCACACCCGCGGTAGATTGCCAATTATCGATTTTTGACTTATCGATTGATTTCGCAGACGATCGGATACTGTCCGCAGTACGACGCTCTGATTGGTGAGCTGACCGGTCGCCAGTCCCTCTTCATTCTTGCAGGTGAGAAAAAAGGTACTTTACATTTCCTACAGTATCCTCCATTGACACGGGATTACGGTACTTCAGCACTTCACGGTTATTTGAATCCTCGGAAAGTCGCTGATATTGTCATTACTTGTGTTGGAATGCAGACCCATGCAGGAAAGAAGACCAAGAGCTGCAGGTAGGAAACTCTCACAACATTGCCCATTCTCGTTTTGTTAGATGGTATTGAAGAAACCCTTTTATTATAACAATGAAAATAATTTTTTTTTTCAGTGGCTGTCAACGTTGTAAAATCTCCGTCGCCGCTTCTCTTCTCGCTCAGAATTCACTCATTATTCTCGATGAACCAACGGCCGGAATCGATCCTGTTGTGAGTTTTCAGTCCCACTTTTCTGCACAAAAAAAAGATCATATTGAATTTACATTTTAAAAGTAAAAATGTAATGTTGTCTTGAATTTGAGGCTCGCCGTGACGTGTGGAATGTGATCTGCGCCCTTCGAGAGTCCACCAACACAGCCATTGTACTCACTTCTCATTCCATGTGAGGAATTCGCATCTTGTAATATTTACGAATTTATATTAATTAAATAATTCATTTTTATAAAATAATTTATATTTCCAGGGACGAGGTGGAGGCGCTCGTTTCCAATATGATCATCATGAAAGAGGGATCGATTGCTGTGGAAGGAACGCCTCAGTCGATCAAGAGCCAGTTAGTTTGCATAACTTCAAACAATTTCTTTACATAATTTAAACAGATATTATTCAAATTGTATCCATTATTAGGTACGGTGAGCACTACAACCTCACTCTGACCGTGGGCGGCGTGCCTGATGTTGCCATGGTATATTTTCTTCTTTTATTAGTGTTATAAATATCAGAAAAATTCAATAAAGATGAAGCAGAAAATACTGAAAGATAAGATTTTCATTGGTGTGCTATTTTAGAAATATTTTGAAACATTAGTATCGCTTTTTCAGGTCACTAAGGCCGTTCTTGCTGTGTTCGAAGACGCGATTTTGTACGACTCGGCAAGCACGAGGAACATCAAGTATCGGGTATGACGTCACTTCCGGTTTTATTTCCGATTGCGCTTCCGGTTTCGAAACATCATAAATTGGCGAACTCGCAGGTGCCCCGCCTGGCAGATGACATCTTCTCGGACCTGTTCGAAATGGTCGCGAATCTGGCCGAAGACGTCAAAGCCGCCGACTTCTGCTTCACTCAGGTATAAATTTATTTTCGAAAATATTTTTTTTGGAAAAAAATAATTCCCAGTCGTCCTTAAGAGAGGTATCACGAGAGATTGCAGGAAAAATCAAAAAACCTTTCGGAACAATTTTCAAAAATTATTTTTGATGCCGATCAAACTTTTATGTGAGAGTCCCTAGGAGGCAAGAATTCAAATAATCCTGGTCCCAGGTCTCAGAGCCGGCTTTTAGGAATTTGCCGGTTCTGTCGCCGTAATCGTCATAACTTGCTTCATTGTTGAGCTAGAAAGTCGTGGAAGGGCTCAAAAAATGCAGAAAAATATGGCGGATAATATTGGTGTTGAGAGTGTACTCCTATCTGGCAAAGCCATGGATTTATTTAGAAAAAGGTGTTTTGAGATATCTTTAAAAAATCAAAGGCCTTCTAAAATTCTCGAACCCCAAGAGTTTTATTGCATATTATGAAAGAGCACGTCAAGTACTGCTAGATAAAAATTTAAGAAAAAATAAAAAGGGATCACATAGTCCCGAAAAATGGCGTTGAAAGTGAAAAATCGGAAAATTTCGAAAAATCAGTTATTTCAAAATCATGTGTAATCCATTTTTCTATAGTTATTTAACCTTCATGAGTTCGCGAAAAATGATAACAGCTCATATCGCATGCATATGAACCAGTTAAATTTGAAAATTTCGTCCATATCTGGCCTATAAAAAGCAGACCGAAATTTTTCAATTTTGGCAGGCTTGTATGCATGCGATATGAGCTGTTATAATTTTTCGCGAACTCATGAAGGTTAAATAACTATAGAAAAATGGATTACACATGATTTTGAAATAACTGATTTTTTGATATTTTCCGATGTTTCACTTTCAACGCCATATTTCGGGACTATGTGATCCCTTTTTATTTTTCTTAAATTTTTATCTAGGAGTTCTTGACGTGCTCTTTCATAATATGCAATAAAACTCTTGGGGTTCGAGAATTTTAGATGATCTTTGATTTTTTAAAGATATCTGAAAACACCTTTTTCTAAATAAATCCATGGCAGTGCCAGATAGGAGTACACTCTCAACAGCAATATTATCCGCCATATTTTTCTGCATTTTTTGAGCCCTTCCACGACTTTCTAGCTCAACAATGAAGCAAGTTATGACGATTCCGGCGACAGAACCGGCAAATTCCTAAAAGCCGGCTCTGAGACCTGGGACCAGGATTATTTGAATTCTTGTCTCCTAGGTACTCTCGCATAAAAGTTTGATCGAAATCAAAATTAATTTTTGAAAATTGTTCCGAGCCACCTGCAATCTCTGGTGAGACCTCTCTTAATACACTTGTTGCAATCGTCTAACGAAAATATGAAACTGACAAAAAAGGCGAAATACTTCCTGCCCTTGCAATGAAAATTTTTCACCATCAGTCATTTAAAATATGTTTAAATGCTCAGGCCACTCTCGAGGATGCTTTCATGCTGGCTGCGAATGGCAAGGTCAGCGAGTCGGTCCCAGCCGCGGGCACTCTCTCACGCAAACCGTCTAAGAAGAAGAAAGTGTGTTGTTAGCCCCCGATTATTTGAGTTTGAATGTCGGGGAAAGATTGGGATCCCGCCTCTGCTATCAAACTCTTTTGAAATTGTGCATGTTTTGAACAGCAATCATTGCTAGTTAATGAACTTCTAATTAATTAAGTATTTTAAAAGTTTAATTAAATAAATTGCAGCCCGACCAGCAGCCTATGAAGACAGCCGTGCCTGCGCGCTCCTCGCAAAAGGAATTGGTCAGATTTTTAAAAAAATGACCGAAAAGTCGAAAAATCTTCGCGAAATTAGCTAAACTAATTAGCATATAATATAAATTAATTTAAATTATCAGGCCTCTGAATCGTGCGAGGGAACGACTACCGGTGGCGACACTACAAACCAGACCACGACGGCTGCAACGGTCGAGTAAACAGAGAAAAGAAGAGAAACCAAGCAGATAATCAACTGCTATCGTAATCATCACTAATCAAAACGTGCGCGAAAATGCTAACGTGATAAAAAAATGAGAGTATTTTGTGTTATTGTCTCCGAAAACACAAGAGATTTGAAATCGAAATATAATTCCTCAGAATTGTCAAGCTGTCAATCATTTACAATATTTTTCTATGGAGCAATGTGGCGCACATCCTTAGCCCCTACATTTTGCTGATGTCTATTTAGAAATTTAGAAATGATTTTTTTAGTTTAGTTTAGTTTCCCCATTTAGAAATGACAAAAGTCCGTTTTTTTGTTCAAATCAGATAGTTCTCGCAAACTTCCAACGCAAGTCTGACAATAAATTGCTCTTTATCACGTTTGCATGTTTGTACGTACATAGTCAACGATGCAAGTGGACGACTACGGTACTTTTGGTGACTACAGTACTACTCTATTTTCCGGATCTAATTGCCGGTTTTGACTGAATTAGACTGCGTCGCCTTCTCCTCTATTGTCTTCGTTCCATCCGATTCGGGAGCCTGCGATTTTATTCATTTTGTTTTTATTTCTATCATATCTCCACATGCAGAATGATGAGTGAGGAAATAGATCTGACATGGGAATGACCGGAAGACAAATATCACGATCTCCATGAAAATTTTACAGTAGAATCAGCGCAAAATTCTATCCGGAAAACTGGTTTCAAAAACTGCCAAATGACATTTTGAAATTTCCGACCTCATGAAAAATCGATATTTAGGTCTAAAATACGTCAAAATAAAAATCCAAAAAATCATTAACCTATCAATATATCTGATATAAAACATTTGCAATAATATCCCGAGTCAAAAATAATTTTGCAAAATATTTTGAAATTTTAATATTTATTTTAATTATTTTAATAATATTTGAAAATGTCATTTGGCAGTTTTTGAAAGCCGTTTTCCGGATAGAATTTTGAGGTGATTCTACTGTAAAATTTTCATGGAGATCGGGATATGTGTCTTCCGGTCATTCCCATGTGAGCAGGAGTCCCCTTTCAATTTCCACCTGTTTGTTGGTGTTTGAAGCGGTAGACACAGACGGCACGGGAGATTTCCGATCGGTCTGGAAAATATTTGTGTTAAAAAAAAGAAGAACAGCGACAAAGCATACCTTCTTCTCCAGTTGATGTTTTCCAGCGGGCAGTTGACCTCCCGGATTCACTCCGACATTTCCTCCAGCAGCCAGAATGAACGCGTCCTCGAGGGTGGCCTGAGAGGAAAATGGGAATTTAAATTTTCAAAGAATATAGAAAAATACATTTGATGATGGGTAGATTTCGATACCTGAGTGAAGCAGAAATCGCTCGATTTCAAGTCGACGGACAGTTTCGAGGCCATTTCGAAGAGATCCGAGAAGACATCGTCAGCCAGGCGAGGAATCTGGAGAAATTATTGATTTTTTCTTCTTCTTTAAATTACAAAAAAAGTTAGAATAGAAGTGAAACCGGAAGTACCTTGTACTTGATGTTGCGCACGCTTGCTGATTCGTACAGAGTCGCGTCTTTGAACACGGAAACAACGGTGCTCGTGATCTGAATATCAATCAATATTCTCATTTGTATTGAATACCGATATTCACGCTCCCATTAATTCTCTTTTTAAAATGACTGTGGCGAAACAAGCAATGAAAGAACGAATAATCTTTATTACCGTATCCATGTCCACCGTTCCTTCCATGGTGAGATTCAGGTTGTAGTGCTCGCCGAACCTGCAGACGTTTTATGCAAATTTTTTTCAATTTTTTTTTAAATTAACGATCGCAAACTGACTGGCTCCTGATAGACTGGGGTGTTCCTTCCACGACTATCTGACCGAATTTCATGATGATCAGATTGGACACCATAGCCTCAACCTCGTCCCTGAAAATATTAATTAACAATTAATTATCGTAATTTATTTTTTATAAAACGCTGCCAATTACGAACATAGAATGAGAAGTGAGTACGATAGCAGTATTGGTGGAATCTCGAAGAGCGCAGATCACATTCCACACGTCACGACGAGCCTTAAAATAAAGTTATTATTGTTAAATCAGGGTCAATTTCGAAAAAGCACACATACGATAGGATCGATTCCGGCAGTTGGTTCATCGAGAATAATGAGTGAATTCTGAGCGAGAAGAGAAGCGGCGACGGAGATTTTACGACGTTGACCGCCACTGCACAAGTTTTAATTGTTTAAAAAAAATGTCTTGTACAAATCGACTTTTCTATGAGCAGAGGTGGAGTACCTGTAGCTCTGCGTCTTCTTGTCCGCATGAGTCTGCATTCCAACGCAAGTGATCACAATGTCCGCAACGTCGCTTGGATTCGAATAACCGTGTAGCGCTGGAATACAGAAATCAGTAGCTCATACCGTAACCCGAACTTTGAACATCCATTTAATATATATTGGGATATTCTTAATTGTATTCTTGTCAATTTCTATTGTTGTCTTATTTAGTGTTCCACCGAAGAAAACACGTATTCCACGGACCAGCGAGGATAATCAGCGACTGTCTTCCTGTGAGCTCTCCAATCAGTGCATCTGTCTGCGGGCAGTACCCGATTTTCTGAAAAAAGATCGATCGATAATCCAATCAATAACTGGCATCCTACCGTGGGCGTCGAGCAGTCCACGCCGCCGACCGTAGCCGAGCCGTGAGTGGCGCGCGTGTTACCCGTAAGCACCTCGAACGTGCTGGTCTTGCCTGGAAAGCGATGGCGAGTTACGGTATCCAAAAAAAACTGTAGTTAACGAAAATCGATATTTACCGGCGCCGTTGACGCCCAGCACTCCGAAGCACTCGTGCGCGCGCACGCCGAATGTGATGCCTCTCACGACGGGACACTCCCTGCCCTTGCGACCGAATGACTTGTGCAGATTGGTCATCTAAATGGCGCTCTATATTTTCATTATAAAAAAATCTTATTCTTACCTTGAGTACGAGATCGCTTTCATCCTTGAAATTTTCGAAAACTGGCGGGGCCTGCAAATAATGGAGGATAATTTATATGCTTTCTAATTTATTCATACTAATTTACTAAAGGATTGGTCGAAAAATTTACAACGGAGTCTCGACTTTACCACCAAAGATAATGAAGGATATTCAAACCCTTTTGAAGCGGGTCCAAATCTTCGTTTCGAGTATGACTAGGACTACGATTAGAATGACAAAGTGAAGGATCAGATAGATGGGGTCTGAAAGGGAGAATACTTTTTTATTATTTTATTTTAGTGTTAGTAGTTCATACACATATGTACATATATAAATATATATGGAAAAATGGAAGGGATCGATGGCTTCAGATAAGCGGATTATTTATTTTTGTAAATTTAGAAAAAAAATATTCACCTGTAATGACCTGGCCGGTCCAAGCCGATGTTGCAGGAACCATGGCGTTAAGCACGTTTGTGGGTGACTGAATCAAAATATCAAATTATTTATTATATTTGAAAATGGTTTTACCGATTTGCCGATGAAAAGACCGATCATCAGTGTTACAAAACCAGTAATGGTCTGGAAAGATTTTTCTTAATTAAAATGTTTACTTGCGTTTTTTTACTCTCGTGATTTACATAGAATGTTTTATTTGAATGTATATATTTTTTTAAATAAAGCTTCTCACAAGTCCGATAATAAGGAGGCACTGTCCCATGGCGCGCGTGGCAAAGAATCGATAAACGATTAGCGTAACCAGCTCTGCACTCAGAAACCCGACGAGCAAAAGGTAGACGACACTGAAATGGACGCAATATTGTGAAAACATTCGCCGCTAGCAATCCGTTTTGTTTGTTCAACATGAAGGATTTGCAGTTTCATGCCCCCTTCAAAGTCACATCGTTGAACATTTTAATATTCATTTCACACCCTCTCTCAACCGACCAGAGGACGAGAGAGTGAGTGAAATGAAGAGTAGATCGATGTGCATTGATGCGACATTGATGGGGGCATTAGAGAACAAAAAATTACAATAGTATCGATTTTCCGACGGGATCGGGCGCCGCGATGAAGCAGGCGATAATGAATACGATAAGGTGGACGAGAAACAGCACGAAATCGTAGATAATCGTCGAGAAAATGAGAGCGATCTTTGAAACGCCAGTGAGCCGTTGCTGCAAAGCGGAATTGTGCATGCAACAGGACAATAAATTGTATTTCAATGAAATTTCCGCTAATGTAAATACGGAATCAAGAAAATGTTTTGGCACACTGAATGAAAACCTGGTGAGCATAGTTCGAGACGCGTTCGGTGATGAGAAATCCCATTGGTCGGAATACCATGAATGGCAACATCGTAATGGTTAACAGGAGAAACATCTTGTGGAAGCCGGCCTGAAATTTGAATGATTATACAAATGCCGATATAATTAATGTAAACTTAATGAAAATATATACCAGTTTTTCGGCCTCATCGACGACGTTTTCCGTCTTCTTCGCCTTTGCTTCACCACGGTTGCCATACAATACCTGAAGAGTACTAACTATTTAGAATTTGAGAATTTCGAGATCTGCATGTAGAATTTTTTCATGTTTACTTTTAAAATGATGATATAATGAATCGCTTTGTACAATAATTTCCCACCCTTTTCAGGTCAGCATTGTTGGCCAGCGCTGCAATCGCTTCGAGCGTCGGCTTGAGTATATTGTTCCTCTGGGAAGAAAAATATATGAAAATATAATTAAATATTTCATGCATATCGTATCTTCTGGAAACGATTACACCCTTTCACCGGATACCAACACTCTCATAACATTTTTAATGTCCATCCATGAAAATGTGAAAACGTGACTTACCTCGGGAAGGTGGACCGTCCAGTCGGTTCCGTTCTGGGACAAGGCCCCGAGGATTGGAGGTCGGTTCAGTTTATGCTTTTGATTCCAGTCATGAATAGAAGAAACACGGTCAATCTGAAATTAAAATATGTTTATTGTTTAAACTAAAACCAATTTTAATTAATCTGGATTTTTGGGGAAAAGACTGAACTTACCGTCAAACAGTCTCCAAAGCCTCTGGCATGTTTCGCAATTTTATCGAAATTGACTGAATTGATTCCAATTCGGTAACACTCCGAAATACGCAGAAAATCGTCCGCGACACTTTCGCCAGCTGAAATAAAAGTATTACAAAAAAAATAAGAATAACGAAGATTTAAAATGTAATAAAGGGATAAAGCGAAAATTCGGAGTGGCAAGCAGGTGCGGGACATGTTTCAATGTGGCTTTACAATGAATGAGATATCGGCAAAACGGTGGGCTATGGTATTTTGCCCCCACTGGTCTATTGTCCCCTGTGGGGCCTGCATTTGGGGGGTCAGGGGACGAGGAATACCATAGGACAAGATGGGACGCAAGACAGCAAGCAAGAGACTACCAGAGGCACTGCATCGACTTGGCACCATGCCAAGAACCTCTCTCGTTGTCTGCATCTCTGGTTTCGCGCGATCTTTCGAGGATTCCATTTTTAACTTGTTTTCGCAGTAACACTTTCGGATGCTATGCAGAGGGTATGAACGCTCACAGACCTACCCATCGATTTCATTGCAGACATTCCGAGCATTGCCTTGAACAGTATGAGCGTGGCAACGAAGGTGAAAGCAAGAGTGAGTAGTAGAGAGAAGAGGTTAGTCTGCAATTGAATGTAATTTAATCCTAGTTCGAAAAAGAGACCTGTTAATGCAAAATAAGTGATATTTGTATTTTAATAGAATTATTTTCTGATTCTAAAGTTAAAAATCGCATATTTTTTTACGATTTATAAAAAAATATAGAGCATAGCGGCACAGCTCGGACAGTCAAAAAAGCTCCAGATCGTAGGTAGTCGTGAAACATAATTTTTCGACAGCTGCGCAATATTTTCACAAAGAGGAGGAATTTATTTATATCGAGAGGCAATATAATGTTTTCGTAAAAAGAATAGAAAAATTAACAATTAATATTTTCTATACCTTTTCATAGTAGATTCTCTTCATTAGCAGGTAACCCATACTTTTCGCCGGACCGCTGGAACGCTCATCTGAGGGATAAAGCGTTAATGACTCTTAATTTATTAGCCAAGTAATCGATTATTAATTAGCAGTCAATCGTGGAATACCGTTTGCCTGGATGAGTTCTTTCAACGCTGCTTGCACTTCTGACGACCGATCGACTGTCCCCGTCATTTCTCCCACTCTGCATTTTTATTAACTAGTATTACTGTTACTTTGTTGTTTTATTCTACATTCGAAAAAAATTAATATTCATTTTTGATTCGAGTTCTTTGAAAGCTCACTTGAGGAAGACCTGTTCCAGTTTGTTCAGTGAGAGTCCGTAATTTTCCACGCCGATATTCGGTGCGACAGTCTCGATTTTGCGCAGCATCTCAGTGAATCTTAAATAAGCTTTCTTTAAATACCGTCTTTCGCGGAGAATTCAAACATTGATTTGTAATTCACCTATGTAAAATATTAATTTTAAAAAATACTTGGATTGATCGTCGGCGATGAGTTTGATCTCGAATTGCTTGCCCTTGTTACGATGAAGTCGAGATTCGGGAATGAATTCCTGATAGTAATACATTTATCTTCAAACATTGCTACGAAAATATGAAGTTGTGGCACTGTGTCTTTTTAATTTTTTTTCAAAATTCTACTCTCCCCCTACCATCAGATGCTTATCATTACAGTATACCTTGGTGGTCTTGAGCATCTCCTCCACTGCCTTTTCACTGTCCGATTCTGTCTTAAGTGAGAACGACAGGACGAAGCCAGAGTCGAATCTGAACCAGTTGGAATTCATCATAAAAATACATTATTCATATGTAATGCTGCAAATGTATTCACCGCTTCCTCAGAAACTGTGCCGATCCACTGCAGAAAACGAAAACGCGTCCTTTGGCCATGATGAAAATGCGATCGGCCAGAAGCTCCGCTTCGTCCGTGTAGTGAGTAGTGAGGAGGATCGTGCTGCAATGATGAATGGTATTTTTACGAATACCAAAATGTAAGTTGTTTAAAATGAATTCGCGAACTGCTCTTTCTTCCACTCCAATAGAAGTCTCTCAAAGTCTCTCCTCGCTCCAGTGTCCATGCCAGCAGTTGGCTCGTCCAGAAGAACAATCGGGCAGTCGCCTTAACACAAGTGAATTGGCTATATTTTTAAATGATTTTTGTCATTTGCTCACCAGCCAGCGACACGGCAATGCACAGCTTCCTTTTCATTCCTCCCGACAATTTTTTCGCCATCATGCTGCCACTGTCAGCCATTCCGAGCGTAGCAAGCACCTCTTCGCCCTGTTTATATGTGTTTAAATTTATGAAAGGGGCATTATTTAGAAGAATTTTTAAAATCACCTTCGTTTCCCATTCCTTGTTGCCCTTGAGAAGTGTGAAGAATTGAAGATGTTCGGACACCGAAAATTGCAATATTTTTTTAAAAATAATAAATTATTTTTAAAAATTTATTTGAAATTCTGACCGTCAGTTTGGGGAAGATAGCGTTGTACTGGGGACAGTATCCAACAAGTTTGTGTCGCTCCTTTCGCGCATCAGTTTCCATAATCCTGATTTATTAATAAATTAATTATGTTAATTTCGTAAATTTCAATATTTCTACTCACTGAACGCGTCCCGCCGTGGGCACAATCATTCCACTGATCATTCCGAACATTGTCGACTTGCCGGCGCCGTTGTGACCCAATAATGCAGTAACCTGCAGAGAAGTTGTTTGGCCCCGAAAAAATGTTTGGCCCCGAATTTTTAGTACGATACAAATAAGTAATGCATTTTGAATTAAGCCGAGATGTATTGAGATGCACTACGCTCGTAGCGTATCCGGGGGTAGCTCGGTAGCCCGCTTCATGTACAGTTCCTTATAGTGATTAAAATCATTCACCTATATTGAGGAATGCTAATCGCTACAACAAGTTCTGGCGATGCTTGATACCAACCTGTCCTCTGTGGATGCTCATGTCGATTCCGCGTACCGCATAATCACCTATTCCGTAAACTTTGTGGACTCCTTCAATCTGAAAAAATAACTTGCGTGCTCAAAATTTTTTTATCTAACTCAAAATATAAAAAAATGGCTAAATGCCCTTCAAAGAAGGTGTCCCACGGATATTTGGTCGACAGATTTCTCATCGTGAGGCAGAGGGAATCGAATTCTTGAAAATCTCTTTTTTTCTTTTGTTTGTTTGTAGAAAGTTATGAGTCACAAACTGTCTGGTATGGCCAGATTCTTTACAGTATCTCACTTGGAAACGGTAATGTTTCGCAGTGGGAGTTGGCATTTTTGGGCGAGGAAGTCAGAGAAAAACAGAGAGATAATGTAAGAACAAGACCATTCGAGGGCGAAACCACGCGCTACATTTGTTTTTTCCACCAACTTCTGATAACAAAAATCCTCAAATATTGAGGAAAAGAAAAGGTTGAAACCATTCATTAGACGCCTTCTTTGAAAATTGTCTGAATGGCATATTTAATGCTGATATTTTTACTAATATCCGCTTTGTTTGTCTGTGCATCGACTTGCTCATGATTCTCCTTGCTATGCTCATCCGTGTTTTTGTCCATTTTCTGCGAAAATTAAAAATAATATATTGTTTTCATATTTTGGTTTAAAGAGCTTGCAACACAAATAGAGACGAGGCAAACCAAACCGTTTTTCTGCGCCAAATAGATAGCGGGTTCTCGAAACTGGAACGAGACCAGTCGATAAAGATAGCCAAGTAGAAGAATAATACTGAAAATGAACGACGGAAATATGGATATGCTACAAATCCTAATGTTTTTTTAAAAAATTATTGCCACTATATAAATTGCTGACCAGTGTCTACAATCATCATAATCAGCGGGAAACCCAATGGCATCGCCTCGCTTGTCTCGGAGAACCAAAGCGATTTATCTGAAAGTGAGCATTTAAAAAAATAAAATTAAAAAAAAACTACCTCTCAGGTCAGCTTCTCGTATCGCGTCAATAGCATGTTTGAAGGCATAATTGGGAAGTAAAGAGGAGGCGAATGCAGCAGCAACCTACAAAATAATTGGGGACTCAAAATGTGCCGCACAGCATCCATTTGGCACAATGCCAAGAATAACTCTCGTTGTCTGACCCTCTCGCTTGGCTCGCTCTCTCGTCATCGCTGTGTTCCGGAATTGAGTAATTTCCGTAGTATTCTCGAGGAAAAAAAACAATAAATAGCACTTAATATGTCGTTTGTCCAACCAGCCAAATTAACAGCCTCCCAAAACAAGCATAAAAAGTAGATTAAAGAAGGAGTGAAGGGAATATTTTCGTGACGTAAAGTGACAACACACGTCGATTGCTTCCCTCAACTATAAAAGATCCCCAAAGTTTCAAATCTCAAATTCGAAAACCGACGAAGATATGTGCGCGCAAAGTTTACGTTATGATCAGGGATGATCAGGCAAGATCAGGGAAAGGGCTGAAAAATCTCTAATTGAGCTGCATAATGTGTAGTTTTGCGTGTAAATACCTTGAGGTGAATATTGGCTTATGAATTGTGCGCGCAGCGCTTCGCTGCGCGCCGGTCATTTGTGCAGCCGATACTCAGCCAGTGCACAAATGGCCGATGTTTCGCTCGCTCAAGCCATTCTGGCTTTCGCGGTACCTACCGACACGTCTTTGTTTTTATTATTTATTTTCTCTTTTTTTTCTCGTCTCTTTTTACTATGATGTGTGGGGCATAGCTCCCTCGGGTAACTGGGAGGCTACACTCCTCCTTCCCTTCCGGCGGCGCTCATCATTAATTGCTCGTCGACGATCATCGTCAGTCTTCAATCTTCTATCGTCATCGTTGATGATCGTCCTCGTATTTCGATCATCATGTCGTCATCATCGATCGTTCACGTCGTTTCGTCATCGTCGATGATCTTCTGTCGCACCGTCCTTTTTCATCATGCCAGCGATGGTCGTCGTCGGTTATCGAACGACTATCATCATTTCGTCATGAGAGGAAATCCTAGGGGTTTGGTCGAGTGAGTGGTCATTTTTTGAGCTAAGGTATTGAGTGCAAGTGTTAACCTCTTTGCAGTTCTGTCTAGTAGGTGCTTAGCGCTCTGATAAAGCCAATCACCTCAAGGTATTTTAACGCAAAACATAGTTTACCCCGTAGTGACGGAGAGAGTGAAACGATCGAAGGAGGGAAGGGGTAACCATAGATTCTCGCTCGTTGCCCTGCGTTTACGATTTGCATGCACTCTTTGTCACTCTTTTCTCCCCCTGTCAACTCCGTCTCGAGTAATCTGCGCCGTCCCTATTTTGCATGCCTCTGCGCTTATCCATTGTCTCCTTGGTGTGAGGATAATTCCCGCCAGACGTCCTTGGACATGTTAGAGTCTCTGCATAAGCACCTCCTGTGTTTACCGAGCTCTTACAGTACTGCGCATTGTAGTTACAGGGACTTCCAGCTGGGAACCTTTCACTTCACTCCTTCTTTAAATGCTAGAATGTTACAAAAATCGTAAAATGAGAAACTGACGCTGGTCCTCTTGATCATAATGTATTTTTCCACATTTGGTAGCACAGTTTGCTGGATTATGTACGCGACTGAAAATTATAATATTAACGCTTTTTCGACCATGGCATAAATGTTTTCTTAAAAGTGCTCCCTACAGATTGTGGATTGCATGGGTTTCTTGAAGATGCTTCCAATGGTAAGTGCCATTCCGATAAGCGCGGCAACCATGAGAGTACTCGCCAAAAGGAGATGGGCCGCCAAACCAAACTGGAATAGCAGCACATCGATCATATCATAAGACTATGTTTCGACAAAAAATGCCATTTTTGGATTGTCGATGCAAATGCTTGATATAAAGAGTCATGCATTGCAGCGCCAGCTCTTAGTGAAAACAAGTTACTTTTTCATGATTTTTTATAGAAAAATATTTAACAATCTTACCGATTTCAACGCCGCCCCAACAATCAAGCAGATACCAGAAACAGCAACCCAGGCCTGTAAATTCATATTATGCCTTCTGTGTTTTTCCAGTTGTCACCTCTATTTATCTCGTTTTAATCAAACTTAGCATATTTTGCAACTTTTTCGATAATTATTTTTCGCACAGCTCTGCGACTAACCGTACTTAGTTTTACTAAGAATACTATATTATTAAGATTTTTTAAATGTGGCGTTAGTTTCTTGGAAAAGAAATTGGAAAAAAAGAAAAAGGGTTTTAGTTTTCCACCGTCTTTTTTTCGGAAAATGCCCGAGATTTGAATTCCAGCATTTATCGATTATCGCTTATATCTCGGTTCCCAGAAGAGCTAGGCATATGAATCTTGTTTTATGATTTCTAAACATGAAAAATAACCCTAAAACGAAGTTTCGTTTGCTTCACTGAGATCGGAGATACTGAAAATGCGGGAATTCAAATCTCGAACATTTTCCGAAAAGGGCGGCGGAAAAACTAACACCCTTTTTTTTCCTTTTTTTCAATTTCTTTTCCAAAAGAAACAATCACCACATTTAATAAATCTTAATAATGTAGAATTCTTAGTACAACTAAGTACGGTTAGTCGCAGAGCTGTGCGATTTTTTCCATTTTCTTTTCAGAGAAACTAACACCGCATAAACGAAATTTTTTTTAAAAAGCTTTTCTCTCTTCGAAGTTTTTCTTAATAACCTTTAGAAAATTGAAGACGAAATGATGGAGAAAGTACATCGTGCGGCTCATTCCCACTGACAGCAAGTAGTCCTGAGTGTAGCTATTACAAATTCAGAAAAAATTGTCCACATTTATGTATATGGTACGTATATGGTATATATGGTACGGTACTCTAACCTTGATCTGACTTGTGGCTTCTTGCGAAACTTCGCGCGCGGCTTGCATAAAGAAAAACATTATTAAGAAGGCCATCAATTCGAAAAACTGAAAATTGAGTGCTTTATAATTGAAGAAAACATTGGTTCAATGATTAGCAAAACTAACCTCCATCAGAATCTCTGTAATTTTTGTATCTGTCTTGCCCGGTGTCAGATATTCTGTTGTAAGATTTGCAATGAGCTGCAATTACAGTAATTGATATGGTCTCATGTTTTAGAAGAGAAAAAAAACTTACACCAGTAGTGCGTGCGATAGGCTCGAAGATTGCGGCTCCTAAAGTATTATATGACGCTGTTAACGTTAGGATCAAGGTGTCTGGATCAAGCCAAAAATTGAAATCGCTCAAAACGTTGTCCTAGTCGAATGGGCATTTTCGAATTTTCGTAGTACGGTAGGTTACTGTAGTCGTGGATAGTGTGGGAACATAATGGTATGCCACAAATACTTTGCCTACTCGAGGTCTGCCTCTTACAAAAATCCCGAGCCGATTTGACCATTTTCGTATTTTGGTAGTACGGTAGGTTACTGTAGCCTGGAGTACTGTAGATGAGGTGCGGTATGTCCCACACACTTTGCCTACTCGAGGGTTATCTTCTATAAATATCCCGAGCTGATTGGGACACTTTTGCGAATCCGTCGTACGGTAGGGGTACTGTAGCCCAGAGTCCGGTAGGATGATTACGGTATCCCCCTCAGGCAATGACTACGCGAGGTCTACTTCATGCAACATACCAGGGTCTATATTGTCAATTTCGTATTTCCGAATTACGGTACCATGGGTTACGGTAGTCTGTTTTCGTTGCGGGACCCCTGCGGTGAAGTTACAGTATGCCACTTTTACTTTGGTGGGACCAACCCAAAACCCATTTTGGACCATGACCCCCTACGTGACAGCCCCGTGACAGATACGTGACAGCCCCGTGCCCCCAAAAAACCATGTATAAGGGGTTCGTGGAAGCCCCGAGCCCCAAAAAGAGCCTCCACGTCTGGTGAGGTATGGTGACAATTCACTCAAAATAGCATAACTCTGCCGTGCAGGGGTCAAGTTCTTAGTTTAACATAGAAAAATGAGCAGCGTAAGTCGCTCGTTCGACTGTACTGCAACTTGTCACACTTAACTTCCGCGATGAGGAATGTTAAATGTGTGTTTTCAGACTACATAATGAACACACAAAATTCGGCTTAAGAGGCGACTATTACCGTCTGGAAACTATCTACGTGACTATATTACTGAGGAAACATGCTGAAGACGCGACTACTCTTACTTTTTTACATATAGTGCTAAAAATATTAATGAATGTAATTTGTAAACTGACCAAAGCATGGCGATTCCTTGGCGGGAGCCCTGTTGTCGAATTGGTGAGAAGACTAAAATATTTTTATATTAATTGCACACAATAGTACAATAAAGAGAGGTGTACATTATCGCAGTGAATTTGTCTTTCTAGAAGCATGTTACAGTGATCTTTCGAATGAAGTGCGATGATGGTATCGTTAGCATTTATTCAGGCCAAATACTATTTTCTTAAATTGATTTAAAATTAGAATGCTGGGGGAAACAACCGACCAATTCCGATAGGCGTTTGCACGGTTGATTGCTGTAGAAATCAACATCGACGGTGGACTTGTCCAGTTGGTTCACTGACAGCGTAATGTTGCTGCAATTTGCTCTAATCTTAGACTGTTTGAGATTGAAAAATTAAACGTAAAGGTGAAACCAACCTCAAGTCTATTTCTTTCGTTTCATTGTTCTTCGTCGTGGAATTGTCCGGAATCTTCGTGATGTTGCACTGGTCGCTAAAGTCACTGAAAAATGGATATCAAATCAGCTTCAGAGGATTAAACTAAAAACAAACAAAAATATTCCATTTCCAGGTGCGGCCAAAAAAAGCGGCGAAAAGCAGACAAATGTAATTCAACCTGATCCCCAGCGTGCTCAAATATTCCACTTATCAACTCAAAGATGAATTGATACCAGGGTAGCTCAATTATTTCCTTGCGCGTTCGAAGATGGTTGGATATTACTCAATTGGTAACTAGCCGGGATGTGTTGAGGTTAAATACACTACGCTCTATGCGTACACTACGCTCTATGCATAGTTCTGGGTGCAGGTTCGGTCCAGGGGGGAGGTCGGTAACTGGCTCCAGGTTCGGTCCAGGGGGAGCTAAGTAACTTACTTCAGATTCGGTCCAGGGGACCTCGGTAGCCTTTTTCAGGTACGGTTCAGGGGAACCTTGGTAGCCTTTTTCAGGTTCGGTCCAGGGGGAGTTCGGTAGCTTGCTGTAGGCTCAGTCCAGGGAGGAGAACTCAGTAGCCGGCTTCAAGATCGGTCCAGGGGGAGCTAAGTATGTTGGGGGGAATGTTCATCTCTAGAAAGAATACTGGCTTATTCCGTTGCAAAAAAGCTCGTGAGGCTGAGAGCGATCGAAAAATGTTGCCACTACGCCACTTCGTGGCTCCGTGGCAACTTTTTTCGATCGCTCTCAGCCTCACGAGCCTTTCTCAACGGAAGCGCAGGATACCGTGTGTTGGATTCCCGGGCGTGTTCGAACACGTTTCCAACATCGCAAAACACTTTTCCTATGGTCCCCCACGCTCTGCGAATCAATTGGTAACTTTTTGAAATTTTCGATTTTGCATGTTAAAACGTGTTAGAAAACGTTCAGACACGTTTCCGACATCGCAAAACACTTTTCCTATGGTCCCCCACGTTCTGCGAATCAATTGATAACTTTTTTTGAAATTTTCGATTTTGCATGTTAAAACGTGTTAGAAAACGTTCAGACACGTTTCCGACATCGCAAAACACTTTTCCTATGGCCCCCACGCTCTGCGAATCAATTGGTAACTTTTTGAAATTTTTGATTTTTTCATGTTAAAACGTGTTAGAAAACGTTACGACACGTTTCCGACATCGCAAAACACTTTTGCTATGGTCCCCCACGCTCGGCGAATCAATTGGGAACTTTTCGAAATTTTCGATTTTTCATGTTAAAACTCGGCAAAACAGGTGAAATCGTGTTTCACGTTACTCAAGAACGTGCTAAAAGGGCTTCTGACACTTGCGAAAAATGAGGCAAACGTTTTGCCCGCGGCGGGGTTCGAACCTGGGGGTCTCGGTTTGAAAGTTAAGCGCGTGATCTACTTGGCTATGGATTTGGTCAATTAAATTTTTAAAATTCGGGGATTTTGATCTGTTGTCGTATGCAAAAGGATCCGAGAAGATTTTTTTGCAAAAGGATCCGAGAAGATTAGCGATTTTTAGCAATTTATAAAGCTTCCCGATACACGATTCCATGCCTCCAGAAAGGGGTCAGGAGCGAGATAGTGTGCCAAAGTAAGATAGTCCCTCTTGATTTACCTTGCTCTCTCGTTTTAAACCCCTTCCTGCGAGGTTTGCCAGTATGTGGAACGATTTGGAACGAAATATACGAAAATTTAGTAAAATCATGTGAAATCAAGTGAAATCAATCGATATTTCACTTCAAAACTCGGCAAAAGATGTTCAAATGTGAATCTCGTTACTCAAAAATGATGGGTTTGGGCCACATTTGACACTTGGAAAAAATGCGGCAAAAGACTATGCACCGGCGGGGATCGAACCTGAGACCCTCGGATTTCTAGTCGAGCTCGCTACCGACTTGGCCATGAAATTATCGATTTTTCAAATATAAAGTTCGATGTGTTTTGTCGTTGCCTATCACATGCAAAAGGAGAAGATTGCTAAACTTTGAAGCGAATCAGTTTCAGTTTTAAGTGGTTTATCAAGAGGCTATTCGGGTTCACAGGGGATCGAATGGGAGCTCTGACGACGTTGAAAAGGCTCAGTATCTTCGGTTGATTTTCGTCTGACGAACGAATCATCTTGAATGGTTTTCGGAATGAAGATCGGTCTCTTGTCGAGAATGAGTGGAAATCAGAGATGATCCCGATATCGAATAGGTAATGGCGAAGGGTCCATCCGTTAGAATCTCGTGCGAAACAGGGATCTTGGATTGGAGCTAGAGCCAGAGTCCTCCAAACTCGAGTCATCGATCTTAGAGAGAATCAACAAGTATACGGATAGTGAGGATCAATTCAACTTGTAGGTCATACCCATCACACGGCGACCACTCCGGCTTGGATGGGGATTCCAGTCTTCTTTAGTCGATAGTAGAGACGAGGGGTACTAGGGAGCCTGGGGCTGAACTAGGGGAAAGTCCACCTCTCCATCGGACGAAATGGAGAGGCGACCGCTCGTGACGACTGACAAAAGCTCGAATGCGAAGCGAATTATAGCGGAAAAACGAAAAAACGTCCGTCACGCGGAAGGAAAAAAAACCAACAGACAAAAAGACAGACATTTCGATTCCCTAGCAGTGGAGGAATGACATCTTGGAGCGTCAAATTCTAATCGGGTGTTCAAATATTTGGAAGATCCATCCTCAACAGACGTATAGCTAAAATTACTCCAGACGAAGAGCGGTGGTTGGCGTCCACCAGCATGAACGAGACTTCTCTGATGCTCCCCTTGCTGCTTTTGGCCGTCAACAATGTTCTGTGTGGGTCAACAGCAGTCTCTACGAAAGTCTCAACGATCGTGAGGCCAAGTATCCATCGTAGTTCGGTATCCTCAGTGTTGAGTATAGGGTTGCCTCTCCATCTTATGAAAAACTTGAAGTCGTCAGACATACGCATTATGGGCAGGGAGAAGTCTCTGCTGATCACATCGTTTTCGTCATACCGGCGAAAATGAGGTCATGACCATTGAAGTCACGTGTGTCTCCAATTCTTCCACGGAAGGAACAAGTATCGGAGACTAGATCACAGAGCAGGTCGTCAGGGTCTCGGATGGGTTCGGAATGGATGGGACAGATTGGAAAGAACACCTTTTCGAGGACTGGAACGGAGGTCGAGACGTCCCGCGAAGTGCTTCTTCTCTTCTCCCACTCTGCGTATGTCTGACGACTCGAGGTTCAATTTTTCAATTCATTTATCTCAGCAACACATAATAGGAACTTTGTGGGAGTGCATAGGTAGATGGTTGTTTACTGTGTAATGAGGTAAGGGAGCTAATCGTGTAGCTCGATGTTCAAATACTAGCTAGTGTGGAGGGGGGGGGTCATGAGATGTCAAGAGTGGTAAGTTATATATGACGAGAAACTTTTAACGGAAAGGTCGAATACTCTATCGGGAAGTCTATTCCAGTCAGATATGATGCGATAACCTAGCGATGATTTAAAATGGGACAAATGAACGCGAGGGTTCTGCATACGGTAACGATGACCTCTTAGAATACGAATGTTGGGTGCAAAGTAAAAAATAGATGATGATGGGATGTTTACAAGGCCGGTACATATCTTAAAGCAAGATACAAGATCATTGAGTTTTCTGCGATTAGAAAGTGAACACAGGTTCATCATCAAGAGTCTCCTATTATAAGAAGGGTCGGAGCCTGTTCTTTTGAGACAGGTTTTAGTAAAAACTTTCTGAACGTTTTCTAACAGCTTACAAGCTTCAACATCGGAGGGGGACCAGACTTCAGAGTTGGTTTCAAGAATAGGGCGAACATAAGTTGTGAATAATCGGGAGAGTAATTTAAGGTTTTTTGTTTTGAAAGTACGGAACAAAAAACCTTAGGTTCTTCATAAGATGGAGACGAAGGGTCACGAGTTCGACCCCAGCCCAGGTTCATCAAGCCTTCCATCCCCCCGGAGGCGTTAAAATTGGTGGCAACTTTGATTGCGGAAGGTAACGTGCCCCAGTAATGGAACGGGGTAAGAAGAAAGTAAGAATGAGAAGGGAGACGGACACCCCATGCGAAGGCGAATAACTCCGAGACAAGAGGAGTAGGGAAAAGTTAAATAGTAGATGAAGAATTGTGGGAAACGAAAAATCAAGAAAGAGTGAATGAAACAGCAAATGCCATGTTGAACCACGCGGGTCGCGCTTCTTATATTCTAGAAGCACTTGCAAAGCTTGTTGCAAAAATGCCGTAGATTCGTTGCATCCGTTCCTGTTGGCGCACCTGCAATATTAGACCGAGGAAATAAGTGTACGGGGAAGAAAGGTTTGAAAATTTACGCGCACGTTTATGCACAATTAGTGAAGTATGAAATTTGAGGCAATCGAGCGGCAATATTAACAATCTAATTTCATCGATCAGCTGTAGGTGCAACATAGATTTGAATTCGCCGCTCGATAGCCTACACTCTTGTGGACATGCTTCCCTGCATCTTCACTCACGAGTAGGTGATGTTGACCGGCAAAGCACATACAGAGATCGGCCCTTTGCTCGTGTACGCTCGACCGAGATTATCGGGGATTTGCTGAAATCGAAAACATATGAAGGAGAGATCAGCGATCAATCCATCCCGGGTTAAGAATAGTCGGAACGTTATTTAGCCCGGACGTCTTAAGGTATGTCGTGTGCTGCGCAATTACATGAACAGAAAATAGAATATTGGGTCAGATCTTGTGCGAAAACGGTTAGAAACTCTGTTAAACAAGCCAAAATATAAAAAAAAAGATCAAAGATCAACCTAAAAAATGGCGATAAGTGTTTCGGGCATTTGGATAAACACTGACTGCTTCCCAGGGACTGTGCCTTGCGGCTCGCACTCAAAGATCGAACCTAGCAACAATCAGTTATCCAAACTGCGCTTCGTATGGAAATGTCAATGGTCACAACACTTCGGGCTGTTGATTGCTACGATTTTACAGCAATGAGCTAGCGTAAGGGGATTCAGATATTTTGTGTATGTACTGAACATTAGGAACAACGATATCGGTTGGCTAGTACACCGGATCACCTGTTAAATCAAACCCAACGACATATTTCTGAGATAATTTGGATCCACGCTACACTCAGCAAAAGAAGTAACAAGGAAATCACATTCAGAAAGTAAGTAACAAAGATATATCAATCAGGATGGGGGAGACAAAGGATCATCCCATTCATACTCATTGAATGATTCAGCATTTCAGCAACGAACTAAGAGGATTATGAGGGTTGGGGAAACTCTCCTACATTTCCCCCACGCACACTCCTAGCACGCTTCAACCCTCGCTACAGTAACAATACTCTATACTTACTCTTCCTATTTTACCACCCCTACAGTATCCCTAACATGTCCAGAGTACTCCCTGTTTGATCGCGAGTCTAATGACCTACTTCCCATCCACTCACCGCCGCCGCAACACTCACCTCCGGGGCACCCATCCCCAGTGCCGACCGCTCCACCCCCAACCACATACAGAGAGTGAGGGGGGAGGAAGAGTGAAACACTCACCCAATGCAACAGTAACATCGATGCCCGTAGGATCCTCTGCTGGCCTACCCCCTATTCCGCCGTTCATCAACTCTCCCTCTTCATTTCGCCAGCTCGATCTTCTGCGCACCGGTCTGTCCCTCCCTCCCCTTCCCCCAATTATTCATCTCCCCCTTGAAATCTCTTCAATAATCAATCGTCCCTCTGACATACAGTAGTCAATTTCGATTCCATCAATCGATCAAACTTTTGAGGGTCATAATTCATTGCATTATCGTGTGTTGAAAGCCATTACAACTCAGCAATCCAATTCGACGTCACTAGACGATCTCACGTTGGACTACCGTAATCCTCACCCGAGCAAGAAGAAACGCCACGCCCCAGAAGAGAAGAGTGAAGACCAGCTGAAAGATGGCGATATAATACTAAAACAAATTTATTTTCACAAACCTGCGTGATTGACCATCCCTTCGATCGAATTGTCGTTTTCCAACTTTTCCAAAGAAGAAGCCACAGATGGCCGAATTCGATCATTCTGAATTATGAGTTTAGTGAGACCGGGCAAATAAAGCTCTTCAGGCAATAGGCAAGAGAATATCGAGACATAAAAGTTGAAATTATCGATTTTATTAGCAAACCTGAGTGAGTTAAGAAGTGTCCCGGGTGATTTGGAGAGCGGTCGACCAGTCGAAACGAAGAATTGGAGAGAGAATGTGGGCGAGATGGAAAGATCGCCGATATTGAGACAATGTAAATTAGAGACTAAGTGATTATTGCATTCGCCCTTTTTGAATTAGAAGAATAGTCGAAATTTGAATTCACTTTTTTCACGTCGAAGTTCAATTGTTCTTTGGATTGTTGAACATATTGATGAGTTGCTATACATGTGTGTGCTCTCTTTCAATACGACGGCACTTCATCTGACTGAGATAAAGTTTGTCATGATAATTTTCTGCAAGGTTGCATTTACAGAGAGATAACCTTATTCAATCGGCTCTGTACCAGTTAAAATATTTGAGGGGGCTTAAAATTTTTGAGGGGGGCTTAAAATATTTGAGGGGGCTTACAATTTTTGAGAGGGCTTAAAATATTTGAGGGGGCCAAAAAAAATTTTACATCCAAATGTGATCTCCCAAAAAGTTGAGGGGGCCTAAAAAATTGAGGGGGCTTAAAATATTTGAGGGGGCTTAAAATATGAGGGGGCTTAAAAAATTTAAGATGTTGACCATCTTATTTTCCATGTTTTCATTTATTCTTCGCTGTGTCTTCATTCAAATTACATATTTATTTTTTTCAGTACGTAAACTCAAATGAATCATGGGGCTTAAGGAGGTACAGATATTCAAAGATGAAAGCAATATGGCGGCTGAGACAAAATAAAAGAATGAGTAGATGAGATATTGCAAATAATAGCAGCGTGTCAAGGAAGAGATATTTCGAATCAGCTATTTGTTGTAGAAAGAAATGGACAGTGGGGAAATTTAGATTACATTGAGTATCAGGGAATAATCAATTTGAAGCAGCAGCATTTGCTCCCTTCTGCACACTGCCTCGTCTACTACTGCGAGTTCTGGGAGGACTTGCTGCAGGTGCAGGTGCAAAAGGGCGAGCTGTGGTAGCAGGTTTGGCAGCGTTAGTGACGGAAACAACAGGGGGTCCCAAAAAACCCCAATCGCACCCCCAGACCCACGTCACGACCTTCCTCAAAAAAAATGCCAAAAACTTCTCCCAGTCGTTCCCGTAGACCCAGACCTCCGTCCTTCGGGAGACGAAATTCTATGAAGAATTGGAATTGATTTGTGCAATATCTGCTCATATTATTAAATTGTACTGCTTTATCAATTAATGAACATGATTTATAGAAGACTTGCATGGTCATCTTTTCTACACCCACAAAAAGCATGATTAATTGAATAAAACAACAAATAAAATGACAATTGGAATGAAGACACAGCGAAGAATAAAGGAAAACATGGAAAATAAAATGGTCAGCATCATAAATTTTTTAAGCCCCCTCAAATATTTTAAGCCCCCCTCAAATATTTTAAGCCCCTCAAATATTTTAGACCCCCTCAAATATTTTAAGCCCCCTCAAATATTTTAAACCCCTCAATTTTTAAAAACCCCCTCAACTGGTACAGAGCCATTCAATCCACCTCCTTTCACACACTGTCTACTTTCAGTGAGCAAAAAGAAATCGCATGCAATGAGGAGGTTGGCGAACCATTCTCTTTAATAAAAGGGAGAAAAACCATAATCCGCTCGGTCAACGATGAACAATACGGTTTCCGAAAGAGGAGGTCCCGCGAGTTACAAATGCTCGATGCGCTTGAATATTGGACATCATCAATTAGTAACGAAGAACCAGTGGACGTTATATATTTTGACTTTGCGAAAGCGTTCGATAGAGTCTCCCATCCCAAACTAAAACTAAAACTGGGAAATATTGGACTCTCCTCGAAAACAGTTAGTTGGATATCAGGATACTTAAATGATAGGACTTTCCAAGTTAGAGTGCGCGAAAAACTATCAAACCCCAATCCTGTCTCTAGTGGAGTCCCACAAGGTTCTGCGCTTGGACCATTGCTTTTCCTAATATACACTTCCGAAATACCATGCCTCGTAAAAAAACAATGGTGTCATTGCACGAATGTATGCAGACGACATAAAAATATATCGAGCTTTCAAAAAGGGTGATGCCTCTGTCCCACTACAAAATGCTATCGATAGTATATCAAATTGGTCTGCAGAGTGGCAGCTCCCCCTTGCGTCGCATAAATGCAGCTCACTTCACTTAGGTCGGGCCAATACCAAAAAGGTATACAGTATCGGCACCTCCAAATTAGCCCAGAACGTAGAAGTAAAAGATCTAGGGTTCATAACTAGCAGGGTGTGTTGAGGTTAAACTACGTTATGGTAGGGTGCGCACTACGTTTTCAAAGTATGGTTCCGGGGGGCGTTCAGTTGCAGGGCACAGTTCGGTCCAGGGGGAGCTTTGCAGCCGACTCCACGATCGGTCCAGGGGAATCTCGGTAGGAGGCTCCAAGTTCGGTCCAGGGGCTTTTTAGCAGGTTCCAAGATCGGTCCAGGGGAAGCTCGATAGCCGGCTCCAAGTTCGGTCCAGGGGGAGCTCGATAGCCGGCTCCAAGTTCTGCCCAGGGGGATCTCGGGAGTCTGCTCCATGTTAAATTATGTTGGAGAGTGTTAATCGCTACAAAGAGTAATGGCTTATTCCGTTGTGAAAGGCTCGTGAGGCTGAGAGCGATCGAAAAAAGTCGCTCTCAGCCTCACGAGCCTTTCACATCGGAAACGCAAGATACAGTGCGTTCAGAACGTTTTCGAACACGTTCGGACACTTTTCCGACATCACAAAACGATTTTCCTGTAATCCCCTACGCTCTCTGAATCATTCTGGAACTTTTCGAAATTTTCGATTTTTCACTTTAAAACTTGTTAGAACACGTTCAAACACGTTTCTCACATCGCAAAATACTTTTCCTGTGATCCCTCGAGCTCTGCGAACCAATTGGGAACTTTTCGAAATTTTCGATTTTTCACGTTAAAACTCGGCAAAACAGGTGAAAACGTGTTTCACGGTACTCAAAAACGTGTTGGAACGATTTCCCGCGCTTGCGAAAAATGCGGCAAAAGGTTTGCCCGCGGCGGGGGTCGAACCTGCGTCGCTCGGATTTCTAGTCAAGCGCGTAACCCACTTAGCTATGTATTTTGTTTAAATATTTTTTATTTAAAAGTTTACTTTTGTGGATTGCCTAAGGATGATGCAATATTTCATAGTGATGAAGTAATGTGTGCTTGAGATTATAGAGCAAGCCATACTGATTCCATTGATGGGTCTGCCAGCCTTCTACATTAATTCAGAGCCGAGATACACTCAAAAGTTATGACCTCGTCAACGGGCTGAAAACGGTCGTGACCAAACCAGTGTCCTTCCGGAAATCGATCGCCGCGGGCAGGAATCCAATCGAAACGCTTATTGCCCCGAGCAATCGGATCTCACATAGATTCTCTACCGAATCCACGCCGAAACCAGATCTCTAGAGTACGTCCTATAGGGGGGCCCTCGGTCGGACAACAATAATGCAAAAAAAGTGATTTTTTTGTGCCCTGAGGGCAAATGGTGGCCTACCGTGACCATATTATCAGGATCATCGGCAGTCATGATGGCGATCATTTTGATACTTTGAACGGGTCTGCGATGTCTAAAAGGTGAGATATTGTTTTCCGACCTTGATTTTGCAGCATTGCTGCAGCCAAGTAGCGGCAACGCAGCAACTTGAAAAATTTTTTATGGGTAGATCGTGGGCATGTCTCAACACCCTGAAAGTTTGGGGAGCAGGAAAAAATCCATGTAAGAATAATTCCCATTCAAAAAAGTGTGCATTGATTGCGTCACCACTACGCAATAACTGAAAGATTTCGCAATACCCCCATACTTGCATTGTAATCTCCAATAGATTTCACATACGACACCTCCATAATCAGATCGAGACGTCTTCGGGTTCAACAGTTTTAACAAAGATAAAAAGTGTCCGAAAACTTTTGACCGCTACTGTATATATATATATATATATACAGTAGCGGACAAAAGTTTACGGACACTTTTTATTGTTGATACAACTTTAGAACCCGAGGAAGGTTTGATGCGACATCGTGGGCTCTTATACGAAATCCATTGGAGATTACGATGCAACTATTGGGGTATTGCGAAATCTTTTAGGTATTGCGTCGTGATGACGCAATCGATGCACACTTTTTTGAAGTGTCATTATTCTTACATGGATTTTTTCCTGCTCGTCGAACTTTAAGGGTGTTGAGATATGCCCACGACCCACTTATAAAATTTTTTTCAAGTTGCTGCGATGCCGCTACTTGGCTGTAGCCAAGCTGCAAAATGGAGACCGGAAAACCATATCTCGCCTTTCAGACATCGCACAATCCCGATCAATGCACCAAAATGATCACCATCATGACTGCCGACGATCCTGAGAATATGGTCGCGGTAGGTCACCATTTGCCCTCAGGGCACGAAAAAAATCACTTTTTCGCATTATTGTGGTCTGACGAAGGGGAAGTCTATAGGACGTGCTCTAAAGATCTGGTTCGGGCGTGGATTCGGTTGAGAATCTATGGGAGAACCGATTCCTAGCTGCAATAAGCGTTTCGATTGGATTCCTGCCCGCGGCGATCGATTTCCGGAAGGACACTGGATGGCCACGCCCATTTTCTGCCCTTTGGCAATGATCAGACTTTTGAGCGTATCTCAGCACTGAGCTAACGGACAATGCTAGCAGACACATCAATGGAATCAGCGTGGCCGGCTCTATAATCTCATTCACAAATTACATCATCACTATGCAATATTGCATCATCCTTATGCAATACTTTAGAGAATTATAAAAACACGCACATTGATGAGGTAATTGGTGGAGTAGTGGAAAGTCCAAAATTATTTCATTTGCACCTTTTCCACCGTTTTCTGTAGACTTACCGCAAGAAAAACACACAAAGTAGGAATATTGCATAAGGATGATGCAATATTGCATAGTGATGATGTAATTTGTGAATGAGATTACAGAGCCGGCCACTCTGATTCCATTGATGTGTCTGCCAGCATTGTCCGTTAGCTCAGTGCTGAGATACGCTCAAAAGTCTGATCGTTGCCAAAGGGCAGAAAATGGGCGTGGCCATCCAGTGTCCTTCCGGAAATCGATCGCCGCGGGCAGGAATCCAATCGAAACGCTTATTGCAGCTAGGAATCGGTTCTCCCATAGATTCTCAACCGAATCCACACCCAAACCAGATCTTTAGAGTACGTCCTATAGACTTCCCCTTCGTCAGACCACAATAATGCGAAAAAGTGATTTTTTCGTGCCCTGAGGGCAAATGGTGACCTACCGCGACCATATTCTGAGGATCGTCGGCAGTCATGATGGTGATCATTTTGGTGCATTGATCGGGATTGTGCGATGTCTGAAAGGCGAGATATGGTTTTCCGGTCTCCATTTTGCAGCTTGGCTACAGCCAAGTAGCGGCATCGCAGCAACTTGAAAAAGTTTTTATAAGTGGGTCGTGGGCATATCTCAACACCCTTAAAGTTCGACGAGCAGGAAAAAATCCATGTAAGAATAATGACACTTCAAAAAAGTGTGCATCGATTGCGTCATCACGACGCAATACCTAAAAGATTTCGCAATACCCCAATAGTTGCATCGTAATCTCCAATGGATTTCGTATAAGAGCCCACGATGTCGCATCAAACCTTCCTCGGGTTCTAAAGTTGTATCAACAATAAAAAGTGTCCGTAAACTTTTGTCCGCTACTGTATATATATATATATATATATATATATATATATATATATATATAATCCATAGCAAATTTTTTGCACTCTGAGCTTTGTTGAAACACCCTCTCTTCGTTGTATACACTGACACTGGTTGTCAGCAAACTCATATTATTGCGGGTTTGTGAAATTGTGAAGAAATTTTTGGCGGGTTGTGTTGTATTGAAAGGCACCGAATTATGTTAGCAAATCCGAAAACAATACTCTATATGGACGCAAAGCAACGAAATAGAACTTGTTTATCGATTATTAGAGAGAGGGGTTCATTCGCAGAATTTGTTGACCGAGCAGGGATACTTTTCGCAGACGAAAACGTGTTCGGCGGAACATTTCCCGGCGAACCTCAAATGCTTACTTTAAATATATTGATTTTTGATTGCTATAGTAAAAGAATATTCTTATTGAGCAATTTCCTCGCACTGTGTAATACTGTGTTTACATTGTGCAATACACCTTGCGCTGTCTTTAGTTCGAAAAAAACAAGAGATTTCGGATAGTGGTTCGACTAACCAGGCACTGTTGAATCCGGTCGTTTGCTTGGTATAAACACAGTCTCCATTGTTCACATTCGGTTCTCCCTTGGCCCAGTTAGTGTAAGTCGAGTGATACTGAATATTGCGTTGATTCACTTATTTTTCATTATGGATCAAGTCTTTGTACGATGAAATAAGGGGGCAACTGACGGTATCCGTCCAATGGTATCCATCTCTACCCAACTCGTAGCCAATCCACGCAGGCAATTTCGAACCTTGCGTCGATACAACTGTGATTGTAATTATGTTTATAAGGCTTTTAATGTTTTAATGTTTACAAATCACAATAAAATTGATACACTAACAATATAATCACCTTTACATTGATACACTAACAATATAATCACCTTTAAAATGTAGTTTCAATTTTATAGACATTGTAAACGCAAACCACATCAACCTTGTTGAATGAAAAACTCCTTTTCACTGTCATGGACTGCGGTCATAATGTATCCATAAGCTGCGCATTCTTCCTTTGCGACCTCGTACGTAGTGGAGATAGTAGGCGATGAATAGCAGCCGCCTCAACGACTCATTTCGAATTATTTTTCAGCTTCCACAAAGGGTTGAGTGGTTTTCACTCATATATGGCAAAAATGAATCGCTTTATTTATTTTTGTATACCTTTTTTAAAATCACTCACGATTGGGTGTGTTTCGCTCATTATCGCTGAAGGCAATTTCTGTAGGATGCGAAGGGCAGAAGCAGTTGACTGCAATGTAAACAAACATAAGATATTTATACCACACAAAGGGGAAATTGTGGGTGAGTGGGGTGCAAAGTAAAGGGAAGGACTAAAGGCGCCTTCCGCCATCGCACGAGTGCGGGAGGGAAGTGATACGAGAAGGACCTTAGTGTAAAACATTCACACTTGTTGCTACCGTCATCTTGAGGCAACAACAAGTGTTAATGTTTTCTGCAGCAATATAATGCAACCGTTTTTTCGGCCTTGATTCCTAATTTCAAGAGGATACCGTCACACAGCGTCTGCAGGTCGGTGGAGATGTTGTTGAATCCGAAGCTGTGATATCCCGGAGAGGCGAGGTTGGGAAGAGTCGCGAGCGTTCCCAGTTCTGCAATGCGCAAATTTTGATTTCTTACTGAAGACATTTTTCTTCCTAAAATGTACTCCTGTTGTTCCTGGGAACGATCCGCCGAGCATTACTAGGAACAACAGGATGAGAAATGAGAACAACAGGAACAATACCAAAATTTTTTTAAAAAAAAAAAAAAAATTTTATTTTTCATTGTCGCCATTCCTTGAATGGCGACAATGAAAAATAAACAGCAAGTGTGCGATAAAAAAAAGTAACCCGTCACAGCAATGATTCCTCCTCTCTTCTTGAACGAGTCAGCAAGAGTTTCTCTGATAGTGGAAACGGGAGCAGAAATGACGTAGATTAGCTGACGAGAAGATCTATTTGTAGCGCGAAAGAAAATGTCTTCGGCAGCTACGATTCCACTAAAAAGAAAAAAAAGGTAATAGGTTTTTTTTATTAAAAAAAAAGTTAATTGATGAATTTCTCTTTATTATTGCACGTTCTCCTGTAACCGGTCGATTTTTGAGACGACCTAATTATTCACAAGAATTGTAAAGACTATGACACATCGTTATTTCTAGGATACGCGAGATGATTTGTTAAATTTAGCTACAAAGTATTGCAACAACTTTTCTTGCTTTGAAAACTTGCTTTCCAATATCGGCTTGGTAGGAGCTGTCATGTTTGAGCACGAACGATTCGTTAAACGGCGTAGAAAAGTCGAAGAGTATCTGAGACAGTCAAAACTAATATTTAAAAAAAAACTATTCTCTCTCATTTATCAATTAATCCATGATTATCATGCCAAAAGCTTGATTCTATTGCGGTAATATGTAATATTATGAAGCAACATGATAATTACGATGTCACGACTAGGTGACAAAGACAATGTGCGAGTGTGAGAAGCGCAGTTAGTTAAAGATGTGCAATAATGGTTCAATAATATGGTTTTTATCGGTATCTATGTTCTCACCTCCGAATTACTGGCTGCAGTTACCAATCCAACCCTCGAGAATCTTCCCTTGCCATCGAGTTTCAGCGACGCCATTATCGATTCCACCATTGCCGATGCCTGAGTGGTTTCGATTGTTTTGTATGTTCCGATGTTTCGCTTCAGCCCCCAAGAGGAAAAGAGTGCCATTCAGGCACCAGACCTGCTGCAAATTGTCGTTGGTCATCGACTGCGAAACGTCAACTACGAAAACAATGTCCAGCCAGATTTGAGATGCGAAGTCGGCGCGTCCATCAGTGAGATCGCACCCGCACGACATTAGTTCGGCTGAATGAAGATTATGAAAGGAAGCTCGGTACCCACGGCGGGTGGGCGAGTGGTGTAAGCAGCAGCTAATCATTCGAAGGATCACGGGTTCGATCCCCGCGAGGCCAACCAAGCCTTCCATCCACCCCGGGGTGGTAAAATGATAGCAACTATGATTGCGCAAGGTAACGTGCCCTAGAAGCTTTGGGAAATTTTTGGGTTACGCAATACCTCGTTGAAGCTGCCTTACCGGCTTGCCCCATCTAGCGTGGTAGCTTGCTATTGTAACATAACGTTATGTGGAACACCTTTACTTTTTTTACATACTCACTAACAGTTTTTTTCTCGCTCGTGCCAATTGCATCCCTATGTGTACCAGTGATGCAAGTATTGTATAGTGTTTCTGAATTTTTTTGTTGTTTTTTACTTTTTTTGAGATCGGTATTACGACTGATAAGGTTAGATTCTTCATTATGTGCCCAGTGAAGGGCGGTCGACAGTTTCCCCGCGGATTTGCCACCCCAGTGTGAATAATTCTTGCCAGTCGTCTTGGACAACCCGGCAAGTATAGTGCCCACCTGATACCATAGCCCCATGGCAATACTCGGACGTGAGTTCCCACCACTTCGGTTGGTATCTATATGCTAATCACGGTGCCGAGGCTGGAAGATCTGCTTTTACTCTCATTGCCTATCGAGCAAGATAATCGACCAAAGAAACCAAGCATACTCCATTCCCCCTTGAGCCTTTTGTCCTTAGTTCGAAGATCCTGATCAACCTCTAATCACGAAGCTACCTTCCTGCAGTCCCATTTGCCTTGACTTCAGGATAAATCAGTAAATCTTTAAGGGGCACAAAAACGAACCCTCACCTGTCATGCCCTTCGAGGGAGTGTTTAATAAATATATAAATAAGCCAAAATCACGTGTGGAAGCGATATATATAATAATTAAGCTTGTCCTATTATTAGTTACTGCGATGATGGGGAACCACGGCATTAGAGAAGGGGGTGAGGAAGAGAGGTAGATCAGCGGGAGGGTGTCTCTCGCCTGATCTAATTGATGGAGCGAGAGAGCAGAGAGAATGAAAGTGTTTGCATGCATTTTGCCACACGTAGCAGGGTGAAACCATGGACCCGCCGGTAAATATTCAAAATTAATGACACCAAAATGTTGTGTGAACCCACGGGCAAATTTGATTTTGAAGAAGAATATATCGTCGTCTCTCCAGACGTTTGGATTATTGTCGTTAGTGTAGTAGTGGATTTCGACATGATCCACGTCCAGGTCGAAGTGGACTGAGGAATTAATCCTGGAATTTTTTTGAAAATATTAAGAAGACAGAATTTTCTGATTTTTCAATTTAAAAAATAACTTATTTCTCGATGCCGTATCCCTTTAATCAATTTCAATCACTTTTTATCACCTTTTATGTATGCGTTTTATAACGTTGTCCCTAATTGTCAACACTTTACGTTTCGAATAGGTATAGGTATTAGTAAATTGCGCGAATTTAATTGTAGTATTGGAAAGAAACTGATAAATTGGAAACGCACGGTCTCTTCTCGTAGTCGCATCTATCCGTATGACACCAAGTAGTCATAACCAGGCTATTGCCCAATTTCTTGTCCATATCAGCGTATCCATCAAAGTGGAAAGTGACGGGTATACTGAAACGTGCATCAAGCATGATTTATTATTATTATTGCGGCCAGAGCAAAAAGCACCGACTCGACGGAAGTCCGTCTATTCACTCCCATACTCAGTTACAATTTTGACTGTAAAGGAATAAGCGATAAATGAATGGCGTACTCTGTATCAAGAAGGATATATTTGGCATAGTCTCCTTGTTGGAAGAAATTGTTCGCCTTTCCCGACCCCATGATGATAACATCATTCCTAGTAGCGGAATTTGCAGATGCTGGATAAATTGCAAATTATTTACTATAATAATTTTTGTCATGGAGTAAACGATGTTGCTGTCAATCGATAACCACCAAAATAATTTTATTTGAGTTCCTTTTATCCCAAACTAAATGTGTTTAAGAGACGTGATCGGTAAGACTCGACCATATTCCACCCTGCCCGGACGTAGCCCCTCCCCCCAAATTGAGGACTTGGGGGCCATACTCGAGTGGTATGAGGGACCTATGACCGGATTATCCAAAACATCACTTATTTCTATTTTCCGGCTCTGGACTAGGAGAAAAGTGGTTTCGAGTTTAAAAAATTCGAAAAATCGAAATATTTTAAATTTTTAAGATATACTCTATCTATTATTTGTGATTCACTTGCAGTCTCCAGACTTTGTAAAACAATTGTTTAGATCGAATTTCGGCTGATTTCCAAACCACTTTTTTGGTACCCAGATTTGAATTTTCGAATAAAAGTGACGGTCATTCGAGCTGAATCCCTTAGCTTTTGTGTAGGTATCGTAGCCCTGGAAATTCTACGTCGAATCCTTTGAAAGGTATCGTAGCCCTGGAAATTCTACGTCGAATCTTATGAAAATTTTTTTTAATGAAATTCCTTAGATCCTTTAAAGAAATTTCTATTATTTTTCACCTTCAACCGGTCTTTTCGACACATATAATTTGCACATATAATTATTGATTGCAACCCAAATATACATTACGAGCAAGTCTTAATAGGTACTTCATCTTAGTCCTTTGAGGAATTTCGGAATTTTCCGTTTCACCATAGATCTCACGATAAAAACCTGGTACATATTTCAAAAACGCGATTAGCAATCGAGTTCAGCTATGTCTTACAATGTTTGTGATGATTACCCGATGAAGTTTACTGTTGATGGCGTCAACATTTGCGGGTGAATTATACGCCAAAAATAAAAATCTAAAAATATTATTTTTTATTTAAATAGTCAAAAAATGTCAATTTTCTGTAACTCTGCAATTTGGGGTTATCGATGGTGCTGATGACGATAGAGATACTCATTTTGCTCGTGGAGCTTCCGTTGGCGCCAGATGACGTCGCGTTGAAATGGCATTTTATCGAATATTTCGATAACAGATAATGCTAATTTTTTTGCTCTCGTGCTCCCTTGGGCAGAATTTGACGGCGGTCACTCCTGTGCATTTCATTTTTCATCATTTTTTTAAAATAAATTTTAAAAAAGCAAATTTTCGTAGAGCAATTTGCGACCTTGTTCATGTACACAGATCGGACCGGCGTGAGGAGAGGATTCCAAATATATTTTTTTCAGAAAATTTTAACAAGAGACTTTCAAATGAGCTAACATATAGTGAATTAAGATTGTAAGTAAAAGAGGGGATCTCCCCCTCTCTCTCCCGAGTCCCGTGGCCTCCTCTCTCTGCGCTCTCTCAGTATCGCACACTATCTGGCCATCCCAAGAGGAAGGGACGAGCCGGGAATGCGAGAGAGTATGCAGATTTGAGAGAGCGCGGAGAGAAGGGGTCAGGAAAATCAAGAGAAACGGGGGAGATCCCCTCTTTTACTTACAATCTTAATTCACTATATGTTAGCTCATTTGAAAGTCTCTTGTTAAAATTTTCTGAAAAAAATATATTTGGAATCCTCTCCTCACGCCGGTCCGATCTGTGTACATGAACAAGGTCGCAAATTGCTCTACGAAAATTTGCTTTTTAAAAATTTATTTTAAAAAATGATGAAAAATGAAATGCACAGGAGTGACCGCCGTCAAATTCTGCCCAAGGGAGCACGAGAGCAAAAAATTAGCATTATCTGTTATCGAAATATTCGATAAAATGCCATTTCAACGCGACGTCATCTGGCGCCAACGGAAGCTCCACGAGCAAAATGAGTATCTCTATCGTCATCAGCACCATCGATAACCCCAAATTGCAGAGTTACAGAAAAAAACGCATCTGCTCGATTCTTACGCGAACGGCTTCATATAGTGCTGGGCGTTGAATGAGACAGGAGAAAAAAATACATGTTTTATAAATTTTGGACAATGTCATGGATTTTTCTCAAAATAAAAATTCCCTGAAAATAGCCAAATCGAGTTTATATTTATTCAGTAGGTGAAGTGTAATTAATCAGTACCATATTTCGTATTGAAAGGTTTTCATTTTTTCTGGAAAAAATCTTATATAAATTTTTTTTTTTAAATATTTTTTTTGGCATACAGTCAAAATGACATATTATGAACAAAATGCTATAACTTTTTATAACTTTCCATTTCAGTATGTTCCCGTGAATGAAATTATCTTTTATTTTGGGAAAAGGTTCCCGTTCAGAATCGAATAACTTCTGTCCAAGAAATTATCGAAATATTTATTGTGAAGAAAGTTATCGCCGATAAAAAGTATAATTACGAAATAGAGAGTAGAGCCGGGGCCGGAAAATCTGGCAGGGAACTGGAAAAAAAAGTTTTAATTTTTCGAGGAATACTAATTCTTACCGTAATCTTAAACACCTTTTCCGGTTCCCGGCCAGATTTTCCGGCACCGGCTCTACTCTCTATTTCGTAATTATAATTTTTATCGGCGATAACTTTCTTCACAATAAATATTTCGATAATTCCTTGGACAGAAGTTATTCGATTCTGAACGGGAACCTTTTCCCAAAACAACAGATAATTTCGTTCACGGGAACATACTGAAATGAAAAGTTATAAAAAAGTTATAATAACTTATAAAAAGTTATAGCATTTTGTTCATAATATGTCATTTTGACTGTATTAATTCACCCGCAAATGTTGACGCCATCAACAGTAAACTTCATCGGGTAATCATCACAAACATTGTAAGACATAGCTGAACTCGATTGCTAATCGCGTTTTTGAAATATGTACCAGGTTTTTATCGTGAGATCTATGGTGAAACGGAAAATTCCGAAATTCCTCAAAGGACTAAGATGAAGTAGCTATTAAGACTTGCTCGTAATGTATATTTGGGTTGCAATCAATAATTATATGTGCAAATTATATGTGTCGAAAAGACCGGTTGAAGGTGAAAAATAATAGAAATTTCTTTGAAGGATCATGGATCTCATTTATAAAAGATAAAATTATTTTTTCTAAAATCGGTAAGACCCCACTCATAAAAGGATTCGACGTAGAATTTCAGGGCTACGATACCTACACAAAAGCTAAGGGATACAGCTCGAGTGACCATCACTTTTATTCGAAAATTCAAATCTGAGTACAAAAAAGTGGTTTGGAAATCAGCCGAAATTCGATCTAAACAATTGTTTTACAAAGTCTGGAGACTGCAAGTGAATCACAAATAATAGATAGAGTATATCTTAAAAATTTAAAATATTTCGATTTTTCGAATTTTTTAAACTCGAAATCACTTTTCTCCTAGTCCAGAGCCGGAAAATAGAAATAAGTGATGTTTTGGATAATCCGGTCATAGGTCCCTCATACCACTCGAGTATGGCCCCCAAGTCCTCAATTTGGGGGGAGGGGCTACGTCCGGGCAGGGTGGAATATGGTCGAGTCTTACCGATCACGTCTCTAAAAAAATTAAATCAATTCTCACGTCCACTAGCGACGAATATGGTCATCATAATATCTCCATCATCGGGTATTCCAAGAGTGATCACAGTATCGAACGCATGCACGGAAAATGCAGTGTTGTCGCAGCTGGAATATAATTTTACAAAAACACTCGTCCGAAATATTTAAGAGACCGGCTCGGTAAGACTCGAGCATTTCCGGACATTCGCGCCAGGACTTTCGATTTGGCCCATCATACTTATACCATGGGAGCACCTTAGGAACCTGTTTACAAAAGTATTCGAATTTGTGCCCTGAGGCTCAAACCCGGCTCGTGTAGTGTCCAAACGTGACAAAAATGTGGAAAAAATATTATTCCATCCGCTTGAGCTAGTTCTAATTTTTAATGCTGATTATGTTCGACTCCTTTAGGATATGTAAAAAAGTATATTTCCCAAATTTCTCAGGTTTTTTTTATATCAAAAATAATTTTTTGAAATTCACTTTTTGAATTTTTTTAGTAGGCGATGTCCAATTCTCCTGAACTGAAAAATAAAAAGTTTTGAAATTTCGAATCATGAACCCCCCATGGATTTTTTTCGTTTTTTTGACTCTTCCGAATTTCTCAGTTTTTTATTGGATAAATAATTATGATAAGCCACCTGACTCATTTGACAATAAAGAAATGAGAAAACAAGAAGTGTCAAAAAAACGAAAAAAATGGGGGGTTTATGGTTCGAAATTTCAAAACTTTTTATTTTTCAGTTCAGGAGAATTGGGCATCGCCTACTCTCCTGAGTTGCTGCAATTGTACATACACCTCGAGAAGATTGCTAGGGCAGAGTGGGTGCCGAATCCTGAGAAAATTTTTTTTGACATTTTGGACCAAAATTTTTTTTCTCCGTTGTTCAATCTTTCCATTATTTATCCACAAGTTGCAGCGCGATGAGTAGTCAAAAATTATATTACACCTACGCCTTTCTAGTTGACCGTTATTTAAAAATGAATTTTTAAAACATTTGGCGATTTTTGTATACTATTGATAGTCTTTATTTTTTTCAAATATTGTGCGCCATTAATACAGCTATATTATGTGCTACAAGTTGTACCTAAAACCTAGTGGAACAAATGCTTGATCGGGTAAAAAAATTCAAAAAGTGAATTTCAAAAATTTATTTTTGATATTTAAAAGACCTGAGAAATTTGGGAAATATACTTTTTTACATATCCTAGAGGAGTCGAACATAATCAGCGTTAAAAATTTGAACTAGCTCAAGCGGATGGAAAAATAATTTTTCCACATTTTTGTCACGTTTGGACACTACGCGAGCCGGGTTTGAACCTCAGGGCACACATTCAAATACTTTCGTAAACAGGTTCCTAAGGTGCTCCCATGGTATGAGTATGATGGGCCAAATCGAAAGTCCTGGCGCGAATGTCCGGAAATGCTCGAGTCTTACCGAGCCGGTCTCTTAAACGTTCCGCTGATAAACAGCAGAAAGAGGACGAGAGTGCATGCGAAAGCGAGAGAATCAGACAGTAAGAACACCACATGTACTCGAAGTGGTACGCAGTATTTTAAATATGTAATACACACCAAAACATTAGCAAGAGAAAGGCTGGGTGGAGCAACAACAACCATTAATTGCGATTGAGTGGCAAAAAATGTTTCTCTCCGACAAACTATGGGGTAAAAAGCCACGATTAGTCAGATTAGGGACACTTTTTTTGACAGACTTTCCAAAATTCGGGTTTCTGCCCGCCCCCTAATTAACTAGTTTCTCAATTTCAATAAATTACATAAAAATTAGATGAGAGGAATATCACAAACGACGAACATGGTGCTGCCCAGGTAGAAGGTCTCCTCATGCATATCAGTGCCCATTCCGGAATAGAAGTAAATGAGTTGCTACAAATATTATGCTAATACTCCGGTTATATGAGCTCAGAATGCATTTGAAAGAGTTCAAAAGAGTGACGAGGTGCCCGTCTTATGGAATTGAATTTATTGCGAACCTGTGGGTTGTCGCATGTAAAGTCGACGGTTATTCCTTCTGAGAGCGCGACTATCGTAACATTACCGGCGCTTGAATGATTATAGGGGCGCTGAAAAGAGAATCAATTAATTTGATTAAATTTATAATAATCGGCATGTATGAGCTCGTTCGAGTAGTTTCCATGTTAAGCCAACATCAATCAAAAAAGATTGGAACCAGTGTATCGGTCTTTCAAATGGTAAAAACGTACTCCGTAATACCATGCAGTCACAACAGTTGTATCAATCGATCCGAAGAGTAGAACGAATTTGTCGCTACAGTCGAATGTTGGGCTCTTGCGTTCCCAATGGACGGACCACGAAGAAGAAGAGGAAGAATTGACACAGCCGCCCGCCTCGATCATTTGTGCAAGACTGAAAAAAAGACACAGCATTCGAAAGAGAGTCGGCGAGAACGAGTTCGAGAAAGAGAGAAATGATGAGAGAGCACGCCAAAGGAGAGAATCAGACAACGAGAGAATTTCTTGGCATTGTGCCAACTAGATGCTGTGCAATAGAATCATGTTTCTGAGCAAGTACTGAGCAACAATTGAGGATGGAATCTAAAGATCCGTAACCTTTTTTATACCGTAACCGATACCTCCATTTATTCTTTCCCGTTCCATCCTTCACGAACACATTTGTCACAATGGTGGAATTGGAAGAAGCCTACAATAAATATATATTAAGAACATTGAAGTCACCCATGCGTTGCGGATCCTTGACCGATTCAACAAGCGAGCTGCAGAGGGCGAGGTGCATTTTCGATACCCGGACACTGGTCGGAAGTGGATCCGGATGGTCTCGTATCGATACATATAGGCACCAATTCTGGGCTATCGCTGGACCGATCTACGTAATAAAAGTGAGCGAAAAATCACATCATCATCAATAGAGACGCATGCGTTCGCTGCGTTGATCATCGTTTTGCTGAGAATCAGCTGCAAAATAATTATTGATTAAGCTCAAAAGCTCTTGTTTGTTTAGAAGTCGTTTATCAAGAGGCTATTCGGGATCACAGGGAATCGAACGGGAGCTCTGACGATGTTGAAAAGGCTGAGTATCTTCGGTTGATTATCTTCTTTTTTAAGCTCTGATTTTGTAAAATGAACAACAATACAAAACGTGCAAACCTTCTCCACTTCTTTGCATGTGTACACAAAGGCGTTCGAACCTGAAAAAAAATATAAACTTTCAAAATAATAAATAATTGTCTTACCGGAGACGTGGAGCAGGAGAATAATTAGAAGGCGCCTCATCATAAAGTGACTGAGCCCCGAGTGATCGGATCTTATCAAATTTTGCTTGAGACGGCGACGTGATCCAAGTGATTATTCTTATCGGGTGAGTTGACACGGAATTTGACACAGAAGTCGCCCAATTGAATACAATATTCGACGTCTTCATCAGAAATAGAGCACCACTTTGAGAGATGAGAACTGATTCGAGCTCAACGGAAACGGGAGTGTCACCGATGACATCAGAAAGATTAACTCCCCGGTTTTCCGAATGGGAAAAGTCCGATAACGTTTGAATCGCGAGGAAATAACGCAAAAATCATGAAATCTTGATAGATGGACGTTGGAAGTGTTGATGAGAGAGACTAAAGTTAAGGTTATCCGACACGTGTCGCGATCTTCCGTTTAATTTTTTTTCATTTCCATTGTGTGCGGAGAAAAGTGTTCGTTGGGGGCGTCTGCACGAGTTCTGCTATGATAATGCACGGAGACTATGTGTTATCTCATCTTTCTCGGGTGCGACAGTAGGGACTAGGAATGGGGAAGGAAGAGTGAGAGGCCTTCCTCTCTCTCGCCATTGTGATTATATGATAATGGTGGATTGGAAGGAAGATTAGGGAAAGCCGGGCGAACTCTTCCGGAAGAGTCACAACCGGAAGAGTTAGATCAAATAGCATGCGCCTGTCTCACTCTTCCCTCTTCCCTCCCCATCCCTAGTAGGTACTAGAGTGAGTGAGGTAGAATGGGCGAGCCTGCTGCATCTCAGATAATAAGGGAATATAGTGTAAATACGCAGCCACGCGTTTCCGGATAACTCATACTTCCTAGTAAAACCTAGTAAGTACTAGTAAAGTAAAAGTACTAGTATAAGTACTAGTATAGTACTAGTATAGTACTAGTATAGTACTAGTATAGTATAGTATTAGTAAGTACTAGTATAGTAAAGTAGTACTAGTAAAACCTTAATAAGCAAAAAATATTTAATTTAGTTGGATACAATACAACGTTACTGCCGCAATCAGAACGATAAATGATTTAACAATATTATACCATCGACCCTTATAATCCGTTAGAAGTTCGCGAACTTTTCACGCATCTTTTCTTGCTCGTTTTAGGCTATTTTCCTATAATTTATGCTAGGTCATTAGAGACGCATAAGAAACTACTAATGCCGAAGAAATTAACCAAAAATATAAACTAGGGAATTAGCCGCACCTCTTAGAATTCTGCGAGCTGTTTTCACGCGGAATTCTGCGAGCTGTTTTCACGCAGCTATCATGGTGTCCCACAATTTCTGTCCCTCGGGCCATTTTCATAGTTGTAAAGAACTGATCTTCGGCCGATTTTCAATGTGATGCAATATATTTGATAGACAATCCACCCCTTATTATAACAAAACTCAGCACTAGGCCATTGCTTCTCTCTGCTGGTTTCTACACTATTTTTCCGAAGGACTCATCTTTCCACTTTCTGTCGATATTACTCCATAAAATTTTCTACGGAAACTCAACCGTGGAAACTCATGATTAGCTAGTGCAATTAATACTAGAGGCGGCCCCCAGTAAGCCAACGTGTAAGATTCGGCTCTACAGGTTACCACAGCTCAGGGGATAGACCCCACTCTGACCGCCGCCTCTTCGTAACCAAACCTCTGTTCTCACTGCGTTGGTATTCAAACTCAAAACCAATACCATTCCCATGGGTCCATATACTTATACTTCCGTATCCATTGTACGTTAAATCGTGCATCATAACTGAAAGAGTAAAATGCTGAAAAATGTCGCAAACCAAGGTATTTTCGCTTCCACTGAAAAGAAACGTGCTAATGAGTGTCGGGAGTTTTTCGACTGTCCGGCCAACATAAGGTGGGCCAGCAAGGTAATCGAAATGGATATCAAGTGGATCACGTATGACAATACCGGCATGAAAACTGGCTGATTGCATGCGGGAGAGTGGCCCCAGCCTTGGTCTCCAGAGATATGCAAAATTTCAAATTTTAATCGACTTGTGAAGACCCCATTTTTGGAAAATGTTCCAGAAAATGCTGGACAATCTGAAGTTAGAGGGGTCAAATATACCGTTGTATACTCTCGATACCAGTCATTACTACCATCGCTGTTTTGAATTCTTTGCGGGCTTCCACCCTGAAAATCAGTTCACCAATCGGACCGATCTCGACGTCGACTATCAATCTTAGATTAACGCCTGGGCTCAGCCCGCCTGAGGAGGGCTATCATGGCTCTGCCCAATCGATGGAAGGAAGTCATTATTATGAACAACGACTACTTCGATCACTGACCGTTTGCATCTGTTAAAGTTATGAGCAAAAATATTGTTAGTCGAGATTTAGGGACAAAAATTGTGGGACACCCGAATAGACAGTGACGAGAGAGCACGTAAACAGAGAGAGCGCAGAAATACAACAACAACATTGCTTTCTTTTCCCTCTCCTCGTTCCGCGTGCTCTCTCGGCACTGTTTAGCTGCGTGAAAACAGCTCGCAGAAATCCGCGACCTTCTAAGAGGTGCGGCTAATTCCCTAGTTTATATTTTTGGTTAAATTCTTCGGCATTAGTAGTTTCTTATGTATCTCTAATGACCTAACGCAAATTATTAAGAAAATAGCCTAAAACGAGCAAGAAAAGATGCGTGAAAAGTTCGCGAACTTCTGACGGATTATAATGGTCGCATTTCTTTCTCGAAGCACATTCTTTCTGTTTCTGGCACATCTGGACAGTAAATTTAAAGAAGGAGAATATAAATTCAATTTGTGATCATTATACAAATTAATTTTTGAGAATGCTCAAGGTCGGATAGATCACAAGAGAGAGTGTGTGTTCGAGAAAGAAAATACAGACAACACCGACAAAAGGAAATTCACTGTTCATTGCGAAAAGCTACTCATTTTCTTCTTCGTTCAGGCATGCTTCTTGGCGATCTTATGCTGCGCAAATTTCACGGGGTGCAAGGTGCAAATCAGTTTTATGCACACTTTCATAACTTTTTTCCTTGTGAAGCTACAACGTCCAAACTTGATACAGGGATTGCAAGCCACGTTTGGAACATCTTCCTTTTTGATTGGAGAGATTTAGTTCAGATTGAGCTGAGTTACACGAATTTTCCACCCTCAGAGGGTGGAATATCATCCATGAAATTTGCACAGCATTACAACAACAGATAATATATTTTTTAATAACTATTTGAGCGATTCTCTAAAAGCAATTAATGCATTCGCATTTTTTTCAATTATCCTTATTTTCGCACACTCATTTCGTATTCCTCTCCAGTATCTCTCTTGGAATAAAATGTGGTAACTGTCAAGAGCTAGACTCAGACGAATACTCTCACTATTGAGAGTATTCTAAACTGAAATGAGACACCTATTTTATGATACACTTACAAATCCCTCGTTTTCGCACGCTCTCTCGACGCGCGAATACACTCAACACTGAGTGTTACATACACTAGGTGTCTCATCTCAGTGTATTCATTCTCAGTGTATGTTCAAAAGAGATTCAAAAGATAGGAGAGGATGGTATAAAATGGAAGTCCGGAAGGTGGGAACGAAATCATTGACAAGGAATGAATCTCCTTCTCTTTGAGCGTATCCTTGTGATCTAACTAGCCGGGATGTGTTGAGGTTAAATACACTACGCTCTATGCGTACACTACGCTCAATGCATAGTTCTGGGTGCAGGTTTGGTCCAGGGGGAGCTCGGTAGCCTGCTGGAGGTTCGGTCCAGGGGCAGCTCGGTAGGCTGCTCCAGGTTCGGTCCAGGGTGAGCTCGGCAGACCTGCTTCAGGTTCGGTTCAGGGGACCTTGGCAGCCTACTTCAGGCTCGATTCAGGGGAACTCGGTCGCCGACTTCAGGTTCGGATAAGGGAGGTGGACTCGGTAGCCGGCTCCAAGTACGGTCCAGGGGGAGTTTAGTATGTTGGGGAATGTTAATCTCTAGAAAGAGTACTGGCTTATTCCGTTGCAAAAGGCTCGTGAGGCTGAGAGCGATCGAAAAAAGTTGCCACTACGCCACTTCGTGGCTCCGTGGCAACTTTTTTCGATCGCTCTCAGCCTCACGAGGATCTCTCAACGGAAACGCAGGATACCGTGTGTTGATTTCCCTGACGTGTTCGAACACGTTTCCGACATCGCAAAACACTTTTCCTGTGATCCCCTACGCTCTGCGAATCAATTAGAAACTTTTTGAAATTTTCAATTTTTTTAACGTTAAAACGTGTTAGAACACGTTCAGACACGTTTCTGACATCGCAAAACACTTTTCCTGTGATCCCCCACGCTCTGCGAATCAATTGGGAACTTTTCGAAATTTTCGATTTTTCATGTTAAAGCGGGGTTGTATTGAGGTTAAATACGCTCTATGCGTACACTACGCTCTATGCATAGCTCTGGGTGTGGGTTCGGTACAGGGGGAGCTCGGTAGATGGCTCCAGGTACGGTCCAGGGGGAGATCGGTAATTGGCTCCAGGTTCGGTCCAGAGGGAGCTCGGTATCCTGCTCCAGGTACGGTTCAGGGGGACCTCGGTAGCCTTCTTCAGGGACGGTTCAGGGGGACCTCGGTAACCTTCTTCAGGAACGGTCCAGGGGGCCTCGGTAACCTTCTTCAAGAACGGTTCAGGGGGAACTCGGTAGCTTGCTTGACGATCGGTCCAGGGAGGAGGATTCGGTAGCCGGCTCCATGTACGGTCCAGTGCGAGTTTAGTATGTTGGGGAATGTTAATCTCTAGAAAGATTACTGGCTTATTCCGTTGCAAAAAGGCTCGTGAGGCTGAGAGCGATTGAAAAAAGTTGCCACTACGCCACTCCGTGCCTCCTTGGCAACTTTTTTCGATCGCTCTCAGCCTCACGAGCCTTTCTCAACGGAAACGCAGGATACCGTGTGTTGGATTCCCGGGCTTGTTCAAACACGTTTCCGACATCGCAAAACACTTTTCCTATGGTCCCCCCACGCTCTGCGAATCAATTGGTAATTTTTCGAAATTTTCGATTTTTCATGTTAAAACGTGTTAGAAAACGTTCAGACACGTTTCCGACATCGCAAAACACTTTTCCTATGGTCCGCCACGCTCTGCGAATCAATTGGAAACTTTTCGAAATTTTCGATTTTTCATGTTAAAACTCGGCAAAACAGGTGATAACGTGTTTCACATTACTCAAGAACGTGCTAGAAGAACATCTGACACTTGCGAATAATGCGGCAAACGTTTTGCCCGCGGCGGGATTCGAACATGGGGGTCTCGGATTGTAAGTCAAGCGCGTAACCCATTTGGCTATGGATTTGGTCAATTAAATATTGCAAAATTTTAAAGGGATTTTGGACTGTTGTCGTATGCAAAAGGATCCGAGAAGATAGAGCCATTTTGAAGCAATTTATAAAGCTTCCCGATACGCGATTCCGAGCCTCCAGAAAGGGGTCAGGGGCGAGAGAGTGTGCCAAAGTGATAGAGTACCTCTCGATAACCCTTGCTCTCTCGTTTCAAATCCCTTCCTGCGAAGTTTGCCGGCATGTTGAATGATTCGGAGCGAAATGTACGAAAATGTCGTGAAATCGTGTGAAATCAAGTGAAATCAATCGATATTTCACTTCGAAAAACGGCAAAAGATGCTCAAATGTGAATCTCGTTACTTAAAAACGTGTTTGGACCACTTTTCACGCTTGCAAAAAAATGCGGCAAAAGACTATGCACCGGCGGGGATCGAACCTGAGACCCTCGGATTTGAATTCGAGCTCGCTACCGACTTGGCCATGAAATTATCGATTTTTTTGTAAATAAATTTTGAAATGTTTTCTGATGAGTTATCGTATGCAAAAGGATCTGAGAAGATTGCTTAAGTTTGAAGCGATTTATAGCGAAAAAAACGAAAAAATTGTCCGTCACGCGGAAGGAAAAAAAACACACCAACAGACAGATATTTCAATTCCCTAGTAGTGGAGGAATAGAGCTAAAGTTGTCTCTCGGGTCCCTACAGTATCGAACAAAAGTGTTCGCTCAAAACGTTGATCTCATGTCAATCTTGTGCCAGATGAAATATCGAAATGAAATTTTGGCACGATTTAGTACATCTATATACCGTTTAGGTATGCGATATAGTGCATCCATCCCTGCTTCGATTTCGATTAGCGGGGCATGACGATGTTTTATGGTTGATGCAACTGTTTTTGTGGTTATTCAAAGTCGATTATTTGGTCGGATGAAATTTTTCATCCTCAATTCAGAGGAGGTAGAGGACACCCAGAGGTCCCCGATAAAAATTGTAGCATATTTTTCCTATGTAGCAAACAGCCTGCAGCAGGCTGCAAAATTTGCTGTCGCAAACTCATAACTCGGCTCTCAGATAAGCAAGAGACCAGTTCTAGGGCTCAAAATGATCCTTTTGGTGAGCTCAGAAATCCCTGAGAGAATGGTTGCATGTGCATACGACTTGAGGATTTCCCGTGCCTTAACGGTGGGAAAACTGAGAGAGGTACGATTCTCGGTAACCGCCCCTTAGATAACTGCCCGTTTGCTGCTAGTTGTTCACCAACATTTCCAATTTAGGACGTTCTATATTTAGGGGAAGTACCGTTACTTGATAAAAAAGCGCGCGCGAGATGACAATTTGTCCAAAAATGTGACAAAAAACGACAAATGGATGAAGCTCGTCGTTGTGTGTCTCTACGGTCACAATTTTATGGAATTTTATAGTTTTCATTCTGTGTTTTTAAAATAATAATTTTAATTAATAAATAATGAAGGAATACGCTAATTTTGATTTGAGCACCTCCCCGCTCTCGCTGGCGGAATTGTGGTGTGGCGCAAATCGCGACGGTGTACTGTAAATCAAATCGTCAAGCTTTCCTGTTTTTTGGCAAGTAGCCAACTCTCACGGCTTCTCTCGAATTTTGTTTTATTTATTTAAATCTTGTTTATTTATTCATTTTCATTATATTTCTTGTTCTAATCGTGAGCCAGGTCAGTTTGACCCCTATGAGAGCTGGTTCACGGTTGCACCTCCTCGCGTTCTGTTCCGAAACGAGTCTGCCAGTTTGTACACTGCAAAACCATCATGTTTCCTCTCATTTCTTTCAATATTTTTGGGCCTATTGCTTGCGTTCCTTGTTTCCGACCGTTTCCCCAGCTGCTTGCGCAACTCTGCCGCTGTTCTGATTGTGCGCCGTTGTTTTTCGCACACTTTCAAATCACGTAATTCCGCGTAATTGCAGGGTCGGTCGGGGACGAGTGCGCGGCTGGCTCGACTACGTCAAATATGGACCGCCGCCATATCAGATGGGTCCTTTTTATAAGGACCGTTATACAAATAATGAATTTTAATTAAATTTCTTTGGACTGATTAGGTTTTGAGTTGCTAAAACTACCTAGAAATAGGTGGTCGAGCGTGTCTAGATAGGAGTCGCTCTCTATCTTAACAGTTTCCCTGAACTTTTGCCAAAGATATTACAAGTATAATGAATAATTTTACCAGTTCTGGTTGTGAAGAAAGGAGGGTTTATGAATGGGGCTAAAAAGAGTATCTTTATAATACTTATTTCGGTGTTGGCTTGTGCGGAACTTTGCAGTTCCCCCGGTGTCCGCCCGCCCCTTCCGTGCTCGTCTCTCTCTCTCTCTTGGACCTTCCGCCTGCTCTCTTCATTCGTCACTGTTTGTTTATTTTGTTTGTGATTTCGAGATTTAAAAATGTGATTATAAATCTTTATTTGGTTTATGACAATCGATAATGCAACAGTATTTAACGCATGAAATGGCAATTCAAAAGACGGGTTATGAGATGGGATTGGTAATATCGTTATGTCTAATCATGTTCGCTCTTTATCTTCTTGGTTGGGATAAAACTAGCAGAGTCGTCGTCCGATGAATCAGTCAGAGGTCTATTAGAAGAGAGAAGGGAGTGGGACTGAGCCAAGAACTGATGAGGGGATGCAGAGATTTGAATAGAGGGAAGTACATTTTGCGACGGATTCAGGGTGGGCAGAGACATAGAGTTAATCGATTGGGTTACGGTATTATGAGAAGCATGAGAAGGTGAATTAGGGACACATGAAGCAACGGACGCGTATGGATTGGGCATTGTCATGGGTAGGGAGACATGGTGGGATACGGTAGGCAGAGCAGAGGGTACGGTACACGCTGGTGCTGATGAGGGTGGGACTGCACCACTATCGTCACGTGAGTGCAACTCACGTGCCCTTGTCGCTGCGTAGGAGTTGACTCTGTGGACGATTCTCTTCCGTGCGCTGTCGCGACAGTCACGTGTTGAGTACGAACGTCGGTGTAAGCTAGCCTGAAATATCGATCGATAATCAATTTATTTTGAAGAAAATAAGACTTTCAAATCCAATTACTCCTTTTAAGAATATGATTGTCTCACCTCAATGAGAAAGCGTACTCGCGCCTTGTCGGTTCTCAACTTGAGATTGAGCAGCATCTGTGCTTTGTCGTGCTTCCATAGCAGCACTTCCATTGATGTAGCCAGGTGTTCCACTTTTTGATTGATGTCGATATGGTCGACTTGCTCCTTCGTCAAGATGTCATAGACGAAGGCTGAAATAGAAAAATGATCCGGAATGATGAATATTAATTAACTATACTTTATTGATTGAGCTTAACATTCGGTAGCCAAATTTGGTTACTGTGTGCGGATAGTATTTAGATTACTTTCAAATTAATTCTTTACCGTTCTGGCGAGGTGCTGTAGCTACGAGTGTGTCCAGTGTGATCGCCGTCGCCTCACCCTGCTTTTGAATCTTGTCCAATTTTGATGCAATGCCCGAAACCTGTAATTATCGATTATTTTTCAAACGATCAAATTGCTAAATCTATATTTAGTACCTCGTTGGATGCTGATCGCGCTTCGTTTACTGCAGTATGGAGTAGTGGACCGTAGGAAAGGATGAAGTTGCTCAGTGTTGAGGCCAGCACAGAGACGTCACGACGCATCTCGTTGACTGACTGAATGAGAAGAAACACCGCGGGATCTGAAATATACGGTAGATGTTTTTGCCGATACTGTAGGGGTGGAGTACAAGTACGGTAGACGCGCCTACAAGTACGGTAGACGCGCCTACAAGTACGGTAGACGCGCCTACAAGTACGGTAGACGCGCCTACGAGTACGGTAGACGCGCCTACGAGTACGGTAGACGCGCCTACGAGTACGGTAGACGCGCCTACGAGTACGGTAGACGCGCCTACGAGTACGGTAGACGCGCCTACGAGTACGGTAGACGCGCCTACAAGCACGGTATACGCGCCTACGAGTACGGTAGACGCGCCTACGAGTACGGTAGACGCGCCTACGAGTACGGTAGACGCGCCTACGAGTACGGTAGACGCGCCTACGAGTACGGTAGACGCGCCTACGAGTACGGTATACGCGCCTACGAGTACGGTAGACGCGCCTACGAGTACGGTAGACGCGCCTACAAGCACGGTATACGCGCCTACGAGTACGGTAGACGCATAGTACGGTAAGTTAGGCGCATAGTACTGTATGGTATCAACGTAATAATCAACTTCAATATATTTACCTGTTGTTGCAGTAGCTGCCTGTTGCGTGAGAGCACTGATAGGAGTGATCGATTGTAGTGGACCAGCTAGTTGAGCGGGTATTTGGGTGCTGCTAGGATGGAGATACGGAGTGGACAGAGTGGGAAACAAGGTAGGGAGAGCAGAAGGGGCAACGGAAGAAGAGGTATGAGATAGAGAAGCCGAACCAGGCAAACTCGCTATTGAGCTATTGGCCGGATATGATACTGCAGTCATAGTGGGCGGCGCTACCGTAATCGGGAAGGAGGAGGATACGGTAGTCATAGTGGGCGGCGCTACCGTAATCGGGAAGGAGGGGGATACGGTAGTCATAGTGGGCGGCGCTACCGTAATCGGGAGGAAAGGGGTTGTAGAGGACGCAGCAGGATCGGAGGCAAATCGAACCTGAGTTAATAATATTCAAAATATTGTGAGATTATAGGTCAGCACTTACTTTGCTTTTCCTTTTAGGGGGCGGGGTATTTTGTCCTGGCTGCAATCTTCGATTTCTCTCTGCCTCCACTTTCTTCTTGCCTTTATCTGAGTACTTGAGGATACCGAGCCTCTCAAGTGTCGGATCCCTGGACGGATGCATGACTCGAATCGATTGTCCCACTTGCCCGGGACCCCGAATGAGGTCCTCATCGACAACTTCCCATTCTGGTCCAGCCGTGGTCGATAAAAGAACGAGCCACAACATTCTGCATTGAATAAATAGATTGAACGAAATTGTGAGAAAAAAACAAATTAAAAAGAACTTTGCAATCACAATAAAGGCAGATCTCGGAGAAGATTGTAAGTGGAAATGACTCTAATCAGCATGCTAAACAGTAGATTATCATGCACAGACGCATGCAAATAGGGGATATGTCTGCATCGATTCCAACTGTTTCAACATCGGCTAAGATTCAACTGTCTTTTTAATGAATCTTGAATGACTTAATCAATATTTTTGATCATTGTGCTTCTTTTCTATGATCATTGATCTACCGTACCCATTATTGATCAACCGTACCCGCTATTGATATACCGTATCCATTATTGATCTACCGTACCCGCTATTGATCTACCGTATCCATTATTGATCTACCGTATCAATTATTGATCTACCGTATCTATTATTGATCTATCGTATCATCAATCATCTACCATGTCGATCTTTGATCTTTCGTGTTGATCTTTGATCTTTCGTGTTGATCTTTGATCTGCCTTACTCATTATTGATTATCCGTATTTTATCGCACAATTGATTTTTCTATTCGACAGAAACCTATTGTTTCAGAATTTCGATGGGGTACCACCCTCGTGACGACATTCAACAATGGAGAGATGACGGGCTTACTTGTAAGCAGATTTCGCGACTCCTGTGGACAAGAAAGGAGATCAGATTGAGCGAATCCGCTGTGCGTCGCCAATTGAATCGGAAGGAGAAGCGTCCCAAACCGTACTCTCCATCTACCGTACCCAAAGACTTGCACCCCACTGTGAGACAACTCATCGAGAAGTTGTACGAGAAGAACGGAACCATCACTGTTACTAAGATCATCGAGGTCATCAAGACGGAAACAGATCTCAAAGTGAGGCGTTTACAGTATTCCATAAAAATCAATAACTACCGTACTGCAACGAAAATCGATAACTACCGTAGACCATAGAAAATCAATAACTACCGTACTGCATCAAAAATCGATAACTACCGTAGACCATAGAAGATCAATAACTACCGTACTGCATCAAAAACCGATAACTAACGTACTGCAACGAATACCAATAACTACCGTACTGCATCAAAAATCGATAACTACCGTAGTCCATTGAAAATCAATAACTACCGTACTGCATCAAAAATCGATAACTACCGTAGTCCATAGAAAATCAATAACTACCGTACTGCATCAAAAACCGAAAACTACCGTACTGCAACGAATACCAATAACTACCGTGCTGCAACGAAAATAGATAACTACCGTAGTCCATAGAAAATCAATAACTATCGTACTGCAACGAGAATAAATCGCTCTTAAATCTCCCTATTCATAAAAAAAATCGATAATTACTAAACCACTGTATTCCAGGTGAGTGAGCACGTTGTACACGTGTGGAGGGATGAGTTGGGATTCCGCAGGTTTCGATTGCGGTACGGCCACATGGTCCGTCTCGCAAATCGATTAGTTCGAGTGGACTACTGTCAAAGGGCACTCGACAACCACGAGCAGTTTTTGACTCACTCCTTCAGTGACGAGAGTTGGATCTACTTGGAAAAGACCTCCAAAACTATTTTCGTGCGTGACCGAGCCCATGCAGTTCAAAGTGCACCCAAATACCCAGTGAAGGTGTGATTTCCAATATCTAACAGTTTTTCACTAATCTTCCCAGTTGCTCGTTTGGGGATCGATTTCGTGGCGCGGCGCCTCCGATCTCATCATTCTAACTGGTGATGATGCTGCGCGTGTCGACTCTCCCACATACCAGCGAATTCTCTACCACAACTATGTCGAGTGGAGAAAGTCAGGAAATTTCAAATTAATTTATTCCTCTTGTTCCGAACATAATTTACTACGTATCGTGGTACGAAAATTGATATATAATCAACACTATTCTCATTTTGACTGACTGTTATTCACGTTAATCTTAGGCAAGTGTACGGACCCATCGGGATATTGGTGCAAGATTCGGCACCGGCTCACATCTCGAAATCTACCAAGCGATTCTTGAAGAACGAGAATATCCCGGTATGGATACAAATTTATTCTACCGCCAAAGCTATATAGCTCTTAAAAGAAATCTGCAATGACAAAAAAGACATATTTTAGACTGAGTTGTGGCCACCAGAGAGCCCAGACTTGAATCCTGTGGAAACAATCTGGGCACTGATGAAGAAACACGTCAACGCGGATAGGATGAGCGGAATTCAGGAACTGGAGGAAGCAGTGAAGAAATTCTGGGCCGAGAAAGTGACTATTCCCCTGTGCCAAAACCTCATCAAGCAAATGCAGACGAAGCTGCAGCAAATTGTGGATAAGGGGGGATTGCCCATTCATGACTAAAGTACCATGTATCAAACTTGAAATACTCTTGCATTATCGATTGTCATAAACCAAATAAAGATTTATAATCACATTTTTAAATCTCGAAATCACAAACAAAATAAACAAACAGTGACGAATGAAGAGAGCAGGCGGAAGGTCCAAGAGAGAGAGAGAGACGAGCACGGAAGGGGCGGGCGGACACCGGGGGAACTGCAAAGTTCCGCACAAGCCAACACCGAAATAAGTATTATAAAGATACTCTTTTTAGCCCCATTCATAAACCCTCCTTTCTTCACAACCAGAACTGGTAAAATTATTCATTATACTTGTAATATCTTTGGCAAAAGTTCAGGGAAACTGTTAAGATAGAGAGCGACTCCTATCTAGACACGCTCGACCACCTATTTCTAGGTAGTTTTAGCAACTCAAAACCTAATCAGTCCAAAGAAATTTAATTAAAATTCATTATTTGTATAACGGTCCTTATAAAAAGGACCCATCTGATATGGCGGCGGTCCATATTTGACGTAGTCGAGCCAGCCGCGCACTCGTCCCCGACCGACCCTGCAATTACGCGGAATTACGTGATTTGAAAGTGTGCGAAAAACAACGGCGCACAATCAGAACAGCGGCAGAGTTGCGCAAGCAGCTGGGGAAACGGTCGGAAACAAGGAACGCAAGCAATAGGCCCAAAAATATTGAAAGAAATGAGAGGAAACATGATGGTTTTGCAGTGTACAAACTGGCAGACTCGTTTCGGAACAGAACGCGAGGAGGTGCAACCGTGAACCAGCTCTCATAGGGGTCAAACTGACCTGGCTCACGATTAGAACAAGAAATATAATGAAAATGAATAAATAAACAAGATTTAAATAAATAAAACAAAATTCGAGAGAAGCCGTGAGAGTTGGCTACTTGCCAAAAAACAGGAAAGCTTGACGATTTGATTTACAGTACACCGTCGCGATTTGCGCCACACCACAATTCCGCCAGCGAGAGCGGGGAGGTGCTCAAATCAAAATTAGCGTATTCCTTCATTATTTATTAATTAAAATTATTATTTTAAAAACACAGAATGAAAAAGCACAATGAAAACTATAAAATTCCATAAAATTGTGACCGTAGACACACACAACGACGAGCTTCATCCATTTGTCGTTTTTTTCACATTTTTGGACAAATTGTCATCTCGCGCGCGCTTTTTTATCAAGTAACGGTAAGCTCCGCCCACTAGACGCTAATGGAAAGGGCGAGAAATGGCGGATGAGTAGCACAAGTTTAATTCTCCACTAAAAACCTCGTGCTCGGGCTTATTCGAGAGCTCTTGGCAGGGGCTACAACATATTCCGTGCGCACCATGCTCTGTAGTGATTAAGTAGGTCAAAAATCGATAAACATAGTCGGGAATAGGTGATTCAAGCACTTCCAGTAAAGGCACATAGTTGCGCATCTCTCAGTTGGTGGGGGTAATGTGTCTGATCCATTTAGAGAAAACAGAAAAGGAACCGAACCCGCGACCTCTGCTCGCTGTGCAATCACTCTACCATTGAGCTAAGAAGGTAATGGTGGAGAGCTCTGACATTTGCTCCATGAGCAGATAGGATCTCTTCATTCTCTTCTTATGTACGCAAACTCCGCCCATCTCTAGAGAGTGTCCACATTCTGACCCTCAAGCGTTGTGGTTTACGAGCTGTAGCGCGGCTCAGAGACAAGATATCGACAAACGGCAAAAAGTATGATGTTCGTGAGACCTCAACGATTCTTTTGGACACATTTTCTACAACTTGGCATGAAATTGGCAGATCACGTTGCGGTCCCTACCCAAAGACCACACTACTTCGAGTAGATGGGTGATAAAAATATTTCAGAAGTAAGCTAGCCAAATTCTATGAACCGCAGAGGAAATACAGTGCCTGTTTGCGAGAATAATGGATCGCCTGCCATTCAGAGCGTGAAGTCTTCAACTTTCCTTACTCTGGAGACATTGTCTCCAGCTGAGAGATCATGCAAAATCGGAAGAGCGGGCGACAATGTCTCCAGAGCTTTCCCTGCTGGAGATAATGTCTCCAGACTAAGGAAAGTAGGAGACTTCCCGCTCTGTGTAGATACTGTGGCCCCTGTCCATTCACCTATTCAGTAGAACATCATCAACATCAACGTATCCAACATAACCAGTCTGAGATAATGGGAGCCAAGCAACAACCAGCTAAAGAAATGGCACTGCGTAGTCCAAAGATCATTTCAGTCATAGTCACTGAATGACACTGTATTACAGGATAATGCAAGACGACAATGATGGCTGGGGAAAACTCTCCCTCTCCCCCAAATCGAATGCCTAGTACAAATCAGCACTCGCTAGAGCATCCACGCTCTGTTCTGTTCTTCCTCTCAAACTAGTAAACTAGCCGGAATGTATTGAGGTTACACTACGCTCTATATTTAACCTCAATACATCCCGGCTAGTTTACTCTCCTCTATGCATAGTTCTGGGTGCAGATTCGGTCTAGGGGGAGCTCGGTAGCCTGCTTCAGGTTCGGTCCAGAGGGAGTTCGGTAGCTTGCTTGAGGTTCGATACAGAGGGACCTCAGTAGCCTTCTTCAGGTTCGGTCCAGGGGGAGTACGGTAGCTTGCTTCAGGTTCGATCCAGGGAGGAGGACTCGGTAGCTTAGTGGCCGGCTCCAAGTACGGTCCAGGGAGAGCTTAAGATATTGGGAAATGTTAATCGCTAGAAAGAGTACTGGCTTATTCCGATTCAAAAGGCTGAGAGAAATCGAAAAAAGTTGCCACTACGACTCTTCGTTGTTCCGCGGCGGCGAACCGCGGAAGGGAAGGCTAGATGAGGGTCATCGTAAGGAGTCCGCGCTTTACGCGAGACGGGATTGAGACGTAGAGGGGGGAAGAGGGGAGGAATTACTAAATCGCTTATCGAGAGATCGCAGAGAAGCAGGGCGTGGAATGCGGTGAAGGGACGGAGACTACCGTATTCCTCACCCGAGCTAAAAGAAATGCGAGGCCCCAGAAGAGAAGAGTGAAGACCAGCTGAAAGATGGAGATGTAATACAAATACACACAAACCTGCGTGATTGACCATCCCTTGGATCGAATTGTCGTTTTCCAACTTTTCCACAGAAGAAGCCAAAGATGGCCGAATTCGAACATTCTGAATTATGAGTTTAGTGAGACCGGGCAAATAAAGCTCTTCAGGCAATAGACAAGAGATTATCGAGACATACAAGTGGAAGTTATCGATTTTAGTTGCGAACCTGAGTGAGTTAAGAAGTGTATCGGGTGATTTGGAGAGCGGTCGACCAGTCGAAACGAAGAATTGGAGAGAGAATGAGGGCGAGAATGGAAAGATCGCCGATATTGAGACAATGTAAATTAGAGACTAAGTGATTATTGCATTCGTCCTTTGTGAATTAGAAGAATAGTCGAAATTTGAATTCACTTTTTTCACGTCGAAGTTCAATTGTTCATTGTTGAATTTATGAGTTGCTATACAGATGTGTGCTCTTTTTCAATATGACGGCGCTCCCCTCACTGAGATAAAGTTGACCAAGAGAATTTTATGCACGGTTGCATTTAAAGAAAGATAACGGTTATCCAACTGACCTCCATTCACACGCTGTCTAGTTGCAGTGAGCAAAAATAAATCGCAATAATGAAGACGTTGGCGAACCATTCTCTTTAATAAAAGGAAGCAAAACCGTTATCCATAACAAAATTGCGCTCTGAGCGTTGTTGAAACACTCTCTCTTAGTTGTATCCACTGACACTGGTTATCAGCAAACTCATATTATTGCGGGTTTGTGAAATTGTGATGAAATTGTTGGCGGGTTGTGTTGTATTGAAAGGCACCGAATTATGTTAGCAAATCCGAAAACAATACTCTATATGGACGCAAAGCAACGAAATAGAACTTGTTTATCGATTATTAGAGAGAGGGGCTCATTCACAGAAATTGTTGACCGAGCAGGGAGACTTTTCGCAGACGAAAACGTGTTCGGCGGAGCGGTTCCCGGCGAACCTCAAATGCTTACTTTAAAAATATAGTTTTTTTTGATTGCTATAGTAAAAGAATATTCTTATTGAGCAATTTCCTCGCTTAATACTGTGTTTATGTTGTGCAATACACCTTGCGCTGTCTTTAGTTCGAAATAATATACAAGAGATTTCGGATACACAGAGAAAAATGTCTGTCATATATGGCTCCTGAACTGCGTTTGTATGTCATATATAACATACAGTATGTTATATATGACGCTGTCCGCGATAGCTTCAACAAAGGTTCGGCACAGGCAAAATGATGTTCTTCAAATTTCTTGAAAAATCGGTTTTAGGGGTTGTTTTTGATTCTGCATAACGTGACGTCGTTAGTTTTTCAAGATTTTGCCTCCAGGCGCCAAAATGGCGCCGCGCCACTTTAGGGCGCGGCATGTTTTCCTTTCATAAGCTCGAATCAGCCCACAACACACGTACCCGAACAGAATTTTATGGCGAATTCAATGGTATATTTGGTTATACGTGAATCGTCCAATGAAGCGAGATAAAACAACTTTTTGACCCCTTATAGTGTGAACCAGGAGACATAGTTTATTCGACGTGCCTTTCGATTCTGATTCAAATAATATAGCATTGTGTAGGGGAAAACAGGTGGAAATATGTTTCCCAAGCGATTTTCCGATTTTCAACGCGCGAACTGTTGTCCGTCCGTCCGATCTGCCTAGTTAGGCAGCGGTGAGCACAGTGAGTCCGTCCGATCTGCCTAGTTAGGCAGCGGTGAGCGCAGTGAGTCCGTCCAATCGGCCTAGTCAGGCAGCGGTGTTATGAAAGGAAAACGTGCCGCGCCCTAAAGTGGCGCGGAGCCATTTTGGCGCCTGGAGGCAAAATCTTGAAAAACTAACGACGCCACGTTGTGCAGAATCAAAAACAACCCCTAAAACTGCTTAAATACTATTATTTATTAATGCGAATATTTTTCCATTAGATAATTTGTGTTTACAACGTTTTATAGACATCTGAAAAAAATAAAACGCAATAAACTCTCCGAAAATGACTATTTCGTATATATCATTTTCCATCGCTGATCTACACTGTCAGATTGGTCACAAATCGTGTATCAATCTTTTAAATGATTTTTGAAGCGTGTCGCTCAATTATTGACTAAAAATCGGTAAGGCAAATAACGAGAAAACAAAAGAAAAATTTTGACATTTCAGAAATTTTCAATTTTATGACTTCTTTTGCCTCTAAAACTGCGAAATGAGCAAACAAATTCAAATCGAGAACAAGTAATTTTTCAACAATAGATATTCGAGGTCAGGGCTGAATTTATTAAAGGGTCATGGGCATGCGAATGAAGTGAATTTTATATAAAAATGCCAGACATCCGATAATAACAGATTTTAAATTTCGATAATTTTTTACTCAGCTTTTCTCACTATATTCTAATGGAAAATGAAGAAAAAACTAAATTTTTATCATTTATTTACAAATAGTTATTTTAATTAGAAATTCGCCTCAGGAACGGTGAATCGCCAATTTCTGAAAAAAAAAAACAGAAAGCTATTTATTTTGATCGGAGAATCAAATTTCGACACAAAAAGAGGAGTGTTGGTGTTTTCACCGCACCCGGATTCAACGCACTCAACCGAATTTTATGAATTTGAATTGTGGTGTAGTCGCTGCTTTAACTCGCTGCTGTAGAAAATGTAAAACTTGGAAAAAAATTATAATCTTTAATAAGCTGCAGTTTTTAGCATTCTTCCGGGAAGAGGGCTTTCTTTAATTTGAAAATAACTTATTTTTCACTGCAAAAAAAATTATTTTCAAATGAAAGAAAATATTTTTCTTTTTTTTTAAATGAGAATATTTTTTTCGGATTCAATACTAACAACAGTATATTAAAAAATTTTTTTTGAAAATAGTTATAAATTAGCGACTAAACACAGTAGAATAGGGCCAGCCGTTTCTCATTTTCCATTAGACTATAGTAAGAAAAGCTGAAAAAAAATGAAAATTAAAAATATGTTATTATCCGATGCCTGGCCCCTTTAAATAAAATTCACATCATTCGCATGCCCAAAAGAGAAAATATTTTTAAAAAGTATACTGTAAAGATGTGAATTTATAACTCATTTTTCTTGTTTTTTTCAAGTTTTTTCATATTTTTGCTATTTGAAATTGCCTTAATGTCGATTTGAAAAATCTTGTACCGTGAAATCGCAGAAAAAAAACGAAAACAAAATTTTTAATTTTTTTTTTCAAAATTTTTCTTTTGTTTTCTCGTTATTTGCCTTAACGATTTTTAGTCAATAATTGAGCGACACGCTTCAAAAATCATTTAAAAGATTGATACACGATTTGTGACCAATCTGACAGTGTAGATCAGCGATGGAAAATGATATATACGAAATAGTCATTTTCGGAGAATTTATTGCGTTTTATTTTTTTCAGATGCCTATAAAACGTTGTAAACACAAATTATCTAATGGAAAAATATTCGCATTAATAAATAATAGTATTTAAGCACGATTGGCATCGATACGATGAGAAATGCTTTGGTTTGGTTATTCGCTTTTTACTAAAAATACGCTTATGCGGCTAATTAGACGAATTTTTAAAAATAGTACCTGTAAGTCAAATCAGGCTAAAAAAATTACACAAACGTATCTTTTCACGTAGAATCGAATGAGCTACAAAAGAAACCCACTGGCAACCAATAAAAATATTTTAAAAAATTTTCAAACTTTAAAAAATTTCTAACTTTTTTCTAATAATAGTTAGAAAGACATGTTAAACAGCGAAAATGCTTCTTTTCAGATGAGCTTTCATAATATATAGCTATATAGGGGTGTTTGAGGCGTCTTTCTCGAAATATTTTTTTGCCATTTTCTCATACCCAGTGGCATATCTCAGCCGGGTGTGAGAATCAGAACTTCTAAGGTCGATTTTCGGTTTCTACGCGTGAAGTATGCCCTAGGGTAATTTTTCCAGCATAGGTTTGGTGTCCTTGTACGGCCACTGTTGACAGAAACTCGATCCTCTCAGATAATAACATAATATATATATATAACATACTCTGATATAACATACAAGCGCAGTTCAGGAGCCATATATGACATACATTTCTCTGAGTGTAGTGGAGCGACTAACTAGGCACTGTTGAATCCGGTCGTTTGCTTGGTATAAACACAGTCTCCTTTGTTCAAATTCGGTTCTCCCTTGGCCCAGTTAGTGTAAGTCGAGTGATACTGAATATTGCGTTTTTTATTAATATTTTTCATTATGCATTTATTTTTCATTTTTAGCACATATTTTTTTATTTTTAGCACAAAAATATTAAAAAAACGCAATATTCATTTATTTTTTTTTATTTTTAGCACTTATTTTTCATTATGGATCAGGTCTTTGTACGATGAAAATAGGGGGCAACTGACAGTATCCGTCCAATGGTATCCATATATATCCCACTCGTAGCCAATCCACGCAGGCAATTTCGCACCTTGCGTCGATACAACTGTGATTGTAATTATGTTTATAAGGCTTTTAATGTTTTTATGTTTACAAACCACATTGACAAAATCACATTGATACACTAACACTATAATCACCTTTAAAATGTAGTTTCAATTTTATAGACATTGTAAACGCAAACCACGTCAACCTTGTTGAATGAAAAACTCCTTTTCACTGTCATGGACTGCGGTCATAATGTAACCATAAGCTGCGCATTCTTCCTTTGCGACCTCGTACGTAGTGGAGATAGTAGGCGATGAATAGCAGCCGCCTCAACGACTCATTTCGAATTATTTTTCAGCTTCCACAAAGGGTGAGTGGTTTTCACGGCAAAAATGAATCGCTTTGTTATTTTTTGTATAACTTTTTTAAATCACTCACGATTGGGTGTGTTTCGCTCGTTATCGCTGAAGGCAAATTCTGTAGGATGCGCAGGGCAGAAGCAGTTGACTGCAATGCAAACAAACATAAGATATGTATACCACACAAAGGGGAAATGGTGGGTGAGTGGGGTGCAAAGTGAAGGGAAGGACTAAAGGCGCCTTCTGCCATCGCATGAGTGCGGGAGGGAAGTGCTACGAGAAGGACCTTAGTGTGAAACATTTACACTTTTCGTTACCGTCATCTTGAGGTTACAACACGTGTTAATGTTTTCTGCAGCAATATAATGGAACCGTTTTTTCGGCCTCGATTCCTAATTTCAAGAGGATACCGTCACAAAGCGTCTGCAGGTCGGTGGAGATGTTATTGAATCCGAAGCTGTGATATCCAGGAGACGCGAGGTTGGGGAGAGTCGACAGCTTTCCCATTTCTGCAAAATGTTTATTATTACTCAACTTTTTGCTCCTAGAATGTACTCCTGTTCTTCCTGGGAACTATCCGCCGATAACAATAGGGGAACAACAGGAGCAAAATTAGGAACAAAAAATTCCTTGAATGGGGACAATGAAAAATAAGTGTGCGATAAAAAAAGTAACGCCCACCCGTCACAGCAATGATTCCTCCTCTCTTCTTGAACGAGTCAGCAAGACTTTCTCTGATAGTGGAAACGGGAGCAGAAATGACGTAGATTAGCTGACGAGAGGATCTATTTGTAGCGCGAAAGAAGATTTCTTCGGCAGCTACGATTCCACTAAAAAGAAAAAAAAGGTAATAGGTTTTTTTTATTAAAAAAAAAGTTAAGGGATGAATTTCTCTTTATTATTGCACGTTCTCCTGTAACCGGTCGATTTTTGAGACGACCTAATTATTCACAAGAATTGTAAAGACTGTGACACATCGTTATTTCTAGGATACGCGAGATGATTTGTTAAATTTAGCAACAATTATTGCAACAACTTTTCTTGTTTTAAAAACTTGCTTTCCAATATCTGCTTGGTAGGAGTTGTCATGTTTGAGCACGAGCGATTCGTTATACGGCGTAGAAAAGTCGAAGATTATCTGAGACAGTCATAACTATATTTTTTTTAAATACTAATATCTTTTTTTTACTTATATCTTTCTCATTTATTGGTCTCTCTGTTCTCACCTCCGAATTGCTGGCTGCAGTTACCATTCCAACCCTCGAGAATCTTCCCTTGCCATCGAGTTTCAGCGACGCCATTATCGATTTCACCATTGCCGATGCCTGAGTATATTCCATTGTTTTGTATGTTCCGATGTTTCGCTTCAGCCTTGGAGGTCTTTTTTTCTACATGAGCTCTTTGAAGAGGAAAAGTGTGCCATTCAGGCACCCGACCTGCTGCAAATTGTCGTTGGTCATCGACTGCGAAACGTCAACTACGAAAACAATGTCCAGCCAGAGTTGAGATGCGAAGTCGGCGCGTCCATCAGTGAGGTCGCATCCGCACGACATTAGTTCGGCTGAATGAAGAGTAATTAGGAAAGGATGCTCGGCACCCACGGCGGGATGGCCGAGTGGTGTAAGCAGCAGCTAGTCATATGGGATAACGGGTTCGATCCCCGCCGAGGCCAACCAAGCCTTCCATCCACCCCATGGGCGGTAAATTCCTAAAGACTATTATTTCAGAACGTCTGTCTGTCTGTGTGTGTGTGTCTGTCCGTCCGTCCGTCGCGGCAATTATCTCGCCAACGGATAGAGCTATCAACTCAGTTCCTTCTCCATAGCATGCATCTCCACAAGAGTAACTTGCTCAATAAAAAATAAAAACAAAATCCATGGCCAAGTGGCTAAAGCGCTTTCTTTCGATTCCGAAAGTCCCAAGTTCGACCCCCGCCGTGGCAAACTTTTGGCCGCGTTTTTCGCAAGCGCGAGAAACCGTTTCAACACGTTTTTAAGTACCGTGAAACACGTTTTCACCTGTTTTGCCGAGTTTTAACTTGAAAAATCGAAATTTTCGAACTTTCTCCAAACGCACCGGTGAGTGTCGGGGATCACAGGAAAAGCATTTGGCGATGTCAGAAGCGTGTTTGAACGTGTTCTAACACGTTTTAACGTGAAAAATCGAAAATAAAAAAATCCCAAATGATTCAGAGAGCGAATCACAGGAAAAGTGTTTTGTGGTGTTGGATGTGTCTGAGCACGTTCGAAAACGTTCTAAACACACTGTATCTTGCGTTTCCGTTATGAAAAAAACCTCGCTCTCAGCCTCACGAGCCTTTTGCAACGGAATAAGCCAGTACTCTTTGTAGCGACTAACACTCCCCATCATAAATCGAGCAGCCTAAAAAAGCTCCTCCTGGACCGAACTTGGAACCGGCTACCGAGTTCTCCCTGGACCGAATCTGGAGTTGGCTGAATGGCTTCCCCTGGACCGAACTTAGAGCCGGCAACCGAGCTCTCCTGGACCGAACTGTGCCCGGCAACTGAACGCCCCCTGGACCATACTTTGAAAACGTAGTGCGCATTTTGCCATAACGTAGTTTATCCTCAACACACCCTGCTAGTTGGTAGCAACTATGATTGCTAAACGTGCCCTAGATGAATTGAGAAGCTCTTGGGTTACGCAATCCCTCCTTGAAGCTGCCTTACCGGCTCGCCCCATCTAGCGTGGTAGCTCGCTACTGTAAAATCACGTTATGTGGAACACCTTTTTTACATTACTAGCAGTTTTTTTTCTCTCACGACATATGTATCCCTATCTGTGTGTAATGCAAGTATTGTATCGTGATTCTGAATTTTAAGCAAGATATCGGTATTACTGGAGTTTAAAATTCGGGTAAATAATTGGGTTAGTTCTGTTCATTTCACACTCTCTAGGCCGGTCGATAGGTGAGAGAGTGTGCGAAATAAAGGGAGCGAATCCAATTATTTACCCGAATTTCAAACTCTAGGTATTACGACTGGTAAGAGTTCTTCCTTCTGCGCCCCGTGAAGCGCGGTCGACAGTATCCCGCTTCTCTGCCACCCCAGTTTGGAGAAATCTTGAAAGTCATCTTGGACAACCCGGCAAGTTTAGTGTCCACCTGGTAAAAAGGGTAAAGGTGGTATTACAAATTTACGAAGACTCGTCCGAAATAATAAAACGTTCCGCTGATAATCCGTGCCAAAGAACAGATACGGCTGCGAGAGATCATGGCAAAGTGAGAGACAGGTCGAGGTATAGAAAGAGAGTACACCACCAGTAGTCCCTTTCATGAACGTATCATTTTAAAAGTGTAATAGGTCTTCTACACGCAAGGCGGTCTCGACCACCCCTATGCCTAGTAGCAACGAGAGCCTGTCATGAGGTGATCAGCGGACTGCCCACCTGGTGCCATAGCCCCATGGAAATTCTAGGACATGAGTTTGCCACATGCAGCAGGGTGAAATCATAGACCCGCAGGAAAATATTCAAAAATTAATGACACCAAAATGATGTGGGAACCCACGGGCAAATTTGACTTTGAAGAAGAATATATCGTCGTCTCTCCAGACGTTTGGATTCTTGTCTTTAGTGTTGTAGTCGATTTCGACGTGATCCACGTCCAGGTCGAAGTGGACTGAGGAACCAATCCTGGAATTTTTTTGAAAATATTAAGCTTTTAAAAAGTTACACGAGTTTGCAAAAACAAATCACGATTTTAGATTCTTTTTATTCTATAATGGTGCCCCAAAAGTTTTGCAACTCGGCCTATATTAGTTTGCGACGATTGCGCAATCGATCGATATCGATGATTGCGAAATAAATTTGGTAAACAATCCATTTCGTAATCATTCAAGCCTTAGCACAAGTCGAGTGATGTAGTCTCCTAGTTTCTACAACGTTTCTCCCGATGGACACTTCTTTCGATCATCGCACAGTTTTCCTTCACAATTTTCTTGCGGGAAAGACGGCGAAGGCAGCCCATCAAGAACTGGTGCTTTCGAATGGAGATTCTGCCCCGACTCTATCGACCTGCTATAGATGGTACCAGCGTTTCAATTCTGGCGACCATAGTATCGAAACGAACCCCGTTCTGGACGCCCTCACAGCAAGAATCAACCCCTGGTACTCAGTGCAGTGGCGGCCAAACCCAAAGTGAGTGTGCGTGAGTTGGAGATAGAGACTCATACTCCCAAATCCACGGTACAACGAATCCTCCACCGGGATGAGAGGAAGCCGAAGCTCCCCCATGTCATTCCCCACTCCCTCACCCCTGCTCAGATCAAAAAGCGTGTCGATGTGTGCCGAAAATTGCTACACCGTAGACCCAACTTTTGATGGGTCAGCAAGATCATCGCTATGGACGAGAAGTGGATCACATACGATAACCTTGAGCGGAAACTGGAATGGTTGGGCATCGGAGAGAATCCCCAGCCAGTCCCGAAGAAGGAATTGCACGAAAAGAAGGAACTACTGAGTTTCTTCTTCTCCGTGTTGGGACCCGTCTACTGGGAGATCCTCCCCAATGAAACCACCATCAACGCTGACGTCTTCACTACTCAACTGGAAGAGGTCACCATCAGGGTCCCTTCTGGTCTTCTAAGCGATGGAAAAATCCTGATCCTTATGGATAACGCGAGACCCCATCATGCGAAATTGACCCAGAAAAAGTTGGACGAACTGAATATGGAATGGCTGCCTCATCCACCGTATTCACCCGATATCAGCCCCTGTGACTATCACTGTTTCCAATCTCTTGCTAACTTCTGTCGCGGAAAGAAGTTCGATAATCGGACCGATCTCGACTCGGCCTTCCAGGCTTGGATCGATTCGAAGACCAAGTCATTCTGGAGAAATGGAATCATGAGCCTGCCCGATCGATGGCAGAAGGTTGTGACTAAGAAGGGAGCCTACATTGATTGATCGCCTTTGTCAACTGTTGAAGTTGTGATGATAAAAGTTTTTATTGAAAAAAGTCGCAAAACTTTTGGGACACCCTTATATTTTTATTCAAAAGGGCTGAAAATTTTAAAAAAAATTTAGAACAGCTGCGAAACCACATATTTTTTTACGATTTGCTTGAAATTAATAATGAATTTACAAAACATTCTTGCTTCAATGTGTACTGTAGCTCCTGCATCCACAAAACATACGATGTTTTGCAGCTGAAAAAAATGGCCTTTGCAAAGTGAAAATAAGTGTATTTGCAATTGATTCGACTATACGAGTATCCGTGAAGATGAATCAGAAGAAAACAACGCAAACATAATATGGCATCGTCCATTTTGAGATTCTACCGCTAAACAGCGTAAGTCTCTCGGATGCAAGAGCTACCGCATACCTATATTTTGTCATCTTTGAAATTCATTTTTTTTTAAATCGTAAAAAACGGTTTTCACAGTTGTTATGAGAATTTTCTGATTTTTCAATTAAAAAAATAACTTATTTTTTGATGCCGTATCCCTTTAATCAATTTTCTCATCAATCACTATTTATCACCTTTTATGTATGCACTTTATAACGTTGTCCCTAATTGTCAACATTTCACATTTCGATTAGGTATAGGTATTAGTAAATCGCGCGAATTTGATTGTAGTATTGGAAAGAAACCGATAAATTGGAAACGCACTGTCCCTTCTCGTAATGGCATCTATCCGTATTACAGTGAGTATACATAACCAGGCTATTGCCCAATTTCTTGTCCATATCAGCGTATCCATCAAAGTGGAAAGTGACGGGTGTACTGAAACGTGCATGAAGTATGATTTATTATTATTATTATTATTATTATTATTACCATAATCGTTACTGATCCCATTCTCACGTTACGTTACACATATCACATGATTCCAAACCTACAGAGCAGGGTTAGAGCGAGAGAGTGTGCAAAAGTGAGAGAGTTCCTCTCGATTTCACATACTCTCTCACTCCAAAGGCCTTTCTGTAAGGTTGACCGGTCTATGGAATGATGTGATATTGCTAATTCATAGTGATCAGCGATAAATGAATAGCGTACTCTGAGTCAAGAAAGAATTTTTTGGAATAGTCTCCGCGTTGTAAGAAATTGTTCGCCTTTCCCGACCCCATGATGATGACATCATTCCTAGTAGCGGAATCTGCCATTCCTGAATAAATTGCAAATTATTTACTATAATAATTTTTGTGTTGGAATAAACGATGTTAACCACGTCAATCGATAACCACGAAAAAATAGTTATTAGAGTTCCTTTTATCCGAAACATCCTAATCTAAATGTTTAAAAAATAAATCAATTCTCACCTCCTTGATCGGCGAATATGGTCATCATAATCTCTCCACCATCGGGTATTCCGAGGGTGATTACAGTATCCATCGCAAACACGGTAAATGCAGTATTGTCGCAGCTGGAATAATAATAATAATATAAAAACAATGATAATAACTATTATTATGATAATAAAAATAAAATTTAAATTTAAACGTTAATCGTGAGCGACGGCAAACTGTTCATAGAGCGCGTACTCTCTAACATGTGCCTCTCTAGTGAAGTCAACTCTCTCAGATAGTTAGCGAGATAGTACGTGTAATGAAGAGATCAGATAATAGACTCTCTTGAATATAAGATAGTCCATTTCACTAGACAGGCGCATGTCACAAAATTAGCAAGAATGGTGAGCAATAACAAAACATATATTGAGTGGCAAAAAAATGTTTCTCTCCGACAAACTTTGCTGTACAAAGCCACGATTAGTCAGATTAGGGACACTTTATATTGTATTCAACAATCACCTACGAACCCGCAGAAAGGAATACTCCTCTCGGAAAGATTTTCCAAAATTCGGGTTTTTGTCCCCCCCCCCTAAATAACCATTTTTTTTTCAATTTCAATGAATTCCATACAAATTTGATGAGAGTAATGTCACAAACGACGTACATGGTGCTGCCAAGATAGAAGGTCTCCTCATGCATATCAGTGCCCATTCCGGAATAGAAGTAAATGAGTTGCTACAAATATTATCAACTCATATTCCGCCAGATATTGTTGTGCATGGTTCACATCCTCCAGTTATATGAGCTCAGAATGTATTTGAAAGAGTTCAAAAGAGTGGCGAGGTTCCCGTCTTATGGAATTGAAATTAATGCGAACCTGTGGGTTGTCGCATGTAAAGTCGACGGATATTCCTCCTTTGGGCGAGACTATCGTAAAATTACCGGCGCTTGAATGATTATAGTGGCGCTGGAAAGAGCATCGATTGGTTTTATTAAATTCATAATAAGCGGCGAGTATGAGCACGTTCGAGTAGTTACCAGGCATTGTTTAACCAACATCAATCAAAAGACGGAAGATTGTAACCACTTTATCGGTCTTTCAAATGGAAAAAAACGTACTCCGTAAAACCCTGCAGTCACAGGGGGAGCTCGATAGCCGGCTCCAGGTTACGTTGAAGCTCGACTTATGTTGGGGAGTGTTAATCTCTACAAAGAGTACTGGCTTATTCCGTTGCAAAAGGCTCGTGAGGCTGAGAGCGATCGAAAAAAGTTGCCACTACGCCACTTCGTGGCTCCGTGGCAACTTTTTTCGATCGCTCTCAGCCTCACGAGCCTTTCTCAACGGAAACGCAAGATGCAGTGCATTTAAAGAGAAAACGTTCAGACACGTTTCCGACATCGCAAAACACTTTTCCTATGGCCACGTTCTGCGAATCAATTGGCAACTTTTTGAAATTTTCGATTTTTCATGTTAAAACTCGGCAAAACAGGTGAAAACGTGTTTCATATTACTCAAGAACGTGCTAGAAGGGCATCTGGCACTTGCGAATAATGCGGCAAACGTTTTGCCCGCGGCGGGATTCGAACCTGGGGGTCTCGGATTGTAAGTCAAGGGCGTAACCCACTTGGCTATGGATTTGGTCAATTAGATATTGCAAAATTTTAAAGGGATTTTGGTCTGTTGTCGTATGCAAAAGGATCCGAGAAGATAGAGCGATTTTGAAGCAATTTATAAAGCTTCCCGATATGCGATTCCGAGCCTCCAGAAAGGGGTCAGGGGCGAGAGAGTGTGCCAAAGTGAGAGAGTACCACTCGATTCCCCTTGCTCTCTCGTTTCAAACCCCTTCCTGCGAGATTGCCGGCATGAGGAATGATTTGGAACGAAATGTGCGAAAATTTCATGAAATCGCTTGAAATCAAGTGAAATCAATCGATATTTCACTTCAAAAATCGGCAAAAGATGCTCAAATGTGAATCTCGTCACTCGAAAATAGGTTTGGGCCACATTTGACACTTGCAAAAAATGCGGCAAAAGACTATGCACCGGCGGGGATCGAACCTGCGACCCTCGGATTTGAATTCGAGCTCGCTACCGACTTGGCCATGGAATTATCGATTTTTTGTAAATAAATATTGAAATGTTTTCTGATGGGTTATCATATGCAAAAGGATCTGAGAAGATTGCTTGAGTTTAAAGCGATTTATAGCGAAAAAACGAAAAAAATGTCCGTCACGCGGAAGGAAAAAAAAACATACCAACAGACAGACATTTCAATTTCCTAGTAGTGGAGGAATTAGCAAGATATCAGCGCTGAAGTATAAATATATTTCATTTACTTTTCTCAAGCTATATTTCTGTCAGTTTACAAAACGAGCGAAATGTACTGTACTCGGCGAAATTCGAACCTGAAACAAAAACAGTTTTATGGCTCATCCCGGCTGAGCTATTATGTCATATCGGTTGTTCTCTCGATCGTCACTCGTCACCGCGCTTTGGGCGATAATTAGAAGGCCGATAAACACTCGGTGGAAGGAGAGGAATGAATTGAATTTTGAGAGTATTTTGAGAAATGAGATCTTAGAAGTCGAACAATGGTTCTCGAAAAGCAGAGATAATTGAATTATTTCTTTTTGAGATCTCAGTATTTCTCTCACGAGGCCAACCCTACTTGTGCAGCCGTCTGCCCAACTCAGTGAGTCACATGATATAATTTTTGTCTACAGAGCAACACGCCACTGGGTAGGTTAAGAGCATGGGGCAACATAGGCTCATCTATGGCAATTTACAGTTCAATGTGAGTAAACCGTAAACTTGCAATTTCGAGGGCAACATCACAATGCCAGAAAAAAATATAAATGTGTTTAGAGAGTAAACAAGAATTTTGCTGGTACATCTTTATTTGGTACGATTGAATTGTTGCATCATTGTTTACACACTGGGGAGCATCTTGGCCTCGAATCCTTTCACATACGCGCCACTTGTGGCATTCCAACTGAGACGAATTCCATTCGAACTGGCTTTCAGGGTGACCTTCGTACTGTAGGAGCCAGCGAAACTGGAAGTATCGAAAATTATCGATTTATTTCATAATTTCTTGATTCCTCACTTTCCTAGCACTTTCGATCCGAAAATGCCATCGTAGACTGTGAGAGTGTCACAGCAAGCGTTCGTCTCGAAGAATGTGATCTCCACTACCGCCTGTAATGCAATCTAGTTGTGCACTTATTGCAATCCCTCCAAAACACTTCCCTACAGAGAGTATTAATGTACTGTATAATATTTCGAGTAACCTGCATTATTCCGTTGCGCCTTCGGGCGACGATCATATATATTACATACATACAGTTATCGCCGTAATCAACCAGTGGAGTTCGAATTTTAGACACGTTTACGTAGAAGTAATATGTTGCAGGGGTCTCATTTTCAATGGTGTGATATACCAAATAGAGCGATGGTTTTTTTTTCAATTTTCTTATACCCCGTGGCGTTCAGCAGTTTTGGTAAGTTGATATAGAAATGGTATCGGCATGCCTATCGATCGCGCGGTCTTCCCTTGTTAGTTTGACACGTCGATATCGGAAGTCGCTGAAAATTGATCACGAATATTACAGTCTATACCATAATACTACCGTTTTGAGTCGATCTTCTCGTGAGAGTCGTGATATGCATGCAAATGTTAAAAGTTTTTTTACTGTTTATTGTAAATTGCTCACTCTCTTCTTCGCATTGGGCTCGAGCAGCAAATAGTCACATCCGCTAACGCCAGGCGGAAGAGGGTACGAGGGAGAGACGATCTGATTTGGGGAGAAATGTATTATTACCGGTTACTGTATGCTCATACCATAGCTAAAGGTAAAGGTTAAATGTATGTATTCACTCCCACAAGACATCCATATTCATGATGAATTGGTGAGATCAATGAGAGCAAAAAGTAGAAAATCAATTATTTTTTTTGAAACATGTCGAAGCGATGTTGTTTTCGCTTATGAATTTTCAAGAGGTCTTACCTTGTCCCCGGGTGCGTACTGCGCGTTGACGGGGCATTCTGCCGGCGCAGGATTGGTAGTATCGAAAAATAGAGCTGCAGACATTATCGATTAAAATATTGCTCATGTATTTTACGGCTTCCGAATTTGCTGACCCACCGGGTTTGGTGCAAACGTAGGGTATTCTAGTCCACTTGCAGTCAACATTCGTCCACAATCCTGAAATTGAGAAATATATTTAAATTCAATTATGTTTTTATCGAGAACGGTGCGTTTTGGAAATGCCGTTTTGGCACTCACAAATGCGAATATATAAGAGTCTAGTAAAATGTGGTTCTGCAAATTTGTATCAGGCCATGAAGTTCCAAATCCTACCGTTATAATTATAGTCATTAATAAACTCGCCGTTCAGGGATCCAGTCTGCATGGCTACGCAGTCGCCGAAGGCATCATTAGGGAATCCTGAAATAACAAGAAGGAAAAGCAAAGGTGCGCGAAAATAGCGAAAAAAAACGATGAAACATGATCGTACCTGGGGCAAAGTTGTTGTAGTCGACCGTCGAACCATCCGCCCACAAGTATATTACATAGTTCCTTAAAAGGAATTTTTCCCAAAAATCCGGGATCTGATATATACCAAATTTGATTAGAAAAAAAGATACAAATTTGGCGAATAGTGTGTTCGAAATATCAGTAAGTTCGCGTAAGAATTGCACCCGAAGGTACAGCAAAATTGCACCTTCGTTTTATCACATTTTCAAATAGGCCTATAGATGGTCTATGGATTTCTGATAGCGTCATGTTTTGATTGTGCTCATTTGCATAATTACAGCCTGTCAAAGTTGAGCTGTTTTGAGTATATTGAACGCTAGTTAGGTTAATTTAAAGATAATCACTCATATAGATAGTGAAAAATGATCATCAAACTGTGCCTGACAACATGGTGTCAATGAAATTCTCGATTCTTGAAATTTGCATATTTTCCAAAATTTCGACCTCGATTATCTCGAATACCAAGAAAAAAACATCGCTGAATTTTTGATATGTTGTGGATACAGTCAATATCTATCGAATTCTGTAACAATTGGCTGATTTCGAGGGGAGCTACGTAGTTTAATCCATGAAAAACTATTGAGTTCTAATAGAGGGAAACTCCTCATTTCGCCTTCACCGATTCATCCCCACTCGTGCGGTGCGAAATGAGAAAAGAACAATGGCTTATGACGTCACGAGAAATGTGAAATTCTTACGCGAACGCACTGATATAGAGATCCAGAGACATTTTTTTACCTTCCGGAAGATTGTGCAAAACATACTTTTGGGAAAGTCCAATGTGAATTCCGTCAGTAAGTCCGTAGGAAACGGCAGTTCTTCGGATGAAATCGTTAGTCTGCAAATAGCATCTCTACTGTCGAGCTGCCGCAATAAGATTGTCAGCTTAGTGCCTTTCTCTAAATTCATGTAGTTCTACCGAGATGCATCATGTCCCGCAGAAACATTATTATGTTACTAGGAACCGGAAATAAAACCGGAAGTACCTTGTACTTGATGTTTCTCGTACTCGCCGAGTCATGCAGCGTCGCTTCGTGAAACACGGAATTGACGGTGCTGGTAATCTGCGAAAAATACAATCGATGTGTTTTAAACATTTTCTCATCAGAATTGCCTTGCCCGGAACTAAATTAGTTAATTATCGAATAAGTCGTCGACAAACCGAATCCATGTCCACAGTTCCTTCCATGGTAAGATTGAGGTTGTAGTGCTCGCCGAACCTTCATTTGTATCGTAATACAATTTGAATAATTGATTGTTTAGGAATCAAACGATTGCAAACTGACTGGTGCTTAATCGACTGCGGCGTTCCCTCAACAGCAATCAATCCCTCTTTCATGATGATCAGACTCGAAGCGAGCGCTTCCACCTCGTCCCTAAAAAAGTTTTACAAATATTTTAAAACAATTAATGTAATATTATATTTTGTTTACAAAATTGTAAAAAATAATTTTAAAATATTTCGAACATTGAGTGGGAAGTGAGTACGATAGCAGTGCTGGTGGACTCTCGAAGGGCGCAGATCACACTCCACACGTCACGACGAGCCTCGAATTATGCAATTTTTTTAATAATTATATTTTTAAAAAGTTCGTAAAAGAACTCACGATGGGATCGATTCCGGCCGTTGGTTCATCAAGAATAATGAGTGAATTCTGAGCGAGAAGAGAAGCGGCGACGGAGATTTTACGACGTTGACCGTCACTGAGAACAGTTTATCACGTGCTTCAATTTTGTGAGGTGGTAACCTACTAGTTTGTGAGTATACAGAATGAAAACACTTGATAATTAAGCTATAGTAAATGTAACCTGTAGCTCTTGGTCTTCTTTCCAGCATGGGTCTGCATTCCGACGCAAGTGATGACGATATCGGCGACCTTACGAGGATTCGAATAGCCATGAAGTGCTGAAATTGTTTTATATAATTATCGATTTATTAATAGATTATTAATTTTGCGATTTGAAATATGTTTCACCAGCAAGAATAATGAGAGACTGGCGTCCACTCAAATCGTCGATCAGAGCATCGTTCTGCGGACAGTAACCGATTCTCTGAATTTTGGGAAAATTAATAAAAATGTATATGCAACAATTCAATTTACAATGAATGGGTAATAGTGTTGACTACTCGTTAGAGAGCAAAGAACGATAAACAACAAAACAGAGAACTGGTTTTTTTTTGAAACGGAGTCGAAACGCTTTCATCTTTTTGAGCCGACTTTTCGAGTGGAGAGCGATAATCGATGACCTACCGCGGGCGTCGAGCAGTCTACACCGCCCACCGTAGCCGATCCAGCCGAGGGAAAGACGTTGCCCGTCAGCACCTCGAACGTGCTGGTCTTGCCTGGAAAGTGGGCGGGTTACTGTATTAGAATATATTAATTTATTGCCTGCTCCATTGATTCCCAGCACTCCGAAGCACTCGTGAGCGTGCACTCCGAATGTGATTCCCTTCACAGCGTTAACTCGTGTCTTCTTTCTCCAACCGTACCACTTTTGCAGATTGAACACCTTAAATGGGGAGTAATCTTGATTATCTTTTTTAGTTTATTTTTTTACAAATTTTTATATTAAAATATCCGTTTGTACCTTGAGCACGAGGTCGTTAGCATTACGCACGCTTATCTCCTTACTTTGTGAGGTCTGAATTTAGAACATAAAAAAAATATATATATATATAATTATAAATTATAAATTATAGATTTACCGTTCGGCATCGATTCAGCGGTTTTGTTTCTATTAAGATTAGAGTTCCGAGGAGAATTGAAAAATGAAGACCGAGATAAAGATTATCTAAAAGTAAAATTTAAAAAAAACTGAACATTTTTTTCGACGCGCTAAGTAAATAAATTTAAAAGTTTCTATAGTTGCAAAATAAGATGTTATTGATTTTTACCCGATGAGATACTGCGATCAAACATATTGATAACCACCACAACGGGATTGAGCACGTAGGTCAGTGACTGAAAAAAATGAACGATATTAGATATTAATAAAATTGTCTTTAATAAAATAAACCCGACAGTTTCGCCGATGATTTTGCTGATAAAGAAGACAACGACATTGCTGATGAACTGAACATAAAAAGATTATTATTTTGATAACTTTAATGACGATTCTCACGTCAACTGGTATGGATGAAATGTTTTAAAAGTAACTTAGTGAAAGTGAAGCTAACTAGGAAGAACATCATAAGATTTTCTCCTTTTGCTTTACTAGAAAAGAGGCGATATGTAATGAGAATGAGAAGTTCTGCGCTAAGAAATCCAATGAACGACGTATAGGTCAAGCTGAAATATTATTCATCGTCAGGATTTTATTCAGGACTAAACACTAAACAGCTTTCGGAAAATTAAAAGAAAATCATTTCGTGATGATAAAGATATACCGTAATTGGTAAATATCTCTTCCAACTTACAATCCGATCGATTCACCATCGATATCAGGCTGTGCCATGTAAATTCCAGTGAAGTAAACGGCAAAATTGATTAGGTAAAGTGCAAAATCGTAGATAATCGTTGATAGTATGAGCACAATACGGGAAACACCGGTCAAGCATTGCTGGAAAAAAAATTTAAAACTAATTGTTTTTGATATTTTTAATAAATGCAAATTACATGAAACAGCTGAGTGTTATCAATCATTACTGATGATCAGTAATGGGGAAGAAATTATTGTTTAATGAAAATGAATACCTGATGGTCGTAATTGGAAATATGCTCAACAATGAGAAATCCGATAGGGCGAAAGAGCATGAATGGATTCACTAGCAGGACAGATAATATCATCCTCATTTTGTCAGCCGGCTTAAAAAATATAAAAAAATTAATAAATATTTATCACAATGCTTAATGAAAATCAAGAAATACCTTCGTATCAGTTACTTCATAATCAGTATATTTTATTAGCCGAAATCCGTACTTGACCTACAAGTAATCGATAAATATCATACCTTTATGACGCCGTGCAAAAAAGTACTAAAAATGTGTAAGAATTCAAAAAAATATTCCCGAATCGCCTTTTAATTACACAGAGAGAAAACATACTTATATGTAAGTAGGCGGCCTACTATGATCTCGACACCAAGTAAGCTATACTAACATATCAGTAGGGGGGCCTACTAAGTAGGCGCCCTACTAACCCGCGGGCTCTCCGACCTGGCCCCGCCCCCTTTCTCGATTGGCTCCGCCCCGGCACGGTTTTTCGTCCCCTTCCCTCCATTCCTTGCTTGCATTATCTGTGCCGTTCATGTGTAAATAAGCACAACGAATAGATGCGAGTTATTGCTGATTTATTGCTGACAGTTTAAATAACATAAACAACCGAGAGACAAAACACACGAGAACAAACAACATCATAGTAAAAGTGAACTGCATGAATAACAGTTAAACATCTGTCAACTAGTTTTAGCCACAATCAAATAATGCAAAAAAGATCTCGACTATATTTATGGCGATTCAGTGCTGCGGCAGCTTTAAGAGACCGTCCACGAGAGAGTGGAAAGGGGTCCCGGATGAGAATTCGACAACCTACCCTCAAACTTTTTTCATGGAATGAGCATCACGAATGCTGATCGCGACCGTATATATTTAAGCTTTAAAAAATTTTCGAGGTCAAAATTTTTTTTCAAAATTTTCAGACATTTTTTAGTCGAAAAATAAAGTTTCGAAATACTTAGCGACAAGTATTCTATTATACGTATTTTTACATGCTGGTTCCGAATCTGGTAGTTAGTGCTGTTGAAACTCACTTTAAAAAAAGTTATGATCGAAAAATCAGATTTTTTAGTGAAAAATCGAAAATATCTTTTTTCCCAACCCCCTTTGCGGTAAAGCCACTATGATTTTCGGAATCTACATTAAAAAGTATTTTATGGGCCTTTTTGGCTTAATTTTAAAAATAAGGATATTGACCGATATTTTATCTCAAACTAGCATAATTCCTATTTTTCGTTCGGCCAGTTTATTACAAGTTTCTTGCAGGTTCGTGTGTGTGCCAATTTCCGATGTCAAATAGATAAACATATTCAGAAAGTATGAAAACACGGTCTATTTTGATTATCGAGAGTAAACACAAAACGTTTCAAAATTTTCCCAAATTCATACAATTATCATAATAAACAATCAAAGATCAGGGTTCTATGGCGAAATATAGTTTCAAATTTGAGCTCAAAATATTTGAATAGCAATAATAAATAAATGTTCTGTTGGTACTCTTCGATTCCATTCATCGGTTCATGTCGGAAAAAAATAATGAGTCGGAAATGGCCAAAAAAACCATTCATAAAATATTTCTGAAAGTACCAGTATCGTGCATGATGAAATATCTTAGCTGTGTCACTCATAGAGTCATAGAGACACTCATAGAGTTGCATCAACTGACGAAAGGACAAGTTGATCCAACTTCTTCGAAAAAAAAATTTTTTCTCGAAAATCACCATGAACCCGGGGTCATGGTCCAAAATCGCAAAATATTTTTTCTAATATTATGGAGAACTAACTGTTACTAAAGCTTCTTGATACTCAATAAAGTAACATAGGGTGCTATACGTAACTTTCGGATGAATTGGGGAGAAATGTCAGGAAAAAATATTTTGCGATTTTGGACCATGACCCCGGGTTCATGGTGATTTTTGAGAAAAAAATTTTTTTCGAAGAAGTTGGATCAACTTGTCCTTTTGTCAGTTGATGCAACTCTGTAAGTGTACTACACAGCTAAGATATTTCATCATTCACGCCACTGGTACTTTCGGAAATATTATATGAATATCATTTTTTGGCCATTTCCGAGCCTTAATTTTTTTCCGACATGAATCAATGCTTGAAATTGAAGAGTACAAACAGAACATTTATTTAATATTGCAATTCAAACATTTTGAGCCCAAATTTGAAACTATATTTCGTCATAGAACCCTGATCTTTGATTGTTTATTATCATGATTGTATGAATTTGGGAAAATTTTGAAACGTCTTGTGTTTACTCTCGATAATCAAAATAGACCGTGTTTTCATACTTTCTGAATATGTTTATCAATTTGACATCGGAAATTGGTACACACACGAACCTGCAAGAAACTTGTAATAAACTGGCCGAACGAAAAATAGGAATTATGCTAGTTTGAGATAAAATATCGGTCAATATCCCTATTTTTAAAATTAAGCCAAAAAGGCCCATAAAATACTTTTTAATGTAGATTCCGAAAATCATAGTGGCTTTACCGCAAAGGGGGTTGGGAAAAAAGATATTTTCGATTTTTCACTAAAAAATCTGATTTTTCGACCATAACTTTTTTTAAAGTGAGTTTCAACAGTACTAACTACCAGATTTGGAACCAGCATGTAAAAATACGTATAATAGAATACTTGTCGCTAAGTAATTCGAAACTTTATTTTTCGACTAAAAAATGTCTGAAAATTTTGAAAAAAAATTTTGACCTCGAAAAATTTTTTCAAGCTTAAATATATACGGTCGCGATCAGCATTCGTGATGCTCATTCCATGAAAAAAGTTTGAGGGTAGGTTGTCGAATTCTCATCCGGGACCCCTACCCCCTTGTTGCGTTCTCTCGTGGACGGTCTCTTAATATTCTTGCTGTAGTCATCATCCTTCTCCTTTTCACTTCACTTCTGGCTGATGATGAGCGATCTGGAAGAAACGCAAATAATTAATAAAGAAAATTCGAATAAATTCAATTTTTTAAAAGAAATATCAGTTTCACTACAAATATATACTAGAGTCGATGCAAATATCGATTAGTAGATTATAATTATTGATTTACTATGCGTGTATGGCATTGATGGTTCATTGCAATGAGTGACCCTAAACACTCTTAAAATTGCATAAAAACAGAATTCAATACAGTATTTCGCATAGTGAATCGATAGTATGAAGCATAAGAACTGGAAAAGCGAAACAAACCGTAAGCCGTTTTATTAAACAATCATTTATATTTCGGCTAAAGCACCCAAGCGCTATTTTCAAACACGAAATTACTGAAAATAAATCCCGAATTTACTACAAGGCCACAAACGTGGCGGAATATACATTACTTGAGAAAAATCGCGGCCGCCATACGTGTTAATGATCGATGCGATCCAGATACAGAATGTTTCGAATGGCGTGAAAATTTGAAACTAAGAATCTTTGAGGCCTTATGGTAAATTCTGGTGGATGATTTTAAGCAATTATGGAGGGATGCCGACCTGACTGCTCTCACGAGGTAGAGCGAGAAGTAGAAGTTGAACCCAGTATTCTTGAGATGTTCCTTCTCGAACAGATCACGGTCCTGAACGCATAAAAATATAGTTTCATTGAAGTAAGTCCCTCTCTTTCCCCGTCTTGGGGAAGTTCGGTAGCGTCGCAGACACAGAAGAATGTACATACACAGAAAAAAAACAGGGTATAACATGTTCTAGTGAAAAGTGGAATATTAGAAAAAAAACTGTGAAGTTAGCCACGCATTTTGCTTTAAAAAAGTAAATTAATTTTTCAATCGAGCAAACGTTCATAAAGAGTTTTAAAAAGTTACCTTCTTGGCCTTCTGGAGGCGAGGAAGAAGAGCGAGGTGCTTGCCCTTGAGTTAGAGGTGCCTCGTCACAGCTTTCACGCGTGTGCTTTAACGCAAATTAAAACACTAACTTGTCACGGTGGTGCAAAATATATCAGTAAGTTAAATTCTTCAATTCAAATTAAATTCGAACTTTCGTACCTTGGAAGGTCTTCTTCTCCTCCTTGTTGGCCTTCTTTGGCTTGTGCGGCCCTCTCCGATGCCGGCCGGCATGACGCTAAGTAAGAAAATGAAAGTAAAATTAACAAAGGAACGGAAGGAAATCGATAAAACGGAGAAGAAAAGAGCGGCAATTTCAAAAATGACGTAAATTGGGTATACTGTAGTTAGACAGGGAAGTCGTGGTGGGCGCTAGCGAATTTCATATTTCGGTACCGTAGTTACGAAACATTGATTTTTATTTATTATTAATTATTATTTAAGAACTTATTTATTTTAATTTCAAAATGATTAAACTGTGATAAAATAACGCAAAATGAGGGAAATAAAGAAAGAAACAACTAAAAGTGAATACAATTTCAACACAAGCAATAATAACGATAAACACATACCTCATTACATAGCATAACACTGCAATAGCGCTAAAGTATTGAACATAGGCAGCATTCTGACAGTGTGAAATCACTCAGCGCGCTCAAAGCGGGAGGACGTCCGGATGTAAGTAGGCCTGCCTACTTACAGGTAAGTAGGCCATACTAATGGGGCTTAGTAGGCGCCTACTAGCCTGGTTAGTATGCGCACTCCTAAGTATGTTTTCTCTCAGTGTACGTTTCCTCTCTTACCTTTCTCAGATTGGGGTTGTTTGCCCTTGCAACGATTGCCTCTAGTGTCGTTCGCAAAAGTTTGTTTCTCTGAAATTTTTTTAGATTTCTTTTGTCGGTGTCCGCGCATTATAATGATAGATTGTTATTTTAAATTTCCAATGATGGTGCATAAATATTGTTCCAGCACACCTCCGGTACGTGTATTGTCCAGTTTCCTTCTGAAAACTGCGAAAGTACAGCCAGGACGGGAGGGCGACTCAGCACGCGCGCACTGTACCAAGCAGAGACTGACGAGGCCTGCTCCACCTGAACATAATGATTATAATTATTATTATTATTTGGTCATTCCGAAATGAATCGATAGTGAAACAAAATCAACAACAAGAAGAAACAAATTGAACTCCAACGGTATTCATCCGATGAACAAAAAGATGATAGGCACTTCACTGATGTACCCTTTGTAGATGCGCATTACCGTATCGTTATACCATAACCCCCGTACCGTCAGACAGTTTCCGAAATCGCTGACTATCTTCTGTACGATTTTGCTATCCACACCCGTGACGCCGATTCGATAACAATCCGAAATGGGTAGGTAATCTACCGTTTCCTTAGCATCCTCTGGAAGATGTGTATATTGTATTTGAATATATAATATACCAATATGTAAATAAAAAATTTGAAAACTACAACAAAATTAAGTTTGAAAATAATTTCAATTTTTATAATTTCGATACTCACTTTTCACTTCTTTCCTCATAATTCCAAAGGAGAAAGTGCAAATGATCAGAATAAGGAAAAGAAGAGAGAAAAGATGCGTCTGCAAAACAACATTCTGATTATCCAACGACCAAATTGACCATGTTTGGACCATGACCATGATCTTTGGCTATGAGTTATTAGCTGCTTGTAAAATGACTACCATATTTTTTCGGGAAATAAGATATTGCATACCGCTTCATAGCAGAGTCTCTTCAGCAGCAGATATCCCATTTGTTTTCCTATTTTCACCGGCGCACTGGATCTCTTGTCTGAGAGAAAAAAATCGATACATATTTTCCCCGCCAAATTCAACCGACCATTTTCCTGAATAAGATCTCTGAGTGCAGACTCGACTTCTTCCTTGCGATCAATGGTTCCCGTCATCTCGCCCACCCTAATAAAACGTTTTTTTATATTATAATTTATTTAAAATTAAAATCCAGTACTACTAAAACATGAAATAGTGCAAGAAGAGTTACATATAACATACTTTAAAACAAAACAAGTAACATAATTAGCATACTTGAGGAAGACCTGTTCCAATTTGTTGAGTGACAGTCCATAGTTCTCCATTCAAACGTACGGCCCGACAGTTTCGATCTGGCGCAGCATCTCGGTGAATCTGAAATATCGATTTTCACGTTATTTTCCTTAATTATCGATTACTTGGAAGTGTCATCGGTGATCAATTTTATCTCGAACTGCTTGCCACGATTGAGATGAAGTCGAGAATCCGGCACGAATTTCTCAAAGAAAAATATATTAATTATCCAAAATGAATTCATGTAGCAAAGCTAAATTGTAAAAAATATTTTACACATTTTCATAATGAAATAAAATCAATTTCCAAAAAAAAAGAAAAATTGACCTTGGTTGCCTTGAGCATTTCTTTCACTGCCCTTTCATTGTCAGATTCGTGATTGAGAGAAAACGAGAGTACGAAACCGGAATCGAATCTGAAATATTTTTGGTATATTATAGGCGCACCGTTTCCTCAGAAACTGTGCCGATCCACTGCAGAAAACACGTCCTTTGGCCATGATGAAAATGCGATCGGCCAGCAACTCTGCTTCGTCCGTGTAGTGAGTTGTGAGGAGGATAGTGCTGAAAAGCGTGTATTTGAAAAAGATAATTGACATTATTTTGAAGAAAAACGTAATTTTACGTACTGTTCTTTCTTCCATTCCATTAGAAGTCTCTCAAAGTCTCTCCTCGCTCCTGTATCCATTCCAGCAGTTGGCTCGTCCAGAAGAACAATCGGACAATCACCTGAAATGAGAGAAAAATGCGTTTTTTTCGTGAATTTGGAGATTTTTGTTTAACAAGTAGGCTTGTAGCCCTATACCAGCTAGAGAGACCGCAATGCACAGTTTCCTCTTCATTCCTCCCGAGAGTTCTTTCGCTTTTGCGTCTCCCTTATCCACCATTCCCAGCATCGCCAGCACTTCCTCGCCCTTTATTTGCATATTTTAATTTATTTTAAAAAAATAAATAAGATAAATTATTTAAGAAGCGTCAAAACTGCGTAAACGAATGAAAAATTAGAATATAATGATTCAATAAAAAAAATCACCCTCGCTGCCCACTCCTTGTTGCCTTTGAGACGAGCGAAGAATCGGAGATGTTCGGAAACCCAAAATTTCGAAATCAATCAATTTTTTTAAACAAACAAACCGTTAGTTTGGGAAAGATGGCGTTGTACTGCGGGCAATAGCCGATGAATTTCTGTCGATCGCTGCGACTTTCGGTGTTCATCACTCTGAAAATACGAATAAAGCTTGTAAAAAAATTAAATTTTTTAGGGTGACTTGTATTTGAGTTTTCCGATACAGATGCGACACTCACTGAATGCGTCCCTCCGTGGGTACAATCATTCCACTAATCATGCCAAACATTGTCGATTTGCCGGCGCCGTTATGGCCCAATAGTGCGGTAACCTGCAGTTTCGTTCGTATATTAGGGAAATAATATTTTCGAAATATATTCGCAATAAAGTTCAAAAACTTGTCTACCTGTCTTTTTGGAACGAACCTGTCCTCGGTGGATGCTCATATCGACTCCCCTCACAGCATATTCGCCCATTCCATACACCTTGTGCACTCCGTCAACATAGAAATAAACATTGTAGAGTGTATTTTCTTTAAAATTACAATTTGCATAAATATGTGTCTAGAATTGATATATTGATTCCGTTTTCCAGTGGATTCGAAAATTTACCTATAATTCCAATATCTCGGCTGAGAAATAAAGAAACATAAAAAATCAAATACGTAAGATAATAACCGCTTGATTGGATTGAGTGTCCGACTGTTCGTGGTTGTCATTTAGCAGTTGATCCGTCTCTTCGTTCGATTTCTTAATTGCTTAGTATAGCCCCTCTATGTTTATATATAAGAGGTTTCATTCTAAAAATTGCACCAATTTTCGCACTTTTAATTTTTCTTTATATTTATTGTCCAATTTTAACCATTTTCATCAACCAAAGTTCATATGACACTCGTTGCCAAATTTCGACGTATGAAGCCAATATAACTGCTAAGACAAAAATACGAAACTCTAAAAATGGTTCGCCTCAATGAAATTTGGTTCCAAGTAGGCGCACCATTATTCACACTTTAATTTTTTTTTTTGAAATGTGTGCTCTCGAATGACTATGAGAAGTGAGGCTGTACACGCACCCGCCCGCACACTAATCAAGGATACGGTAGATCGATCGATAGCCGACAGTAGGAGGGGAGGGGAGTGTAAACAGTGTGTGGAGGAGAAAATAGTGCTTGATTTGCAGTGTGATTGCAAGGATAGGGAAATTACAGCGATACAATGATGCAATCCACATTCAATCTCGTTCCTGTTTAGTCTATACTTTTTTACCTTGTAAATCACTAATACGTGTGTACTAAATTTCCCTACACTTGCAATTACTACAAACCAAACGCTGTTTTCTCCTCTCACACACTGTTTACACTCCCCTCCCCTCCCACCGTCGGCTATCGATCGATCTACCGTATCCTTGATTAGTGTGCGGGCGGGTGCGTGTACAGCCTCACTTCTCATAGTCATTCGAGAGCACACCTTCAAAGTGTCGTCATGGCTCAATGGATAAGTAGATTGCCCAGCTCGCCGAGCCGGTGGTTCAATTCCTGGTCTTTCATTTCACTTTTGCGGCTGCTTCAACCGCGCCGCCATTCCTACACGTGTAGGAATGGCAGAGCAACCATTCTCACACGTGTAGGAATGGTTGGTCTTCAGTTTCATTTCTTCTGGATAAAATTTGGGTCTGCCATTCCTACACGTGTAGGAATGGTTGCCCTCCAATTTTCGCAAACTTATAAATAATATATTTTGAATAATGGTTCACAAGGCACAAATTTGGCTTTCTCCGAAAATCGATGTAAGAAAACAATTATTTTGTAAAACATTTGTATTAACATATCACCTTGTTTACTTTGAAGGAAAAAATTAAGACGTGTGAAAATTGGTGCAATTTTTAGATTGAAATCTCTTATATATTGCACAAATTCTCAGGAAATACGTGTTCTAAATAGGAGACAAACAAATAGAATATAAACTTTACCTTTTTCTTGCGCAAAAGCGATAGCGGATTCTCGAAATTAGAGAAAGTCCAGTCGATAATTACGGCGATAACGAAATAGAGAACTGAAATTACCAAGTATTGTGTTTGGGGGTTTTGTAAAGCAACGACCACAGATAGACTAAAAAATTCCCCTCTATATAATTAGTAGATTTTTTTAAATACAAATAACATACCTGCATCAAAAACCAGCATGAGAAGGCCGAATCCTTGCTGCATCGCTTCGCTTGATTCCGAAAACCAGATAGACATGCCTGAAATATAGTTTTCATCTTCCTAATATTTCAATTTCAAAATGTAAGTGGTCACCTCTGAGTTCTGCTTCTCTGTGCGCGTCTAGCACATTTGTCACGCCAAAGAAGGGAACGAGCGAAACTGGATACGCCACTTCGAGCTGGATGTATTTATTGGTTATTGATAATTGTTTATTGGTTATTGATAATAGCTTTTATGCTACTAGACTTTTTTTTCTCATTATGCTACTTGACAAAGAGCCTTGATACTATAATGAGCTCCTCATTTGCTACGGTAATGCGTCCAAACTGTCTTGCATCCATTTACTTTCTCGTTGGCAGATGAACTCAGTGTAGTACGTCATGCATTTTCGAAAGGAAACGACTTGTTTCACCTGAGTCCTCTTAATGCCCGGTAGAAAAAAGGCAGCGATCAACGGCGCACAGAACAGGAGGAATGCAACTGAAACATATTTGTACTGAATTTCGCACTTTTTAAAAATAATTACCAAAAGTGGAAATGCCGGGCCTCTTGAAGATGCTTCCTATAGCGATGGCCATAGCGATCCACGCAGTAAGTGCCAGTGAGTAAACCAATAGCAAGTAGGCGCCGAGAGTTATCTTAATTTGAATTCAATGAAAAATGTTTAAAAAATCAAAATACGAGACAAACTTGTACTAAAACACAAATATGAAAAAAAAAACACAAAGTAACCTTACCGATTTGGATACGATAACAGCAATAACACAGAGACCAATAACAGCGATCCATCCCTGAATTTATAATTTATTTTCTTTAATACAATTTTGCAAAATGAAACCAGCCTTGAGGAAGTTGAAGATGAGGTGATGGAGAAAGTACATGGTGCGGCTCATTCCCATCGATAGCAAGTAATCCTGAATTTTGTTCAATTCTCGATTCATCGTTTCAAATAAAAGGTATACTGTAGCTCGACTGACCTTGATCAGACTGGTTGTTTCTTGGGACACTTCTCGTGCAGTTTGCGTGACGAAGAATAAAATTATAATGCAGAATGAGTAAAGGTTGTCCTGAGATTCAAAAATATTTAAATAACTTTAAAGATATTAATGATTCGCTCCCTACATTTAGTTGATCGTGCGGATTTCCTGGAGTTAGCGGAGCGAGATATTCGGTTGCCAGATGCGATAAGTTCTGCAAAATAAGGCAAGCTATTTTCCTCCTTTCGAGCGTTATCTAACAAATGAAACTTACTCCAGAGACGAAGGCAATCTTGTAGAATATATCAGACACTATCTGATAGGCTCGAGATATGGCCGTACAAGGAAGGATAACCTACCCTGAACAAATTATCCTAGGGTTATCTTTCTGCCTAGAAACCGAAAATCAACCTTAGAAGTTGTGATTTTCAAACCCGGCTGAGATATGTTTCATCACATGTACAAAAGTGAAAAAATTAAAAATATTTCAACGAAAACTATACCCCAAATTGGATAGTAATTCTTATAGAACATCTCATGTACATCATTTTCACTGTTTAAAGTGAGATTAAAACTAAAGTATGAAAAAAGTTATGAAATTTTGAAATTTCAGAAAAAAATTCTTGGAAATTTTTTTCACACACGGGGGAATATGGATATGTTTTTTGGATTCCTCGTCAAAAGTTACCCTTGATTGAATTTTTTTGTCGAAATCGATTGGGCCCGTTGATTTTTAATAAATTATTGAAAAATAGGCCTTTCTGAATTTCAGCATTTTTTTCGATTTACATTTTTTATAGTTGTGGTCTGTTCCGAATATGTTTAAAACATCTCTCACGTAATACGACGCTGAATAAATTTCATAAACGATATTTCCATCTTGTACTTTAATTTTTAAACATATTTCAACACTATTTATAGCTTATAAGCCACCCACCAGAAGCTCGCACCTGACCTCGTACAATTATAACTTTGTATGCCGACTTAGTAACATTTACAGTTGCAATGAGGTCTAAGTAAGATTCGTACGAAATCTGATATCGCAAAAAATCGTATCTTGCCTTATTGTTGATAACTAAAAGAGGACTGTATGTCTGAATGTCTGTTTGTATGTTTTTGACGTATGGTTTGCAATCGAATTTTCACCATTAAAGCCGCTTTTTCTTCTCTAAACGTTTTGCATATATTCCTTCACTATTAGGACATTAAATTGTTTGTATGTATTGTCTGTCTGTCTGTCTGTCTGTCCGTTTATTGTTTTTGTGTTGCAGTGTGACGCATTGACTTCATTTTTCCTCTAAATCGCTTCAAATTTTGCGCTATCTTCTCAGAACCTTTTGCATATGATATCTGATAAGAAATCCTTTCAAACTTTAAATACAAAAATGCACTAATATCATGGTCAAGTGGATAACGCGCCGGACTTCCAATCCGACACCCCCACGTTCGACCCCCGCCGCGGGCAAACCTTTTGCCGCATTTTTCGCAAGTGTCAGAAGGCGTCCTTACACGATTTCAAGTAACGTGAATCATGTTTTCACCTGTTTTGCCGAGTTTTAACACGACAGATCGAAAATTTCGAAATTCTCCAAAATGATACGTATCGGAGTATGTTCTAAAATTTGAAAGTTCTCTACTATGTCACTTCGCGGCTCTGTGGCAACTTCATTCGATCGCTCTCAGCCTCACAAAGCTTTCGCAACGGAAACACATAGTAGAATGCTTTCAAATTTTAAAACAAGCTCCGACACGTTTAAACCATTCTTTTTTTATTGCAAAACACCTCTCCTGGGGGTGTCGGATTTGAAGTCCGGCGCGTTATACACTTGACCATGATATTAGTGCACTGTTGTATTTAAAATTTGAAAGGAGTTCTTATCAGATATCATATGCAAAAGGTTCTGAGAAGATGCAAAAGGTTCTGAGACGATTTAGAGGGAAAATGAAAAATGCGTCGCGCTGCAACACAAAAACAATAAACGGACAGACAGACAGACAGACATACAAACATACATACAAACAATTCAATGTCCTATTAGTGAAGGAATATATGCAAAACGTTTAGAGAGGAAAAAGCGGCTTTAATGGTGAAAATTCGATTGCAAACTGTACGTCAAAAACATACAAACAGACATTCAGACATACAGTCCTCTTTTAGTTATCAACAATAAGGCAAGATACGATTTTTTGCGATATCAGATTTCGTACGAATCTTAGTTAGACCTCATTGCAACTGTAAATGTTACTAAGTCGGCATACAAAGTTATAATTGTACGAGGTCAGGTGCGAGCTTCTGGTGGGTGGCTCATAAGCCATAAATAGTGTTGAAATATGTTTAAAAATTAAAGTACAAGATGGAAATATCGTTTATGAAATTTAATCAGCGTTGTATTACGTGAGAGATGTTTTAAACATATTCGGAACAGTTACAGACCACAACTATAAAAAATGTAAATCGAAAAAAATGCTGAAATTCAGAAAGGCCTATTTTTCAATAATTTATTAAAAATCAACGGGCCCAATCGATTTCGACAAAAAAATTCAACCAAGGGTAATTTTTGACGAGGAATCCAAAAAACATATCCATATTCCCCCGTGCGTGAAAAAAATTTTCAAGAAAATTTTTCTGAAAATTCAAAATTTCATAACTTTTTTCATACTTCAGTTTTAATCTCACTTTAAACAGTGAAAATGATGTACACGAGATGTTCTATAAGAATTACTGTCTAATTTGGGGTATAGTTCGCGTTGAAATGTTTTTCATTTTTTTACTTTTGTACATGTGATGAAACATATCTCAGCCGGGTTTGAAAATCACAACTTCTAAGGTCGATTTTCGGTTTCTAGGCAGAAAGTTAACCCTAGGATAATTTTTTCAGGGTAGGTTGTCCTTCCTTGTACGGCCACTGTGGGGGGAAACTCGATCCTCTCAGATAGTCTCTGATATCCTCCGCTTCTGAAGTTCATTATCGTTTTAATTATTTATCAAAGTACTTTCAATGCTCCCGCTAATACAAGCCTGGGCATGCCTTGAGATCCATCGACTGTCTGTTGTCAAACTGACGGGAAGACTGAAAAATGATTATTTATTATTTCAGTAAAGGGATTTATTATTTCAGTAGTTTTTGTTTCTATTTCTGTTTTATTTGCTCCTAGCAACGCTCGGCTGATTGTTCCTAGGAACAACAGGAACATTTTAGGAACAAAAAGTTCTTGAGTAGATTTTTGAATTCATTAGGTGCAACTGACAAGTAATGGGTTGCGATAGCAGTTTTCATTCGAAGTACGAAACTCCGCATCTATCACAGAATCGCTCAAAGCGGTGATCCATGCTCTAAAATAGTATTCGTTCAAAATTTCAGAAAAATCAAGAGATCCAAATACAATATCCCTTGCTTTTCCCCATGCAATAATTGAAAATTAGAGACAGTCTAACCGTACACCGTATATTCTAGGCCTCCTGCTGCGTTTCTCCAGTGCCTACCGTACTCCTATCTACTACCGTAACCTCTCCTTCTTTGAGATCCGAACGAAGGAACTCACTCGGTGGACGTTGAATTGGTGAAGCAAAGAGTGGTAGAGTTGTCATGAGGATACAATTGGCTGTCATTGAGAATATTATATGTCACACGCACAAACTCATGCACTATAATTAGGGACCGCAAGGTGTGTTGCCGATTTTATTCAAATGTTTGAAAAATATGTTCACAGTATCCACTGATGTCCCAATAACATCATCCTTTTTGCCGTTTGTCGATATCTTGTTTCCGAGTAGCGCTATAGCTCGATAACCATTCGCGCAGATTGACAGAATTGGTAAAGAGAGAGAAAGGGGCGGAGTTTATCTGCATCTCTAAACTCTGACTGATATTGAGAGCGGCATAGCGCTTCTCTCACGTGTTCCCCCGTGGCTCAGGTGGTTGAGCACGGGCTTTATAAACAGAAGGTCGCAGGTTCAAATCCAACTGTTTGCAATTTTTTTTGCTGATTTTGTAAAATACTTAAAATTCAAATGGCAATTATGCGCATTAATAAAATTAAATTTTTTTTCTTGGTATAGATTACTCGAGCTAATCCACACAAACTGAGAGTTGCGCAGCTGTGCCGATGAAATGGAAGTGCTCTAAACACCTACTATCGAAGCTTTCAATCAATATTTGATCTGCTAAATGTTGTCAGAACATGGTGCGCAAGGTCTCATTTGTAGAGTTTACCGAGAGCTCTCGAATGAGCTTTTGAACGAGGGATTTGACTCAAAATGAAGCTTGCCATTTGATTGGGACACTTCTCGCCTCACGAGAAGACAAAAAGTGGGCGGAGCTTGCGCTGGCTAACTATAATATGCCTGGTGAACTCTCGGCGCTCCCACCCCCTCCCCCTTTGCCCCATTGGAATTTGCTGGATAGTATGTGCTAGAGCAGGTAATTTTAGAGGTACAAAAGGTTAAGGTGTTCCATGTAAAGCGATTTTACAGTAGCAAGCTACCATGCTAGATGGGGCAAGCCGGTAAGCCAGCGGCAACACCTTCATTCTAGAATTCGGTTGTAAACACCCTCCTTTTTGGAGTGTCATTAGCGATTTCAATGACATTTTGGGTCCGATAATATATGAGAAACGAATGCCGTGCAACAATCAGGGGTGCAAAGAAGAAGAAAAAGGTGGTGTGCAAAAATCTAATACCCCACACTCTTCATTCCTCGCGCCCTGTCTTCAAAAAAGCCGACAATTTTCCTGTAATGCGGGTAGTTGCTTAGCTACCTTTCAAAGTCTACCCCCCAAGATCTGTGCTCCTTCGTGGAAGTTTTCACCACGGATTGTTTCGCAGCAGAAATGGAGCGGGGTGATACCGTAGTACCTAGACAACGTTGTCCAATTTACCATTTACTTCCCGGCTCTGCAGTTCTGTTGAATGAGTACATCGTCATACAATCGTCATTTGGCATATTTGTCGTGCACCTGATATTACAAATTCACAAACACTCATCCAAAATAATAAAACGTTCCGCCCCTAAACAACAGATACAGTTGCGAGAGAGCATGATAAAGAAAGAGACACGCCGAGGTATAGAGAGAGAGAGTACACCACCAGTAGTCCATTTCATGGACGTATCATTTTAAATTTGTAATAATGAGGCCATATTAATGTTTATTTAGTTTACATAATTATTCAAATTAACTCACCGGTAGTTTATGTTACGAGGGGCCGAAGACGGACTGGCGGTATGCGCCTTGTACCAATTGTCGTGCGTTTTTGGGTGCGTTTTCTTCATGTCCTCTTGTTTCATCTAAAAGTAGAGCATTTCAGAGATAGAAGATAGAATATCGCTTTTGATAAAATATGAGAGGAAACATCGCTTTAAAATGTGGAGAGAGATTAATGGTGATGCAAGGGGCACTAAAGAAAAACGATCGTGAACGCTTGTCGTAGGTATGATTGAAATGGCGGGAGTGCGATGGGGGTACGGTGATGGTGGAATGTATGATAATTGTATGGTTCAATTTAACCATAAATTGATTGATCGATTGATGCGGATGGTTAATATTGGGTCAACAAAAATGGATCACGTGCGAAGCCCTAAGCAGTACTGTATGATAAAGTCGTTTCAGAGATACGGTAGGGATAAAGTAGAGATTATGAATCGCTTACCCCAAAGTAGAGGGTGCCCGCCCACACGATGAGAGTAATTACAATCTGAAAATTATCTCAATCACACAAATTACAAGAATTTTTTTACTGAATGAAGTACATTGGAATTTTACTGTTCGTTGGACTTGGGGGAATACAAACCTGAGTGATTGTCCATCCCTTCGATCGAATTGTCGTTTTCCAACTCTTCCACAGAAGAAGCCACAGATGGCCGAATTCGAACATTCTGAAAAACAAATCGAAATTGGTCAGACAAAATCCAACGCAGTGGGGAACGAGCTTCACTATACTGATCTAGCTCAGAATTGGATAAATTTATGGATCGATTTTTTTCCGTATTTATGTTTTCACAGTTTACCTGAGTGAGTCAAGAAGTGTCTCGGATGATTTGGAGAGCGGTCGACCAGTCGAAATGAAGAAATGGAGAGAGAATGAGGGCGAGAATGGAAAAAACCCCTTGTTATTGAGAAAATGGGATTTGTCGCCCGTTACATTCCTGCTTTGTTAAAAAAAATCGATTTAACAATTAGGGAAATTTATATTGATCCCGTACAAAAACAAAACAAGAAAACCATTTAATTCGATGTAAGGGCAAATTCAATAATTGGATAATATCTGTAGCACTCCAAATTGTAGGTCACAATTCTTAATATTTATTCCTGCGAGCTCCTTGCTGAAGCAGTCGAAACAGGCATGGAGTAAGGATTCGGTATGTGACCAACCCTCTGGCACTCCCTCTTGAATTCACAAATCTTTTAGCCTTATCAGGCGTAATTCAAATTTCTCGTCCAAAAGACGAAAACCAAATTTGAATCCCTAAATAACTTCAAACAAATGAAACTTCGTTTTCACGCTAAGTTGATCTTATTTTCAACGACGAGGGATTTCCTCTTTTTTTCTGCGCTAAATTAGAGAGAGCAGAAAACACGAGACATTTGAATGTTGTACGGTCCACAATTTTGGCAGACAATAAATGAATCTTTATCACGTTTGCATGTTTCGTATGTGCATTTTGAAGAATGATTTCTACTTCTGTAGATTCTGATTGTCTCTCGTCGATTCTTGACTAGTTTTCATCCTTGCTCATCTTGGCCGAATTTTCGCCCGATTGAGCCGTTTTCTCGGTGGTTTTCGATTCGGGTACGAGGTCGGGAGCCTGCATTTTTTTAAAAATTTAATTTTAAAATCAATATAGTTTTCTGAGTAATATGCGCTCTACGAAATAGAATGCACACAATTTCTTTTTTGAAAATAATATTTTTTAAATACTTGGTTGTTCGTTCTGGATGCGTTTGACGGTGGTTGCAGAGGAGAGTTTGGATCGTTCTAAATTATAGCTAATTAATTAATAACTAACTTATTTCTTAAAACGTAATTAGTTAAATGACTTACCTTCTTATCCAGTTGATGTTTGCCAGCGGGCAGTTGACCTCCCGGATTCACTCCGATCTTGCCTCCCGCAGCCAGAATGAACGCGTCCTCGAGGGTGGCCTGAATATATTTAAATTGACATAATAAGCGATCAATAATATGATGGAAGAATTTTTAAACCTGAGTGAAGCAGAAGTCGGCGGCTTTTACGTCGCCGGAGAGTTTCGTAGCCATTCCGAACAGATCCGAGAAAACGTCTTCGGCGAGGCGAGGGATCTGAGTAAATTATCGATTTTTTAAAAATTCGAAATACTTTCAGGAGCGAAACCGGAAGTACCTTGTACTTGAGGTTGCGCAAACTGGCCGAGTCGTACAGAGTCGCGTCAGGGAACACGGAGAGAACGGAAGTGGTGATCTAAATTTTCGAAAATCAATCGATAATTATTTTTCATCTATAAATTCATCAAGTTTTATCAATATTAATTAATTATCCCAAAAGAACCAACCGCCTCCACCTCCACCACTCCGTCCATGGTGAGATTGAGGTTGTAGTGCTCGCCGAACCTGCGTTTTAAATTTATTTACCGCAATTTATTGATTTGTCAGAGAATATTCGATCGAGAACTGACTTGTTCTTGATGGACTGAGTGGTTCCCTGGACGGCGATCAGTCCGTCCCTCATGATGATCAGACTAGACACCATCGCTTCCACCTCATCCCTGAAGAAATAAGTATTCTAACATTATTATTCTAGACATTCAACGATTCTAAAATGCAATCATTCAAATAATTCGAGACTCCTTTTAGATTTTTTGTCATGTTTGAGATGACCGCTCGATAGCTCATTTCAAGTATCGCCAAACTTTTTTTCGATTATTTTCTTCTTCCATATTTTGGAACCATTAAAAACACTGAGAAGAATGGGTCTCAGCATGCAAAAGGTACGAACATGGAATGGGAAGTGAGTACGATAGCTGTGCTCGTGGACTCTCGAAGGGCGCAGATCACACTCCACACGTCACGACGGGCCTTTAATATTCGATATAATTGAACATATTTTTAATTTTAAATTCATACAATGGGGTCAATTCCGGCCGTTGGTTCATCAAGAATAATGAGTGAATTCTGAGCGAGAAGAGAAGCGGCGACGGAGATTTTACGACGTTGACCGCCACTAAAATAAATGAAATTTTGTATTAGGAAATAAAGATATATTTCTTTTTTTTTTGTTCCGATAGTTCGAGGTAGAATTACCTATAGGTCTTGGTCTTCTTGCTCGCATGAGCCTGCATGCCCACACAGGTGATAACAATCTCGGCGACCTTGCGGGGATTCGAGTAGCCGTGCAGCGCTGAAATACGGAATCCATGTTTGGGTTACTGTAAGACCTGCTACAGCCAAAGTTGACTGCTACCGTAACCCTCGGGAGTATACTGTAACATTATTTTCCTCTAACCAGCGAGAATAATGAGCGATTGTCGTCCGGAGAGATCATCGATCAGCGCATCCTTCTGCGGACAGTAACCGATGGTCTGTAAAACTAATCGATAATTGAAAGTACGTCTTCATCAATCGATAGTCAATAATCTACCGCAGGCTTAGAGCAGTCCACGCCGCCTACTGTAGCCGATCCAGCGGTGGGCCTGGCATTGCCCGTGAGTATCTCGAAAGTGCTGGTCTTGCCTGGAAACAGAAGGTTTTACTGTAGCCACCTAATCGATTGCTACCGGCTCCATTGATTCCCAACACTCCGAAGCACTCGTGAGTGGGCACGCCGAATGTGATGCCTTTCACTGCGTGCACCTTCCCTTTGTACATTTTCTGTAGTCCTTCTACCTGAAAATGTAAAATATACATTGCTTTTCGTACACTCAAATATCAGCATACAACCTTGAAGGAAAATAATTCTTGCGAGATATGTTATAATGTATATTTTTCGTTGATAATTGTATGTTATGTGGTGTTAGTTTTCGGGAAAAGGAAACGGAAAAAGGCCAAGATTTGAATTCCCGCAATTTCATATCTCAGTTCTCCGTGGAGCAATCGACTCGAAACTTCGAATATAACATTTTTCGACCCTTTTAAACCTATAAACGAAATTTTGAGTCGATTGCTCCACGGAGAACTGAGATAAGAAATTGCGGGAATTCAAATGTTCTTTTTCCGTTTCCTTTTTCCGAAAACGAACACCACATTAGAAATAGTCAGAAATACGTATAACAAACCGTGAGAACGAGTCCATTCTCATTAGGGAAGATCGTTTGTTCGGCCAGTGGTACCTGAGATCATTAAAAATCAAATTTAAAAAATGTATATATTAATAATTATGATTATAATACCTTCTTGCACCGTTGTATCAGTTTCGTCTCTAGAATAACGAGAGTCACGATGAGTACAATAAAGTGGAGGATGAGATAGACGGTATCTTGAAAAAAAAATTACTTAATTGCTCGAAAACGTAATAATTTTGCACGATGCTTTTAAATAATCAATACCGAATACATAGCTTCGAATGGAGACGTTATGCATGGACGCAATGGCGCTGAACAGGTAAACCGGAGCCTTAAAGGAAAGAGATAAATTGCATTATTCAATTATATAAGGAGGTTTGCCAACCAAGAATCCAAACAGGAACTAATTCCGGGTTTTTTGTTTGGAAATAGTTCCCTCACTGGAAAGTAGTGGGCTTACTAGTTGGGGAACAAGTTCCAAACCAAAAAAACCGGAACTAATTCCAGTTTGGATGCTTGGTTGGCAAAACTTCTTATATTTTCATAATACTACATCATTTTATTGCTAAATCGTTCGCGCTAACATTCATAAGAGCATCACTCACCCCTTGTCCGATCGCTTCACCGATATGGATACTGATGAAGCCACTGAAGACCTAGAAAAATTGTATTTATATATATATATTTCTACAAGTATATTTAATACCACCATATCTTTGCAAAGTTCTAACAAAATCTAGTACTTACTAATCCCAAAATGACGAGACACTGTCCTTTCGCCCGAGTCTCGAAACTTCGATAGAGAATGAGTACGAATAATTCGGTACTTAGGAATCCAATGAGAGTAATGGTGAGCACACTAAATGGATATATAATAGTTATGTAATGTATTCTTAAAGGAAGAGCGAACACCGCCGTGTTCATGGTCGGAAGCGATTAGTAAGAGATCTAACTGTAAATCGAAAAATTGCCATTGACTAAAGGGTTGGAACAGTTATCATCCCCAAAACGTGTATTGTGGTATTCGCAACACACTCTGTGCTATATTTTCATTAAAAAAAATAGTGCTTACAAGGAGAACGCATGTCCGACGAAATCGCTCGCTCCAGCGGCACAACCGCCGATATAAACGCAAAGGTGCAGGAGGTACAGGGCAAAATCGAAGACGATCGTTGAGAAAAGCGAAAGGATTCGGGATACACCCGTTAGGCGCTGCTGTAATTGATATATTTGCAATTTTCTTATTCGTGAATCACCAACCTGGTGCCCGTAGTTCGACGTGTGCTCTGCGATGAGAAAGGCCATTGGCCGACTGGCCATGAGGGGGACGAACAGAATCGTGTACTGCGTAAACGCCGCCATGATCAGATTCATAGACTGCTAAAAGACAAGAATTTGAATAATGCGTTTAACTATCGAAAGATATATTTGAATTGCATTTTTAAATGTAAATTACGATTTTCAAAAATTCTGGGTTGCATATGTAACCAAAAAAAGAATGTTTGCCTTGGACGCGGACTCTTCCTTATCGTTGCTATATTGTCGTTTCCTTTCAAGTGCGGACTTTAGCGCTCCTCGCGAACCATAGCGAACCTGTATGCAACTCGCCGATAATAAACGTTTGAAGCCGATCCATTATTTCGTCTTTTTGGTCTAGAGAATAAGATATGTCACAGATCTCAGACATCCTCTCATAATGTGCATGCGATTGTTCTAGTTTTAAAAAAAACATCACAATAAAAAATTCCAGATATTTACAGTGGCCAGGCCTGGGTTGTTAGCCATCGCTGCAATTGCTTCCAATGTTGGCCGGAGCATTGAATTTCGCTGCAAAATGCACTTTTTGTTTATTTCGATAATATATTTTGTGATTGCGGTAACATCCATACTAGTTTCGTTTCCGAGTCGATTCTCTCTACAGATTGAGCGTGGAATAATATCGAGGTCTATTTCCCTTCATTATTGTTATTTTTGTTGTTGTATAGGATTATCGATTTCCCACCTCGTGCACATGAATCGCCCAGTCACTTCCAGTCTTCTCAAACGCTCCCAAAATAGGCGGTCTTTCGAGTTGTTTCTTAGCGTTCCACTCAGCGATCGAGTCGACTAGTTCAACCTTAATTTTTTATATTTAAAAAAATATAATTAATTTCATTTTTTGTCATGAAAAAAGCGAACCGTGAAGCAGTTGCCGAATTTCGCAGCGGCCTTTTTGATAGCTTCAAAATTGGCGACCAGCGACTGTTTGTGAACACCGATTCGGAAGCACTCGTGAATATTGAGGAAATCCTCGCGGGTGTGCTGCTTCGAGGCTACTGAGTTCTCTTGCGCCGGGTGGCGCATAAAGAGGAAGGAGAAGAGGAAGACCATGATGAGAACAAAGACCAGTGATGCCAGATGAGCCTGCAATCTTAGCGTGTGCATTCTTAAAGTTTCATGAACTGTGGTAAATATAACATAATACGTTTTAAAAGAAGAGTTTAAAATAAGAAAGACTTAGCATCATTCCCACCAAAGGTAAGGAGCGAAAACACGCATGAAACTAATCTGCCAAGCTTCCATCCTATTCAGTGCGGTGGCAAGGCGATGCGGAGGATCGGATTAATGCGGGCAGCAACAAACCAGTTCAAAGAAGAGTCTTTTAAGGAGCAGATAGCCAAACTGGTTCGCGCCTTTCGCCGGACCGCCTTTGCGATTTTCTGCAAAGCATAATGGTATCCGATAAATACAATGCGCTTGTTTATTGTCAAAAAATAGTCGCATAAACACAAAATGACGAAATTCGGACCGTGTTCCTGTACGAGTCCCTTCAAGGCCGATGTCACTTCTTCCGACCGATCCATCGTTCCCGTCATCTCTCCGACCCTTTATTGATATTATTAATTAATTCATTTAATTATTTTTTTATTAAATCCGTAAAAAGGGAATGCGGAATTGCGTGATCTTTGTAGTGAGACTTTGTCTGGCTAACGACTTTTTTTTAAATCGTGAGCTTACTTGAGGAAGACATGTTCCAGCTTGTTCAGCGATAGCCCGTAGTTGTCGATGCCAACACTCGGCCCGACAGCCTCTATCTTGCGCAGCATCTCAGTGAATCTATGCAAATTATTTTATTAAACAAATTTGAATTTTTCTACGAATTCCTTCATTATGTATATTGGCACAGTTGTTTTCAGTATCAGAGAATATTCCCGCCCTGCCTGGGTATGCTGAATATTGACTTCACATACCTGTATGATCTTGGTCATTTCCTCCACTGCTTTCTCAGTATCCGCATCATTCTTCACCGAGAACGAAAGCAAGAAACCCGACTCGAATCTGAAAAAAAATTTGCTTAAAATTAACATGTAAATTAAATTGCCTCTTTCTCAGAAACTGCGCTGATCCACTGCAGAAAACGCGTCCTTTGGCCATGATGAAAATGCGATCGGCCAGAAGCTCCGCTTCGTCCGTGTAGTGAGTAGTGAGGAGGATAGTGCTGATATGTTAACTTGTATTCGAAATAAACATTTAAAACTCATTGAATGGGTCGCAAATTGCAAACATTACGTACTGTTCTTTCTTCCACTGTAGTAATAGTCTCTCAAAATCTCTCCTCGCTCCAGTGTCCATGCCAGCAGTTGGCTCGTCCAGAAGAACAATCGGACTGTCGCCTAGAAACAAACACATCTACAGTCTTGTTTTTTCCCAGTGAAAACGTTTCGTACAAAAAAAAAATTCTAACGAAATTAAAAACATGTTAGTGAACATTTTAAGTCGCCATTGACCGCACTCGATGACCTGAACTCCGGGCCGGAATGATTTCACTTGGGAAACAACTAGGACTGTACACCATACATTTTATAACACACACAATGTGTGTGAACAATTTTTTAAAGGAGGCAGTTTTGACCCTCGAAACCTATCTATAAATACGCGGAAGGATGAGTTTAGCAAGAATCAACTAAATTTGGACCGTTTTATTGAACTTGCACTATAGATCTGGCCAGTTTATAGCGATTTCTGGCCAGTTTACATAGGAGCAAGTAGGAGAACTAGGAATCTTTTCTATTTTGACCTGTTCCAGCGCCTTGTTTATCCTAGCGCAAACGGCGTCATATCGTACAAAAATCGTCGTCACCTGCCAGCGCGATGGCAATGCACAGCTTCCTCTTCATTCCTCCCGATAGATCTTTCGCTTTCGTTTTGCCTTTGTCAGCCATTCCGAGCATCGCCAGCACTTCTTCTCCCTTTATTTTGTTATTATGATTACTGTTACAGTCGCGTCCATAAGTGAGTGGTCACTTTTTCAATCAGTTGTATCTTCTACGCTGGAGAAGTAATCAGTCTGAAGTTTTTGCGTTATATGCCAAATCCATCGGCGATTATGATGATGTTATTGAGAGATTTAGAAATACCTTAGTTATTGCATAGTGATGACGTAATCAAACCATACTTTTTCGAAAGTCCATTATTCTTACATACATTTTTTCCTGCTAGCCAAACTTTTTGAGCATAAAGGTGTGCTTATGGGCTGCCAGGAAAAAAATTTTCAAGTTGCTGCGACTTCGCACCTTGGATGCAGCCTTGCTGCAATTTCGCGGTCGTAAACTCATATCTCAGCTTCTAGACCAGTTAGAATGTCGTTCTAGGAATCAAAATGATCCTTATATGGATTGCTGACGATTCTGAGAATATGATACATATAACAATAATTGGCCCCGAGGTACAAAAAAATCGATTTTTTTCATGACCCATATTCGATCGATCTCAACTCTGTGGGACAGTTGGGCAAAAATCTAGTTTTTGCGTAGACATATTGTAAATGTATTGAAGAACCGATGCCTAACTTTTTGAGTGGCTGGCATTTGTTTCCAGGACGCCTCGATCGTTTTTCAGAAGGACACACGATAGGCCACGCCCCCTTTTCGCCCTATTGACCTACAATTTCCTTAATATAGTTTGTTTTGCTGTAACTTTAGAACCAGATCAGGTAGCTATCTGAAATTTTAACTGGAATACCTGCATACACTGGGGCCTCGATTCTGAACATTTCATCGTATTTTTTTGTTTGTTTAGAAAAATTAGTATCACATTGTACGATTCCATTACGGGACAGTGCGAGATCTCAAACTGGGTGCCCGAAAAAATGGTTTTTCGTTTCTAGACGCGCTAGAGACTCGTAATCAACTTCAAAGTGACCGAAATGATGATTTAATAATATAACTTAAGTTTGGCATTGATCGGCCTTCATATGCCCTCAGAGCATACAAATTCACGATTTTCTGGTGTTTTATTTTCAGGAACAAGATCCATTCTATCATGGCACTACAAACCGCTAAAAACCTAACTTGGTAATGTCTTTATAAACGTTAATGACAATAAAATATGTTTTGACCACTCTTTTGGATAGATCTTATTCCTGAAAATAAAACACCAGAAAATTATGAATTTGTATGCCCTGAGGGGATATGAAGGCCGATCAATGCCAAACTTAAGTTATATTATTAAATCATCATTTCGGTCACTTTGAAGTTGATTACGAGTCTCTAGCACGCCTAGAAACGAAAAACCATTTTTTCGTGTACCCACTTTAAGACCTCGCACTGGTCCGGTATGGAACCGTACGATGTGGTACTAATTTTTCTCGAGTGTATCTCCATGTCAACTATCACCACTCAAAGTACGATGCTTGCAGAATTTTCCTCCGAGCAAAAAATCGCCTCTAAAATTTCGTCGAAATATTGCGTCATCACTACGCAATGAAGAAAAAATAAAATACGATGAAATGTTCAGAATCGAGGCCCCAGTGTATGCAGGTATTCCAGTTAAAATTTCAGATAGCTACCTGATCTGGTTCTAAAGTTACAGCAAAACAAACTATATTAAGGAAATTGTAGGTCAATAGGGCGAAAAGGGGGCGTGGCCTATCGTGTGTCCTTCTGAAAAACGATCGAGGCGCCCTGGAAACAAATGCCAGCCACTCAAAAAGTTAGGCATCGGTTCTTCAATACATTTACAATATGTCTACGCAAAAACTAGATTTTTGCCCAACTGTCCCACAGAGTTGAGATCGATCGAATATGGGTCATGAAAAAAATCGATTTTTTTGTACCTCGGGGCCAATTATTGAGTTATATGTATCATATTCTCAGAATCGTCAGCAATCCATATAAGGATCATTTTGATTCCTAGAACGACATTCTAGCTGGTCTAGAAGCTGAGATATGAGTTTACGACCGCGAAATTGCAGCAAGGCTGCAGCCAAGGTGCGAAGTCGCAGCAACTTGAAAAATTTTTTCCTGGCAGCCCATAAGCACACCTTTATGCTCAAAAAGTTTGGCTAGCAGGAAAAAATGATAATGGAATAATGGACTTTCGAAAAAGTATGGTTTGATTACGTCATCACTATGCAATAACTGAGGTATTTCGAAATCTCTCAATAACATCATCATAATCGCCGATGGATTTGGTATATAACGCAAAAACTTCAGACTGATTACTTCTCCAGCGTAGAAGATACAACTGATTGAAAAAGTGACCACTCACTTATGGACGCGACTGTACTTAACGTGCAAATTTATCGTAAACCACAAGCAGAAAATACGAAGATGATAAACAATCAATCTGATGATTTCAGAAAAATACCTTCCACACCCACGCCTTGTTGCCCTTCAGACGAGCAAAGAAGTCGAGATGTTCGGAAACCTCAGTTTTTAAATATTTTTTCAATAAAAAAATACGTTAAGCAGTCTTTTTTTAAAAAACACGAAGTAGTGTTCGCAACGAACAGTGAGTTTGGGAAAGATGGCGTTGTACTGCGGGCAATAACCAATGAGTTTCTGCCGATCGCTGCTACTTTCCTTGTCCAAGATTCTGCAAGTAATCAATAATTAATTCAACTTAAATATGCACGAATATTGCACCACTCACTTAATGCGTCCCTCCGTGGGCACAATCATTCCACTAATCATGCCGAACATTGTCGACTTGCCGGCGCCGTTGTGACCCAATAGAGCAGTGACCTGCAGGCAGCGTATTACTCCGATCCTGCTGACCAGGGTTAGAGCGAGGAAGTATACGAAAGTGAAAGAGCGCCGTCACACGCTCTCTCACTCCAAAGCACTTTCTGTAAGGTTGATCGGTGTGACGTGAAGAGATACCTGTCCTCTGTGAATGTTCATATCCACTCCTCGCACTGCATAATCGCACATTCCATACACCTTGTGCACGCCCTCGACCTGCCAAGCAAATTCCCTATTTACCATACTTTAGAACATCAATCTGTCTACCTGCTTGATTGTTTGTGTTTTTCATTTCGTATTTTAGCCATATTTCGTTTCATACTCTCAGCACCCTTTACGTATAAGCAAAGCAAAGCAACTCTGAATTTTCTACTTCAAAACTCACCAAATGTATGGATAAGTGGCAAAAGCCCGGGATTTGCATCTGAATGGCTCAGGTTCTATCCCCGCTGCGGGCAAACCTTCCGCCGTATTTTCGCGAGCGGCACGGGTGTCATCATGCCCCCTCCCCCGAATCTTTTTGAAAAAGTTCGAGAATTTTTATTTTTTTACGATAAAAACAGAAAAAAAGATGTTTAAACGTCTTTCATGTTACTCAAGAATGTGATACATCCCTCAATAAATCCCAGCTAGATCTTTTTTTTTATAAATTTTCACAAAATAACTTCAAAAGTCTTAAACGTCGAAACCCACAACCACATCCGCTTTATTGCTCTGGTCGTCCGCCGTTTCGTGATTGTCATTGAGCAGCGGATTCGCGTCCTCTCCGCCTTTCTTGTACTGTAAATCAGTAAAAATATTTCCTTCTAAAATCTTTTCAATATTTTCAAACACTTTTTCATCGGTTGTCTGCACGTTAAGCAGAAACATAATAATCCATAAAAAGGAGCAATTTTGTAAAAATAAAATTCTGCAAAATATCGACTTTTTACACAACGTACCGTTTTCTTGCGAATTAGTGACATCGGGTTTTCGAAATTGGAACGCGCCCAGTCGGCGAAAATGGCGATCGCGAAAAATAGGACTGGAAAGAATTTAAAAAATCTAATCTCAAACATTGCAATGTTTCGTACGCGAATAACACTTTTAACAAAGGGCAAAGTCCATACTTTTAATGTAATTTTCACTTGTTACATTAATTTATGTTTCCATTAAAGTTCTCGAAAGAAGCGAGTTTTATGGTTTTGAAAATAAAAATAAAACTTTCGAATGATATTTTTTGCGCGAAAAATGCCACGCTGATCCACACTTGTCACACCTTTGTTAAAAGTAATATTGGCGTGGATACTAGCAATTTGAATTCAGGTTTAAAAAAACGGTGCAAATAATGATAATAAATAATGATATAATGATCGAAAAAACAAATTCTGTGTTAATTACCTGTGTCGAACAGCAGCATGAGCAGAATTAAACCTTTTGGCATCACTTCACTTGTCTCCGAAAACTTTTTTTTTTGAGTCCCATATCTAAAAATAGGCTCTTTAGCAACATTGCCCTACAGTAGCTGGCAAAAGTATTCGGGCATTTAACACAACTTTTCAACCCGAAGAGGCCTAATAACGATGGGTTCGTAAGTGAAAACCATTTTCTAAGCTGAGACTTTTTTACATGGCAATGAAAATATGATCACGCCATTTAGAAATGGCGAGGTCATTTTGTACGACCTCAATTTTGCAGCAAAGCTGCAGCAAATGAGCGGAACCGCAGCTACTTTAAAATAATTCTAGGGAGGTCTTCCGCATGTCTCTACACCATGAAAATTAGATTATCAGGAAAAATCCTTGTTAGAATAATGATGAATGCTACGATTGCGTCATCATAACGTAACATCTTAAGAATTTCGCAATAACCCAGTTGTTGAATCGTAATATTCTATGGATACGACGTAAGAGTCGTCATTGCCAGGGTAAAGGGCTCTGTACCAGTTGAGGGGGTTTTTAAAAATTGAGGGGGTCTAAAATATTTGAGGGGGCTTAAAAATATTTGAGGGGGTCTAAAATATTTGAGGGGGCTTAAAATATTTGAGGGGGCTTAAAATATTTGAGGGGGCTTAAAAAGTTATGATGCTGACCATCTTATTTTCCATGTTTTCATTTATTCTTTGCTGTGTCTTCATTCAAATTGTCATTTTATTTGTTGTTGTATTCAATTAATCATGCTTTTTGTGGGTGTGTAAAATATGACCATGCAAGTCTTCTATAAATCATGTTCATTAATTGATAAAGCAGTACAATTTACTAATATGATCAGATATTGCACAAATCAATTCTAATTCTTCTTAGAATTTCGTCTCCCGAAGGACGGAGGTCTGGGTCTACGGGAACGACTGGGAGAAGTTCTCAATGCAGTTTTTGGAATTTGCTTTGAGGAAGGTCGTCACGTGTGACTGAAGTAGCTTCCAACATTGGAATGTTGAGAAACGCTGCTCAGAGAGATAACTACCATTAGTCCACGTAGATAGCCCTCCATTGAACGATTTCAACCATCGAATTCGTCCCATCCAGCCACAATGCAACCTTTTTGGAACTCTTCCCCCACACCCGTCATTCGTTTTTCATCAAGTCCCTCCCCCATACCCACGACGCGACCTTCCCTCGCTCCCCGAGACCCACGGCGCGACTTTCCTCAAAGAAAATGCCAAAAACTGCTTTGAGAACTTCTCCCAGTCGTTCCCGTAGACCCACCAGACCTCCGTCCTTCGGGAGACGAAATTCTAAGAAGAATTAGAATTGATTTGTGCAATATCTGATCATATTTGTAAATTGTACTGCTTTATCAATTAATGAACATGATTTATAGAAGACTTGCATGGTCATCTTTTCTACACCCACAAAAAGCATGATTAATTTAATAAAACATCAAATAAAATGACAATTTGAATGAAGACACAGCGAAGAATAAATGAAAACATGGAAAATAAGATGGTCAGCATCATAACTTTTTTAACCCCCCTCACTTATTTTAAGCCCCCTCAAATATTTTAAGCCCCCTCAAATATTTTAGACCCCCTCAAATATTTTAGACCCCCTCAACTTTTAAAAACCCCCTCAACTGGTACAGAGCCGGTTAAAGAGTACTTTATAGCAAAAGTAAAAAAAAGTTGCTTCACACAAACTGCCCGAAAATACGCCCTCTTTAAAGATACCGCAGTAGTGATCCTAATTTTATATTGAGGGTGGGGGAGTCACTGGTACTTCGTAGCTGCGCGATATCACGTTTATCAATGTCAAATATTAAAAAATATCTAATGTATTACATGACGGATATACCTTTTTATAAATATTTTTTATAATGTCAATCTAATTTTAGCAGCAAACCTCTCAGCTCCGCTTCTCTATGCGCGTCGATAGCTTGAATGCGAGCAAATGAAGGCACAATGCATGCGAAAACAGACCATCCAATCTACAAAATTGTAAAAAGCTTTTTTTATTTTTCATTTTTAAAAATGTACTAGTAGTGGTGTACTAGTAGTGATACCTGTGTTCTTTGGGATGTGATCATTAGTCCTCCGACAAAGGTCGATAAGAACAGAATAAAAGCGACTGAAAATGAAATAAAAACAAAATGAAATTAAAAGTGCATCATTCTGCTTTCAATTACCTGCAGTAGAGATACCCGGCTTCTTGAAAATGGCTCCTATGGCAATTGCTAGTGCTACCCAAGCCGCCAGTTCCAGTGTGAGTAGTGCAAAAAGAAAAGCTCCCAAACCAACCTGATAATTTACAGTAGCATGTTCAGAATGTTAATGAAACTTCGCTTTCCTACCTGTTTAAAGGTGGCAGCAAAAATAACGCAATAGCCAATGACAGTGATCCACGCCTGGAAAAAAACATCACTCGAGTAAGTCAGATTAAGCAAAAACAATTTCACCTTGATGAAATTGAAAATAAAGTGACGAAGGAAGTACATGAAGCGGCTCATTCCCATCGATTGTAAGTAATCCTGAATGATCAAAGTTAACTAAAGACGACTATGAATTACATTTGCACAGTTATACGACCAAAACAATGACAAAATATTACTGCCTGTGTTTACCGAAATCGAAAGAAAAAACAAAAACATGAGGGTCGACAACGTGCGTATTTGGAAACAAGGAAAGTCTATGTTTGTATTTTTCGTATTATTCAATCATTTTATATATGTAATACCGAGTAATCTTATTCAATGGGTATTGTAAGACTAACCTTGACCGAACTTGCAGTCTCTTGTGCAACTTCTCGTGCAGCTTGAGCGAAGAAGAACATCACAAGAAACGATAATAGGATGATTGGCTAGAATGTATACACAAATAAGAAAAAAAAACAATTAATAAAGAAACTCACAATTACCAGGCTAATTGTATGAAGTAGCGTAGTGTGCCTTTCCACTGGCAAATAATGAAGAAAAAGTTTCGGGATTTTCTGCAATTTGGATCTGTTTTTTTCCCGTTCACGGGAACATCCACGTTCTTGAATAGAAGTATTCCATTTATCCATTAATCTGTGAAGTAACACGAATACGTCCTAATTTCATCAATTATTAAAAAATCTTACCCCAAAATAGCTTGCCAGTGGATACAATTTCGTTTCTCCTGAAGGAAAAGAAGTTGATTTCAAAAATCAGCGTAATATAAATATATAAATATCGTATGCCAATAACAAAGGTGTGGCACTGTGTGGCACTTTTTAGCACTTTTTGACACTTTCTGATTTTCACCTCGAAAGAAGCTAATTTTGAGGCATATCTTGTCACGAATCGTTTTCTATCTCACTTTCCTCCATCATAGCACAAAAAATGTAAATTAATAAATTAAAATAATGAATTTAGAATGTTTCAATTGCTGCGGTCAAATAATAAAATCAGTTATTAATCAATTACGGAATGAGGGTGATTGATAACTGATTATATTTTTCGACCTTTTTTGACCCCGCAGTAAAATAATTCTAAATTCCTTTTTGAGATAGAAAACGATTCTTAATATGCCACAAAATTACCTTCTTTCGAGTGAAAATCAAAAAGTGTAAAGAAGTGCTAAAAAGTGCCACACCTTTGTTCAGAGTGTTATTGGCGTACGGTATATAGCTTCGAAAGTTAGCGTTGGCTTCGAAAAGTTATGTCGTTAACGCTTCGATAGGATAAAAATGGATGAATAACGAACCCCAGCACTTCTTACGATCGTCGAGCTTTCGACTGTCAAATTGATGGGAGGACTGCAGAGAATTTTACTTATCTCTATTTTAAATTCATAGCAATTATTACAGGGTGGCGCTAAATTTTAACACTTATTTTCAATCACAACTCAATAGTAGACTACTAGGGTGTCGCAAAAGTTCTGTCGCGAAGGCCATTTTCAGGGTAGTATAGTACCTGGCATCGATCGATAGGGATGATGATGTAATGCCTTTGGTACATTGTCAACTCAGTAATCAATCAAGCTTCAGTGCTTGTTGATTGCTTCACTGTCCTAGTTTTTACATCAATTCTACCGAAGTACACATCAACCCACTCTTGCTAAATTATGCTTTAATAATTTATCAATAGCAAGAAACCCATGGAAACCAATGAATAACTGGCGCTATCGAAACTATAGTAAAGGCGGTGCCTAATATGCGACTCTGTTAGTTGATCTTTGGCGTTCGCTTTCGGATGCCACAGTCGCGAAAAGAGACCCCACTCTTTCCGTAACCTCACTGAAACAGACTCTCCGTTCTCATTGCGTAGGCAAGCTATCTCAAAACCAATACCATTCTGGTGGAGGCGGTCACCCATACTCCCATATCTGTTATGCACACACAGAAAAAAAAGTCTTATATTAGGCCCATGACCCTTTCAAATGTCTTATATATAAGACTTTTGAAAGGGTCATGGGCCTAATATAAGACTTTTTTTTCTCTGTGCATTGAATCGCCCAATAGAACAGGAAGAGCCCCAAGCTACAAAATGCCGTAAATCACGGCATTTCGGCTATAACGGAAAATAAGCGTTCCAATATGTGTCAGGGATTTTTCGACTGTCGGGCCAACTGAAGATGGGTCGGAAAGGTGATCGATAAGGATATGAAGTGGATTATTTACGACAACACTAGCTTGAGAGTGGATCGATTGCGTGCAGGAGAGAAGCCAGAGCCCGTCTCAAAGAAAAAAGTCAAGAAAAATCATGTTTCATCTCCTCCATTCTCGGCCCCATAAACCGGGAGCACTTTCCCCATAGCACCAACATCATCAATGACCTCTTACCTACCCAACTGCAAGAGGCCATCGTCAGAGTCCTCCTTGGTCTCATGAGCTAGGAAGAAATTGAAATCTAATCGGACTTATCTCAGCGCCGGCTTTCAATTTTGGTTTGACTCCAGAACCAGTCTTTCTTAAGTAAGAGTAGCATTGTTCTGTGCGATCGATAGGAGGAGGTCACTAGCATAAACGGTGCCTACCTCGATCACTGACCGTCTCCACCATTTCAAGTTATAACGTAAAATCTTATTGTTGAGATTTTGCGACAGAACTTTTGGGACACCCTAGTAACTTAAGGTAAACAATCAAGGGATCTACAGAGGTTTCTGCACTTATTCATGAAAGTTGGGCGCTTGGGGGGGGCGACATCAATGCACTTCTCGATAAGTGCACTGCATTGCACTCGCGCAACGTCAAATTTCTACTAGAGTGAAGTTGACAATTCTTTCCAAAATAATGTAAATTATTCCAAGTACATGTTTTCCACTTATGTGCTACACGACAGTGCTGATAAAAGTTCCATGTACTAGCAATGCATTAATATACTCATGGTACAAAGGCACTGATTTCGCCACATCTTTTGCCAGCGCTCTGTGAAATCGGAAGCAAGTTGATTTTCAGGGAATATGATTATACTGTCTTTATTGAGTACTGGCAAAAGATTCGTGCCCGGCTCGAGGTTCGAACCAGGCCAGAGAGCGGGCAGAAATGAGAGAGTGCCAGAGAAAGCAGAGCGTGCGCCGTTCGCCAGATACACGGTTTTCTTGAGCTCATAACTCGTTTCTACGAATAGATAGCCACTCAATTTCAAAAAGGCAAATGTTTCATACATGCCGGGGAAACAGCTGAAGAAGTCGTGACAACGATTATGGGGTTAGAATTGATGTAGAAAATTTTAACACCTTCTCAATGTATAATTCGAAAACTGTTTACTGGAGCATAATATATGCAAAAAAAATGTGTTTAAAAATGCATTCCAACAATTTGAAGATGATCTGATTTTATTAGAACGTTGAACAAGGGAAATTAAAAATATTCTGAAATTCATGTATTAAAATTTTCAAAAAAAAATAATCAAAAAACTAGCGGATAAAATGCAGATAAATTAAATTGAATATTCTTAATAGATTATTTTCATCGATTTAATGCAGAAATGAGACTAACACTACTTTTCGATGGGCTGTTTCTACGAGACATCACATTAAATTCAGCGTCTTTACAACACAGCCTATCCCGAAGCTCATATTTCAGTTGGAATAAGTGCCCATACATGCCGCAATGATGTACTAGGAGGGGGTTCTTAGTTTTGACTTTTAAGAAAATTACGACAACATTTGCAAAAGCGACCGCCCGCATCGCCGCATGAGCCACGAATGACGAAATCACATGTCAAATGTAGCCGAGGTATTTCTCTATTTAATGAACAAAACCGCAAATCCGTATCTTTGTTTCGAAGAAAGTTATGATTTTTCAAACTTTGACTTTTTGCCAAAAAATTGATAAGTCACCAGGTTTGTTTGTGTTTCACGTCAAAGCGAAATTTTTAAAAAATATTCTGGAAACGCTATTCGATAGAGGAGATGTTGTAGTACTTTGCATTAGTTTTTCAGGAAATTCAAAAATCATAAATTTTCCTAGTGACCTGCCATCCCAAAAATGCTCGATTCTCTCCCGATTCCTCTCATATTTATGTAGATGCCTAAAATTTAAATTCATCTTCAACAAGATATTTTCGTTTCATGAAAAAAAATAAATTGCGTCATCATTATGAAATAGCTTAGAAACAATTTTAATATATCGATAATTTAATTCAAAACATAATTATGGCATTACACAGCAAACGAAGCCCGATAACTGATGAATTTATATTTTTCTCATTTTTCAAGCTTCTTTTGATGCTAAATTCGCTCCAAAAATATAAATATAATTTTAAAAGACTATTCGCATAGTTTGGGAGTACTCTAGATACTAGATACCTACTTTTCCCCAAAAAGTGCATCTAAAAAATTGCGATTTTCGATCAGTTTTTGACTCATAACTTTTTCCAAAGGGGCCAACTTGTTTCAGATCTATTTTTTCTAGGTTTGTATGTATGCGTAGACTCCAAATTCAGATTTTTCGTTTTTCCCGATTTTTCTCACTTTTCAATATTTTTCGATATGAAATTCTTCATTCTTCTCATATCGTTTAGTGTTCAACACAAAAGTTGTTCAGAAAATTATTTAGAAAAGTTTAAAGCTATCGCCAGCATTCCACGGTCATTAGAAGCCGTGATTGCTCAAAACCGTATTTAGAGCCGGCAATTCCCTAAAAGCCGCTTCTGGCTCAAATAACTAGTCTGATATTTTCAGTGCCCATATAGGCATCTACCATAAATATATCATTCAAAACAGGCAAATTTGGGGCGGCTGTTCGCGAGGGGGGTCGGATTCCTGCAATCTCTCAGAAGACGTGTCATAACAACACTAATGGATACCCATTTGGTCCGAGATTTACGCAATCGGCCTCATAAAACAGATCAGAATTTAGCGGTCTTTAAGATAGGGTAGGCCTCCCAGTGTACTTTTCTTTTTATGAAGAATTTCTATTTTTCGTTTAATGGATTTTTTTGGAAAATTCCGAAACTGAAAAAAAAACCATTCGAAAGAGCGTTAAATTCTGACCATACTTTTAGATATCGCGCCAGGCATTCCGAGCAGAGTTCTAGTCGTAAAAAAGTTTTTTTCCGGTCAAAAGACGACGCGCCACGCCGGCGGCAAGAGGCGTCCTATTGCGAAATAGATTATTAGCGTGAAAAAGTTACACCGAGGACTAAGTTTTTAGCGAATTCGATTTTTGACCCAGATTCGTTAAAGGTGGTGTCCCACGAACTTTGGGTCAACTGAGTTCTCAATGTCGTGTTATGGTAATCGGTTTCCTGATGAGAGCCCCGAAACCCGCATTTTCAGCCGATAATATTGAACAAAGTAATTCGCGTTTGGCTCTGTGCCAAACTGACCCTGACGCGCAGGGATTCAAAAATGATAGGGAGGGATAAGGGGGAACTAGGAGAAAGCGACCGCGCCATTGAATTGATAGGAGATGAAGAATGAGGGACAAGGAGATTCGTGATACTCCTTCTTTAGCAGCTTTATCTCTGACCCGGCTGCCCCGGCCGGCAGGAATTCTCGCTCTCTAACACGTATCATGCACGACTACTTTGCATTTTCCCCTACTTTAATGTTTCCGGATTTAGCGGTACAAGTTTCATTGAAACGAAAGGAACTTTGGGTCTACTTTTTTAAATTTTATATTCATGGGATGCTTTCTTTAAATGAGACCGTAATCGATAATTCAGAAAATCGAATATTTCATACTTCAACATTTTTTTCACAAAAATTGGTTATAAAAATTTTCAAAACAACTTGTATACGGTGTCTGATTTACTTTTGATGATTTACAGTGCAAAAAAAGACAAATTCAAGCAATTGTCCACAACTTGAATTTGGCCGGTCGCACACAACCGCGAGCGCAAGGACAATACATGGGACGATTTCGGTAATATATTTTTTTAAAAGTTGCACCGACAAGTGAATGTGGTATAGGTCTATACACTGTAGTCCTACTCTTGTAATATCGTACGGACGTCCCATTCCCTAGCCTGTCTTTCGCCATCCCATTATCATGTATGCAAATATGTTGTCTAGTAGGGACGAGCCATCCCTTGTCCTGTCTCGTGGAGTTTGACTCCTCTGTACCGTTACTTGATAAAAAAGCGCGCGCGAGATGACAATTTGTCCAAAAATGTGACAAAAAACGACAAATGGATGAAGCGCGTCGTTGTGTGTCTCTACGGTCACAATTTTATGGAATTTTATAGTTTGCATTGTGCTTTTTCATTCTGTGTTTTTAAAATAATAATTTTAATTAATAAATAATGAAGGAATACGCTAATTTTGATTTGAGCACCTCCCCGCTCTCGCTGGCGGAATTATGGTGTGGCGCAAATCGCGACGGTGTACTGTAAATCAAATCGTCAAGCTTTCCTGTTTTTTGGCAAGTAGCCAACTCTCACGGCTTCTCTCGAATTTTGTTTTATTTATTTAAATCTTGTTTATTTATTCATTTTCATTATAGTTCTTGTTCTAATCGTGAGCCAGGTCAGTGTGACCCCTATGAGAGCTGGTTCACGGTTGCACCACCTCGCGTTCTGTTCCGAAACGAGTCTGCCAGTTTGTACACTGCAAAACCATCATGTTTCCTCTCATTTCTTTCAATATTTTTGGGCCTATTGCTTGCGTTCCTTGTTTCCGACCGTTTCCCCAGCTGCTTGCGCAACTCTGCCGCTGTTCTGATTGGGCGCCGTTGTTTTTCGCACACTTTCAAATCACGTAATTCCGCGTAATTGCAGGGTCGGTCGGGGACGAGTGCGCGGCTGGCTCGACTACGTCAAATATGGACCGCCGCCATATCAGATGGGTCCTTTTTATAAGGACCGTTATACAAATAATGAATTTTAATTAAATTTCTTTGGACTGATTAGGTTTTGAGTTGCTAAAACTACCTAGAAATAGGTGGTCGAGCGTGTCTAGATAGGAGTCGCTCTCTATCTTAACAGTTTCCCTGAACTTTTGCCAAAGATATTACAAGTATAATGAATAATTTTACCAGTTCTGGTTGTGAAGAAAGGAGGGTTTATGAATGGGGCTAAAAAGAGTATCTTTATAATACTTATTTCGGTGTTGGCTTGTGCGGAACTTTGCAGTTCCCCCGGTTGCGTGAGAGCACTGATAGGAGTGATCGATTGTAGTGGACCAGCTAGTTGAGCGGGTATTTGGGTGCTGCTAGGATGGAGATACGGAGTGGACAGAGTGGGAAACAAGGTAGGGAGAGCAGAGGGGGCAACGGAAGAAGAGGTATGAGATAGAGAAGCCGAACCAGGCAAACTCGCTAATGAGCTATTGGCCGGATATGATACTGCAGTCATAGTGGGCGGCGCTACCGTAATCGGGAAGGAGGAGGATACGGTAGTCATAGTGGGCGGCGCTACCGTAATCGGGAGGAAAGGGGTTGTAGAGGACGCAGCAGGACCGGAGGCAAATCGAACCTGAGTTAATAATATTAAAAATATTGTGAGATTATAGGTCAGCACTTACTTTGCTTTTCCTTTTAGGGGGCGGGGTATTTTGTCCTGGCTGTAATCTTCGATTTCTCTCTGCCTCCACTTTCTTCTTGCCTTTATCTGAGTACTTGAGGATACCGAGTCTCTCAAGTGTCGGATCCCTGGACGGATGCATGACTCGAATCGATTGTCCCACTTGCCCGGAACCCCGAATGAGGTCCTCATCGACAACTTCCCATTCTGGTCCTGCCGTGGTCGATAAAAGAACGAGCCACCACATTCTGCATTGAATAAATAGATTGAACGAAATTGTGAGAAAAAAAACAAATTAAAAAGAACTGAGCAATCACAATAAAGGCAGATCTCGGAGAAGATTGTAAGTGGAAATGACTCTAATCAGCATGCTAAACAGTAGATTATCATGCACAGACGCATGCAAATAGGGGATATGTCTGCATCGATTCCAACTGTTTCAACATCGGCTAAGATTCAACTGTCTTTTTAATGAATCTTGAATGACTTAATCAATATTTTTGATCATTGTGCTTGTTTTCTATGATCATTGATCTACCGTACCCATTATTGATCAACCGTACCCGCTATTGATATACCGTATCCATTATTGATCTACCGTACCCGCTATTGATCTACCGTATCCATTATTGATCTACCGTATCCATTATTGATCTACCGTATCTATTATTGATCTATCGTATCCATCAATCATCTACCATGCCGATCTTTGATCTTTCGTGTTGATCTTTGATCTGCCTTACTCATTATTGATTATCCGTATTTTATCGCACAATTGATTTTTCTATTCGACAGAAACCTATTGTTCTGTACCGTTACTTGATAAAAAAGCGCGCGCGAGATGACAATTTGTCCAAAAATGTGACAAAAAACGACAAATGGATGAAGCGCGTCGTTGTGTGTCTCTACGGTCACAATTTTATGGAATTTTATAGTTTTCATTGTGCTTTTTCATTCTGTGTTTTTAAAATAATAATTTTAATTAATAAATAATGAAGGAATACGCTAATTTTGATTTGAGCACCTCCCCGCTCTCGCTGGCGGAATTGTGGTGTGGCGCAAATCGCGACGGTGTACTGTAAATCAAATCGTCAAGCTTTCCTGTTTTTTGGCAAGTAGCCAACTCTCACGGCTTCTCTCGAATTTTGTTTTATTTATTTAAATCTTGTTTATTTATTCATTTTCATTATAGTTCTTGTTCTAATCGTGAGCCAGGTCAGTGTGACCCCTATGAGAGCTGGTTCACGGTTGCACCACCTCGCGTTCTGTTCCGAAACGAGTCTGCCAGTTTGTACACTGCAAAACCATCATGTTTCCTCTCATTTCTTTCAATATTTTTGGGCCTATTGCTTGCGTTCCTTGTTTCCGACCGTTTCCCCAGCTGCTTGCGCAACTCTGCCGCTGTTCTGATTGGGCGCCGTTGTTTTTCGCACACTTTCAAATCACGTAATTCCGCGTAATTGCAGGGTCGGTCGGGGACGAGTGCGCGGCTGGCTCGACTACGTCAAATATGGACCGCCGCCATATCAGATGGGTCCTTTTTATAAGGACCGTTATACAAATAATGAATTTTAATTAAATTTCTTTGGACTGATTAGGTTTTGAGTAGCTAAAACTACCTAGAAATAGGTGTGCTAAAACTACCTAGAAATAGGTAGGTGGTCGAGCGTGTCTAGATAGGAGTCGCTCTCTATCTTAACAGTTTCCCTGAACTTTTGCCAAAGATATTACAAGTATAATGAATAATTTTACCAGTTCTGGTTGTGAAGAAAGGAGGGTTTATGAATGGGGCTAAAAAGAGTATCTTTATAATACTTATTTCGGTGTTGGCTTGTGCGGAACTTTGCAGTTCCCCCGGTGTCCGCCCGCCCCCTTCCGTGCTCGTTTCTCTCTCTCTCTCTTGGACCTTCCGCCTGCTCTCTTCATTCGTCACTGTTTGTTTATTTTGTTTGTGATTTCGAGATTTAAAAATGTGATTATAAATCTTTATTTGGTTTATGACAATCGATAATGCAAGAGTATTTCAAGTTTGATACATGGTACTTTAGTCATGAATGGGCAATCCCCCTTTATCCACAATTTGCTGCAGCTTCGTCTGCATGTGCTTGATGAGGTTTTGGCACAGGGGAATAGTCACTTTCTCGGCCCAGAATTTCTTCACTGCTTCCTCCAGTTCCTGAATTCCGCTCATCCTATCCGCGTTGACGTGTTTCTTATCAGTGCCCAGATTGTTTCCACAGGATTCAAGTCTGGGCTCTCTGGTGGCCACAACTCAGTCTAAAATATGTCTTTTTTGTCATTGCAGATTTCTTTTAAGAGCTATATAGCTTTGGCGGTAGAATAAATTTGTATCCATACCGGGATATTCTCGTTCTTCAAGAATCGCTTGGTAGATTTCGAGATGTGAGCCGGTGCCGAATCTTGCACCAATATCCCGATGGGTCCGTACACTTGCCTAAGATTAACGTGAATAACAGTCAGTCAAAATGAGAATAGTGTTGATTATATATCAATTTTCGTACCACGATACGTAGTAAATTATGTTCGGAACAAGAGGAATAAATTAATTTGAAATTTCCTGACTTTCTCCACTCGACATAGTTGTTGTAGAGAATTCGCTGGTATGTGGGAGAGTCGACACGCGCAGCATCATCACCAGTTAGAATGATGAGATCGGAGGCGCCGCGCCACGAAATCGATCCCCAAACGAGCAACTGGGAATATTAGTGAAAAACTGTTAGATATTGGAAATCACACCTTCACTGGGTATTTGGGTGCACTTTGAACTGCATGGGCTCGGTCACGCACGAAAATAGTTTTGGAGGTCTTTTCCAAGTAGATCCAACTCTCGTCACTGAAGGAGTGAGTCAAAAACTGCTCGTGGTTGTCGAGTGCCCTTTGACAGTAGTCCACTCGAACTAATCGATTTGCGAGACGGACAATGTGGCCGTACCGCAATCGAAACCTGCGGAATCCCAACTCATCCCTCCACACGTGTACAACGTGCTCACTCACCTGGAATACAGTGGTTTAGTAATTATCGATTTTTTTATGAATAGGGAGATTTAAGAGCGATTTATTCTCGTTGCAGTACGGTAGTTATTGATTTTCAATGGACTACGGTAGTTATCGATTTTTGATGCAGTACGGTAGTTATTGGTATTCGTTGCAGTACGGTAGTTATCGGTTTTTGATGCAGTACGGTAGTTATTGATTTTCTATGGTCTACGGTAGTTATCGATTTTTGATGCAGTACGGTAGTTATTGATTTTCAATGGACTACGGTAGTTATCGATTTTTGATGCAGTACGGTAGTTATTGGTATTCGTTGCAGTACGGTAGTTATCGGTTTTTGATGCAGTACGGTAGTTATTGATTTTCTATGGTCTACGGTAGTTATCGATTTTTGATGCAGTACGGTAGTTATTGGTATTCGTTGCAGTACGGTAGTTATCGGTTTTTGATGCAGTACGGTAGTTATTGATTTTCTATGGTCTACGGTAGTTATCGATTTTTGATGCAGTACGGTAGTTATTGATTTTCTATGGTCTACGGTAGTTATCGATTTTCGTTGCAGTACGGCAGTTATTGATTTTTATGGAATACTGTAAACGCCTCACCTTGAGATCTGTTTCCGTCTTGATGACCTCGATGATCTTAGTAACAGTGATGGTTCCGTTCTTCTCGTACAACTTCTCGATGAGTTGTCTCACAGTGGGGTGCAAGTCTTTGGGTACGGTAGATGGAGAGTACGGTTTGGGACGCTTCTCCTTCCGATTCAATTGGCGACGCACAGCGGATTCGCTCAATCTGATCTCCTTTCTTGTCCACAGGAGTCGCGAAATCTGCTTACAGGTAAGCCCGTCATCTCTCCATTGTTGAATGTCGTCACGAGGGTGGTACCCCATCGAAATTCTGAAACAATAGGTTTCTGTCGAATAGAAAAATCAATTGTGCGATAAAATACGGATAATCAATAATGAGTAAGGCAGATCAAAGATCAACACGAAAGATCAAAGATCGGCATGGTAGATGATTGATGGATACGATAGATCAATAATAGATACGGTAGATCAATAATGGATACGGTAGATCAATAATGGATACGGTAGATCAATAGCGGGTACGGTAGATCAATAATGGATACGGTATATCAATAGCGGGTACGGTTGATCAATAATGGGTACGGTAGATCAATGATCATAGAAAACAAGCACAATGATCAAAAATATTGATTAAGTCATTCAAGATTCATTAAAAAGACAGTTGAATCTTAGCCGATGTTGAAACAGTTGGAATCGATGCAGACATATCCCCTATTTGCATGCGTCTGTGCATGATAATCTACTGTTTAGCATGCTGATTAGAGTCATTTCCACTTACAATCTTCTCCGAGATCTGCCTTTATTGTGATTGCTCAGTTCTTTTTAATTTGTTTTTTTTCTCACAATTTCGTTCAATCTATTTATTCAATGCAGAATGTGGTGGCTCGTTCTTTTATCGACCACGGCAGGACCAGAATGGGAAGTTGTCGATGAGGACCTCATTCGGGGTTCCGGGCAAGTGGGACAATCGATTCGAGTCATGCATCCGTCCAGGGATCCGACACTTGAGAGACTCGGTATCCTCAAGTACTCAGATAAAGGCAAGAAGAAAGTGGAGGCAGAGAGAAATCGAAGATTACAGCCAGGACAAAATACCCCGCCCCCTAAAAGGAAAAGCAAAGTAAGTGCTGACCTATAATCTCACAATATTTTTAATATTATTAACTCAGGTTCGATTTGCCTCCGGTCCTGCTGCGTCCTCTACAACCCCTTTCCTCCCGATTACGGTAGCGCCGCCCACTATGACTACCGTATCCTCCTCCTTCCCGATTACGGTAGCGCCGCCCACTATGACTGCAGTATCATATCCGGCCAATAGCTCATTAGCGAGTTTGCCTGGTTCGGCTTCTCTATCTCATACCTCTTCTTCCGTTGCCCCCTCTGCTCTCCCTACCTTGTTTCCCACTCTGTCCACTCCGTATCTCCATCCTAGCAGCACCCAAATACCCGCTCAACTAGCTGGTCCACTACAATCGATCACTCCTATCAGTGCTCTCACGCAACCGGGGGAACTGCAAAGTTCCGCACAAGCCAACACCGAAATAAGTATTATAAAGATACTCTTTTTAGCCCCATTCATAAACCCTCCTTTCTTCACAACCAGAACTGGTAAAATTATTCATTATACTTGTAATATCTTTGGCAAAAGTTCAGGGAAACTGTTAAGATAGAGAGCGACTCCTATCTAGACACGCTCGACCACCTATTTCTAGGTAGTTTTAGCAACTCAAAACCTAATCAGTCCAAAGAAATTTAATTAAAATTCATTATTTGTATAACGGTCCTTATAAAAAGGACCCATCTGATATGGCGGCGGTCCATATTTGACGTAGTCGAGCCAGCCGCGCACTCGTCCCCGACCGACCCTGCAATTACGCGGAATTACGTGATTTGAAAGTGTGCGAAAAACAACGGCGCCCAATCAGAACAGCGGCAGAGTTGCGCAAGCAGCTGGGGAAACGGTCGGAAACAAGGAACGCAAGCAATAGGCCCAAAAATATTGAAAGAAATGAGAGGAAACATGATGGTTTTGCAGTGTACAAACTGGCAGACTCGTTTCGGAACAGAACGCGAGGTGGTGCAACCGTGAACCAGCTCTCATAGGGGTCACACTGACCTGGCTCACGATTAGAACAAGAACTATAATGAAAATGAATAAATAAACAAGATTTAAATAAATAAAACAAAATTCGAGAGAAGCCGTGAGAGTTGGCTACTTGCCAAAAAACAGGAAAGCTTGACGATTTGATTTACAGTACACCGTCGCGATTTGCGCCACACCACAATTCCGCCAGCGAGAGCGGGGAGGTGCTCAAATCAAAATTAGCGTATTCCTTCATTATTTATTAATTAAAATTATTATTTTAAAAACACAGAATGAAAAAGCACAATGAAAACTATAAAATTCCATAAAATTGTGACCGTAGAGACACACAACGACGCGCTTCATCCATTTGTCGTTTTTTGTCACATTTTTGGACAAATTGTCATCTCGCGCGCGCTTTTTTATCAAGTAACGGTACTCTGTGTTATGTAGATGAACTCGGTAACCAAGATAAGTATACCACATAACCCAGATAAGATCAGATAAGTGACCTTATAAGTACACAACAGTAAACATAACGCGCATAGAGGGAGCTAGAGCTTCGTTCTTTTCGAATAATTACAATTGAATTTACAAAAGCGACAACATTACACCAAAGCGAGAGACATTCTCGAGATAGAGATAGAAAGAGTCAGATAGGGCGACTTTGAATCAGAAGTGTCTATATATCTAACAAACTAACCCACAAATGTATATCTTTAATTTGAAGGATGCTCTGATTTTTCAAATTTTTAGATTCTTTCTCACTATCATACATTCCATGTTTGTTTAGTTTCACACGATTATAGTTTATCGAAATTCTGCCAACACTGTTCGGTAAATGAAGATTTGAAATATCTTAGCTTAAATCATAAATAGAAAATGAAATATCTAGTTTCCGATCAAGCTCGCTCTATACTTTGCTCGATACTTTCCGATAACTTTGTGTGGACTTTGCTCGCTCTCAGTCTCTCGAGCCTTTTACAACGGAACGTTCAAAAAATACGTTTAAACATTTAAAACAAACTCTTCTTGATCAGCGGAGTATTTGTATTCGAAAGTGCCGTTGAGGCTCCTGAAATTTTTTTTGTTTGAATTTCCTATCTTTGTTTTGCGATGGTAAAAGCAACTCCTATTTTAAACAAACGATTGCACCGTTTGAACTTCGCCATAACAATATATAAATTAATACGAACCGTATGAATTGATTCGCTCCTTTGTATTCGAAATTGTTGTTATAGTCGCTGGAAAAATACTAATAATTATACAAAAAATATACAAATTCCTTACAGTACGTGGCGCAATATGTCGTGAATGGTAGATGAACAATTTGTTTTCGGGAGGCATCTAAATGATTTCATTAAAGGAACAATAAGTTATTTTTATTAGACTTAGGGGCGCATGATGAACAAAATTCGCTTAGATGGGTCGAATTTATGCTCAATGTTTACGTCTATGTGTGAATAAGACCAGTCTTTTGGATTTGGGTCGCTATTTCATCTATGAGAGGAGTTACAGCTCCAACACAGCGCGTGCTTAAAGGAGGAATGTCAGCAAAAATATGATATACATCTTTTGGTATGCATGGCTTACCTAAAAATACTACAGCTGAAATACAAAATTTGGAAAGCCTGTCTTTGCTCCGAACCGAAATACGCGCGCGCAAAGAATCTACAGGGTTGAGCGGAATCACGTTCAAGTGCCGCGCACGCGTGTTATGGTGCGCCGATTAAGCAAATCTATCGGTCAACTTTCTCTCTCGTGGCGAGTTTGCATACGCTATCACCCCCCGCTGTGGAAGAGGGAGGGGGAGGATTTGCAAACACCTTGATTTCTGCCCGTCTGCATAGGTACATTTGCCTAGGCAGAGTGTTCTATCGCAGACGTCAGATGATTGCCATTACAGTATTCTTTGTCGCGCTGGTCAGGAGGTCATCGTGCCAAAATATGCTGCTAACACACCTTCTTTAAACCATTGTAAGTGGGAGAGAAGGCGAGCCGAGAGGGCGGAGCCTATTACCGCGTTTTGCGGGGGGCATAGCTAGGGGCCACAACGTGGTCTCAGAATTCGCTTAGAGGGGTGAAATTTAGTGTTACCATGTTGTTATATGTCCGAATTAGAAAATTCTTTTGGATTTGGGTCGATATCTCATCTTTGGGCCGAGTTACAGCTCCAAAACCACGCCCCGCTTCGACTGTTGTGAGAGAAGGGAAAGACGAGAGGGGAGGGGAGGTGGGCGGAGCCTAATCGTCCATCTTTCTGGGGGCATAACTCAGGTGATAGGAGACATTTCGAATGAATACCAGAACAAAAGTAGTTTATGAAGATGTGGAGAGTGCAACGGCATCTGAATTGCGATTGCGATAGTCGACGCGCGGTGAGAGGGCAAGAGCTTAGTGCGAGGGAGAGTGGAACGAGAAATCAGGCCCATGGCGCAGTGGTTAAGCGCGCCTCAGGCGCAGCACATTGCAAGTTCAATTCCTCTTTTGCAAAAACCATTGCTATTTACAGTAAAGCGGAATTTTGATACTCTCGTACTCTTAAAAACCCTCGTTTTCACTACTTATTTTTGCAAACGAAAGCACAATTCGAAACCGAAAATATTGATTCCGTTTTTTTTTCTAAAAATCGTTTAAAAATATAAAGAATATAATGCCGAGAGGTGTGTAATCACTCCTAACACCATTTCTGACGTTTTCTAGTTTGTTTTCGCGGTAATTTAACATCACAAACTTTTCGTAGCATCATGGGCCTGGGCGCGATCGATAGAGCTTCTCAAGAGCTACAAAACAAGCAAGAGCACGTCTCATAGCGTTTAGAATTCAGCTTGTGCTTCACCCCGCTCGACTATTCGCGATTGAGGGCCCGGTGGATTTGGGCGGATACTGCGGGGGCTAGGCATAGCTCATCTAATTGGAGATATTTTAATGGTGTGCCTAAACATAAGAAGTTTATGAAGGTATGGAGAGTGCAGAGGCGTCTCAATTTTTATTGTTGCGCGAGTCAAAGCGCTGCCGCAATGCAAGAGCGTTGCGCGCAATTGCAGAAAGGAAGTATCCGTCTTCATGGCGCAGCATGTTGAGCGTTTGCCTCGTCAACGGACCTCCACAAGTTCGAAAACCTTTTTGCGAAAGCAGTTGCTATTTGCAGCAAAATGGAATGTTGATGCTCTCGTACTCGTAAAAACAATTTGCGCTCTATTTTTACGATCGAGTGTTCTTTTTTCGCTTTTTCAACACCACATTATGGTTGTGACAACTTGTTCCGAGGCAAGATAGGTGCACGACAAACCCTGCCTTTGGCCCTGGGAAAATGAACGGACGTTTTAGGGCCTAGTTGTAAAGGTTGCGAAGTGGTTTAGTGTTATAAGGACTAAGGATCTCCAATTCCATTCCATCCCACCCGGGTTCAATTCCCGGTCGTTGTACCGCCATTGCCACACCAAAGCGCCCAACCATAAGTCACCACGCCTCCTGTAGCCTGGGGTACTGTAAATGAGCTGCGGTAGGCAGCAAAAAAAATTGCGAACTCGAGGTCAACCTCGTATAAAAGTCCCGAGCCGATTTGATAATTTTCGTATTTTGGTAATACGGTAGGTTACGGTACTGTACTATAGCCTCGGGTACTGTAAATGTGCTGCGGTACGCCGCAAATAATTTGCGTACTCGAGGGTTATCTTGTACAAAAATACCGAACCGATTGGTACACTTTCGCAAATCCGTCTTACGGTAGGGTTACTGTAGCCGAGAGTACGGTAGGATGATTACGGTATCCCCTCAAGAAATGACAACTCGAGGTCTACCTCATGCAACATACCATGCTCCTGTATTGTCAATTTCGTATTATCGGGTTACGGTAGCATGGGTTACGGTAGTCTGTTTTCGTTGTGAAGTTACAGTATACCACTTTGACTTAAAACCCATTTTGGCCACAACCCATAAAACCACAACCCAAAACCCATTTTGGACCATGACCTATACGTGACAGCCCCGAGCCCCAAAGACTGCCTCCACGTCTGGAGAGGTATGCGCCCAACCACTGGGGAATTGTTCTCTTTTAAGATTTCGTTGTTTTATAAACATAGTAAGAGAAAATTGCTTTAATAAAATATTTAAAAGCGGTTTTTTTTTCTGCATTTTCAATTAAGGAAAAAAATTACGAATGTTGTAATTTTTTTCCCAATGTTTGGACATTTCATCTAAATATTTTATTTCAATATTTCGTTTTTTTTCAAAGACACTTTTTTTGCTGCTGAACACTATAGTTGCGGTTTTTTTGCATTCAATTCGTAAAAAAATCCTTTAATCTGAAAGTCGCTTCATTCACAGTTCCAGGTCCCTTTAAAGGAATCGAAGGACCGTCGGACTACACACACACCGATTTGATTCATTAATGAGAGAGAAAAAAAAGTCACATTTATACTTTCAGATAACTTACGAGTAATGTGTTCTATATACCGGCCATTCCAAGTCCGAAATGTTCCATTGCCGTTCACTGTACTTCTGACCGACCACAATATCGTACGGCGTTTTCGCATTATCGATCTGAATCAGACAATAACCATCACACACACATATATATATAAATATATATATATATATATATATATATATATATATTTATGCGTGTTCAATGGAAACGCGGTTACAAATAGAAAGAGAAAACGAATACAGCATAACAGATTGAGATCATGAAAGGTCGGGGGTGTGGGGGTCGCTCATACAGGGAAACTGAGACGGCTTTCTGGGCGAAATGTCAAAATTAAAATCGTGGTGTACGCCCATTTAACCCCACTCGCCCACTCGAAGTTGTTCCAGTAAAAAGTACAGCACAAAAATGTATCTTCATGACTTCCGTAAAACTGAGATATAAATCTACTGTTAGATACAAGAATACAAGATACAACATTATTGTGCAATAGTTCATGACGATCCTTCTGTGTGTTTTCATTTTCGACAATCCTTTTGCAGAGTGCGGAGCTGCAGGCGAATGAAAAGCGAGAATGAAGAGTTTATCTCCCTCAGACAAAGGGATGCATATTGGTTCCCTCTTCATGAAGAGGAGAGCGGTCGGTCTGCTCCTTATGAAAAGCCCTCACTCTTCATGAAGAATGAGGGTGGAAACATGGGTTAACGACGGCCATTTTTTATCAATCTTTCATCCATTTGATTGAAAATATTGATAATACATTAATTTATTTCCTGCTCACTCCCTGTCGATATCGAAGGATGTTTTAAGACAGTTGTTGCCAATCCATTTCTTGCTGGTTCCTCTGTTCCCTGCCCCAACAGTTGTCATTTTCACCGACTAATAGTCTACTAAATATATAATCAAAAAAGTGAATGTTAGAGTACAGGGTGCGTGAAAATTACTGGCACTCTACTATATCAGATTGTACAATCGCTGCTAATTGATATTTCGGATCAACTATTGCACAGTTAAGACGACTAACCTTCCCTGTAAAACCGTTCGAGGTTTCAATCCGATTGGTCTAATTAGTCAAGTATGGTGAAAGCAAACCCGATGATATATGCGATTTTGAAAGTTTACAAAGACGGAATCCAACCCTCCGATAGTTTGTTCGTCCCAACGCCCCCGAGTGAACTGTCTACCACTCCATCCGACGCTACCATCAACTCGGCACGGCAGACGACCGTCCGTGAAGGGGAAGACCGGTGACCGCAACTTCACCCCAGAAACGTTAAAAAGAGTTGACAGAAGATCCACCGGAATTAGTTAGTCTTTGGAATGTACAAGGGTATCATCAACCCTAATATCTAAAAGATACTGTACCTATGGTTAATCTCTAAATCTGATCTTTGAACTGTGAGAAGGGTTATGACTAAGATTAGTTAGTCTTTGGAATGTACAAGGGTATCATCAACCCTAATATCTAAAAGATACTGTACCTATGGTTAATCTCTTAATCTGATCTTTGAACTGTGAGAAGGGCTATGACTAAGAGTAGTTTGTCTTTGGAATGTACAAGGGTATCATCAACCCTAGTATCTAAAAGATACTGTACTAGGGTTGGCCATTTGACTCTTTTATAGACTCCTTGAATCATTTGACTCCGAGTCATTTTGACTCGCGCGGTGTGAGGAGTCAAAGTGACTCGGAGTCCTAAGAATCCTAGGATTCACTTGACTCCTGAGGTCGTAACTCGGCCTAGAAAAGGCGTACGAATGTCGTAATGGTACAGAACGACTCAGAATTGAATATAGAATCTTTTATATTTTCTGAGCAAAAGTAATTTTTCGTTTTGCAAATCACTGTCTCAACCCACTTTTCGAATGTTCTCTATTTATTACAATCAGACTTATTAGTTTTAAATTATACGTTTGAAAAGAACCGTTTTTACTCACACATGTGATTCTGCCCCAAGCGTTTTGCTCAGCGGAGAGTATTCGAAAGCATGCTTTTTCAAATAAACAATAAGAGGATTCTCAAAATATATGTAAATTGTGCTTTGATTATCAAATTCTGGCTTCTGAAAATCCTCGGGAGTCAAGTGAATCCTGGTTGAGATTCATTTGACTCCTGATACTGTACCTCACTTTTCGAGTGAGATTCACTCGACTCTCATTCTTTGCTTTTTGAGCGGTTGCGAAGGAGTCAAATGGCCAACCCTATACTGTACCTATGGTTAATCTCTAAATCTGATCTTTGAACTGTGAGAAGGGTTATGACTAAGATTAGTTAGTCTTTGGAATGTACAAGGGTATCATCAACCCTAGTATCTAAAAGATACTGTACTATGGTTGATCTCGAAATCTGATCTTTGAACTTTGAGAGCGGCTATGACTAAGAGTAGCTAGTCTTTGGAATGTACAAGGGTATCATCAACTAATTCTGATCATTGAACACTGAGAGTGATGAATAAAACTCTTATACGGATTCCCACAGATAATGCGGGCACATTCTAAGGAGGTATTATAGCTGTGTCTTGAAACGCTGGTTTCCATGACAACCCAGGACTACCGTGTTCCTTACCATCATATACAGCGTGATCGCCCAGAATAGCAGAGTGAAGAGGAGCTGAAAAAAATCAATATGCGGATTTTTTTGGAAGGATATACAGTGTGGAAGCGCATTGGCGCGGTGCCAGATTACGATTTTAGTCGTTTTCTATGACAAACCTGAGTGATTGACCATCCCTTCGATCGAATTGTCGTTTTCCAACTTTTCCACAGAAGAAGCCACAGATGGCCAAATTCGAACATTCTGAATGAGCAGATCGATTTTCTATCCCTGGATTTTCTATCACTTGCTTGATAGCGATGAGGAAAATGAAGTGGTATCTTTGCTTTTATCAATTTTAGTTGCGAACCTGAGTGAGTTAAGAAGTGTCTCGGATGATTTGGAGAGCGGTCGACCAGTCGAAATGAAAAATTGGAGAGAGAATGAGGGCGAGAATGGAAAGATCGACGAAATTGAGACAATGTAAATTAGAGACTAAGTGATTATTGCATTCGTCCTTTGTTCCTCTTTTTTGAATTATTGAAAGCCTCTTTTGTTATTTTTTTCAACAATAAGGTGATTTTATTCAAATGAAAAGAAAATGAATAACAAATGCGTCCATCATAAAATTGTAAAACATTAGCGTTGAAAATAGAGCAATTTTAGTCTTTTTGGATTAAAACTACGAACAGCAATGATTACAAATTCTGCGTGAAGGATCACGAAATTATTCAAGATTCAGGATTCACTTGAAAGTGGCTCGGAAAGCGTAGAGACTCTTCTCGATCATGTAGTCTGCGACCTCGAGACGAACTTCTCTCGAGTTAATCTTGCTTACAACACAGGCTTTTCTGCAGTCATCCGAGTGGCGAACCTAGAATGTTTCGAAATCAATCAATCATATGCGTCAATCGAAAATGTCATTGATTGATTGTATGTGAATATAAGAGCAATGAGAACTACTAACTGTAGTCCAAAAAGTTGCCCAATGGCCGATGAATCTACTTTGGGGAAGCTCGTCGGATTCAACAATCGGTCTCATTTTTAAACGCGTAATTAACTTTAAAGCGAATTCATTAATGATTCTAACTGGATTTATTGATTTAAAAAAAAAGATTTTAAATAACCTCGAAATCGTCTACAATCGAGCTGAATTGTTCTTGAGTCAACGGCGCGTCCACACAGAACAGCCAGCGACCGCCCCAGTTCTCAATCGATGCGAGGCGTTTCTGTGTAATATTGAAATCATATTTAACATTAATTATTTATTACCAGCCGGTAGGGTTGCACCTTCGGTTTTCGTGAAACGGACTCTCGCGTACCCTATGGCAGTCTGCCTCCGTGAAACGGTGAGAGAGTGATAAGGAGCCGTTTCACGGAAAACGGCCCGTTTTGGGAGTAGAAATAAATTCAGTGTGAGACCCAACATACTCAAAAAGGAAAGGGGATAAATTGGATAGGTATCCTGTTCCCTTTTTTTATTTTTATACAGTCGCTGTTTTTCAATTTCTTCCAATTGGATTTTCTCTCCAAAACGGCCGTTTTCCGTGAAACGGAGAGAAAAGCCAGAGGGTGCGCGAGAGTCCGTTTCACCGAAACGGAAACCGAACCGGCAACCCTACCAGCCGGTGCATTTTTGTTAATTTCCTTCAATTGTTGCTTCACTAAAGCACAAATTATGGAATAAAAGGCGTCAATTGTAGTGGATCTCACACTCAATCGGGTCGAATTCAGCTCAAGGGCGAGAAAAAAAAACTCACTTGGATCAACTCAAGGATTTTGTCAGTGGGAACAGTCAACGACAGCAATTTGAGATTTGTGAAGTGCCAGAGGGCATCGATGCATGCCGGGTCCGGTTGGAATCGGGAGTCCTTTTTAAATAATATTTTTAATAATTTGGTTATAAAGCCTTTCTTTTTCGTATACATATTCATGGAGTACAGTAATCACTGCACATAATTAAAAATTTAAATGAAACTGTCCGACTTTCGCTGAAAAGACTGAATGTGCCTTCACCTCCGCTGACCTCATTTATACCATTACATATTCTTCATAGTTTGAACGTACTTGTTGTTATATCACTTCCAAGAGAATTAAATAATATTAATTAATTAAAAAATAAATAATGCTTGCCTCCACTGGAGTTTCGGGTGCATTCTCAATAGCAAGATTGATCGCGCCGCTGACTCCAGGATTGTACTCTCTGGACAGTCTGTTGAGCATCCTGGTATAAAATGCGCCTGAAAAGAAACAAAAAAATTTGCGTTTTTTTTACGATTTTCTGTTGGCGCTTTTTAAAGAGTTAAACATTTCGTAAGAGATTGGTATTTGCACTCGTTTTATTTGTTTGGGAATTGATGATCAAACGATAACAACTAATATGGATCAAAAACCGACTGTTGTGCGTTGAAACAATTCCACGTATTTGAATGTCGGAAACCTTTAGCTCGACGATCATGTACTGCAAACTGCAAAGATTTCATCGCATTAATTGGCAGCAATTGTATTTTTTTGCACCAATAAATGTTAAATTTCTTTTTAGAATTGTAGAGAGCTGTTTAAACTGTTTCATTGCGTATTTCAAAATTGGGTAATTAAACAATTTATTTAAAACTTACTTGTATTGTTAGCTCCGGGGCGCCGGCTGGGGCGCCAATGCGAAAAACCTGAATAACATTCATTGGATATTACCTTTTTAAAAATAAGAACATTGATTTTTGCTGCTTTAATTCCGTTTCTGATCAAATTGTAAACTGTGAATTTAATCGCATGCGTATCCTCAATTGATAGCATTTGATGCGCTGTTCCATCTTCTTTTTCCATCCTTTTTTTCTTATATAATTTTTTAATGTTCATATTACGAAATGAAAAAAAATGGAAATTCCTGAGTCACATTCTCCCCGCACTTTTCTGAATGTTTTACAAGGGGGAAAATGCGGTAGACTTTTAACGACCGATTATTATCGATGTTTTTACTTTCGAATTATTGATTATTATTGATGATTGAAACACTCGCATTTGGGTATCCGTGTCAGTTGCGATACAGAAGTGTCCAGGAAGTTGAAACACCATTTAATGGTCTGCTTATCGAGCGGAACCTGATTCAAGTGAAATGTTAAAAATGTCTGACATTTCAAAATAGATAGGTATCTTAAAGTACTGACATTTGTGAATTTCATCGTCTGCAGTTCAATATTGGGCACGAGTTTGGTGATCCGGCATCATTCGGGGTGGGATGGGGTCCAGAATGCGTTTAGTCTCCGTATCATCGTGTGCTTTCATGAGACGCTGCAGCATCATAAACATTTGCCAGTAATACTAAGGTTAGAACAAGCAAAGTTGGCGAAAAGATATCACTTTCATTTTAAAACGAAATAAGGCTCTTCTTTGAACACTTAGATGGGTTATTATTGCAAGTGCACAAACACCAATTTATACACTACCCCCATACCCATAACATACCCAAACAAATACGTAACAATAAATCGTTCCGCTGATAACACGCAGTACGGCGAGCTAGAGAGCGCCCGAAAAAAAGTGAGACGCCAAGGTATGCTAAGGGAGTACACTCTCCAGTAGCCCATTTCGTGTAAGAATTAATTTAAAGTGTAATACAGATAGGAATATTTCTGAATGTATTTCTCACTTCATATTTCTTCTCCACCGATTCTGTTCTTCCGATGGTCCTGCTTCCACTAAATGCGTGGTAGATCCACTTCCTGTTCTTTGGCAGTATGAACAAATACGAATAGTCCGTGAGGTCGTACTGACGTAAAATGAATGCGTGGCTGCTGTTTGTCTACAAATAAGAATTTTAATATAACGTTCCGATGCTGCACGCTGAAATGATAGCGAAAATGTGTCAAAAAAAAAGGCACGCCGGGATATGTATCGAAAGAGACTACACAAAAGAGCAGTCCACTTCTTGCATAATAGTCTCGCATGTTGAACACTCTACCAAGGAGAATCGGATCATTGCACGGTTCTTCTATAAGAGAGGAATCGTGAGAGACTCGACCACTTCGGCCATGGCCAGGACGTAGAAATTCATGATTTTTAATTTGGCTGAATATTTTTTCTAAGGTATTTCAACACCTCCTCTATCGATTGGCGTTGACAGAATTTTTATAAAAAATTTCGCAACCGCGTGAAACATATCCAAACCTGGAGTCTTCGGATTTTTCCGCCGATAGGTCAAAGTTTGAGAAATCATAACTCGGTTCAAAATAAAGGTAGAAAATTGCGGTTTTGTTTGTTAGATAGAGAATATTGTAGGCTACAGTTTGGACCGTGCGAACTCATTCCTGGCGGATTGTATGGAGCGTAGTGGTCGGTTTCATAAAAAATGTTATAAATCGCTGTAAAGTTAAAACTGGTCTTAGGTTCTTTGTTTGTTAGAACGTGCAGCTCGGTTGCTCACTAGAACTCGCAAGTCGTCCAAATCGGGTCTTGCGTGGCAAATGAGCGCTGCTGAATTTTTTTTTGAAAAAAATTTTTTTTTATGTCATTGTCACAAACTGTGTCATTTGCAGTGTAAATAATCATAAACAGTCTAAAAACACCATACAAGTTGATTTAGTGGACTTTTAAAGCGAACTTTTTGAGAGAAAAAAAATTGGAAAAATTTCAGGGCTGAATTTCACTTTTGAATAAACTGTACTTTACAAGGTCCTATTGTGTGCTAATGTTGTCATAATCATTAGAGATGATGCTCGGGAGAAGATTTGTGCAGATACATGCAGATACTAAAATGGTTATTGCATTTCCAACACTCTTCGTGTGATGGTCGATTTCATATTTTACACCGCTAGCCATTCCCTTAGAAGTTCCCTCAGCATGCGAAGAGCAGTCGGAAAATTGAAAGTGAGTCATCTATTCATCGTGGGCAGCTATAACAACTAAGTTTTCCAATATTTGTCTGAAAGCACGTGCTCTGCCTTCTCAAAGAGCAAATATCGTATTTTTTCGAAAATAAATCCACTTTTTCACACATATCTCAGAAATTTGGATCTCTACCGAATCCTTGCGCAGGTCAAATTGTTCGGGGGGTATCATTGCATCATTTTGTTGTTGATTGTATACAAATCTGTGAATGATTTGACCTCGAAAAATATAGAAAACTCAAAAGTGCTCAAATTTGTCACAATTAAAAATTAATTCTGAGGATATTTGAAACGCTTATAGTGAAATATTGCCCACATTCATTTTCATATACCTGAAGAAGAACTATGAAACTAATAAACTAAACTTATGAAAAAATATTTTTTTTGAAAAATACCATGAAAAAAAAAAAAAAATACCATGGTCATGGTCCAAAAATATTTTTTCACCATGAACCCGGGTTCATGGTATTTTTCCAAAAAAATTTTTTCCAGAAGTTAAAGTTATTATTTTCATAGTTCTTCTTTAGGTATATGAGAATGAACGAGCGCAATATTTCGCTCGAACCGTTTCAGACATCCTCACAATTAATATTTTTTGTTCTGAAATTTGAGCAATTTTGAGTCTTCGATTTTTTATGAGATCAAATCATTCATAGATTTGTATACTATCAACAACAAAATGATGCAATGATATCCTCCGAACAATTTGACCTGCGCAAGGATTCGGTAGAGATCCAAATTTCTGAGATATGTGTGAAAAAGTAGATTTATTTTTCGAAAAATACGATATTTGCTCTTTGAGAAGGCAGAGCACGTGCTTTCAGACAGATATTGGAAAACTTAGTTGTTATAGCTGCCCACGATGAATAGATGACTCACTTTCAATTTTCCGACTGCTCTTCGCATGCTGAGGGAACTTCTAAGGGAATGGCTAGCGGTGTAAAATATGAAATCGACCATCACACGAAGAGTGTTGGAAATGCAATAAGTACAGTTTATTCAAAAGTGAAATTCAGCCCTGCAATTTTTCGAATTTTTTTCTCTCAAAAAGTTCGCTTTAAAAGTCCACTAAATCAACTTGTATGGTGTTTTTAGATTGTTTATGATTATTTACACTGCAAATGACACAGTTTGTGACAATGACATAAAAAAAATTTTTTCAAAAAAAAATTCAGCAGCGCTCATTTGCCACGCAAGGCCCGATTTGGACGACTTGCGAGTTCTAGTGAGCAACCGAGCTGCACGTTCTAACAAACAAAGAACCTAAGACCAGTTTTAACTTTACAGGGATTTATAACATTTTTTATGAAACCGAACGCTACGCTCCATACAATCCGCCAGGAATGAGTTGGCACGGTCCAAACTGTTGCCTACAATATTCTCTATCTAACAAACAAAACCGCAATTTTCTACCTTTATTTTGAACCGAGTTATGATTTCTCAAACTTTGACCTATCGGCGGAAAAATCCGAAGACTCCAGGTTTGGATATGTTTCACGCGGTTGCGAAATTTTTTATAAAAATTCTGTCAACGCCAATCGATAGAGGAGGTGTTGAACTACCTTAGAAAAAATATTCAGCCAAATTAAAAATCATGAATTTCTACGTCCTGGCCATGGTCGAGTCTCTCGCGATTCCCCTCATAAGGCTGTTAAGAAAGTCTTGCCCGATTTTCAATATGAACTTTGAGCTTTCAGTTCTCTCGAAGTTCAAATCAATGTTCCATTTATTCATTGGATCTTGTACGAGGTCTGTTTGATAATGCCACCCAACAATGGATATTGCCCTGTCTAGATTGATATCCAAGAGAAGATCCAAAATATGATTCATGTTTTCCAGCAAGCATATCGTAAAAGCTATTAGAGCTAGTTTCTCGCAGGGAATTTGTTTCCAAGAGCTCATTGTAGAAACACAGATAGTAGTTTAATCCCCCTCTAATATTATAGTTAGAGTGTCTAGCTATCAAACGTATTTCAAAAGTTGTGGTGGTTCAAAGACGGCCTGTCCGTCAAAAGTAGTGTCTGGATGATTTCGACTGACAATTTCCAATGCGATGCGATCCAGATCTAGTGGTGCGCGTTTTTCTTGCTGACACTTTGCTATTATGCAACAATTGTTATTTCGAAATGTGATCCTCTGAATGTTTTCAAAAACCAAAAATTATTAAGTTCGATACACTCTGAATTACGGTAAAATCTCAATTTCTAGAATGTTCGTTTATGAAGTGTCCCATAAAAGATTGACAAATTCAATTATTGCCCGACTAATCAGTTATACTAGTGGACATTAGCTACAAAATGAGCGTAAGAACGAGATCATAGACTCTGATCAGAAATAGTAACTTTCGATGAACTGCCTATTTCGATGGCGAATTTCGAACATCATTTGACTAATCAACCAACACGGCGACGACAGTCTGTCACTCAAAATGGACAATGCTATTCTAACAGTAGTAGAAGGCGCTGTAAATGTGCAGAGATTGGGAGTTAGCTTCATTCGAGAAGCGCCGCTAAGTCAAAAACATTTATATTCAACATTGTTTGCACGCCTCTTCTAGATATGACACACATTTTCTAAGAAGCCCGATGTGGTGGTTGAGTTCAATAATTCATCACGAATTCATTATATACTTCCTTTATCATAAACCACTTGAATGGAGTCCTATCTCATTCCACCGTAGAACTGTAATCGTTTGAAAAGTTCGAGTCGAAATAGACCTGACCCAATTTCTCCATTCATATTTCTCGCCGGTATAAATGCATAGACATGAGAAAGTGGCAACATAAAGAGGAAGACTCATTACATTTAACGTGCCTATAAATATTTAGATCGGGAACTTAGGAAAGAAAATTGGAGGATTTTTCAAGAAACGTGAAATCGGGCAAGACTTTCTTAACAGCCTTATGAGAGGAATCTGGAGAAACTCGAGCACTGTTGTCAGTAGGAAAAATCATGATTTTTAAATATTCTTGTTTTTTCATGGGAGGTACTACTAACTCTCGTCTATCGAATAGCGTTTCCAGAATTTTTTAAAAGGACCCGTTTTTGCGTGAAACATGAACAAACCTGGTTAGTTGAGGAAATTTTAAAGAAATCACCAAGTTTGAAAAATCATAACTTGCTTCAAAATAAAGATACAGATTCCCGGTTTTGTTTGTTAGATAGATAAAAACCTCGCCTACAAAACAATTATGATTTCGTCATTCCCGGCTCATGCAATGATGCAGGGCTGTCGCTCTTGTAAATAATATTGCCGTTTTGGTTAAAGTTAAAAGTAGAAGTCGCCTCTATGCGCGTTCTAGAGGGAGTTCTTAACACTATTTGTAACCAGTAAAATTGGGTAAAAGAGAGGCTGCATTGTAAAGAAGCTCATTTTTGAGTGCATTCGCCTGATCACATAATATTGAAAATACAATTCCACCGTCCTATTTCTGGTTGAAAATATTGAAAATAATAAAAAAAATAATATACAAATTTATTTAAATTAATTTTATCTATGACTTTCTTCGATAAAAAAAAATTGAAAATTTAAATACTTGAATTTTGGATATCGTAAATTTCTCATATTTTGAAGCCCTAATGTATCGAAACTACTTTCACTTTATCAGTAAGTACTGTTAAATGACAGATCTGTGCATATTTCACATTGATCATCACTATTCGCAAATATATCTAAATAATTAAGTTGATAAATAGTATCTCTATTCATGCATGTTATATCTCATCCAAACTTCTTAAGCTAATTCACTAGATCGTATAGAACATTTGTCTTTTTGAAAGTGAACGGCTATCTATAAGTAGAAAGAAGTTACGGCGCCAAGAAGACTTGTTGTCTGCACGAAAACGCACGCTCAGCCTTCTCTAGCACTCTCTCACTTCCACACGCTCTCTCGCACTGGTTCGAGCCCCGATCCGTGCGTGCATCTTTTGTCAGGTTTTCCTTGTTGTCCTATGATAACAAATATGCTGCATTCCCTCAATTAGGATAACGCAGTGATGTGGCAAAAGATTCATGCACGGATCGGGGCTCGAACCAGTGCGAGAGAGCGATTGGAAGTGAGAGAGTGCTAGAGAAGGCTGAGCGTGCGTTTTCGTGCAGACAACAAGTCTTCTTGGCGCCGTAACTTCTTTCTACTTATAGATAGCCGTTCACTTTCAAAACGACAAATGTTCTATACGATCTAGTGAATTAGCTTAAGAAGTTTGGATAAGATATAACATGCATGAATAGAGATAATATTTATCAACTTAATTATTTAGATATATTTGCGAATAGTGATGATCAATGTGAAATATGCACAGATCTGCCATTTAACAGTACTTACTGATAAAGTGAAAGTAGTTTCGATACATTGGGGCTTCAGAATATGAGAAATTTACGATATCCAAAATTCAAGTATTAAAATTTTCAATTTTTTTATCGAAGAAAGTCATCGATAAAATTAATTTAAATAAATTTGTATATTATTTTTTTATTAATTTCAATATTTTCAACCAGAAATAGGACGGTGGAATTGTATTTTCAATATTATGTGATCAGGCGAATGCACTCAAAAATGAGCTTCTTTACAATGCAGCCTCTCTTTTACCCAATTTTACTGGTTACAAATAGTGTTAAGAACTCCCTCTAGAACGCGCATAGAGGCGACTTCTACTTTTAACTTTAACCAAAACGGCAATATTATTTACAAAAGCGACAGCCCTGCATCATTGCATGAGCCGGGAATGACGAAATCATAATTGTTTTGTAGGCGAGGTTTTTATCTATCTAACAAACAAAACCGGGAATCTGTATCTTTATTTTGAAGAAAGTTATGATTTTTCAAACTTGGTGATTTCTTTAAAATTTCCTCAACTAACCAGGTTTGTTCATGTTTCACGCAAAAACGGGTTCTTTTAAAAAAATTCTGGAAACGCTATTCGATAGAGGAGAGTTAGTAGTACCTCCCATGAAAAAACCAGAATATTTAAAAATCATGATTTTTCCCACTGACAATAGTGCTCGAGTTTCTCCAGATTCCTCTCTTATAATTCAAAACCTTACAGTTCTAAAACATGAGAGTACCATATTGCAATTTTAGAATGATACATGTATAAAATAGGCTACTAGTGCATGTCTCTTTATGTACTTCGATGTTTCTCGCGCTTCGTCATGCTCTGTTTAGCTATTGTTTTCAGCGGAACTTTGTTATTTTGAAATTTTTTTGTGAATTCGTAATACCTGGAATATCTCCAGCTCTTTGACCTTTCTCTTTGCGTTCTTTATCTCACTGAGTGACGCGTGGTGCGAAACAGCGTGTAACCGCTGATTAAGACACTGCACAACATCGAGCGAATTTCTGAAACGGTTTTTTTGGGGAGAGAAAAAGAAAAGTGTGCAATGTAATATTTATTCCGGCTCGAATATTCAGTTTTACGGCTGTTTTTTTAACAAATCGCTAGATAGTTTGCGTTACCTTCCGCTTGGAAGCGTCTTTTTGTATATAGTAGCGAATTCGATATATTTTCTAACCGATTGATTTCATTATCTTTTTTTTATTTTCAAGCAAACCTCACCTATCCAGCCAACGTAATAGCAGAAGTATGCATTCGCTGGGCAAGTTAGACAGAAGATCCTGTAATATTATATTCTTATGAGTTATTTCTCTAAAAAGTCCATGGGGCATGTACACCTTTGAATGCACATTTCAAAGCCAGAAAATTTGTTAAAAGAGAGTAATTTAAATAAATTGCATACCTGTTCGTTCACGCTGGGCACCAAGTGAAACATGACCTACTGTAATTCGGCTAGTTGAGATTGAAAGTAGACAGTGGTATTTGATGTTAGAAGAACGCCGCCCAAAGGTAGACGCTAACACGCGCTTGCGTTGCACTTGACGACCACGCTGGCCCACTTTACCGAACGCTATTAGATTCCTGCCCATTAGGGTTGCATGTTCGGTTTTCGGGAAACGGACGCGCGCGTACCCTCTCCCAGTCTGCCTCCGTGAAACGGCGAGAGAGTGATAAGGGGCCGTTTCACGGAAAACGGCCCGTTTTGGGAGTAGAAATAAATTCGCTGTGTGACTCAGAATAATCGAAATGAAAGGGGATAAATTGGAAACTTCTCTCGCACCCATTTCTGATTTTTCGACGATCGCCGTTTTTCAATTTCTTCAAATTGGCTGTTGCCTCAAAAAAAATTCTCGTTTTTGTCAGTCGTCTCTACTATCGACTAAACAAGAATCCCCATACAAGCCGGAGTGGTCGCCGTGTGATGGGTATGACCTACAAGTTGAATTGATCCTCAGTTTCAGTATATATTCGTTGATTCTCTCTAAGATCGATGACTCGAGTTTGGAGGACTCTGGCTCAAGCTCCAATCCAAGATCCCTGTTTCGCACGAGATCCTAACGGACGGACCGTTCGCCCTTTCCTATTCGACTATGAGTATCGTCTCACATTCCCACTCATCCACCGACGAGAGACCGATCCCCACTTCGAAAACCATTCAAGATGACTCGCTCTTCAGAAGACAATCAACCGAAGATACTAAGCCTTTTCAACGTCGTCAGAGCTCCCATTCGATTCCCTGTGAACCCGAATAGCCTCTTGATAAACGACTTCTAAACTAAACTAAACTAACCCAGGCTCTGGACACATTTTCAATCTCCTAGAGCTTTTTGTGAGAAGACCACCCGATCAGCACCTTGTTCTGTCAGATACATTCTATATAAAGTAGTCAAGAATATCTCTGATCTTTGATCTATGGTTTTTACACTTTATACTCACTCTATACTGATATTTGAATTCTATTCTTTTGATTTCAGGTATCCGATCTATAAACTCTCTGTAGATGCTTCCTGGAGAAGACTGACTACAATTTTCCCACACGCTGCTCTCGTTTCTCTGGCCTCTCTCGGCTCCCTCTACTCTCTCACACTCTTTCCGAGTTGTTCATTGATAGTTCTCCGCACTCTCCCTGTTATTCGTCTCTTATCACCCACTCACTTCCCTCTTACTCGTTGTCTGATCTGTACTACGTGCCATTTGGGCGTCTCCGCCGGGTATTTAGTCTGCGGGAACCTCTCTGTACGATTGTCTGCCTCCACAAAACAGTTCGATCTATCGAATATCGACCGAGAGGCGTCCTCTCTCTCTCTCTATCTCTCTCTCTCTCTTTGTCTCTTTCTCTCCTTTCCTCATGTCAACTCACCCATTCATCTCTATGTCGATATTTAGTGACAGACACTAGCAGTCCATCGTAGAGTAACTTCTAATCACATAATTATTTGCCGTTTGCCTCACTCTTCGATGAAGTACATTCAGACAAAAAATACTTCGTAACATACATGCAGTTAGTGGTTACTCAATTCACTAATGTATCAAGTCGGGTAACAGTGTTCAGATCAGATGATTCGATTTTCTTCATTTCTTGCTCTCCACCATTGGGGCCCGATTGCGCGTTTCACATCATCTCTCCTTCGGGTATTGGGATAGCCTTGAGGGCGCTTTCAGTACTTGCGTAGTAGTAGATGGTTGATATCCATTCGCCTTATCTTCAAGGCCGATTTCGCGTTCCTTTTGAGTGCCTCCTTATTCCCGTCTCGAATTCTCTCCAAACAGAAATCCTACGATATTTTTTTTTCAGAAACCCCATTTGATAATGACGGCTGAAGTTGCTCGCCTCTGCAAGAAATCGATGGAATCTGTGAGTCTCGGCACCAAGGAGGAGAACATCCAGCACGGCAGGGACTACTACAAGTTGTGAGTTCGACTATTACCAATTTAAAGTGATACGTTCATGAAATGGACTACTGGTGCGTGTGCACTCTTTCTATACCTCGGCGCGTCTCTCTCTTTGCCATCATGCTCTCTCGAAGCCGTATCCGTTGTTTAGGAGTGGAACATTTTATTATTTTCGATGAGTGTTTGTGAATTCATATCGTATTACCCCCCAGGTCGAAACCACATCCCCTCCTTAACCTCTAACGCGACGCATATGTATGCAAATGTAAATTAATGATGTTCTCTCAACGATACTTAGTCGAGAGCCGTGACATCGTAAATTTTTTGTCGAGAGCCGTGACATCGTAAATATCATGTTGCTCCATAATACTACATATTACTGCAATTCAATCTTACTTTGGCACGATAAATGATGATTCATGATTGAATGATTGAGAGAAAACGGTTAATCTTATCAGTCTCTTCACCAATTACCCCGAGCTCCGCATCTACTTCAAAGGCGTTGAGCATTACACTGCAGAAGACGTCCAGACTAGCGAGAGGTTTGCAATTATATATTTTTATTTTTTTGTTTGCAATTATATATTTTTATTTTTTGGTTTGCAATTATATATTTTTATTTTTTGGTTTGCAATTATATATTTTTATTTTTTGGTTTGCAATTATATATTTTTATTTTTATGGTTTGCAATTATATATTTTTATTTTTCCAGTAGTTTTCTTAACATAAAGGTGCCACACATGGACACACTCAGGGTATCTATGTAGCGTAAATCAGCAAATCCTAATGAGTGGCAGATATTTAGTCACGCTTGCAGATTGAAACTTCTCTTTAGTTATCATTATCCTCTTTTTAGCATTAAATTACTTATTCCCCCCTGATCGAGCCCTCTGATCTTTGATCTCTATTCAGATTCGAGAAAGGAGGCGCCCGTGCCCTCCTCGCTGCCCACCTTCTCGCCGAGACTTTCGAAAACCAGCAGGTGATCGATAATCAGCCACCGTAATCATTAATCGATGATATGTTACCGTAACCGTTCATTTATCGATTCCAGGTGTTCAAGGCGTACGTACGCGAAACGATCAACCACCACAGAGTCCACAAGATGGACCCTGCGCTCTGGCTGGTTTGTTTATGATAATAAAATAAAACAATAATGACTAAATTAATCACGATATTAATTTGTATGTATTTGCACGCTTTAAAAATTCATAATAAGAATGCCGTTTTACAGGGTGGCCAAAAAGTATTGATGCATGGATTCGTCAATACAATTTCATTCAAATTCAACGAAGGCACATGATACTAAGTGTGATGTTCACCCATTGTCATACGGTCATAACAGAATACAGTTTGTTATATCTGGCCGTCATCAACATTGGTGGCATAAAGAAGTAGACCAGGGACTCAGTGGGTGACGCGCCGTTTGTATTTGGTGCCAATATTATCCCATATTTTTGTGAAGGCCTTCTTGAGCGAGTTCTGATTCGAAGGGGTGGTAGAGCATACCTCCTTCTACAAAACTGCCCACACGGAGAAATCGTTCGAATTGAGGTCCGGCGATTGGAGAGAAATTTAGTAAGTTGAATTGAGCTCGCATATATGAGCGAAAACCAGTTTTGGGCGAATTTTGAATGCTGAATCTTGCAGGAGCGTCCTTTTTTCTCTTTTGGAATCAAAGTAGGTTAAGAAAAGATAAAATACCCCTTACTGTTCCTCCCTACATGCTTTGCAAATAAGATTGGGGTATATGTGGTCGCGGGCCCCGGCACAAATAATGAGACACAGCAAATGGGAAAAGAGTGATGGGGCTGCTTCCATGGTAATAGTCGACTGACGTTAGTGGGTGATGATTCTCGAATTGTGGGCATAGGATTCCTCCTGCACAAAGAACTACGTTTCATCGAAATGTGCGGTAGCTGTCTTTCAGTCACAAACGGCGCGCATAATACCCATCTTGCGTCTTTCGAGCTGTTTTTGCATATGCGCTGCCGTAAGAACATCGCCTTTTCGCATCTTGTAGAGGACTCACTTGAGTCAAGAATGCACCATGATAGCCATCAATCCTCTAAAGGTTCCGAGCTGGCAATTCATTTGTCTGATAAATCGCTATGGGCTGCGTTTTTCATCACTCTCACTACATTTCTGTTATTGCTGATGACGGAAATTTGGAGTCTACCAAATCTGGGACAGTCATTGGTATTACCTATCTTTTTGTTTCGTTAGACAGTACGGCGAACTCTCCGATGGGAGATACTAAATTTCTTTCTTATGGAAGTTATGACCTCTGAGAGAGTCCAAGATCAATTTTCGATTACCGCATTTTCCGTGGGCGTACCATGACTATAGGAAACTAGCCAACTAGTGTCACGTAAACAACAACAGTGGCCCAGTAATGTGTTATGAACGTTTTTGCCAGAACACGTTTTGAGCTGAGAATTTCATGCCTCAATATCGCATCAATACTTTATGACCACCCTGTATAAACATATTTCAGGAATTCTTCACAGTATTCGTTAAATATCTCGAAACGAAAACTGCAGTCAACGAAGAGACGAAAGAGGCTTGGGCAGAGATGGGAAGAGTGTAAGTTTACAGAGGAGATCAACCATTAGCCTAATAATTGTATTACAGATTCAACGCCGAGGCCCAGGCGCATCTCAAGAACTTGAACCTTCCTCACGTCTAGAGTTCCTACATGCTCCAACGATTGATTGATCTCCCATGCAAAGAATCGGCCGCTGTGTGTGCCCCTTGCAAATAATAAAACAACAAATGAATGATAAACACTTCATATTTAACGAAATTACATTTTCGTCGCCACCTATACTAAATTGCGATCCCATATTTTCCCGTGGCCACTTTCTGGCGGTATAATTGGATTAGCAGGCAAATGAGGGAGGATGGGGAAAGGCGAGCCGTAGTTTGTAGCCCAGAAATGGGCAGAATACGGTATTTCGCAAGGAAAATTGTAGTTTGTAGCCCCCCGGGGGAGGTTTGCATTCACCACCTATACTAAATTGCGTTCCCATATTTCTCGTGGACAGAATCTGGAGAAAATGACGTCATTACCGAGAGATGATCAATTACTGATTTATTTTGGTCTCGCAGGGGGAAATTGTAGTTTGTAGCCCAGGGTTTGGCGAAAATACGGTAAGAACCATCAGGGGGACGGGAAAAAAATCGGGGAATACGGTAGTGCAGTTTGTGGACGGCATACTTCGAGATTACGGTGGGTTTCGAATTAAAAATTAAAACTGAACTGAGATAAATTAAACTGAACTGAGATAAAGGCATTTCAAGTGCTATGAAGATGACTGGGTAGTTGGTGGTTGTAAATGACGTGTACAGTAATCCTACAAAAGTCTCTTTTAGTCCTGAATCTTGTAAATTGGTTCAAAATGAGCGCGCGGGGAAAAAAGTGTCAGGTCAGCTGACAAGTGCGCCTACTCCGCGGCGCGGAACGCGCTAGTTCATATACAACATTCCAATATTCCATTCTATAACATTAGTTTATCTTTGTTAAGATACGGTAGGTATCTACTGCAATTGACGAATTCAATAAGTGATCAGTTAAACAATAATGAGAAAAAACACATTTTCGTCCGAACTTTTCGACTGGTCAACCCAAATGGATACTACTTTAATTTTCGTGGAACACAGCGTCCAATGTGTAAATGTTGTTATACTTTCTGCACTTGATTTTCACAACTCGCATACAATCGTCACTTCTTATAATCGCTCCGAATCCATTGTCGATCTGAAATGAAACATGGGAAAGAGGAGAAAGTTTTAAATTTAAGTAATTGTTTAAAAAAAAAGTTGTCTATTAGAAACTAAAGGTCAACTGAGAGATTTATTCACGGTATGTTTACTTTGCCCGTCTTCTCTGAGATTCGGACGAAACCTACGTTGAATTGGTGAAATGTGAGGGGCGGCTCCTCTCGTTCCAAATGCTCGACAGAAGGTTTCGTGTTGATGCAGAAGCTGAAGCGACCGGCGCTTTGCAATATTTGCAGACGGTCCTGCAAATGTATATAAAAATGATTTCGGATTGTTCGCCAATTTTATATTTTAAAAAAATTAAAATGTTTGCTTGAAAAGTTTTTTAACGTTGAAATCTACCATAATTATGCGGATGACTCTATCAGTTGGTATTGTGAGCGAATGAAGATGGACGTTGTGGAAGTTGGAAATATTGCGCATAACTGCAGAATCGGCATCAATGCGGACCATCTGCAATATAAATTATTTTTATTCAAAAAAATAAAACGTCTTTAATATTTATAGTCATTATAATAGACTATCTGATATTTGCTTAGGGTAGTATTTTCATGAATATCTAAAATAAAATGAAATAAAATAATTTACATCGGCTTCCTCTTTTGGGGTTTGGACAACCAGCTGCAGTTTGTGATCACTTTTGCAGCACGCATTGTGATGCTGCGCCATCTTGACGATGAATTTGTTGTCGAAGACTCCTTGAAATACCAAAAAAATTATAATTACAGTAATGTTATTTATTATCGTGTTTCAAAAGCTTCATGTTTCAAAGAAGTTTCAAAATGTTTCAAAAAAAGTGAAGAACAGCAGTAAAAAATGAAGTAAAAAGGTTTTGAGCAAATAATCTCACCTTTCTGTTCCAAATCGCTACTCGTTACTTTAATATTGCAGCACTTTTTCTCGAGAATCCAATCTCTTAAACTCCTGAAATGTTTCATTTACTTGTCTTGTTGTTATTCCTTATGCTAGGATAGATAAAATTAAGCTACTTTGTCTTTGATGCAAATTAAAGAACAGGATTAGTTATCAATAAAAGTAAATACATCATAGTATACCGTTACGATGACTCGTGGTACAATAGCATAAATTATATGAAAAACACGAAGCATCAATGGACAACACATACAATACGTTCACTCAGGGAAACTGCTCATTTTTCGGAATTTAATAATAATAGATAATACGAAATATCATTTACCTTGGAATAGTGGCGACTTCCACTTTGTAGAAGACAATCTCTCGAAGCGATGTGATGCACAGCGCCTCATGCCGAAGCATGCGAATATCGAACAAGATCTGATAAAGGTAGCATGAAATTTGGTACCGGGGGATCAACGGGTTACTGAAAAGTCCAAGTACTAAGTATCATTTTTAAAATATGTTTAACAAAGATATTGACGCATTGAAATATCATATTAGAAAGATAATTATCTCACATTGCTGAAATGCAGTCGCCAAACTTCGATATCTTTAAGCAGCTCTTCCATCTTTACAAGCATGTGGCCGGGCACGCTCGATGGTTTAAAATCGGAGTTAACCTTCTTATCCTCTCTTGCCATGGCCTACAATTAACGTTATTTAATGTGTTTTATAAAAGAAAACTATTAGTCATTTTCAGCTAATTATCTTACCAAAACACATTGATTACGTTGAAAGTTCACTGACCAGACACTCTCGTTTCACGTCAGCAGCGCCAGTAAATATCTTGCCTTTGTTGGCTTCTCTCGTGATCGTTTTCGCCAGATTCTTCTTCACTTTATACAAGTAATGGCAATCATCGCGGTCGCATTGGATAAACATGAACGCGTGATAGTTGCTCGTCTGAAATATATCATATTTATTATGATATTTGGCTAATTTAAGGAAAATTTAAGATGTGCATGGAACGGATAGCATCTAGTGTCGTAAACTGAAAAAAACCTGGGACACATTTTTAAAAAAGTGTACTAACTCAACAATTTCAACTTTTGAAACAATACATTTCCCAAAAAAAATATAATTTACAAACATTATCCATTTTCTGAAATACAGATTATCTTGTGTAGTTGATATTATTACCTGGAAGATCTGAAGTGACTCGACTTTTCTGCGTTGGCACGATATTGTCTTGAGCGTGTCATCGTTTGCCCGAAAGGAGAGCTTCCAACTAGTGCACGCAATATTGTCAAGCGATAGCCTGAGAAAATGTAATGAAGTAAAATATGATAATGACGGATATTCAAATTTACATATTATACAACTTCTAAAGAACGTTGGTTTCATTAAAAAGGTAACTTCAAAATGGATGCGAACCAAAAAAAATCGAAATATAAAATTTTACTTGTCTTTTTATGTTTTTTAAAACATACCGATCCAGGAAGCTTAGAATCGGGAGAATACATTGTTTCGGCAACTGAGAAAGATAATCCTGTAATGAAATGGAATAATACTTCTGTATATTTGAATTGTGATGTAGAATTATTTCACAAACGAGATTTTTGCAACTGCAGCATGCGCCTTCTATTAGGGTGTTCCGAAAGTTTTGTCCATTTTGTTTGAAAATTAAATATTTCAGCCTACATAGATCGAGCGGCTCCATAAAGTGAATACACTATAGAACACCCTTTGCACTTTGAATATTTAATTCGAATCGATTGCATCATCGCACTTCCGGTTAAATATAGCGTTAGGGCGATCTAACTGTTTTCACTACATATTTTTTTCAAGATTTTGAGCACCGGGAAAAATCTGAATATATTGCCAATCGAGTTCATTGTTGACGAGAAGTACGAGAAAACCAGTCCGGCTTCCGTGCACAAGTTACAACATCACTACGCAATACGATTTTTTCAACGTAATTTTCATTTTTTTCGCGAAATTGATTCCGGCAATAGTGTCAAAAATTATTAAATAATTATTGTAGACTAGAACCACTATATAGGCCTTTTTAATCCTTCAAGAAACGGGTTAAATAGAAAAATGGTGAATTTTCCCATCCCCAGTTTTGACATTTTCGGATGTAGTTCTCGAAGAACTAAAGTCAGACACAATTTCAATAGCTCAATAAAGAGTACATCGTGTCTCTCAATTGTGGTTTAAGTCTGTGGTTGCAGCAAGCATCCTCAATCGAGATATAGACAGAAGTGAAAAATCAGTCATTTTTAACTAGACAGAAGTGAAAAATCAGTCATTTTTACGTATTGCGTCATCACAACGAAATATTTGCCAGATATTAATATGGGAAAAAATAGTTCTGCTGGGGCTCCAATTACTACATAACGATGTGGGTGATTTTGTCTCCTCATAAACTAGAGAAAAAAAATTAGTAAAATATGGACAGAACTTTCGGAACACCCTATTATTGCAGCTAAACTTTTGAAAAACTGAAAATTGATTTTCGTTTCTGCTTGTGCATATTAGAAACCAGAATATAATATAAAAAACGAATAATAATGAATAATATATTGTAGACCTTATCGTTCTCATTGGAAATCCGAGCCAACGTCACTACCATCCTGGAAAGCTGAGAATTAATAGTTATGCGAATGCAATTGGCAAAGCAATAATAATTCTAGCGACAACGACAACGTGAATATTTTTATATATAATTAAGCAATGTAGCAAGAATAATACAACGAATATTTTTAGAATATAAATATATATAGATATAAATACGAAAAAAGAGACGCGTTTGAAGACGCAGCGTCCATCTTGCACCAATCCCACATCATTCCACAGGCCGGTCAACAGAAAGGGCTTTTGAGTGAGAGAGCGTGTGAAATCGAGAGGGACCCTCTCACTTTTGCACACTCTCTCACCCTGACTCCTGTCTGTCGGTTTGGAATCATGTGATCCGATAGACGCTACTCTCCACCGAGCGAACTCCCTCACGTGTCTAGTGAACACGACTCTCTTAGATAGTTGGTGAAATAGTGTGTGTAATGAAGATAGTACTAGATAGCGTTATATCTTGAATATATGAGATTCGAAATCACTAGAGAGGTGTTAGAGGAAGACGCTAATCTAGACCATTCGGCCCCTTCCCAAAACCCAATGACGCTATCAGAACCTCCCATTCTTTCACAATTTCCTGTCGAGGCGGCGAGATAAAGGTGGGAAAACATACACATGTTTCGATAGCGGTGAAAAGCAAGAATGTTGAGAAAATAAACGAGAGACAGAAGATTACCTGAAGAGAAGAGTGAGGTCGCTTTGCGCCCCTCCTCCCAAAATCGAGAACGCGTATCTACAAAAGAATTCAGAGTAGTTATTCTATAATAGAGATAAGAAAAACTGTAGGTAATTCAAGAGATTCATTGGGTGCCATGCAAGGTTCAAAGCACGATAAATTATAAGTAATGCAATTATCGCTACAGGCCGACGTCAATAGTTGATGTGTATTTAGCCATTCCGCCAGGATTGAATTTAACACATTTTCTCACATTTTATATGCGCCACCAGGCTACTTATCGACTATCACTTCGCTCTATTAAATTTGTTTTTTGACCGTGAAATCATCACAAATAGTCTATTAAAATATGAGTATCCTGAACAGTTAATTGTTGCTCAAAAGCGGATAAAAAAGTGGTCCAAGAATCAAACGCGCTTACTACCGTATAATGCCTTATGCATCCACAGGTGTCATAGCAATAGCTTTATTAAGCAATGTACATTTCACGCATTACGGTCGTGATCATCCTCTGTTTAGTTCTATTGTAAGGAATCGTGACTTATGAGCCCACGAGTATGCATCATCAGCTGCTATTTTTCCGGATAATCGGCATATTTTTTCTCGTTATAACCATATTCCATCTGTCCAATTGGTCATTCATCTGTCGGTAGACTACATATATCGCGTATCCTATTATGTAACAGGTATCCTATTGAGGTTAGTAAGCTAGTCTCTTGAATATGAATTCGTCTGAAGTTGTCTCCAGCGCATTTAATGGGAGCGTCAACGGAACAGCCATCTCCGCATTTCACTGGAATCTGGCTCGGTTGTTCTACTCGATCACCTTTACGTGGGCGGTTCTGGGAATGGCAGGAAACTCGGCCATTTTAATCACCACGATCAAAACCAAGTAAGATGTTGTCTACCTACTTCCGTTTTGCTTAGGATACACACAGAAAAATTTATTCATTATGCCAAAAATACACGAAAATGATATAATATAGAAAAACACATCTTCCTTTGTCGTGTATGTTGAGTTGGAAGAAGAAATCCTTCTCTATGCGGAGATGTGTTCCCTCCCAGGGCGACACAAAAGTTCCAAGACGAAGTTATCAGAAAATTCCAAATTCCTATAGGAGGCTTTCCAGGAGTGTGAAACATTGGCGTTTTTATAGAGATTTAAGTTTGCAGAAACCTTCGTTCAACGTGCAATCTCCTGATCGGACTCTGTGCCATTGCTGACGTCGTTCACGGTGTAATTAGAAAGATATTAATATATTATGTTCTTATAACTTAAAAAGAACAATTAAAAAGAAAGTCCGTGTAAACAATTCGACTCATTTTTATGACAATATATTTCTTATTTCCAGTTCGGCAATCTGACTCTGGTTCCGATGCTTCTGAACTACGACGTGAAAATGAACAGCGACGACTGTCTTAAAATACTTGTGAGTACTGCTCACCTAAAAATATAGGCAAAAATATCGGCTGTGAATATTAATTAACAGGAAGCTGAGAATGCAGTGATGTACCTCCTTAATTACTGTGACCCCACCCCTTCCTTCTCTATATCAATCTGTTTTATTTTCACTTCTTCGACTATTTATGCAGTTTTTGACGTACCCTTGTGGTGTACGACCTCACAGGGAAATTATTCTACGACTTCATAAGTCTAAGACGGCCAGGAACGACTTCAAAGGAAAGGACTTTTAAAATCGTCCATGTCCCCCTTAGAGTTATACACTTGTAGCCTAATATCCCTTTGAGATAAATAAAATACATTATCAGTTCCTTCCCGAACTCGGAGTAGCTACTGGAGGTATGTGCGTTCTCTGCATCGGCTTCGATCGTCTCTTCTCTGTATATGGATCGATGAGATATCGATCGCTCAACCGACGCATCTACCACTCTGTAGGGCATCCTTCCACCGCCCAGTCAACCAAACCCTCCAGCAAGCAAACTGGGGTATTATGTATTTTGCAAAATAGAATGAGTCTCTTATATTTTATAATTATATATTTTATCGACGCCCGCGCGCGCAACGAGATAACGTAGGAACCGTGAGGAAAAATCCTTAAATTATGACTCTCTATAGAGTAGGGGTTTCAATCGCAAAATGGCGTTTACCTTGTCATTTTACATCTAATTCATTTATATTATTCTTTCTCCATTTCAGATTTTACTCGCGATGATATCCTCTTTCGGAACCTTCATTGCGTTTCTGCTCATAAAGTTCCATAGAACGCAGTGAGTTTGCATTTTTAAATATGATAAAAAAAATTTTTCACACTACACACAGAAAAAAAACATACTAGGAATACGACATCAAGTTGGCACGCCTACTAATATATAAGTTGGGCCTACTAATATATAAGTAGGCGAATAGTAGGCCCTACTTATATATTAGTAGGCGTGCCAACTTGATGTCGTATTCCTAGTATGTTTTCTCTCTGTGTATCACCAAAGTGAATTCATTCGATGGCAATAAATATTTATTTACATCCAAAAAAAATGAAATCAATAAATGAAATGGCTCCCCAGCATGACATACTGCACTATTCCCTCTCTCTTCGACGGTGAGGGCATTACCTGGTTCGAGCGAGGGCACATGGCCGTGCTTTCATCAACAATCATCGTTTACGCGTTACTGTGGATCAGTGTGCGGTCAAAAACAGGTTAGATTTGGCAGTGTTTGGATATTTTCTGTTATTTTTCGCATAAGATTGAGATATTTCGGTGCTAATGGAGCGAAACAGTCTTACATCATGCTTTTCTGACTCATCAGCACTACTATCAAAATGAATATAATTATCCGTAACAATTCTTAAATATAATTCAGGTGGGAAGGACTCTCGTCGCATTATTCGCTCTCTATTGGTGGTGGCATGTGTGGATGTGGGAGGATGGCTACTCACTCCCACTGTGTCGCAAATTATTCGCGTACTTAACCTGACAGGTGCTTATTATATAGCATGATAACGATATTGAAAGGACAGAACAATATTTCTTGTATTTAGCAACGATAAGAGGCCACGTAAAAGTGCGAGGGTCACGAAGGTTCCTAGTGGTAAAAAAACGGAAGTACACATGTTTGTCATATTCCTGTGCACTTAAAATTGTATAACTGTAACAGCATGCCATAATGGAAAATTACATTTTTTGTACATTACTCATTGAAAAAAATAAGAAATCCCGGTTGTGTATCGGGAAGACCCTTTTAATTGAATGCATAACAAAACATGACGGCAAACTGTAGAATCGTAACGCCCCCAAGAAAAGTGGTTTTATTTTACAGCTGGAATGCATTTTGCTGCGATACAGTCTGCTAGCATATATATAAACATGGCAGTGGCTCTCAAATTTGCAATTCTATACTCGACCAGGTAAGAATTTACTTTGAACTTAGTATAAATAATTTGATAAGATCTCTTCATTTCACACATTCTTTACGTAGAATTTCTCGATTATACAATTTTTTTAAACATTAAAAACATACATATTCATTTTTGAACAGGTTCTGTGATTTCCAATTGAAAGCATCGAGAAAAAGGATTATGGTGACAAAGTAAAAGATTAGAAGGAACATGCAATGTACGTAAATAACGTTTTTTTAAAATAAAATATTTTCAGTACGGACTACCGGGCGGCGTTCAGACAGACCTTCTCTGGACTGAAACCTTTCATAAAAATCAGTCAAGCCACTTCGTTGAAACAGTCTTCAACACAACAATAACTTTAAACACTGAACAAATGAAATGCTTAAAAGGGAAGTATAATTTGTGTATTACCGTTTCAAATAAAAAAGAAATGAGAGATAAAATATTTATTATGAGCTCATAACGCGCAATTACTTTACAATCACATAGCTTTTTTCGAGTTTGTCATCAAGAGTACGGTAGTCGGTCAGTTTTCGATTTAAAGAGTACTGTAGTCGGTCAGTTTTCGATTTAAAGAGTACTGTAGTCGGTCAGTTTTCGATTTAAAGAGTACTGTAGTCGGTCTATAGTTCCATTGGTAGGAGGTCAGAGTGAAAATGAGGGGCGGCGTCGGTGGAATTCGCAAGTGTTTCGGTGATGCTCGTGTGGGACGATTGCAATGGGTTCGGGGTTTTGATGGTGCATGGGCGACTCAACTATTTACATTTGAAATAGCTCTATTCCCTCTATGTTACTGCAGTAATCACATAGAATATCATGGAATCTATATTATTGGTAGACTCGTCTCATTGACCTTGTCCGCCTTGCACCGCACACCCAAACTGGTGTTGAGAACTCAATCAATCAATCGTCTATCATGCCAAAAGTCGTTGATTGAAAATATATAATATGTCAGCAAGGGTATGTGAACATGATAGGTACGATGTCACAACAGGGTGACATAGTTGAGAAAAAAAACATCTTAAATTCTTAAAGTAAGCTATTTTAGTAATACGGATAGTAATCAATAGGAATTTGAACACTTCCTCGTCAATCGCAGTGAAAGTGCTCAACCTGCCTTGCAACCATCTGATGGTGAGGGATTACGATAGAATCGGATCTGTTATTTTTTGAAATCGAAAAAAATCAGTACTGGATGAAAGATCTATGCAGATGAAAGATTGTGAGATGTTAAATTTGCACGACATGCACAATGCAAGTTCCAAAAACTTGACCAGTTTTGAGTTTTCAATTTGGACCTCATCTCTTATTATGGATTTATTTCTCAGGAATTTGGTCTCATTTCGATCGGTCCCTACGCAAGAAATGACACGTCGTCAGGGATAAAAAGGCAAAGGTAAAGGTACTTCCCGTCTGTTAGGCTAGTGTTGCATTGGCAGATTCAGTCCGGATTGCCCACCTTGCGCCAGACCTATTTACCTGCGTGATCCAGTCACGACTCATCAGGGATTAGTTTATCTAATTTCACCACGACGCTAGTGGGACATTCCCACCAGTCTGGCACGCTGTGAAAACAGTGATCTCACGAAAAGTCCAATTTGTTTCGCTGTTCAGTTCATCGTGAAATCATTCTTTCAGTCTATGAATGAAGCTGCTCAACAATAACATTCAAAGTAACCCAAATATTGTTGTCCCGTGGGAGAATGGTAGATATTTTCGTGGGATGGGTCTGGGAAATAAAGCTATATGGCTCATTTTATAACCCCTTATAAGGAAAGTCTCTGGCGCGACATTCCTATACTATTTTACGGCCAAGGTCTGTCGTCGTCTTTCAATCTCTCCATAAGACTTAGATATATCTGGAAACGGTACCCATCTAAATCGAGTATTCTCAATAAAACGCGCGTGGTAAGCTTGAGGAAGAACGCTCAAGTCAAGTTCGTAATAGACATCTCCTCTGGTATTTATTTCCAGGTAGGATCCCGGTATATTTCCAGCCTGGAGTCAGACAGGGATCCAGCCTGGAAATGCGATAAGGGTATCCCTGCCTGGAAACATACCGGCATCCCGGTATAGATACCGGGAAAGCGCGAGCTATACCGGGATCCTACCTGGAAATAAATACCAGAGTCGTGGATTTCGATGCAACTCTCCAACTCTTCCCTATCGCCAACCATTTTCACGCCATGCAACAAGCACCGGTTCGATATTCTGAAACAGCAAATCTCCCTACCGCTCGGGGGTTAAAATATATTATTTAATTATTTTGAATAATTAAGCTAATAAAGGCCTAGTGATCCTGTTCAATGCCGTACTTCTGCTCTCTGTATTGCTCAACAAACGGCTTCGTATTCGTGAAGAGTATCGCCTAATGGTTGCACTATCTTTCGCAGATTTTTCTGAGGGTAATTTTTCCGTCTTGTCCAAACGCTCATTTCTGGGAAAAAATCATTCTAAAGAAGACCATTGACCATGTCTGAAACCAACGAAACCACATTTTGATCAGCTCCCCAAAAACGACCTTGATAAGTATTATTATTATTATTATTATTATTATTATTATTATTACTATTATTATTATTATTGTACCCAAACCGGTGGCCAATTCAGGACTGGCGTCGTTCATTGGCGCAGCATATCGATCGCCTTTCTACATGAGCGACGATGGTTGCTACCAATTTGCGGTATTAACATCTAAATAAATCATTATATACCCGGAATGTAGTGATTACTATGAAAAATACATATTACAGACTCCTCTCTACTGTATGGTTCTTCCCCACAACATTATCTGGAGGTACGATGTTGAAATCAAATTTAATAAAATGTCATAACAGTAGCAACAAACAATTACTAACATTTTTTTCAAATTTTAAAAAAAATTTCTATTTTTAAAATAATTGTAGATTCGCAGACACGGCCACGGCCTTCATGCTAGCGGCAATTGCGCTAGATCGATATATTGCTATCTCTTATCCCTTTTTTCATTCAAGGTTTTCCATTCACCTTTACTGTCTCAATTTGTGCAATCTCAAACCTTCTCCTTAGGAATTCGTCAGAAACAAACGCTGTTATGATATCAACAGTTTACGGGGTCTCAATTTTATGCATGATCTATTCATGGATTATGCCTATTCAACTGCAGGTTTGCACTTTTTTGTACACGTGATAATAGAAATTATTTGTTCTACAACAAAAAAAAGAAATCGTGCGAAGTAGAGATTCAAGTTGAATATACCTAGATTTCCGTTCTTATATTATGAAGCACAATAAAATAGTAGAATGCATGAGCGTTTGTTTTCGGATCACAACGTGAATCGATGATTGAAACTCATTAGTCTATCAAAGTCGTCAAAATTGTATTTTCCAGGTTGCCGGGAAAATTTTACAAAAAGTATGCAGCACCGGTGGCCTCATCGACCCCGTGTATGTTTTGATGTGTTTTCTGTATTTTAATGAGTAAATTAAGCCAACTAAAAAGATTCTGATTAATTCAAATTTTATTTTTCTAAATTAGTTTGTTTCACATATTCGGTGAAAATCATTCCAAATCTACGGACAGGGTTGAGCGCGATAGAGAATGCAAAAGTGATAGAATAGCTTTCGATTTTACACGTTCTATCCCTCTCTGTAGGATTGACCGGCCTGTGGAATCATATTCGTGGCGTATTTATTTGAACCATAGTAGCCCAATATGTTTTTATTTAAATAAATTATTGTCAGATACACCATTGTGGTAAAATGCGCTTCGGGTGCAGGGAGTGCTCTGTCCGCAATTATTCATGCTGTCGTTACTTACAAGGTTTTTTCCGACACCTTTTTTCTCCGCAAATCACCCATATTGTCGTCACTTTCGCTTGATTCTTCATTAATATTTACATAATTCATGTGATCTGTTATCTCAAGCGAACTAAGCGGATCAGAGGCCATTGCGAAAAGACTGAGCAACTTATCTCAAGAAGGGAGATCAAGTTTACGATAACGACTATGATTAAGGGGTGAGAGATCAACAAAATGTTTACGATTCATGTAACTGCAAAAAAAGCGTTTACTTCCCCACTCTCAATTCTTACTCATTAGAAAATCAATATTGACAATTCAGCGCGTCAACAATTTTGTTCGACTCAATTCCTCGACTATACGGAGTCTATGACATGATTCAGGAACAACTAACCGGAGAAACCCAGCAAAGTGAGCTCGTTTCTATCGCAGTTGCCACTTACTCTGGTATTTTCCCCTACTAGTCCCCTAGTTTCCCTTCTAGTAGGGGCAACATCAAAGGTGCCGACGGTTGAGTGGAGGAAACGAAAAAGCATAACAATAAAGTACTCGGAAGTAATTTTGTAGTATGGCAACAATTAAAAACAAATTTGGCATAAAGTGTGCGCTGTCCTTATTGCAAGAAGTGACGCTACTTTTGTCCATCGAAGCAGTCAAAATCTGCTTGTCAGACGACGACTTTGGTTCGTTTATCGTCGCAATTGTCAATCTGAACTGTCTTCTCAATGTATTCATCTATGCGGGAGGACAACCTGAGGTTCGCTGTTCTTTCTTTTTCTTCTACAAAGATTTAGTCGGGTTTAGATCTACGATTTATTGAAAGCAGAAAAAATGCAATTTGCAAGAGCAACAACGAATTCTCAAAGCATTTCTCTAACAATTTCTTGGAACTGACACACAACAAGTGTTCCATATTTTGGGCGAAAATGTTTATTGCAGATCCGCGAATCCATCATGTGTATGTTCGGTCTGCGAAAATTGGTGTCGAATTCGGACGACCGGGGAATAGGAAACATCGGCAAACGAGCGATTTCTGCAATGACGAAAATGAGCGTCCATATATGACTGCTTCATTGATAATTTTTGAAATGTTTTTTGAACGATTGTTCAAGTATTTGAAGAGATCTTTTTGCAATTACCAATCACTTTAAGGATTCAACGAGATTGTGAACTTTCGATTGAAACAAAAATAAAAATATATATAATGGAATGTGAAAATGAAAGACAAAACACACGTGGGAATGGTACATGCAATTTCTCTCAAATTTCTCTAAACAATTTTTATCGCAAAATTATTTTAGTTCAAGAAGTCGGTGTTGAAGGGAGTAGAGATTCATGAAGAAAAGATTTTTTTTAATACTATAGTCGGCGCGTAATAGTTTTAATGGATTCTGTAATCGGTCAGTTACCTATTTAAAGAGTATTGTAATACGATTAGTTGCCGATCGAGCAGAAATCTTGAAACGTTTTCACTTTGTCAAAAATTTTTTTAGCGAAAACGAGAACCGATCATAATGTGGTACTAATGCGATTTGATAGAACGTTAAATTCTGATACAGAATTTTTGATTTCCGTTTGACGGTTTGACGAAGTTTGACGAGTTTCGGAGGAGTTTCAATTTAAAAAAAAACATTTTTCGATGAAATGGAGCGCTGCTTTAGGGAGTGAGGATGAGGGGAGGGGAGAGAAGTCGGCTCTGTTTTAGTTAACCGGGCCCATGGGAATTAACCGGACCCAACGAAATTAACCGGTCCCATGACAGTTAACGGGACCCAACGAAATTGACCGGTCCCATGACAGTTAACCGGACTCAACGAAATTAACCGGACCCATACTTGGTCAAAAAAAATATCCGGACCCATGAATATTAACCGGACCCATGACAGTTAACCGGACCCTTGACAGTTAACCGGACCCAACGGAACAGATTGTTACGCAATATAAAAACTAGCCGGGATGTGTTGAGGTCAAATACACTACGCTCTATGCGTACACTACGCTCTATGCGTACACTACGCTCTATGCATAGTTCTGGGTGCAGGTTCGGTCCAGGGGGAGCTCGGTAGCCTGCTCCAGGTTCGGTCCAGGGGAAGCTCGGTAGCCTGCTCCAGGTTCGGTCCAGGGGCAGCTCGGTAGCCTGCTCCAGGTTCGGTCCATGGGGAGCTCGGCAGCCTGCTTCAGGTTCGGTTCAGGGGGACCTTGGCAGCCTACTTCAGGCTCGGTTCAGGGGGAGCTCTGTAGCCGGCTTCAGGTTCGGATCAGGGAGGTGGACTCGGTAGCCGGCTCCAGGAACAGTCCAGGGGGGAAATTAATATGCTGGGGAATGTTAATCTCTAGAAAGAGTACTGGCTTATTCCGTTGCAAAATGCTCGTGAGGCTGAGAGCGATCGAAAAAAGTTGCCACTACGCCACTTCGTGGCTCCGTGGCAACTTTTTTCGATCGCTCTCAGCCTCACGAGCATTTCTCAACGGAAACGCAGGATACCGTGTGTTGATTTCCCTGACGTGTTCGAACACGTTTCCGACATCGCAAAACACTTTTCCTGTGATCCCCTACGCTCTGCGAATCAATTGGGAACTTTTCGAAATTTTCGATATTTCACGTTAAAACGTGTTAGAACACGTTCAGACACGTTTCTGACATCGCAAAACATTTTTCCTGTGATTCCCCACGCTCTGCGAATCAATTGGGAACTTTTCGAAATTTTCGATTTTTCAAGTTAAAACTCGGCAAAACAGGTGAAAACGTGTTTCACGGTACTCAAAAACGTGTTAGTACGGTTTCTGGCACTTGCGAAAAATGCGGCAAAAGGTGTGCCCGCGGCGGGGGTCGAACCTGGGGGTGCCGGATTGCTGGCGAAGCGCGTAACCCACTTGGCTATGAATTTGGTTAAATATTTTTTGTAAAATTTGAGAGGTATTCAGATTGGTTATCATATGCAAAAGGATCTGAGAAGATTGATTGAGTTTGAAGTGATTTATAGCGAAAAAACGAAAAAGTCCGTCAAGTGGTTAAAACTCGGCAAAACAGGTGAAAACGCGTTTCACGGTACTCAAAAACGTGCTAGAACGGTTTCTGGCACTTGCGAAAAATGCGGCAAAAGGTTTGCCCGCGGCGGGGGTCGAACCTGGGGGTCTCGGAATCACAGTCTGGCGCTTAACCCACTTGGCTATGGATTTGGCTTATTAAATTTTGTAAAATTTGAAAGCAATTCTGGTCAGTTATCATATGCAAAAGGATCTGGGAAGATGCAAAAGGATCTGGGACGCGATTTTGAAGCGATTTATAAGGAAAATGCGAAAAAAATGTCTGTCACGCGTACGAAAAAAAACAGACAGACAGACAGACAGACAGACAGACAGACACAATGATTTCCTATAAGTGGAGGAATTTTGGATTTCCTTTTTTTCTGTCGAAATTGTATGTATTCTCCATAATTTACATTAAATTGTATATATTAAATTTTACGACATTATGTTTATCACTGTCGTGAAGGTCTTAAGAGATCGATACTAGAATCAATCGATCAGCTGTTCATAGCCCTTCTCCCAAGCGTAAAATCAATAGACAGCGCGCTCAAATTCGACCTAACTCTCCCCCTACTAAACCAAGAGGTGGAAAACACGCTCAGCCTGCTGCTTCTGTCCCTAACAAAGGCAAGAAAGGCGGGCGTCCTCCCAAGCGTCCTGCGGCTTCATCGGGCACTAGTGCGCAAGAAGGACGGAGCCGTAATGTGAAGGCGAGAAAGAACTGAATTTGTGTTAAAAATTAATCATCGTTAACATCACATATTATAGTAAAACGCTTCGTCAATAAATCATTCATGTTTTTTTCGTATTTGCCATTTTTTCTCAATGGGTCCGGTTAACTTTCATGGGTCCGGTTAACTGTCATGGGTCCGGTTTATTATTTTGATTGAACATGGGTCCGGCTAATTGTCATGAGTCCGGTTAATTTCGTTGGGTCCGGTTAACTGTCATGGGACCGGTCAATTTCGTTGGGTCCGGTTAACTGTTATGGGACCGGTTAAATGCCATGGGTCCGGTTAAACCCCATGGGCCCGGTTAACTAAAACAGAGCCGAAAAGTCTGCGTTTCGTTGGTACTCTGGGGGGAGGGACAGCCAGAGTTTCGATAGTGCATTGAATTCTTCTAATCAAAATACAAATTATACCTTCACATTTTTTCGCACTGATTCCAAATTGTTCCTTTTTCAATTCGGAATGAGATATTTCTAGGTCACTGCTCGGCAATCACGTTCAAAGTAACCCATTTTTTGTTGCTCGTATTTTTTGTTTTTGTTGCTCGTTGCTTTGTTGCAGGTATTTTGGTCACAAGGGTCTGGGAAGCGGAAAGCGGCTGGCGGAGCCATGACCAGACTCTCCAGATTCTACATGCTCTCTCATCGATCAGACAGCGCGAGAGAGCATGCATAATTGAGAGAGTGAGAACTCGGCTTGCGCGACTTTCGCATACGATTTTGCGACGGCGAAAGTCTCTCGTAGTCTTTCAATCTCTGCGCTAAACGCACTTATCGGATTTCTGGAAACGGGTAGTGTCTAAATCGAGTGTAGTCGGCAACAAACGCGGGGTTGGTTTGCGAGAGCACACCCATGACACAACTCGCGGTAGTATTTCGATGCAAGTTGCCAACTCTTCTCTACTCCCAACGAGTTTCACGCCGTGTAAGAAGAACCAGTTCAACATTTTGAAGCAGCAAATTTCGTTGCCGCTCGGGGGTAATATATTTGTATTTATATTTCGTTTACAAATACCAAACTAATTCAGGACTTGCCTTTCTACTCAATGCCGTCCTTTTGCTCTCTGTTTTGCTGAAGAAACGCCTTCGTATTCGTTATGAGTATAGACTAATGGTTGCACTCTCATTCGCAGATTTTTCTGAAGGTTCTTTATGTAAATTAATAAATATTTTTTAAAATCTAAAATATCAGGATTGGCTTCCTTCATTGGTGCCGCATATCGACTGCCGTTTTACATGAGTGACGATGGGTGCTACCAATTTGCTGTACTAATTGCTTTTGCTTCTTTAACGAATCGACAGATTCTTACAAAATAACAATGTATTGCAGGCTCCGCTCAACTGTATGGCCCTTCCCCAGAACATTATTTGGAGGTACTATTCAAACATTTTTCGTCCTTAAAAACAAAACAAGATGCAGATTCTCTGACACGGCCACTGCCTTCATGTTGGTGACAATTGCGCTGGATCGATACATGGCTATTTCGTTTCCCGTTTTCTATTCGAAGTAAGGCCTCCTTCGCACTCGATTCCAACCACCAGAAATAGGCCAAAAGCGAGCAAGCCTGTGAAACATGCTATAGCAATGATATATCTCAAGATTTTTTTTTTCCTGGTAATGTTCCTGGTGTTCCGATTGTTCCTTGTCATGTTCCGATTAGGGTTCGCCCGGCAAACAAGGCCTTGGGACCTTGAAATGAGATAATTCAATTATCTCACTCCTTGCAAGAATAGTGAAAATTATTTCAAGATCTTGTTCCTTGGCAAGGAATGTGTATCAGAAATGGAAGATTTCAACCGATCAAAATTTTCAATTATATTTAACTGGTGATTGAACTAGTAATAATTTTAGTTACGTGGAGCTTATTTTCGCCGTTTCTTCTTATTTCCTAATACTTCTTTTGTATTCATGGCCAAATAAAAGAAGAAATCATTATTCTATCACCATAACTAGATTCACGGAGTACCATTTAGTAATTTCTGACCCGTTCAGAACGATATTGTCATTAAATTTGAAAAGTGTCCCTGACAAGATCTTGGTTCCTTGTATATTCATTGGTTCATCCAAGGAATAAACAAGGAACGACGCCGATCGATTCCTTGCCAAGATCATTCTTCACTTTCCAAGGAAAAAAGCGGTCATTTTCCTTGTCAGGCGAACCCTAGTTCCGATTGTTCCTTGTAATGTTCCGATTGTTCCCGGGAACACTCGGCTGAGTGTTCCCGGGAACAATCGGAACATTACCAGGAACAGAAAATTCATGAGATCAGCATGATATATCAATATCGATCCCTTTCTGGTTTCTTGATGAGATATCAAGAGCAGATTCTGCAGAAACTCGTCTAAACTTAACATCGCCATGATTTCTTTTGTCTACGGAGTTTCTATTTTATGCATGTTCTATGCATGGATCATGCCTATCCAACTGCAGGTTTCACATGTTTTTTTCATTACCAGCGAGAAGATAACTACTGTGTTTATTACGACAACAAAAATACATCGTGCGAACTAGAGATGCATGTTGAATACTCCTAGAATTGCTTTCTGACATTGTGAGTGCAACAAAATTGTAAAATGTAGGAGTGCTTGTTTTTGCTCCACGGGTCTGCGGTGAAACGTATTAATGTATCGACGCCGACAAAAAGTCTGTTAATTATCCGCGTGGTAATCATATTTTCCAGATTTCCGGGAAAATGCTTCAAAAAGTATGCAGCACAGGTGGACTCATCGATCCCGTGTACGTTTTTCATGTTTTTGTTGTGTATTATATTTATAAAATTATATTCTTTTTCAACAAGATAATATATGCAAATTATGCATTTCTATATCAGTTGGTTTCGCGTATTCAGTGGCGAGAATGAACGAAATTTGATCTTGCCCTGAAAAAATATTCTATCATTAAATATTTTCAGATACACCATCGTGATAAAATACGCTACTGGTGCAGCGAGTGCTCTGTCCGCATTGATCCATGCAGCAGTTACCTACAAGGTTTCTGTTTTTTATTGAAAAACGCCGATAATAACTTCTGATAGTAGAGTCTGTTAAAATTCTAGATCCACAACTAGATCCGAGATAGTTTTATCATATTGCATAAGGTGATGAAACATGTTTAGATATAAGTAACATCGTTTAGGTAATTCGGTACCTGAAACGAGCAAAGCAAATAAAAAGCAAAGGTGGAAACAAAGAACAGTTCATAACGCGAAGGGAGATCAAGTTTACGATAACGACTATGATAAAGGGGTTAGTGATGTTAACAATATTTTTGACGTTTCATTGAAAAATCTTTTAATTTACCCTCAATTTGATATTCACTAATGGTAGAGTATAGATGATTCAGAGCGTCAACTATTATGTTCGACTCAATTCCTCGAGTGTACGGAGTCTACGCAATGATTCAGGAACAAATGACTGGGGAGAATCCACAAAGTAAGCTCGTTTTAGCATTTCCCAATTTGAATTAGACATTGTCTAACTCGGAAGAAAGGTGATGTTATTGCTTCACTTGAATTCAAGTTTCGTATAAATTCTGCGCATTTAGCAGTGGCGCTAAGGACACTTTTTTCGTTCAACAAAAAATAATCTGTTTGTTAGGCGAAGGTTTTGGTTCGTTTCTCTTCGCTATAACCAACTTGAACAGCCTTCTCAATGTATTTATCTATGCGGGTGGACAACCAGAGGTTTGCTGTTTTCTCTTCGCAATCAGCTTTTATTGGTCAGGCGTTGTTCCGAGCTTCTCAAATAAACCGTTTACTCAATTCGAGCACTCTAGTTTTCCTAAAGTTTCTTGCTACTCACACACAACACGGAACTTGTCTGTAGTATTACTTACTGCCAATTTTACTCCAATTTTACTGCCTCCAAAGTCTGGTTGAGGAAAATATTTATTGCAGATCCGTAAATCTATCATGTGTCTGTTCGGTTTGAGCCGATTCGTTTCTAATTCTGACGACAGAGCAATAGGAAACATCGGGGATCGAACGGTTTCCGCCATGACGAGAAAAAGTGTGCACACGGTGCAATAAATGTGAAATAGATATGTTGAAATATTGTATTTGTACGCTTGTCGAAGTTCTTGAAAAGGCAAACGGCCAACCATTTTGTTGGTTGAGTAAGGAAGTGCACGGTTTATTGATTACGTTTGAAAACAATTTAAACAATAGAATTGTGAATACGAAGGAAAAAACGAAACAATTGATGGATGTCAGCAAGTTTTTGAAACAAAAAGACGTTGAGTGTTTTATTTCAATATATCGAATGTGCTTTACAAATCTTCCGAGCCAAACCTCTTCGTCTTCGAAAGATTGTTCCAGTAACCAGACAAAGATCCAGTAAACTGACAAAGATTTAGCATGTTTGTAGGAAAATAATTAAGTTCTCTTTATTTTTTGACACCACGAAACATACAAAACATAATATGGTCAGGAAGAGAAGGATCTTTCTTCGCTACCCTCCCTGGCCCCATACTGGTTTGAATAGGTTGCGAATGATACTGATGAATTAGCTCACCGTAATATCTTTGACTGCTGGCTTGGAATTTATGGTGCCCAAACAGTCGTCCTGAATAGTAAAACAGTCGTCCTGAATAATACTTTATTATCGTCGATTAACAAAACGACGTCGGACAAATCATCGAGAGGAGAGGAGAAATCGAGACACTCTTCTTTCCTTAAGACGAGCATTACAATTTTATTTTTTTAACATCAAGACAATCAGAAAGTTGCATTGCTGTGAAATTGGATCCAACTTCGAATATCAAGTGGACACTCTTACCGGACTCCTGTAGTTTCTTCGACGAAAATCCTTGCCTCGATGGTAACTTTTCCATCCCGAATGAAGTTCTGTCATGAGATCATTGTCACTTTCAGGTTAACCGCGATTTGAAGGAGCGTTTGCTCGTTGATCTACCCTTTCTCCTTTCTACATCCTGACTATAACGGCGTGAAAGCTATTCAGATTACTTCAAACCTTCTGAGGATCCATCATAAAGTTCCAACTTAGGAAAGCATGGAAGCCAACGTCATCGACCTTGTTGTTAAAATTCCAGGAAAAAATCTGAACAGATAATTATGTTCTATTGTAACAATACAATGGGTACTTCGCCAGGAATTACACTTTTTATGTGGGATTGCGTTCTAACACTATATGCCTCACGACCAGCTCTCTTTTTTCTCATAGCTCATACATAGCCTTCATCACCAACGCAATTGCGGACAGGTACTAAGGGTTGGCAGGTTGGTTGAAAGATTGGCCTTCTGGCTCGGGCTAACTTTTTCAGTGGTTTGTTGTGACAGTTTAACTGACCAGCTTCTCGTAACGTTCCCCATTGGCTTTAATGATGCCAATTTCGATGGAGGCACGACAGGACCACATGGTCGAGCTGTTTGGATTGCACGTCACAAACAACGAGAGATACTCGAAGGAAGGCGCCAAATTTGATTTCTTAACGTAGACGTTCCTGTAGACATTTTTTGACCTTTATTTTCGAGCCACCACGTTTTCTCAGCGTTTACAGTCAGAATTCGGTTGTAAGAGACATTTTTGGCAATGAAGAGGTAACAACATATTTCACATGTGAAAATTAGCACCCGTAAATAATCATTTATATCGTCTTTAATAATTGATTATAGTTATCCTGTCAATATTAAAGCCAGATATTTGTATTTATTTAACGATCTCACCATGGTAGCCCTTCAATCTGCACTTTTTCCGAACGGTGAGTTTCGAAATTCTGATCTAAACCCAATTCGAAGCGAATCACACCGCTTGGCTCAGCATCTGCAATCAGTAATTTGTACTGTGTAATTTTACTTAGAAGAAGAAACGAAGAAGTATGTTATTACATTTATAAAATGATACGAACACACAAAAAGTCAAAATGGTACTTCCTGTGTTTACCAAAGCGAGAGAGCGGCAAAAGTGAGAGGGTCGCGTACGTGCCTGCGTGGTAAACAACGGAAGCCCGGACTTTTTGGTGTAATCGTATCATTTTATAAATGTAATAGCAGGTGCAATCACCGTAAACATGAGGCGGGATGCAAAACACACAAAGCAAAATCACTGATTTCATGGACCTCCTTCTTTGTATACATTAAACTTTTAAAAAAATGAATTAAATGTAATAAAAACTCATGCTCACTCTTGCGAGAATCAACAGTTGGCTCGAGAGATCTCCTCGTTATTGATTGATCGTTGCGCGACATATCTTCCAGAAACAGGAGTGTTACTTAATTAACTGCGCTAATTTGCATATACCACAAAGAGTGTCAACGGGCAAGAAGCGGAAATTTCATAAAACAAGAAAATGAATTATATTGAAAGAGAAAAAAGAGTACAAAATGGGGGAGCGATCGGCGATCACAGCTCGAACGATATGAATTAATGAATGGTGCCTGGACGCCTAATGACTTATATCTCGCTCTCCCTGGAAGTCTCGGTACCTGAAACGAGCAAAGCAAATAAAAAGCAAAGGTGGAAACAAAGAACAGTTCATAACGCGAAGGGAGATCAAGTTTACGATAACGACTATGATAAAGGGGTTAGTGATGTTAACAATATTTTTGACGTTTCATTGAAAAATCTTTTAATTTACCCTCAATTTGATATTCACTAATGGTAGAGTATAGATGATTCAGAGCGTCAACTATTATGTTCGACTCAATTCCTCGAGTGTACGGAGTCTACGCAATGATTCAGGAACAAATGACTGGGGAGAATCCACAAAGTAAGCTCGTTTTAGCATTTCCCAATTTGAATTAGACATTGTCTAACTCGGAAGAAAGGTGATGTTATTGCTTCACTTGAATTCAAGTTTCGTATAAATTCTGCGCATTTAGCAGTGGCGCTAAGGACACTTTTTTCGTTCAACAAAAAATAATCTGTTTGTTAGGCGAAGGTTTTGGTTCGTTTCTCTTCGCTATAACCAACTTGAACAGCCTTCTCAATGTATTTATCTATGCGGGTGGACAACCAGAGGTTTGCTGTTTTCTCTTCACAATCAGCTTTTATTGGTCCGGCGTTGTTCCGAGCTTCTCAAATACACCGTTTACTCAATTCGAGCACTCTAATTTTCCTAAAGTTTCTTGCTACTCACACACAACACGGAACTTGTCTGTAGTATTACACGATCAATTCAAATTTTGCTTCCAATTTTACTGCCTCCAAAGTCTGGTTGAGGAAAATATTTATTGCAGATCCGTAAATCCATCATGTGCCTGTTCGGTTTGAGCCGATTCGTTTCTAATTCTGACGACAGAGCAATAGGAAACATCGGGGATCGAACGGTTTCCGCCATGACGAGAAAAAGTGTGCACACGGTGCAATAAATGTGAAATAGATATGTTGAAATAATGTAGTTGAACGATTGTTGAACTTCATGAAAAGGTATTTTTCCAACGGCCAACCATTTTGTTGGTTGAGTAAGGAAGTGCGCGGTTTATTGATTACGTTTGAAAACAATTTAAACAATAGAATTGTGAATACGAAGAAAAAAACGAAACAATTGATGGATGTCAGCAAGTTTTTGAAACATAAAGACGTTGAGTGTTTTATTTCAATACATCGAATGTGCTTTACAAATCTTCCGAGCCAAACCTCTTCGACATTGTCTTCGAAAGGTTGTTTCAGTGGTCTGACAAAGATCCAGTAATCTGAAAAAGATTTAGCATGTTTGTAGGAAAATAATTAAGTTCTCTTTATTTTTTGACACCACGAAACATACAAAACATAATACGGTCAGGAAGAGAAGGATCTTTCTTCGCTACCCTCCCTGGCCCCATACTGGTTTGAATAGGTTGCGAATGATACTGATGAATTAGCTCACCGTAATATCTTTGACTGCTGGCTTGGAATTTATGGTGCCCAAGCAGTCGTCCTGAATAGTAAAACAGTCGTCCTGAATAATACTTTATTATCGTCGATTAACAAAACGACGTCGGACAAATCATCGAGAGGAGAGGAGAAATCGAGACACTCTTCTTTCCTTAAGACGAGCATTACAATTTTATTTTTTTAACATCAAGACAATCAGAAAGTTGCATTGCTGTGAAATTGGATCCAACTTCGAATATCAAGTGGACACTCTTACCGGACTCCTGTAGTTTCTTCGACGAAAATCCTTGCCTCGATGGTAACTTTTCCATCCCGAATGAAGTTCTGTCATGAGATCGTTGTCACTTTCAGGTTAACCGCGATTTGAAGGAGCGTTTGCTCGTTGATCTACCCTTTCTCCTTTCTACATCCTGACTATAACGGCGTGAAAGCTATTCAGATTACTTCAAACCTTCTGAGGATCCATCATAAAGTTCCAACTTAGGAAAGCATGGAAGCCAACGTCATCGACCTTGTTGTTAAAATTCCAGGAAAAAATCTGAACAGATAATTATGTTCTATTGTAACAATACAATGGGTACTTCGCCAGGAATTACACTTTTTATGTGGGATTGCGTTCTAACACTATATGCCTCACGACCAGCTCTCTTTTTTCTCATAGCTCATACATAGCCTTCATCACCAACGCAATTGCGGACAGGTACTAAGGGTTGGCAGGTTGGTTGAAAGATTGGCCTTCTGGCTCGGGCTAACTTTTTCAGTGGTTTGTTGTGACAGTTTAACTGACCAGCTTCTCGTAACGTTCCCCATTGGCTTTAATGATGCCAATTTCGATGGAGGCACGACAGGACCACATGGTCGAGCTGTTTGGATTGCACGTCACAAACAACGAGAGATACTCGAAGGAAGGCGCCAAATTTGATTTCTTAACGTAGACGTTCCTGTAGACATTTTTTGACCTTTATTTTCGAGCCACCACGTTTTCTCAGCGTTTACAGTCAGAATTCGGTTGTAAGAGACATTTTTGGCAATGAAGAGGTAACAACATATTTCACATGTGAAAATTAGCACCCGTAAATAATCATTAATATCGTCTTTAATAATTGATTATAGTTATCCTGTCAATATTAAAGCCAGATATTTGTATTTATTTAACGATCTCACCATGGTAGCCCTTCAATCTGCACTTTTTCCGAACGGTGAGTTTCGAAATTCTGATCTAAACCCAATTCGAACCGAATCACACCGCTTGGCTCAGCATCTGCAATCAGTAATTTGTACTGTGTAATTTTACTTAGAAGAAGAAACGAAGAAGTATGTTATTACATTTATAAAATGATACGAACACACAAAAAGTCAAAATGGTACTTCCTGTGTTTACCAAAGCGAGAGAGCGGGCAAAAGTGAGAGGGTCGCGCCTGTGTGGTAAACAACGGAAGTCCGTCATTTGACTTTTTGGTGTGATCGTATCATTTTATAAATGTTTATAAATGGGTGCAATCACCGTAAACATGAGGCGGGATGCAAAACAACAAAGCAAAATCACTGATTTCATGGACCTCCTTCTTTGTATACATGAAAATTTAAAAAAAAAATGAATTTAATGTAATAAAAATTGATGCTCACTCTTGCGAGAATCAACAGTTGGCTCGAGAGATCTCCTCGTTATTGATTGATCGTTGCGCGACATATCTTCCAGAAACAGGAGTGTTACTTAATTAACTGCGCTAATTTGCATATACCACAAAGCGTGTCAACGGGCAAGAAGCGGAAATTTCATGATAACAATAAATTGAATTATATTGAAAGAGAAAAAAAAGAGTAGAAAACGGGGGAGCGATCGGCGATCACAGCTCGATCGATATGAATTAATGAATGGTGCCTGGACGCCTAATGACTTATATATCGTTCTCACTGGAAGTCTTCATCCGAAGAACGGAACAACGCCATGAACAGAGAAATGAAGAGTGGTGCCAGGGGGTCACATTTACTGCGTCTAACAACGCTGATGTCTGCGTTAGACGCCTAGTTGCGCTAAAGGTGGAGTGACATTCAAAGAAATCATCAGTTCTCGATGGGCAAATACAGTTTGCCGGAACACAAACATGGAATGCGCTCACTCGCTTTTGGGGCAATTTATATGCAAATTACGGCGCCGTTTCCCAGTGATTGAAACAACCTTTTCAGAAGATTAAAATCAATTTCTCTAAATAGAGGCGTCGTTTATAATGTGCAAATTCTGCAACAACAAGGGCTCCAAAATTCAGTGAAATTAAATTTTGCGGAATTGGATGTATTGCAAATGTAGAAGTGATGTGTTCGGGAACCAACCCTGCATTCAACAGATTTCTTTTATTTTCTTCTCATCGCTGTTCTCTCACAGTTCTTCAATCACACAGAAAATGCGGATTTTGCTGCTCCTCGTATTTTCCGTAACTGTAAATGGTTTGCTGGATAGAATCGCCAATTATTACGATTGGAGGCATCCAAACATCTATTATAGAAAGGTGTCCTTAGAGAGATCCTGTGTGAAAGTGAGACTACTCTGACTGTCTTCCACTGATGGAGGGATTTTCTGGGGGGGGGGGTTAACTGATTGGTATTTTTGGATGAAGGAATTTTAAAGATAATCCGTTTTGCAGCTCAAAGAAACACAGCGAGCTTGGCATCTCCGCTTGGTATGCGACTGTTTTCAATGTTGAAAGGCAAATCTTCTATGGAGGCGCTATAATATCAAAGAGACATGTTATCACAACTAAAGCAGCTGTTACCAAAAAAGTGTACGTTTTGGGCTGCGATTCTCGATCCAAATTTCCCCCCAACCAACCTTGTTTGTCCTCAAACCTTTGGAATGAGTGAGATATTCACAGAAGATACACCAAAGCTTTGGCCTGTTAGCGGAAAAAATACAAAGCTTTGCCTTGACCTTTGATTCGGCAAAATTAGTGGAAAAAATCGAAGAGACATGTAAAAAATTACCAACAATTCTGTTGCTGCAAGGAATATAAGGCGAACGAGCAACGAGTGTCTTTTCCCAATTAGGAAAATACGCTACGTGGTCTTTTTCCTAACAATATTAACATCGTGATCCCTCTTGAGTGCGATTTTCAGAGGCGAGTGCGAAATGTGAGACCACAGTGTCTTCATTTTGAATACTCTTTACACCGGTCGATTGATGAGAGAGTGTACGAATTCAAGAGATCGTGGTCCAACATTTCGCAATCTTTTTCAGTGGCGAAAAGGAAGTGATGGTTTCTAACGGCGAGTTGGAAGTCACTCCCGCAACGCAAATCGGTGTGAAATATGGGGTAAAACACATTATGATTCCTGTACGACTGGGAAAGGAGGAGGAGGTAAGCAAACGTTCTTTAAGGAAACATACAGTGAACACAAGTTTGCCAGAGGTACGGTTTTCTGAGGTTTCAATCCTCAGAGTATGACTTGTTCATTCCGCACACTCTCTTATTTCGGTTGACCAGCGAACGAGCGAGCGGAAAGGTTTATCAGTGCGTTCGCGTAAGGATCGCACTATTCCCAAATTTTTCGGTACAGGGTAAAAATGCACTTTGTGTTTTTTACAGTTTCCGTTAGCCCTATGGATGCTCTATCGATTTCTAATATCTAGTATCATGTTCTGATTGAGCTCATTTGCATAATTACAGCCTCTCAAAGTTTAGCTGTTTTTCAGTTTTTTTAACGCCATTTATGCCAAACTAAAGATAATCACTCACATAGATAATGAAAAATGATCACCAAGATGCGACTGACAACGTGGTGTCGGTCAATTTTGCGTTTTCCAAAATTTACATATTTCATGAAACTTTGATCTCATTTTTCTCGAAAACTAAGCAAAAAAACATAGCTGGATTTTTGATATGTTATGGAGACAGGTGACCTCTATGCGATTCGTCTATTATTTGGGCAGGTTTCGGGGGTCACCGGTAGGTTTATTCACGAAAAACTGATAATTTCTAATAGAGAGGAATCACTCATTTCGTCTCATTCCACCCATCCAACCCCGCCCGTGCGGTGAGAAATGACAATTAAGAATGCTTTATTGTGGCAGGAAAATCTCATCAGAACTCTCTTTCACTACATAATAAAACATGAGATTGGACTCGTTAACTCTATCCAACAACGTCTCCTTTTCTTCATCATCCTTTTCTCCATGTCCCTGTTGTCCTCCATTCTCTCCTTCACTAATTACTTCCGAGATCTTCCTCTTAGTGCAATTCCTTCGAGTTTCCGATATTTCTGCATTAATTTTAGGATTCGTTCTTGGTGTAACGGCTGTTGCCAGAGGATTCGTTCTTGGTGTAACGGCTGTTGCCATTCCTCAGACACGCAAGGAAGGTCACTGAAAGAAAGTCGTGCCTCTCGGATGGATCCCAATGTTCAGGCTGTTGCTATGAAATTCTTCCTAGACCATCGCGCGGAAGACAAAAGGGCCAATGCTGCAGAGTGCCGTGAATTGATCAAAAATCGGATGGACTCTCGCAATGACTATTTTCAATTTCCGCTATTTCTCTGTCCTTCTGAAAAAAACTTTCATGTCATCATTTGGAAGTTGGGAAACCAAACGTCTCAAGCGTAAGGTTTTTAGACTAATGTCACGTGAGGAAGATGTTTAATAACTCTGGCAACAGCCGTTACACCAAGAACGAATCCTCTGGCAACAGCCGTTACACCAAGAACGAATCCTAAAATTAATGTAGAAATATCGGAAACTCGAAGGAATTGCACTAAGAGGAAGATCTCGGAAGTAATTAGTGAAGGAGAGAATGGAGGAGAACAGAGACATGGAGAAAAAGATGATGAAGAAGAGGAGACGTTGTTGGATAGAGTTAACGAGTCTAATCTCATGTTTTATGTAGTGAAAGAGAGTTCTGATGAGATGATATGTTCCTGCCACAATAAAGCATTCTTAATTGTCATTTCTCACCGCACGGGCGGGGTTGGATGGGTGGAATGAGACGAAATGAGTGATTCCTCTCTATTAGAAATTATCAGTTTTTCATGAATAAACCTACCGGTGACCCCCGAAACCTGCCCAAATAATAGACGAATCGCATAGAGGTCACCTGTCTCCATAACATATCAAAAATCCAGCTATGTTTTTGCTTAGTTTTCGAGAAAAATGAGATCAAAGTTTCATGAAATATGTAAATTTTGGAAAACGCAAAATTGACCGACACCACGTTGTCAGTCGCATCTTGGTGATCATTTTTCATTATCTATTGGTGCATAAGTTTCTTTCCTTTTTCCTCACAATGCATTTCTTTAAATAATATTCAAAGTCGGATTCTTTACAGTTCATGCTTAGGCACATTACTATGGGCCAACCTTCCTCTATTAATCGCACACCAAGTGGGAGCTCTTTGTTTGGAAAGTGGAAACCTGTGAACTCGGGGAACCGACGAGGTTGAGATCCACAGGAGTTCAAATGTCTAGCCACAATGTAATGACGATACAATGCAGCCCTACAATAAGCATCGTACTATCTAGAGTAGTGTTGGCCCTACATATCTAGCGCAATACCAGAGTTATACTAGTTCGGGCAAATACAGGCAGTCGTCTGGAATTAAGATGGAGATTGATGAGTTATCGAGAATTCGGAGATTTTGAATGATACTCCAGTATGCAGACGATCCGGGAGCTAATATAAAACTGGTAAATAGTGTATGCATATGTGCTTCTATTGAAGTAGGTAACAACTTGGTTGTGCCATTCGAAGCAAAAAGTTATGGTTCAGATCATATTGTGCCATTTTATGATGTCGAAAATGACGTTCTGCCTTATACCACAAGTCCCATTTACGATGGTTTATAGCTATCTCGTGGTAATGTTGTAGAGCAAGTATAGTCAAACTATCTCTAAGAAACACTCAATACGAATTTCGAGAGAACAAATGTTATGCCGTTTCAACGGATCCTCCAAAATGTTTATTTTTATAAGTTTTTGCCTTTCTCAACCATTTTCGAATTTTTTGATTTTCTTTTAACTGAAAGGTCAGTGAGCTCACAAATTGTGATGAATGGCGAACCAGTTGTGGTATAAACACAGCGCCCCTATCTATACCTACCTATGTCTATTGGCCTTAAAGTAGTGCTAGCTCGCGTGAGGCACGCATTTTTAGTGTGAAACTTATTTGAATAGGCATATTTTTGAATGACGTGATATTACCGCCCAGTTGAGTATAGTTTTAGGTAGAGGACACTTGAGGCTACGCAGGATTGAGCATGAGTCATTCCGGAAAATAATGTCGCTTGAATATGAGTATAAAAAATTTTCTCACATTTTTATGGTTATATGCTTGAAGATTTTTTCTTCTTGTTCTCATGAACGGGGAAATGTTTACCTAATGCATGAGTTTGTTTTTGAAGTACAACAACTGTACTACAACATACTCTGAATGGGGGCCGATTACTTTTTGAAAAGCTGAGATTCAGCTCTTGGAAACATCACTACAAAAAAGAAAGAAACTTATGCACCAGCCTAATATATGAGTGATTATCTTTAGTTTGGCATAAATGGCGTTAAAAATACTGAAAAACAGCTAAACTTTGAGAGGCTGTAATTATGCAAATGAGCTCAATCAGAACATGATACTATTAGAAATCGATAGAGCATCCATAGGGCTAACGGAAACTGTGAAAAAACGAGGGTGTAATTTTGCTGTACCGTCGGGTGTGCGAGTCTTACGCACTGTTATAAGAAATGAAAAATGGGGGAGCCGATCTACCGAGAAATTGATGTCATGCGTATGTAACAAATATATTTTTAGGTTGAAATGTACAATCTCGCCATAATCCAAGTGGCTGATCTGTTCCCCGCCAACTTGACCTCATACGTTTGTCCATTTCCCAATTTTCGCTATTCGGAGCCGCCTTTTGCCGAGAGGACCAATAGAAGGCGGGTCATCATGGTGTCTGGTTCGTGCTAACAATAAGACATGCATTTTGGGATATTCATTTATTGATTTCCTAATTCAGCTAACAATTTGACATCATCCAGCCTTTATGTCATAAGTTGTGACACATTCTGACTATTCAGCCAGAAGAGATCAGCATGCGCAATCCCCTAAGCATGATTCAGATAAAGAAATTGATTGGTTGAATTGATTGACTATTCTGATTATGATATAATAAGGACTATATAATTTGTAAGAGTGTGAGGGCGCTCTTGCTTTTTCACACGCTACATGCTGGCCCCTTTGCGGTGGAATCATATGTGGACGTTGTGTTGTTACATCGAATAATCCTTTCCGAGAATAGCGACGATTATTCGTGTAATAACAATACATGATTCAATCTTGCAAGATTAGTGGACGCTGTGGACAGCATTGATATTTTCAGATGAGCCGCCCGGAAGGGATGTTGAGGAAATAAAAATGAAAAGCAGCTACGCCACGTGTGACGATGCGGATTGCGAACATTTTCTGCGAAAATGGAAGGGAGAGTATTCAGTGATTTGTGAAGGAACTAGCTTATATAAATTTACACTATTTTCAGAAAACAAACGTATGGTATGATTTGAACGTTGGAAAGCAGTTTCTAGTCGGGATAGAACTCGATTTGGTACTACTATTTTAATACTGTTGTAATAGCAATGATATTTAATTTTTATTTTGTTTCTTTTATTATTTTTTAAATCATTTTGGTGAGACATTTTTCGTTCAGGGTTACACACTTGCCGTGCCATACTGGAGCGATTTCATCTGTAAACATACCGGCGCGTGCCATCTTGGATTAATCAAGGAAACGCCTGATCGACACTCTAATTTCAGCTACATTATGGATGGTGGGCGAACTTTACCTAACTTTTTCCGAATTTTTCTAACTCTTGAAAATGTTCGCGAAAATTGTTTTTCTAAAAAAAAAAAATCTAATGGAGAATATTTAGATGTTTTTAAATATGTTTCCGGAAAAAAATTGCAAAATTTGGGTATAATTTATGCTATCTATAATTTTTGCTCTACAATGCGATTAGAGTGAAATGCAAAAAAAAATTTGAACCCGAAAAATAACTAAGTTGATATTAATATTTGAGAAAATTTTCCGAATTTCCCTTTTTTCGAGAAAAAATGAAACATTTTCCAGAAACAGAAAAAAAAGAAACAGCCATGCTCTTCCGATATGGGAAGACAGATATAAAACAAATATACTTTTATAATAACATTTTAATTGATTTTTTTCAAATTAGATTGAACATTATTTTCTCGAAATTTTTCCTCCGCACAGCCCTGATGGTGAGGGATTGTTTTCGCAAAATTTGGGAACAAATAGGTCAAAGAAACGTCTCTTCTGATATGGGAAGAGAAATATAAAATAAATATTCTTTTATAATTTTATTTTTGTTGAAATTTTTTTCCTTTCTTGTATGATTTATTGCAAAATCAATATATTTTGAGGAAATCTTTATCATCCGATGTGTTCGAAAGAGCAACAAAAGCAAATGATTCTACAATCAACCCCTTTTACTCGCATTTCTCATGCTGAAGCTACACGTTTGCGAAGAGAATGCGGATCGAGGTTTTACTGAATTCAAAATGAACAGAAAGGTGTTAAAATAAATGAACGTTTAGTCAGAGCGCTGAATCTATTGACGATGATCTTTCGTTTATGGTAACTATCATAGTCGATCAGGAAAGCTGCCCCTCAAAAGAGACCGATGCTGGATGCCAATTCGGTTCGTTGTTTATGTATTATTCAATATATATTTATTAATATTTTGTATTAGTTATTATTTATAATACGCATTTAATGTAGTACATTTATTATTGTTTAAGCGACAATTTCCAAATTTTAAAACACTAATTGTAATAGCGAAAACGCAACATAATAAACAACAAGATATTTATCATACGTCTGTTGTAATGTAGTTAAAGAAGTTGATTTTTCAATTTCAGGAACGAAGATCAAAAAGTGCTCCGGAGTTTTAATTACCCAGACACACGTCCTGACTTCAGCAGACTGCCTAAGCAAGTACTGTTAGACAGTAAAGTTTTTTTCAATATGACTTGCATTTTAGAACGTTTCTAGAAAGAACAAAAATGTCGGTGATATTCAACGACCATGTTATAACGAGTGGGGAGAATTTTCCATTTCAAGAGGTATGTTAAATAGCAGATCATTTGAATATTTATAAAAATTGAGGCCGATGTGCAAATTCCAAATTACAATATATCATAAATCGGAAAGCGTTGGCTGAGTGTTGCGGGAGCTGCAGCGCATATGATTATCCCTAAGGTAATTAACGCTCGACTTCATAATTTTGCATAATTTTGCATTGGTAAATTTTACATATTAAAGAAGAGGTATTAAGAAACTCATGCTCCCTCATTCCTCATCTTCTGTGAGCTAATGTCTCTCCTCTTTTCCCCGTACCTTCCATCCCATTTTTGAGTCCCTGCGCGTCGGTTTCAGTTTGGCAAAGAGCCAAAGTCGAATAACTCTACTCAAACTTATCGGCTGAACGTGCAGTTTGCGATGGTTTTACCGGGAAACAGAGTGTCATAACCCCACAGTGAGAACTTAGCAGGCCTTAAGTTCGTGGGACACCACCTTTAAAATGTTTCGAAACAACAAAACAATTCCAGACGAGAGCGTGGTATCATATCGCCGCTCTACAGCTCACACAGGCAGTTCCCATAGACTCATACATCAAGTCAGCTGAAATACAGAATTATATCTAAAATATAGTATATTGATAGTAATTAAAATTATAATCTCCATATTCAGGCCAATTTGTCTGGCGCCTAGCAGCGAACTGCCGTCAGGAAATTCAAAACTAGCGATGACTATCGAAACAGGTACACCTCAGATAGCAAAGCTAAAGAAAGGGGTCAGCCGGAAAGGGGTGTGCAAAAGCGAGAGGAGAATTTCTCTCTCTCACTTTTTCACAATTTCTCACGCTTGATCCCGTTTCGTGACATATCATTTAGCACGATTTGTTTGATATCTCAATCTATATTTATTTTCAGAGGACCCCAATACCAAGATAATACATCGATCGATAACACAAACACATGTGGATGTGAGCTTACCAGAGACTTGTGGTACCCCGAAAAAGTGCGAGAAGTTTACAATCGAGAAAGATGTGAACGTGGATCTGGTTTGTTTATAGAAATGACCTATTAAAAATATTGAATATCAGCTCGAACTGGAATCTCCGGTGTTCCAAATAGTGGAGGGAAGGAAGACTTTTGATGGATTTCTAATTCCGAGTGAAAACGGCAAAACCACTGCTGCTCGGCACGGATATTATGCGACTTTCATATGCATCCATATCGGTGAGATAAAATATGTACATAGATATATTCAACAAAAAACATATTTCGCAGGATTGTGCGAAGATTGGGAACTTTCGGACTATAACATACCAGTACTCTACGAATACCGTGGTGAGCACAGGGAAAGTAAACACTAAATTTCTGGCTAATGCTGCCCACTATACGAGAGCCATGTACTGGTAGAGAAAGTACGTGATCTACGTACCATCAGCGACCTTTGAAAGTTGCGGAAAATCAACGGTGCCTTTACTGTCTCTTATTGAAAACATTATAAAAACTATGATTGCCTCAATTTCAGTAATAAACATACCTGATTTGGTGGATACTCACATCTCCGAATGGAAGAGCAAACCGCAGTTAGAATGGAGCGTGATGCAGGAAGTCAGTGGAGAGCGGTGTTGTTAGATCGTATAATTCTCTTCGCGAGAAAAAAAACGTTTATTCGCGAATAGTGTACTGATTATTAGATCTAACTATACTAGTGGACAGTAGTGTTGACCATTCGAAACAACCATTGTTTGAGAACAAAGGAAGATGAACAGTTGATCAGAGAACTGTTCCTAAACCGAAATGAAACACTGTGTTCTTTTCACTTTCGACTTTCGAATGGTTACCTCTCGGGGACAGTTCAGTATACGATAGTACAGGCGGCGGTGTGGTCCCCTATCGATGTACTGTACGTCGATCAGTACGCTAGCTTATTCTGCATAATTTCTGACGCATTCCATTCTTACCAATTTCTTTTTGAATTTGAGAAAATTGAGGAAATGAATAGTGTGGCTAATGCAATTATCGAAGACAAGAAGAAACTCAAGCGTTTGAATCGATCTGACTACGCCGATTTGCAGCAAGAATGCGGAAAAATTCCTCCGAGGTTAATTTATCATATTCCCAATTTAGTAATTTTTGAAAAAAAAATCAAGAGAATAATAGGAGGGGAGAGGGGAGAGACGAACCCGTGTCAGATTCACAATTGCGGGGCGAACTTATACGTTGGTGCAGTGAGTGTGGTTTGGGCGAGATGTGTTTAATTACAGTAGTATACCACATGAAGTATCGAGAACTGATTATAAACAGGATGCTAGTTTAATTACTATAATTAGCTTATTATTATACTACACAACAAATATGAAGTGTAATACTGTGCGTATAGCATATTTAATGACCGAAATATCTCGATTCAGTAATCGAATGAAAGACGGAACGTCATTCGAAATCAATGACCACCCTTGGGTGGTACTAATTGGCTGGACGCAACCATTTCATCAAACCGTGTGATTCTTTGTGTTTACCTGACATATTTCGTTATTTTAAATAGACGTTTTAAGTAGTATTCCTCAATAAGAAAACATATACTCAGTGAACGAATAGTCTGCGGTGGTTCTTTCATTTCGCGATGGCATGTTGTTACTGCTCGGCATTGCATGAAGTTTGCCGTTTTCCTATTAAAATAAATAATACTTTGTCATTTTAGCGATGATTTTTCGCGCTCGTACGTAGTTCTCTACGGTGCAACTGATCCCAATGATCCGGTTTGTTTTATATTGTTCTTCTTCTATGTTATTTCATTTGGAAAAAAATGATTTTCTTTTGCAGAGCACTTTCCAACAAGTTCGAGTCCAGAAAATCCTCTACACCGATCGCCATGAGGAGCATGTAGAATGGTACTTCGACCTGGCGGTGCTGGTCCTCTCTGAGGTATTCATATTATATTTATGCATATTTTAAATAAAACACGTTTTCACGAAATACGGAAATATTCTCAAATTCCCTGCGATAACTTTCTTTGAAAATGCTGATAAACAATTTTAATTAAAACTAACAATTTATTCATTTTGAATAATTTACGTTAGTGGATTTTTTTCAGGAAGTTCCACCGTCAGCGGGTCACGGTATCCTTTGCGTGGGCGAGCTTGAAACGTATCAGAAGGACGAATTCGAAAACATCGCCAGGTTTTATGGCGCAGGATACAAAACAAGTATTTATTTTTAGCCAAAAGAACAACGAAAAAAAGAAGTTAGAGTAAAACCCCTCATATTCTCAGAGAAAAATGTGTGCTATATATGGCTCCGGAATTTCTTTTTATGTTAAATTTGGTCACTAAATTAACCATCGGATTTGATATTCACGAAAAAGAAAGTGCTGCATAGATAGAAGTAAGTAAATAGAAAACTTCCCAAAGTGGCGTGGCTGGATGTTTCGGCCCTTTGGGTTCGTAGTAGGGTGGCCTATTTCGGTGTGCACCGGGACCCGGTGCTAAATCGTTTTCAGCACCGGCCGGTGCTACTTGTTCCCGGGAACAGGTTAAAAACGAGAGTGAGGTCCCGTTCAGCACCGAACACCGCCGGTGTTCTCAGCTAACTTGTAATGGAAATCAGTGGTTCGCATCATTCGTCTCTCGATGCCCGCTCACATCGGCCTTAAGCGTGCAGTTACGTCATTTTGCATTTTAATTAGCATTTACTAATGTGGTGTTAGTTTCTTGGAAAAGAAAATGGAAAAAGGAAAAAGGGTGTTAGTTTTCCGCCGCCTCGGTTCCCAGAAGAGCTAGGCACATGAAACTTATTTTATGATTTCTATCCGTGAAAATTAACCCTGAAGTTTCGCATGCCTAGCTTCACTGGGAGCCGAGATACTGAAAATGCGGGAATTCAAATCTCGGGAATTTTCCGAAAAATGTGGCGGAAAAGCTAACGCCCTTTTTCCATTTTCCAATTTTTTTTCCTAGAAACTAATACCACATTACTCCGCAAGTTATTTGTGTTATGTGCTTAATTTCAGTAATGCCCAAACCAACGAGATAAGACCCATTACTGAAACTAAGCATGCATAAACGAAGAAAATAACGACAAAATTGTAACACAAATTACTTTCAGAGAAAGTAAATGCTAATTAAAATGCAAAATGATGTAATTGCACGTTTCGCGCACTCGTGGTGCGGGGAGGGATTGAACCCGGGTGGTTCGGGTGGAAGTGCAAAACGTTAACCATTACGACACAAGGCCGATGTTACCGGGTGTCGAGATGAATGATGAGAACCATAGATTTCCATAACAAGTTAACACCGGCGGTGTTCGGTGTTGAACGGGACCTCACTCTCGCTTTTTGACCTGTTCCCGGGAACAGCACACCGACTGTAGATTTCTGTTCCCGCATCGAATTAGGCCACCCTAGTTCGTAGACACCCAACCGCCTCACAAGTTGACATGCATGTATGATATATACATATATCATGTAAACGACGTTCCGTAGCCCTATATATGTAACGGGCATTTTCTTAGTGCACTCAATGCGTATTGCATACTTTAACACAAATTGAATTTTAGAAATGGTCAAAATGCAATATCTTGAATACAAAATGGACGATCCAAATCTGGAGAGGCTAGATCCGGAAGATTCTCCGTCGTATGAAACTTTCCGATGGAAGAACTTCACAGGAAAACCAACATCTATGGCAGTGAGTGAAGAATTTATTTCTTTGCAAAAAAACCTATCTTTTGTAAACCTTTTGTTGCGTTATGTTCCTGATGAAGCAAAAGTGAGAGAGTCTCTCTCGAATTTACGTGCTCTCTCTCTCCAATGCCCTTTTTGTAAGAATGGTCGGCCTGCGGAATAGACTTGGAAAAGTAACGGTTCAACTATGATAGTTGCATAATAGGGAAAACAACCGATTTCCCGCGAAAGAGTGCGTGAAATGAAAAGTGTTCGGAGAAAAACAACTACTTGTATCATTATTTTCAATGTCTAATGCGGAAAGATTTGTATTGAATATTCAAGGGTGACAGTGGTGGACCGCTGGTAAGACGCCGCCTCTCCGATGATCGATATTGTCTCTACGCCGTGCTCATCACAAACCAAAATCTAACTCAGCAGAATGGTTTCGTCAAAATTGGAGAAGTACTCGACGATTTGTGCAAGTAAGTTGGATTTTTAAAACTATTTTAAGACCAAATAGGATCGTTTATTAATTTTAATAAAGCAATATTAATCGTTCAGAATGGCCGGGGTTTGCTCGGACGAAAAAAGCCGCGATCTGAAGGACGCACATGAAATCTACGTCGATGGAATGAGAATTTGTTGAAAGAAAACGAAATCGAATAAATATTTATCTTCGAATGTTTATGAAAAATCTATTAAAATGAATACAGTAGAAGTATACGACGATATTTGATCATTTCGTGAAAATCAATATTTGAGCTTCCACTTTCTCCTGTACGTTTTCGCAATCACACGAGAAATATAATGAAAATAAGTAAAATAGACAAAATGGCTCAGTTTCGAGCAAATCTAATGTGAACGATTGTGATCACAGTTGTAAACAATTCTCACAAAAGTGCATTGTGATCTCGGACCACGTTATCACTAGGTAGAGTGTCTAAGGTAGAGGTGTCTAAGGTGTCTAAGGCTACTAGAGTGTCAGAGTGACACTGTGCCAGTAGAATGAAAAACGTGACACCACGCGCTCCTAAAAATACAATAGAATTTCGAGTAATTCGCATAATGATCGAGTGGGCGTCCCCAGACCACTACATTGGCAGTCCATTATGCGATCAATTATTGTGCGGGCGCAAATCGTTATGGGCAATTTTTCATCGATGGTGAAGAGAGTTCAAAACAGTGTTAATATTGTATGACTAATTGGTTTTGATCATAGCGTAGGCCCAATTGCTAAGAAGAAAAAAAAGAAAAAAAAGTTGTTCATTTAATTTCGCACGAATGTTCTGTTTGACTATGTAAGATGTCTGCTAGGAATCGAGGCACAGTGCCCCAAAGAAGGACTAATTTCGTCCGTAAATTTTGACGCCGCCTATCATCGAGATCGAGATTGTTGTTATTATCATCGAGAAGACCGATTTTCGGGACAAAAGCCTCTGATTTTATGCCATTCCTTTATCGTAGCAGGCCACATGATTCCAAACCTACAGACCAGGGTTAGAGCGAGAGAGTGTGCAAAAGTGAGAGAGTCCCTCTCGATTTCACACGCTCTCTCACTCCAAAGGCCGTTCTGGAAGGTTAACCGGCCTGTGGAATGATGTGAGGCGTGATGAAAGAGGCCTATACATTTTCCAGTTAATATGACCGTTTGTGTAGTGATTGCTAACGAGTTGATTGTTACGTTTATTTCATTCGTCTTACAGCGTTGAAAAAAAGATAACAGAATGTTCGTGTAAACACAAACCAGCAAAAAAAACGAGGTTTCAGAAAAATAGTGTGGTACAATCAAGCTTCTTCAGATTTGTTTGAGCAATTTCTCGAACAAAATCACTTTGACCTTGTCCGAAAGGTCATCGAAGAAGGGAGAGGCCTGAAAAATATTTTTTTAATGAAATAAAGAGCTAGATAAATATTGATTGATTGTGAATGATACGTTTCATACATGTTTTTTGCTATTTTTTTCTCGAAAAAAAATCAATCTTGACTAAAAAAAGAACTAACTGAATACTCGTTTTGCACTCACCGCTATTTTTTTGACCGTCCGCTTGGTGTCGATAAAAGCAAGACAATCATCCTGGAAATGTGCAATTATTTGTCCGATGTTTGTTTATTTATTATTTTTATTTATCGTACACCACAAGGGTGCGACAACATGAACATAAATGTGCGAGTAAAAGAGAAAATTGATAAGAAGGGGTTCAAAGGGGGCGGGAAGGGAGTGATATTGGGTGTCGCCCGATTGTTACCTGCAGTTTCACAAGACGATACAGGTCTGAGAGCAGCAATTTCTCAGCCAGTTCAATTGAGTCGCAGATTCGGAGAAATTCCTCCGACTAGTTGAGCACCGTCTAAAACAATCGATATTAAGTAATTTTTCATAGCAAACTACAAATAGTTCAGGGGGCTGTATATTCCGTGTTAAAGATGGACGAAAAAGAAACTTCGCCAAGTTTTGTTTTGGGCGAGCTAGACAGTGACAGAGAGCATGTAAAGAAGAGAGAGCGCAGAGTTTCGCAATCAATAAACGTAAACAACACATGCATACTTTTCCCTCTCCTCGATCTCCGTGCTCTCTCGTCACTGTCTAGCTCGCCCAAAACAAAACTTGGCTAAGTTCCGTTTTCGTCCATCTTTTCCACGGATTTTCTAATTGCTATCATTATATTTTATGAGAGGAATCGCGAGAGACTCGGGCTTGCCCGGGACCCAGATTTCAAGTATTTTTAATTTCGCTGAAAATTAGGATTAAGGTATTTCAAACACTCCTCTATCGATTGGCGTTGTCAGAATTTCGATTAAAAATTTCGCAATCGCGTGAAACACGAAAGCACCTGGCGGGTTGTGAATATTTTTTTGAAATTGCAAAATTCGAAAAATTATAACTCCATTCAAAATGAAGATAGAAACTTGTTTTTTTAAACGTTTGATGGAGAGATGTCTTAGCTACGCAACAAAACCATCAAAGTCATTCCTGGCATACTCATCGGTGCAGGGTGATCGCTTTTGTGATTTTGATTGTAACTTTGGTCAAAGTCCAAAGCTCCCGCTCCCCTTATGAGCGTTTTGGTGTTGCTTGTTGATACTATTTACAACCGTAAAATGAGCAGAAACGGACCGTGGGTTGTAAAGATGCACTGGATTTTGTCTGGCCGGGCTTAGACAATGAATGGTCAGAAACGTGTAACAAGTCTTGTTTGTGTTGTACATTATCAGAAATATATCAAAAACAATAATCTGATTGTTTGCGATACGTTTTGTCGACTACTTTTGAGAGAGAAAATTTTTAAAAATTTAAAAATTCAATTTTCGGAATCACTGACTTTGACCAAATTTGCATGAATAATGTGATTTATCAACATTACTTGACTGCTTATGATGTTTGGACAATGATCTATACGTACTGTATGGTGTACACATATTTATCATACTTTAAACGCATCACTTAGTTCGTATTTTCGTGTACCTGTTCAAACATTCTAATTTCTTCCCATATCTCTTGAGAAGGTTCGTGAGTATGTGTGCAACATTTGTCTTTTTGAAAGTGAGTGACTACCTAATCGTAGAAATTAGCTAAAACGCTTAGAAAATCATGCATCTGCACGAGGACGCGCACTCTGTCTTCTCTGGTACTCTCTCACTTCCGCCCGCTCTCTCGCCTAGTTCGGATCCGGGGAGGACAGAAATCTTTTTCCCGTTTAATACGAATGTGGAATTAATATTTTCAAGGTAAATTTATTATTTTCTGATTGTACATAGCTGAGAAAAAGATTGCTGCCCTCACTGGATCCGAACCAGGCGAGAGAGCGGGCGGAAGTGAGAGAGTGCCAGAGAAGACAGAGCACGCGTCCTCGTGCAGATGCATGATTTTCTAAGCGTTGTAGCTAATTTCTACGATTAGGTATCCACTCACTTTCAAAAAGACAAATGTTGCACACATACTCACGAACCTTCTCAAGAGATATGGGAAGAAATTAGAATGTTTGAACAGGTACACGAAAATACGAACTAAGTGATGCGTTTAAAGTATGATAAAGATGTGCACACCATACAGTACGTATAGATCATTGTCCCAACATCATAAGCAGTCAAGTAATGTTGATAAATCACATTATTCATGCAAATTTGGTCAAAGTCAGTGATTCCGAAAATTGAATTTTTAAATTTTTAAAAATTTTCTCTCTCAAAAGTAGTCGACAAAACGTATCGCAAACAATCAGATTATTGTTTTGATACATTTCTGATAATGTACAACACAAACAAGACTTGTTACACGTTTCTGACCATTCATTGTCTAAACCCGGCCTGACAAAATCCAGTGCATCTTTACAACCCACGGTCCGTTTCTGCTCATTTTACGGTTGTAAATAGTATCAACAAGCAACACCAAAACGCTCATAAGGGGAGCGGGAGCTTTTTAGACATCTCTCCATCAAACGTAAAAAAGAACAAGTTTCTATCTTCATTTTGAATGGAGTTATATTTTTTCGAATTTTGCAATTTTAAAAAAAATATTCACAACCCGCCAGGTGCTTTCGTGTTTCACGCGATTGCGAAATTTTTAATCGAAATTCTGACAACGCCAATCGATAGAGGAGTGTTTGAAATACCTTAATCCGAATTTTCAGCGAAATTAAAAATACTTGAAATCTGGGTCCCATTTTTCATCGAAATGCTCGATTTTCTCGCGATTCCTCTCTTATGTTAATTTCTTTGGCATTGTTACTTTTTCATCTTGCTTGATCTACCCATTGCAAAGAAATTAAGATTAAGTCAAAAGCAGACGAAAAAAGATCGCCAAAAACTTGACCAAGTTCTGACAGATTATACAGCCCCCAGAAATGTATTTTTTGTATAAAAAAAATTTAACGTAATCTGTTAAGTTTTGTTTTGATTTTTTTAACGCCTGGGGACCAACTTTGATATCGAATCGATCTCCGAGTTCGAGCAGGCTTCTTACTGAATATTCTGAAAAGATATAGATATAGATTTCTTGAAGATTTGATGGGTTTTTTAAGAATTACCTGACACTTCCTTGTTTGAGGGATAAATAACATGCAGAAGTTCGACAAATTCCTGGAATATTTCTCTATTTTTTAACATTTCAAATAATATGGCTCAAACGACCAAACTTGATACTTCATCTTGATCAGTGCTCCTAAAGTGATGCTCATAAATATTGTATTGTATTGTATTATTGTAAATAACCAACATCATAGTCCACATCTTGCAGCTCGATTTCCTTCTTGTTCTTCTCCTTGAAATTGCCATAAAACATCGTCTTAAACACAGGAGAGTGCAGAGAGAGATACTACAATAAGCACATGGTACCCCGAAAAAGTGCGAGAAGTTTACAATCGAGAAAGATGTGAACGTGGATCTGGTTTGTTTATAGAAATGACCTTTTAAAAAATAGTGAATATCAGCTCGAACTGGGATCTCCGGTGTTCCAAATAGTGGAGGGAAGGAAGACTTTGGATGGATTTCTAGTTCCGAGTGAAAACGGCAAAACCACGGCTGCTCGGCACGGATATTATGCCACTTTTATATGCATTCATATCGGTGAGATAAAAATAATTTATGCACATAGATATATTCAACAAAAAACATATTTCGCAGGATTGTGCGAAGATTGGGAACTTTCGGACTATAACATACCAGTACTCTACGAATACCGTGGTGAGCAGAAAAAAGGGAAAGTAAACGCTAAATTTCTGGCTCATGCTGCCCACTATACGAGAGCCATGTACTGGTAGAGAAAGTACGTGATCTACGTACCATCAGCGACCTTTGAAAGTTGCGTAAAATTAACGGCGGCGCCTTTACTCTCCCATACTCAATGTATTATCAAAACAATTTCAGTAATAAACATACCTGATTTGGTGGATAATCACATCTCAGAATGGAAGAGCAAACCGCAGTTGGAATGGAGCGAGATGCAGGATGTCAGTGGACAGTAATACTGTTAGATCGAATAATTCTCTTCGCGAGAACAATTTTTTTTTCTGTAATAATGAATTCATATTCGGGAATAGGATAATTAGATCTAACAACACCAGTGGACAGTAGTGTAGACCATTCGAAACAACTTTTGGTTGAGAACAAATTAACCTCTTATTTTTGAATCCCTGCGAGTAGGTATCAGTTTGGAAAAGAGCCAAACTCTAATAACTCTGCTCAGCTGAAAGTGTGGTTTGCGAGTATCTTCCCGGGAAAACCCCACAGTGACAACTTAGCAGGCCATAAATTTGTGGGACACCGCCTTTAAAATGTTTGGAAACAACAAAACAATTCCAGACGAAGGCGTGGTATCATATCGCCGCCCTACAGCTCACACAGGCAGTTCCCCTCGACTCATACATCAAGTCAGCTGAAATACATAATTATATCTAAAATATAGCGTATTTATAGTTATTAAATATTATAATCTCCATATTCAGGCCAATTTGTCTGGCGCCTAGCAGCGAACTGCCGTCAGGAAATTCAAAACTAGCGATGACTATCGAAACAGGTATACCTCCCATATCCTGATACCAAAGCTCCAGAGAGGGGTAAATCGCTAGTGAGTGTGTAAACGCGAGATGAGTCTTTCTCTCTCACTTTCTCACAATTTCTCGCGCCTGACCCCGTTATTGACATATCACGCGTGTAGCACGATTCGTCTGATATCTCAATCTATATTTATTTTCAGAGGACCCCAATACCAAGATAATACATCGATCGATAACACAAACACCCGTGGATGTGAGCTTACCAGAGACTTGCGGAAGGGTAAGGGGAAAAGAGGAGAGAGATTGGCTCACAGAAGATGAGGAATGAGGGAGTATGAGTTTCTTAATACTCCTGATTGAATATGAAAATTTACCTATGCGAAATTGTTAAGTTAAAAAATCAACTCCATTTACTCGTATCTTTCAATCCTAATATGTGCGTTTGAGAAATTGCAGGCTCCGCCCACTTTGGCGTGTATGCAAGGAAGAATAGCCTAAATTACCTTAGGGACAATCATATGCGCTGCGGCTCCCGCAACACTCAGCCAACGCTTTCCGATTCTTGAAATATTGTACTTTGGAATTTGCACATCGGCCTCAATTTTTTTTAAATATTAAAATGATGTGCTATATAACATACCTCTTGAAATGGAAAATTCTCCCCACTCGTTATAATATGGTCGTTGAATATCACCGTCATTTTTGTTCTTTCTAGAAACGTTCTAAAATGCAAGTCATATTGAAAAAAACTTTACTGTCTAACAGTACTTGCTTAGGCAGTCTGCTGAAGTCAGAACATGCGTCTGGGTAATTAGAACTCCAGAGCACTTTTTGATCTTCGTTCCTGAAATTGAAAAGTCAACTGATAAATTTCTTGTTGCGTTTTCGCTATTACTATTAGTGTTTTAAAATTTGGAAATTGTCGCTTAAACGATAATAAATGTAATACATTAAATGCGTACTATAAATAATCACTAATATAAAAAGTAAATAAATATACATTAAATAATATATAAACAACGAACCGAATTGGCATCCAGCATCGGTCTCTTTTGAGGGGCAGCTTTCCTGATCGACTATGATAGTTACCATAAACGAAACATCATCTTCAATAGATTCAGCACTCTGACTAAACGTTCATTTATTTTAACACCTTTCTGTTCATTTTGAATTCAGTAAAACCTCGATCCGCATTCTCTTCGCAAACGTGTAGCTTCAGCATGAGAAATGCGAGTAAAAGGGGTTGATTGTAGAATCATTTGCTTTTGTTGCTCTTTCGAACACATCGGATGATAAAGATTTCCTCAAAATATTTTGATTTTCTTGACTTTGAAACAGTACAAAAGGAAGAAAATCGAGAGAGAAAAAACGCTTCATTTCTGCCTTCCCATATCGCATGAGCATTATGCGACACTTAATTGGAAAGCGTTTTGAACATTTTCAAATTTCGCGAAAACAATCCCTCACCATCCATCATGTAGCTGAAATTTGAGTGTCGATCAGGAGTTTCCTTTATTAATCCGAGAAAGCACGCGCCAGTATGCTTACATATGAAATCGCTCCAGTATGGCACGGAAAGAGTGTAACCCTGAACGAGACTAGATTAAAGTCTCACCAAAAAAAAAGAAAATGAGAAAATGCAGTCTTAATAATGTTGGATTTTATTACCAGATCGAGTTCTAGGCCGACTAGAAACTGCTTTCCCAGGTTCCAATGATACCATACGTTTGTTTTCTGAAAATAGTGTAAATATATAAAAGTGAGTTCCTTCATAAATCACCTTATATTCTCCCTTTCTTTTCTGCAGAAACTGTTCGCAATCCGCGTCGTCACACGTGGCATAGTTTTTCATTCTTATTTTCATCATATCAAAGTCCCCTCCGGGCGGGTCATCTGATATTATTTATTGATTCCTTCATTTGTTTATTTGATACTCCCGCGAAGGGTGCGGCAGAATATTAAAAAGAATATTAAAAAGTGTATAATATTACTGCAGTCCACACATGATTACATCTCTCCACAAAGGGACCCGCCTAGAGTGAGCGTGAACATGGGAGAACACCCTCCCACTCTTACAAATTAGTTAGTCCTAATTATATCATAATCATAATCGTCATAGTGAGACATAACTTATGGCTTAAATACTGGAAATCGATATATGAATATCTTGAAATTCCTGTTATACTGTTAGTACAAACCATTAACGATGGTGGCCCGCAATCCATTGGATCTCTCGGCAAAAGGCGGTTCCGGATAGCGAAAATTGGGAAATGGACAAACGTATGAGGTCGAGTCGACGGGGAGCAGATCAGCTACTTGGATTATTGCGAGGTTGTACATCTCAATCTAAAAAATGTGTTTATCACCTACATTTTATCAAGCACTAACCTCCTCCTCCTCCTTTCCCAGTCGTACAGGAATCATAATGTGTTTTACCCCATATTTCACACCGATTTGAGTTGTGAGAGTGACTTCTAGCTCGCCGTTAGACACCATCACTTCCTTCTCGCCTCTGAAAAAAGATTTCAAAATGTGGCACAACGGTCTCTTGAATTCGCACACTCTCTCATATAAATAGACCGGTGAAGAGAATATGCAAAATGAAGACACCGTGGTCTCACATTTCGCACTCTACTCTGAAAATCGCACTAACAAGGGATGGTTTGTACATGGAGTGGATATTAGAGCTCAAAATTCGGGTAAATAATTGGATTAGGTCTCATCATTTTCATCGTCTCTATTCATGAGAGAGTGGGTGAAATTAAGAGAGTTAATCCAATTATTTACCAAAATTTCAAACTCGGGATGGAAAGTGGATGTGAATTAGTGAGATCAATTCGGATTACAACTAGGGTTCTCTTATTGGAAGAGAATTCCAATAGAAATCCATTGGAATTCCATTGCCCTCTCCTTTTACATTCTCTCTCACCACCCTCGCGGTTTGAGTTCCTTTGTTCCCCTTATTCGAACTCCGGAATCAGTTCCAATAAGAGAACCCTAATTACAACAGAAAGTCGTTGGTTCAACACAACTGAAGACATCTAATGGTATTTCCGCTAATTTTGCAGGAACAAAGGTAAAAGCTTTGGTATGTCTTCTGTGAATCTGTAGCTCATAAAAAGGGTTAAAACAAAGAATGTTGGTTGGAAACAAAGTTCGGACCGATAATCGCAGCCCCAAACGTTCACAGCCCCCTAAATAGAGAAACCTGCGTTTGAACGGTTGATGTGCAGGGTTTTCAAATCGAACAGTAAACAACAACAAAGGGGCGGAGACTTGTGTCTAGCGCTCTCTCACTTTCACACGCTCTCTCGTATTTACTAGTTTCTCTGCCGCTCTCCACTCTCTTGCCCGCAAATGACCGCGCGTGAAACCTTGTGCTATATACTGTAGGGATATATATAAATAAACGTTCCCTTCACGTAATCCATATTCAGATTGTTCAACGCCATCGTTATAACAATCTGCGATGTACTATTATGTGTCATTGTAATTCTCGTCTGCTTTGTAGCCATATATTTTATTTATAAATGTATCATAAACAAGTTTGTCTGAACTTGATTATTTTAATATCCTCTGAGATGCGGTTCATGTATCCCTGGCACTACGTCATAGGAATCTCCAGGTTTTCGAGAACTTCATAGGTGGGAATAATTAGTGAAGGGATTCCTCACAAAATGCTTATTATGTTTTCACGATTTTTCGCCATCCTTTGATGTAAGAGTAGAAATTTAAAATAAATGTTTTGAATTTTATCTTTGTATTGCAGTTTTTCCTCAAATTATTTCACTTATTACAATATATCTTTATCGGTTACACAATCTTTCTATTTACATCAACTGTGTCTGAACATGTCTTAGTGCTTTTTTTCTCATCCATTCGCCTTTTCTTCTACAGCGAAGCACATAGAGAAATCAGATGAGCGAGGACTGAAATAATTATTGTGTCAAAATGTCCAATGATCCATACTATCCATGAGAAAGCGCATTTTCTTAATAGAATGACAATAATTTGATGTAGTGTAATTGCACTATTTCAAATTCGCATGAACTTTTTCGAAATAAGGAAACGTTCCGTGACGAAACACAGGTACCGCTGGCGAGATAGCATGGCAGTTAATAGTGTAGTAAATTGTAAAGCCACCTTCTGGAGACGACTGCACATCTGACGGCGCCGTTGTCCGCGAATATCGCAGGTATTTCCATGGCATCGCTTGCTGATTTCTTCTCCGTCTTCATCGCTGGCATGTTTCTGGAAGAAAATGAATATCACACCAAAAATTTAACACGAATATCAAACCTTACAAACTGAATACTGAACAATGGAAAAATCTCTTTGAATTCATCGCATGAAAAAAGATCGGCTGATTTCTACTTTGTGCAATATTTTGCAAATTCCATGAAATCGTGTAAGCGTTTCGAGTGTTATTCGAATATTTGTCGAGAGTGGCGAAACATTGGCATCACCGGAGCACGTAACAGATTGAGAACGACGTCACGTGGATGCACCACACACGAACATGGAAGGAGGGGATTTTATTCGCTAGACGGGTGTTTGTGGTTTCACGAATTTGCAATAATCAGAGTGAAAAAATATTACAGCTTTTTTATGATGGCTTTGAAAACTAACAGTTAAAGAAGGCCTCCCACGAATCACCGTTGCCTGATTTTCAATAAGCCACTACAGTATATCGGACACCAAAATGGAGCGCGCACACTCTTGTTAGGGGCAATTAATATGCTTTCCGTTATGAAAAATATTATATTTTTGATGAAAACCGATATTATCCACAGGGGGGAACAATTTTATATTAATGAAAACTTCATCTTACGTCGATTGCATGTATTCGTGGTCCTAACACGCGTTGCCTGTCGATTATTGGCCCTTTTGTAGCTATTTGAGCGTCAATATATCGATTTAGAGATTACGGTAAATTTTCGGATGCGTTGCAATGTGATCGGGTGAGCGTCCCCCACAGCACTACGTTGGCAGTCTATGTGACCAAATATTCGTGGGAGGCCTTCTTTAAATTGCTTAAAAGAAAATCGATCAATTATGCAAGAAATAGTGTGAAAAATGCAAAAATTTTTGAAGAAAAGCCACTAGTCGCGTCTTTACTGTTCAAATTCTAGTAGAGACTCGAGGAAAGGATGACAGTCGACTGGAGTATCATGCGCTCACCCTGCTGAATCAGGTGCTATCGAGGTGATAAGACGGGTGAATCACCCATGTCGTCACAAAATGTGACCGAGCACTCCCTGGAGTCATCAGTAAAGCAAATAGTTGTATGCAAAAAATGCCAAAACATTGTCAAATATTGTTCTTGCTAGCAACCATTCATGGATTCATTTCCTTATTTTGAGGGGATTACGGAAGCCACGACTGCTCTAACTGCCGCCGAGCAGGCGCTGTACGCTCCTTTCTTCGGCACTCTCGGCGTCACTGCTGCAATGGCACTCGCCGCAGCCGGAGCAGCGTATGGCACAGCCAAGTCGGGAACTGCCATAGCAGCGATGGCAGTAGTCCGCCCCGATCTCGTTATGAAGGCAATATGTCTTTCCTTCTTCCCTTTATCACCCTATCGTGGCATCTTTCCTATCATGTTCACATACCCTTGCTCACATATATTATATATTTCAATCAACGACATTTGGCATCATAAACATGATTGATTGATTGAAGGTCATCATCCCCGTCGTCACGGACTCGTGGCTGTTATTAGATATCTCTAACAAAATTCATCCTTCTTCCCGGTCATCATCTCTGATCGATTGACTGCTCTATGCTAGAAGTTTCATTTGTGGAATGAAATAAATCTGAGATCAGCATTCTTCATTTCTCTATCTCAGAATGATTTCTCCCTCGTTATCTCACATTACCATGTACCACTCGTGTGTCAATTAGTGTATCGTTACTGACTCAATTTTGCACTGTACCACAATAATATACCGCTAATTGGTGCACGGCCTTTGCAAAATGTATCTTGTACGTACATGTATTATTATGGAACTCTAGTACACAGTGATATTGTGCAGACTTAGGGTTCGGCATTATTCCGCGGTCGCCTTGTACCAAACATTTCTAACCGTAATGTAATAAATGGCCCAACTATGATTTGCGTAATATTATGAGCGGGAAAAGAGGCCTGAGCAGAATCACCGAGAAAATATCCCCTACCAAACTACTTTGAAAAGTCCCGGTAATAGACTACTATCTAGTCGCTCTTTTGTATCGCTTACTCATCTCCCAACGGTATTTTGAGTGTTCTAGTCTACCTACATGGCGGAACAAGGGCGAAACGGAATTGAAATGTGAGCGTCTTCTCTAAACTCTCTCAATTTACCGCACTCTCTCTTTGATCCTCTGATGAGAGATTTCCGCGTGTTCGGTGAGGAGACAAATCGGATTTGAACACGAGATCTCGACAGTTTATCTGACTCATGCAATTGTCGCACATGCGCAGTTTACTACACTTTTCGTGTGCTTTGTACACCTTGAAAAAAAATCGATTTCACAACGTCACAATATCCGTCCAGATAGACAGATCATTGATCGCGTCTGAAAATTTCAGAAAGAGGGTTTCGAAGAAAATGAAAATGGCACTTTGACATTTCTCTCTTCGGAGGCAGAAAGATCGACATTCAGCCACTGTTTATAGCTTGAGGGGCAAAGTCCGCCAGCGCTTCAAGCTTTATTGCCATGCGCGTGCGGTGCATTGCCCTTTGCATGGGTGCTTCTGGAGGCGCTCTGACTTCTCTGCGCTCTCTCGATTTCGCGTGATCTCTGAGTGGATTATTGTCGAACCGCTGGTTTGATTTTCCCTCCCTACACGCTTCGAAACTGCTATAAAAGGCGGGCGCGAACGAGATCTGTACACCGCGTCAGCGATCGAAGAACAATGAGAGTCGCGGTGAGTTCATTACATTTATTGAATGAATATCGATTGTCTAGTTTTCAGTTATCGATTACATTATGGATACTGTTGTTTCTTATAGCGGCCACGGGCATTTATTGATTATCGATTGATCAGTTGCCAGTTATCTATTTTGTAGGTACTGCTGCTTCTCACGGCGGCCACGGCCGCTGGCCAGACCATGAGCATTCTGCCCGGTGAGATTTGAAGAAATAATATTGTGAAACTAAACAATTCTCAGTGCGAAAGTATTATGAAAAGTTGGCTGCATTTTTTCCTTGCTTACATGTATACGAGATACTTCAGTGAATTCTTCTGGACCCATTCCTCCTCCGGGTCCTTCCTGCGCCACAATGAGATGCTCGCCCAATACGACATGCGTCGATCTACCGACAGGATCCGTGTGCCAAGCCAATGGTGAATAGCAGTTTCTCACAAGGGTATCATCCACCCTCTGTTTGAACTCCGCGAAAAAAAAATATAGAGCGCAAAGTGAGCATGTTAGCAAGAGAAAGCCACTAGAGATAGAGACGTACATGTAAGTGAATAGGTTGATTTTGTGTCCTCCGTGGGATTAATTGGGGTCGCTGTACACCTCGCTGTTCTAGCTAGAGAGCGCGGGGAAACGAGAGAGCGCAGACAGTAAAGAGAACAGCGAGGTCGCTCGAGTGAGGGAAGGGAGCTCGCTGGAGACGAGAGACAAGCGTTAGGTCAGAGAGGTTAGAGAAGCAGAGACATAGGCTATGGTGCTCGCTGTTCTCGATCGAACCTCGCTGTACAGAGAGATTTTGATGGAATTTTAACTCCGTTCTTTCTACAATTTTTTGTGTGGGTTACGGTAGCTCTAACGGAAAGCCCAAATTGCAATTTTACACTATTTGTTGGTAATTTTGTGAACGCTGTCTAAACATGATCACAAAATAACGTGCAAATGGTAAAAAAATTCTATTTGGGCTTACTGTTAGAGCTACCGTAACCCACACAAAAAATTGTAGAAAGAACGGAGTTAAAATTCCATCAAAATCTCTCTGTACAGCGAGGTTCGATCGAGAACAGCGAGCACCATAGCCTATGTCTCTGCTTCTCTAACCTCTCTGACCTAACGCTTGTCTCTCGTCTCCAGCGAGCTCCCGGGGGGGGGGTGACATTTGAGCAACGGACATTTGAGCAACCGACATTTGAGTAACCGACAATTGAGCAACCGACATTTGAGCAACGGGTAATAACTCAGCTAGGAGTGAGCCTAGAGCTATGGGAGTTGTACCGTTGTGTTCAGCATCAGGTAATTGAGATTTCATAATTAATTAATTAATTAATTAATATCTCATTAATTATGAAATCTTTTTTTTCTGATGCTGATCACAATGGTACCACTTCCATAGCGCTAGGCTCACTCCTTGGTGAGTTATGGCCCGTTGCTCAAATGTCGGTTGCTCAAATGTCGGTTGCTCAAATGTCGGTTGCTCAAATGTCGGTTGCTCAAATGTCGGTTGCTCAAATGTCACCCCCCCCCCGAACACCCTTCCCTCACTCGAGCGAGCTCGCTGTTCTCTCTACCGTCTGCGCTCTCTCGTTTCCCCGCGCTCTCTAGCTAGAATAGCGAGGTGTACAGCGACCCCAATTAATCCCACGGCTGATCCTAGCGATTCGTTTTCTGATTGCACTCATGCATCCATTGATGACTCTTTGGTGAACCTCAGAAACTGCAGGACCCAGCAACTCGACATTGCGATGGAATTAGCTCGCACTCTAAAGTTTTGCTCATAGTGAAAAGAAGAAGCTTAAAATCACAGGGGTGAGGAGCTAGATTTTTGGGATGCATGAGAACTACCTTGTTTTCACTTCCGATTACCACTGGATCAAGTGGATTACTTTTTCACATGCCGTACTTTGTCTGTAGATACCTAGGTATTGTGTACACGTGATGGCGAATTGGACGGACTACGGCTATGTGTGTGTTTGCAACAGAGTGCCGCACCAGATTTCAATTGCGGGAAGTTTAGTACACCCTGGGCTAGTAGTCCTTTTTGGATATACTCGCTTTTCCAGTGATAGATAGACCTAATCCTGGTATGCGAGTTGTAATTACAGGCGAGACGTGCTACCCCGTTGCCGTTCCTCCCACTTCCAATGTCTGCACCAACCACACCTGCCCGCTCGGACAGAAGTGCACCGTGATACAGGTTTGTTCTTATATTTTAAAATATTTTTTCGAACTTCAAATTTCATTAGCATTACAATGATTGTCTTATGGACATCGAAACAACTATTGCTCTGTTTTTTTCACTTCCTAGAATGAAAATGTAGTATGAACTGGCCACAGAGTGATCGTTAGAGATCAAATTGAGTCGGTAGATTGAATTCGCGGTGTAATCCGGATACGAATATAGATTGAGAACACGCTAACAAGGGATTACGATATCGCATGGAAGATCGCATGCTAGTAGAGGAAGTATTGAGGGGTGAGAAGAAGGGCGGCAATTCGTGTGGCTGAATGAGCATAGAACCAATGCCGGGACCTTTCGATTCGAATTGTATAAAACATTATTCACAATAAAGCCAATTATTAATTATAAAAAAAACTTTTACATTACTGTTACTTACCATTGATAAACCCAAACAAAGCGCCGATTACATGCAGGGAAACAAACCGATAATTCCCTAATTCAGGTCAACTGCCTCATTCCTCCATGTGCTCCAATTCCGTCGTGCGTCCGTGAATCTTCTTCCAACCTCACCTGTGCGACAGTCAAATGCACTGCCAACTCGACTTGTGTTCAGCTGCCCAGAGGGCCAGTGTGCAAGCCTAATAGGGGTGAGTGGGCAATGTAAATCATTGAAATAATTAAACAATTAATAAATACATTTTTTAAAGGCTAAAAATGTCTAGAAGTAGTGAACAGATTTTAAAATAGAAAAAATATTATCGCAAGGTTATGATTGGTGAGAGAATAGAGAAATAGGAAAGAATACCCAAGTGAACACTCCTATAACTAGCGATGAGGTAGCTTCTGGAACTGATATTCATCTTTTCAAAAAAATGTGTAACGGAGCTCCTAGAAAAGCCTTGCCGAGTCCAGATCTCGATCTCGTTGTAAAATTAGTGGTAAATTACAATTACAGGTCCCGAGCACCCCTGCAACATGATGGAGTGTGCAGCCGGGTTCTTCTGTGTTGTTCAGCACGGCGAGGCCGATTGTGTGAAGAGATCGGGCGCGAGTTGTGCGGCGACGAGCTGTCCTGTCAACACGACGTGCATTGAGTTCAAGGAGGGAGCGCAGTGCATGGTTGGTTTTTATAGTAAAATGCGTAAAACTTTTAAAATATAAACATAGAAATTTGTACATCGTGTCATTATAGGGTGGACCCAAAGAGATAATCGCCTTTGAATCGCAAGCGTAATAAAATGAGGAGTACATTCAGTAAAGAGCTTATCAGTAGCCTATGCGAGAGGTGAAATATGTGGAGAGATGGCCGAGCGGTCTAAGGCGCTGGTTTAAGGCACCAGTCTCTTCGGAGGCGTGGGTTCGAATACCACTCTCTTCAGTAACCTTTTGCAGTCCGGAATCCTTACGGGAGGATGCGCCAACATCACTTGCGGTGGAGGAGCTCGCTGTAAAGAGACGCCCAACGGCGCGAGATGCATCAGTTAGTATCTTTGGAATCTACAAAGACAAATTATTGATTGCATTCAAATTTTTCCCGATATCTAACAAAATATTACAATCCTGATAAACTCAACGGGAAATTCATGCCGAATATGAAAAAAATACGAATACGAAGAAAAATATTAATCATTGACGTGAAGGCGAAATAGTCACCACATGTCTGTCCTTTGTCCTTCAATTCCCTCTTCTGTGTTAAATGTCCACTGTCCTCGTCCTCTTTCAGGTGGAGGCAGGCGAGATGACCGCGTTGTGGTATGTGTTTCACGTGATTTATTTTACACAAAAAAAGATTTTCAAATAGTTTGCATTATTGTGGCTTCGCTTACAAACACACACACAACACACTTCTAGCACAATTGCCACTGTTTCTATTAGTGTTGTTTTCAATTCTGCACTCTTTTCTTTTCGTTTTCTAGACGATCACAAAATAGTAATATGGTTTGTTTCAGGATATTTTTGGGTGTGGCAGGGGCGAGCAGTACACGCAGTGCATGCCGCGCTGCGAGGACACGTGTAGGGGCATACAGACGGTCGGTTGTTGTTCATTCAACCATTTAATTACTACAGTTTTGATAAAAATTATACTCCCCAAAGACAGAATTATCCCCATCCCACCGCCTGGCAAAACCTACAGAGTAAGAGGGGATGTTGGTAGAAACGTAACTTTCGTAGACTTTCCCTGCCAGATCCTTTTCTTTCCAGTTGTAAAATGATTAGTTCCAGTGCGACCTCTCGATTCCCCTCCGTCCCTCCAACATCAGCCTCGGAATGAATGACACGGTGGCGACCAACGGCACCGTGTGGGCAAACGCAACGATTCTATCTAATTCGACCATCAACAATAACTCGACGATGGGCGGCAATTGGACGACGCCGAACCTCCCGTCGACCTGTGTGCCTGGTTAGTGCAATTTACACGAAGTCTAGAAATCACAGAAATTGAAGTGTAGGGAGTGATGTACATCCGAATGATGGCGGTGAAACACAAATTCTTTCCTCTTTCCGAAATTCAAAAATAAAGAGTTCAACTTATTCTCCACTATTCAATCCGATTACGTAAATTTAAAAAAAAAAGATAAATTTAAGCTAATAAAGTACACCTAACACAGAGGAACCTTTCTTTTATTGCAGGCTGCATGTGCCGCGACCGCTTCAAGCGCAACGTCCAGGGAAATTGCGTGCCGAATAATCGCTGCTGGCTAAGTGAGTGCGGCAAAAGATTTCTGAAGAGAGTGGGATTCGAACCCACGCCTCCGAGGAGACTGGTGCCTTAAACCAGCGCCTTAGACCGCTCGGCCATCTCTCCACGGATACTGGACAGACAAGCGCTACTAATAAGCTTTGTAATGCGCAGGTCCACGTTTTGGCTAGCTTTTCGATAAATCATAGGTTTAGTGCAGCGTAGCATAAACAAAAAGTTGACCTCCGGTTTCATATATAAATCGAATAATCGATAATTGCAGCGCCTGGCTGTCGCGACAACGAAACATGGTCAAAGTGTCGCGGATGCGAGAAGACGTGTGACGCTCCCTTTAGTGCAGCGGTAAGCAATTTGCGCCGTAATGCAAAAATGAATGGATTTTTTTAAAATTTTCTTTCTTTCTTGGCGGGAAGTTTGAAAATTCTAATTTCTCCAGCCCTGCACTGCAATTTGCCAGTCGGGCTGCGCCTGTGACGAGGGTTTCGTGCGATGCAAGATGGGAATGTGCGTCCTGCCAGAGGATTGCAGGTGATTATCGATTTTCTACTATCGTTCTTTATCTTTTCAACAGGAAGTAATTTTTCAGAGCGATGGACCTCATTAGTGGAGGTCACGGAAATCTTACGATCGCAGGCTGAATTATCGATTGATCGTAAATCAGACTACTCGAGTACCTTCGAGTTATCGATCCGTAATTATGTAATAAAGCTAATTCATTTGCGTTTTAATTGAAAGAGAATGACAATAAAAAGTAGTAAATTATTATTCGTTCGAGCATTATTGCATTTAGGCCTATTCATCTGCATGATCTAGTATCGAGTGTCAAATCGTCGTGAATCGATTACGGAAAAAAGCGTATGAAAACAAGGAAACCGCTCTCACTGGGGCACGCTTTCAGCTAAACTTTCTGGAAGTTTGTCGGTGGTCGTGGAATGACGTACAACAGATGGGTGTGAATGTTTGCGTTTCTGTCCCGAGTCAAAACTGCGAAGTGTCGGGTGACTCCTTCCGTTGCATAATAGATTATACTTTTAGCGCTATGATCTTGTGAGCTCAATAGAAGTTGCGCAAAATCACATTTGAAAAAAAGAGAAAACGTATCATGGTCTAAACAAATAAATTTACACCGTACCTTGATCAACTTCACCGCGTGTTCGTAGTAGAGTGCGAAATCACAGCATCCGATAGGCACCATGCCAAGAACATCTCTCGTTGTCTGACCCTCTCGTTTGGTGCGCTCTCTCGCCATCTCTCTCTTTCTCTAACTTGCCGTTTCTGACTCTGTTTCGAATGCTGTGAAATGTGAGACCACGCTCTCTTCATTTCGCGCACTCTCTAGACCGGTCGATTAACGAGAGTGTGCGAAATGAAGAGAGATTTCTCACTCTAGTTCATAGATACGAACTCATCATCATCAGAATAATAGCAATGACAAATGTCGATATTGTTGCGGTGTTGAGCACAGTATCCTTGTCTTCTTAATTTTATCAGACACAAATAACGAATATAACACAAATAACAAACGAATATAAGGCTTCAGACTGGCACAAACTACTCAGAAATCCTTAAAGCAATAAACCTCACAAGAAAGGCGATTTCCCTGCCAAATTCGACGTAGCTTCTGCATACGACGGCGGAGCTTCCCAGAGACTATAAACAAAAATAAGAATAAAAACGAAAAGAACAATATTTTACAGCACTGCTTACGTTCGGTCGATGATTATAGACTCGAAGGAGGGTGGCGAGTCGAGTGTTGTTTCTTCTGTGGGGAATGTCTGCGTGATAGGATGCTCCATCGTCTGGAAAATGAGAAAAATGCAAATATAAGACAAAGTGACGAAGGCGTCATGTTGCCATTCAAAGGAAGCTTTTCGCATGGATGCCAGACATCGAAGAAACGAGCCAACCTTGTTTGGAATCGTAGTAAGGGTAGTTTCGTTACTGTCTTGGGACTGCGTCGTGTCATCTCCATTACCCGATTAGGAGCGCTGAAAAGTAGAGTTTGGAGTGAACGAACCGGATTCTCCTCTTATCATCCCGTTTCAATACACTTCACTTAATTTCCGTGTGCACAATTCTTCGCAGATACCACCTACAGGCGTGAAAATGATGACTTGAGAAGGATGCAATGCACGGTTTAGATCTCACCAGTCGACGGCTCATATAATCAGCGAGCATTGCCAATACAGCACCCACTGCCTTTATTACAGTGAGAATGACCATCCAGAAGAGTGGATGGGCTCAGATCGATTGAGGTTCGGAAGGCTGTGAACGCCTTTCGAAATCGGGCCAGAAGGAGAAGAAGGAGAATCCACAGTCCTAGGCTTCCGTGAGCTATCTGCTTAGCTTCTTAATTAAATCCTAACAGGTGATAACCCTATGAGCCCCCCCATATCCAATGAGGACTGAAGACTGGGTGGCAGACCTAGATAACTCTAACGGAGCCAATCCTAGCGACGGGAATTCCCCTGTTTTACTCACAACTACCTACTCCAAACCTTTGTCTAATCAGCGATCCCGGAGGGGATGCTGATGGACTATTCGAAGAGAGAGACGATGAGAGAACGAGAAGAGTAGCCGCGCCCTTGGTGGCAGACGAGAGAGAACAGGAGGAGAGAGATGACATAACAGATAAGAGAGAGGGAAAGTGGAGAGAGTATGAGAGGAGTCTGTGCTATTTATGAGATGTCCCTTCAGACTAACATTTAGAGAAAAGAACTTTATAGAAGATCACACACAAAGCACAATCTCCCACTCTCTCTCTCTCTCTGAGAGTGGCGAACTGAAGCCTTTTATAACACCTTATCGAGTACGGATGGGTAGCACAAATGGTGAGAAGTGAAGGCCGTTCGCAGCGGAAGTTGATGATGGCATTGCACTTTCGATCGAGTCCGATCAGCCTCAGCAAGAAGGAGAATGGCGGCGGAGCCAGCTTGGAGCTCCAACTGCACCCGGACATCTGATAAAAAAATCGCGGAAACTAATAAACACAAAACACCTATTTTAAACGTTTATTATACACAAAAACTTCGCGTTACCGCACGAGAAAAAGTCCCAAAGTGAGGGAAAGAAGCTGACAAAGTGTGAAATAGTAGTCGTTTCTTCACTTTGTTTGCACTAGTGCCTCGAGGAGTGACGGAAGCGGCAGTTTCGGACTGATGTATGATTGTGAAATTAGCCGAACTTTAATGTAGGGTGCTTTATACACTCGATTTTTAGCTATACTTTGATACGTGACAAGAGATCCAATCATCAAAGAGGACTTTCTCCTACCTTGAAAAATGGTGAAGCACGAATTCTCCCGGCGCAGGAACATCTACACAGAACCAATGGGAGTTGTGAGCATGTGAGGACGAAAAGGTTATGTTTGGATTAGCCTTCGAGAAATAACCAAGCAACGGGTTGCATAACAGGCAAATGAACCGCTTCATCAGCGAAAGAGTGTGAAAAATGATAAGAGCTAGAAGTGATTTGCCTCTTACGCAACCCGTTGTTTCGTTATTTCTCGAAGTCTAGTTTGGATATTTCTATAGGACCTTTGAAAGGAATTGGACCGTGTACCCGTTCCCAAATATGAACAATATCAAATATTCAGCTGCGCACTTTGAATGAATGTTTTTATCAAGGACCAGTTTGGGTGTTTGTCCGATTTCTTAGTGGAGAAAAGAAAGGGGGTTTCTCTCTTCACCCAATGCTTATCGTTCCTCGCGCGTCCATCGATTTCATCTGTTCCTCGTTGTATCGATCCTCTTTTACCTGATTAATTAATTAAATGAATTTAATTATTATAATTAATTTTGTATACCTTGCGCAGATGGTCCGAGATCATCATGGTCGAGGGCTGAATGAGTATATTTGCAATATTCATTTTCGAAAATAATTTAACTAGCACGGAAAGGAAAGATCAAAGATCAACTCACTCTGGCGTCATCAAAAGCGTTTTCTCCGAGTGCCGAGATGAGCATCGGTTCCTCTTCGTCCTCGGCCTCTTTCTTGGCGTGCTTCTGACAAGGAAACATTTCTCAAGTTTTGCAAATTCAATATTGAAAGGTGTTTGAAACATGGAAGTGATGGGTGGTTGGCATATTTTCAACACTATCAAAACCACTTAGTTCGTGGTACAGTTACCAGGCTACTCTACCTCATGTTACAGTAACCAGGATACCCTAAGCAAGCGTCCCTACTCTATCTACAATGTCAGTCCCCCATTATCACTACCGTATCTACAATCAGCAGTATTCCATTAGTCTGACCGTAAGCCTGTATACAGCACACCTCTGCTTCTTAATATATCTACCGTACCTCTAGATACTGTATCAGGATACCGTAACCCCGTGACCCTACCGTATCTACCGTACCTTTATGGCGTCGTCGTCTCTATAGCAGCAGTAGAAAACGAGGGCGCACGTCCCCCAAACGAGCAAAACGACGCCGATTGTAGTGCAGACAACGATGATGTAGAAGGTCGTCTTGGAGAAGGGAAGACGGAGACTGGAAGAGTACGGTAGATGGGAGGGAAGTATACGGTAGATTGGATGAGAAAGAGTACGGTAGATTGGAGGGAAGGATACGGTAGATGGGAGAAGGATAAAGTAGGAAAGAGAAGGGAAGACGGAGTCTTGATAAAGTATTGTAGATTGGAGAGGGAACGATATGGTAAGTGAGAGAAGGGAAGATGAAGACTGGACGTTTACGGTAGACAGAGAACGGTAGATGGGGCGGAATAATACGGTAGATTGGATATGGTAGGAGAGGACAGGGCAGGTGGAGGCTGAAAGGGCACGGTAACAATGGGCACGGCAGGTGAGGATACGGTAGATGGGAAGGGAAGGATACGTTAGATTGGATGGGAAGATTGCGGTATCATTACCGCCCACCGTTCCACCAATTCAAGGCGCACTTGAACCTCACCCCAACGCGACGAAATTCTCATCGACTTCTTCCTTCGGCTGTCTTCTTTTCTGCCCCGCGCCAGTGATATTACGTCTCTGACGCTGTCGCGCGCCTGAAAAAAAGTTAATTAATTAGTTAAACACAGTAATTAACCGAGTAATTAGTGAAAAAAATCACCTTCTTCCTCAAAACTAAGTCCGTCCTCTTCTACCAAAGCCCCTCGTCGGGAGGACTTTCTTTTGGTCGCGACGGCCGGTCCCGGCGGAGTTGCTGTACTTGCTGCAGCTGCAGCACCTGCAGCTAGGGGATCTCGTGATTAGCGTTACTTACAATGTAATATACAAGGGATATTAAAATAATCTTTGAAACAGGGAAGTGATGGGTTCAGCTCACACTCACTCAGTATCGTAGAAGGGACTGTCGTAGTAGTAAAAGTCATAGAAGGAGTTTTCGAGGTTACGGTAGTTGGCAGGGTTACTGTAGTCGTTGAGGTTACGGTAGTCGTCGTTGAGGGAGCGGCAGTAGTGGGCGCGTCGGTCATCAGCGACATGACACCCTCTGAGGATACGGTATTGATGAGGCTAGATACGGTATTTTTCGTGTGATGTATTATCGATTGATTTTACACAAATTAATTCAGCGGGTTACAGTAAGCGTCGAGAGAGTGTGTGCAAAGAGGAGAGTCTCTTACTCGGTCGTTCGCTCCTCTCCAGTCCATTAGTGGCGAAGACAATGACGTCATTGACTGCGGATCCTGAATTAAGCAAATTATAAACTAATTAAAACAAAAAATTTCGAACCTGACAGTGCGGCGTCGAGAAAGTCGCGTGTGAGAAAGGCGACATCTAAATTTGATAATTGTAGTTTCAGTAACATCCGATTTTTGGGTTGGCCGAATTGTGCTTCACAATTCTTAGATAGATCACATTCTTTCTCCAAATTTAGTCCTGAGCATGCCGACTGCTAAAACAAAACAAAAACAGTGATCCTTCCTCACCCTTCTCATTTATCGATCGATCGCTCCAATCCTGCAGCTGCAGCTGCTCGCCGTACTGCGTCCAGCGACTGGCGGTGCCGACCCTGCAGCAAGTGAACGGTGCAGCAGCTGCAGCAGCTGCAGCACAAACTACCGTAATCACACAAAAACATGAGATTACATTAGTTCCAAGTTACCGTACCCCTCACTCTACCGTATACCTCACAACATCCAGATAAAGGTGATTGGGAGACGCTTCGTTCAGTATGTTGCGCGCAGTCTGCTTGAACGTCCACGCGGGGTCGCAGTCTGAATGGTGTTTGGTATTTGATCTTTGATCTCTCTAACTTGATACATAGCATGTTCGTCTCCCTGGAACGAGACACAACTTTGAAGAACAATAAAGGCCATTGCCTTCTTTGCCAGCATCATTTGACAGCTTTAGACACCAAAGATCAAAGATCAGCTCGGATCGATAAACGAACCATTGACAAAGTCGTCCTCCGAGTCGTCCGTCGGGAAGATGTAGTGAGAGTGCACTGAAACATGGGTTATTATCGATTTATTGAGACAATATTATGAGAGATGAATCCTCCTGCTACAAGCAAGTGACAGATAATGCCAAACGACAGGGCAAAGGTCAAAGACCAAAGATCAAACTACAAAGATCAAACTACAAATATCAAACTACAAATATCAACCTTCTCCTCCTCACCCGTCGTATCATAGCTGAAATCCGCTCTCCGCATCACATCCACCACAGCGTGCATGCGTGAGCAGCGAGAACCGTCGTAGGGCAGACGGGCGCGAGAGGAATAGCCTGAATGTCGTTTGATCTTTTATCTTTGTAGTTTGTAGCCTTTCAATCTATAGTTAGGTCACTGTAATTTGTAGTCTGTTCCAACCCCGCTCCACTGCATCGTCAAATGTGGACTCGAATCGATCGGCGGTCGCGAGAGATTTGTCGTCGAACTGAAATCGATTGGATACTGTAGTCAGCAGGTAATGGATACTGTAAGACTGTTTATCGATTTTTGGAGTATGTGTCATTATATTATCAGAATTTACTCACGACGTAGTCCCTCGACCGCTTGGGCGCGTAAGCGTAGACCGTGCCGACGAGAAACTTCTTCGACCGAGGGATCTGAGGCACGGTAAGTGATTACGGTAGCCCTTTTAGGGATCACTAACTGAACAAGCGATGAGACGGTAGAGCACCTTCTGTTGAACGATCTGGAAGAAGGCCGAAATCAAAGAGTCAAGATAAAGTGTCACAATAGATGATGAATGAAAAATTTAGACCAAAGATGAAAGATTAATTGCAACCAAACAACAAAGACCACAGCTCAAATATCAGTTGAGATAAAAGTGCAATAGTTTAATCGTCCGAAAACGAGAGGTGACCGCTAGGTTCACACAATGATGTGATGAATAAGGGACCCACCTCGGGTTGGACCGGTTTGCTTGGTCCGGTAGAGTAAACTAGTGCCGATCAAAAATCAGTTCTCGCCTTGTATTCGGGCCAAGAGTTATCAATGACAAAGATGAAGTAGACGGAATCGGCGTGGAGAGGAGAGGAGAGAGGACGAGGAGGGAGAAGACACGAGGAACCTGAAATACGGTAATCTGTAGCGGAGGAGGTGAATTGATGAGCTCTTGATGAATATGGCAGGAAAGCAGGAATTGAGAACTGACTGGGTGTACTATAGCTGGGAAGAGGATACGGTACCTTGATCGGCTCCGTTTACCGTGATTACTATGGCGACGAGTAGGGTAAGTAGGGGCAGCATGCCATCCATTGGAGGAGAGAGCGACCGCCCGTTACGAGTGGAATAAGTGAGAGTGAGGAAAGTGAGTGAGAGAGGGGAAAGGAGATAATAAGGGCATTGAAATATGGAGCGTTTTGCAAAGGAAATATTAATTTTGCAGAACAGAATTTTCGATTTGACAGAAATATGTGAGCAAAAATGTAAATGCAATTGAAATTTCCACTATTTGGCAAAGGTTTTTAAATGATGACAATTATGATACAACAAAAATATCATAATAAATATTTTATTTCTTTACTTCTCCAGTGCTTATCAGGGATTAATATTTTGAAATATTCGGAAGCCTTTGTTTATCAGTGAAAAAATCACAGCTATCGAAAATATGGATGAACAAAGCGAGTGAAACCTCTTCATCACAATAGAAAAAGGAGAAAATTCCCAATAATCATCATCGAATATTCCTTATTTCGTTGAATAACACTTCGATGGTGTACAAATCCTCTCTTCCTTGGTATTTCGCAACCACAATTCGCGCAAAATTGGACGTGCCTTTCCTCGTAACAATTCCTTCATATTACAAATTCACAAACACTCATCCAAAATAATAATACGTTCCGCCCCTAAACAACAGATACGGCTGCGAAGAGAGCATGACAAAGTGAGAGACGCGCCGAGGTATAGAAAGAGAGTACGCCACTAGTAGTCCGCTAGTATGAACGTATCATTTTAAGTTGTAATAACCATCAGCATAAACAAAATAAATATGACCATGATCACAGCTGAATTCTTCTACTTTAATGCTATAAGTATATGTGTTTCAGCAAAATCTGAATCAAATTGAAGGATATTGTACAAAAAAATAAGCAAAAAAAAGGAATTTGCAAACCTCGATGTCATCATCGCCTGTTTCCATGAACCGAAGAGAGCGCACACAGAAACTCCATCGCCCGGTCTCTGCCGTGTCAAGACACATGATTCCACTCCTACAGACCAGGATTAGGGCGAGAGAGTGTACAAAAGTGAGAGAGCCCCTCTCGATTTCACACGCTCTCTCGCTCAAAAGCCTTTCTGGAAGGTTGACCGGGCTGTGGAATGATGTGAAGACGATCCTGAATTAGTGCGATAGTATTTTTTTCTTTGAAAAATCGTTTCGAAATTGCTTTGATTCGAATTCCCGCAATTTCGTAACATGCTTCACATAAGGGCTAGAGAGAGGACAAAATTGTTGCGTGACATTTTGGGACACTCTAAACCAGAAAAACAACGTTCCACTCACTAGTTCTACTAGGAAGCCAGATTGGAAATTGCGGGATTTCAAATCAAAATTTCAACTCGTAGTTCTAATTTTTTTTCTTCAAAACTTTAAAGTTTTAAAAACATACGACAACAATGAGCAGGACGTATTCATATGGAATCGTGAGAGAGTGCAGTTGCACATTGCGGAATCTCCACAGGGACTCGGTGACTTCTAGAGAAGCGTCCGAAACGAGCCTTCTACAAGCTTATTCATTAATTATGTTATTTTTTTAAAAATAGAGATTGCATTTAAATTTCTAAATGTCAAGAGCCGTCGCCATGTTAGAGACTGTCGAGATGAATAATATACAGGAACAAAAGGAGAAATAAAGAAGAAAAAACAAAAGAAGAAAAAAGAGAAAATGATCACATTTCTCGATGGAGGAAGGAGCAAAAAGTAACTTTGCTAATGAACAATTCTTACGTCTGCTTCCTCGGGAGGC